>OY804578.1:13169946-13903917 GCA_963680875.1 Bathymodiolus brooksi | reverse complement strand
CCTACAGTGATCTTACTTTATATCTTGCCTGTTGACTATAGAACCCTGTAGTTATTCTATTTTGTATTTTGATGTACTCTTGTTGTATTTGTTTTGATTGTCCCAACGAGTATCCTACAGTGATCTTACTTTATATCTTGCTGTTGACTATAGAACCCTGTAGTTATTCCTATTTTGTATTTTGATGTACTCTTGTTGTATTTGTTTTGATTGTCCATCCCTACAGTGATCTTACTTTATATCTTGCTGTTGACTATAGAACCCTGTAGTTATCCTATTTTGTATTTTGATGTACTCTTGTTGTATTTGTTTTGATTGTCCAGACCGAGTATCCCTACAGTGATCTTACTTTATATCTTGCTGTTGACTATAGAACCCTGTAGTTATCCTATTTTGTATTTTGATGTACTCTTGTTGTATTTGTTTTGATTGTCCATCCCTACAGTGATCTTACTTTATATCTTGCTGTTGACTATAGAACCCTGTAGTTATCCTATTTTGTATTTTGATGTACTCTTGTTGTATTTGTTTTGATTGTCCATCCCTACAGTGATCTTACTTTATATCTTGCTGTTGACTATAGAACCCTGTAGTTATCCTATTTTGTATTTTGATGTACTCTTGTTGTATTTGTTTTGATTGTCCATCCCTACAGTGATCTTACTTTATATCTTGCTGTTGACTATAGAACCCTGTAGTTATCCTATTTTGTATTTTGATGTACCCTTGTTGTATTTGTTTTGATTGTCCATCCCTACAGTGATCTTACTTTATATCTTGCTGTTGACTATAGAACCCTGTAGTTATCCTATTTTGTATTTTGATGTACTCTTGTTGTATTTGTTTTGATTGTCCATCCCTACAGTGATCTTACTTTATATCTTGCTGTTGACTATAGAACCCTGTAGTTATCCTATTTTGTATTTTGATGTACTCTTGTTGTATTTGTTTTGATTGTCCATCCCTACAGTGATCTTACTTTATATCTTGCTGTTGACTATAGAACCCTGTAGTTATCCTATTTTGTATTTTGATGTACCCTTGTTGTATTTGTTTTGATTGTCCATCCCTACAGTGATCTTACTTTATATCTTGCTGTTGACTATAGAACCCTGTAGTTATCCTATTTTGTATTTTGATGTACTCTTGTTGTATTTGTTTTGATTGTCCATCCCTACAGTGATCTTACTTTATATCTTGCTGTTGACTATAGAACCCTGTAGTTATCCTATTTTGTATTTTGATGTACTCTTGTTGTATTTGTTTTGATTGTCCATCCCTACAGTGATCTTACTTTATATCTTGCTGTTGACTATAGAACCCTGTAGTTATCCTATTTTGTATTTTGATGTACTCTTGTTGTATTTGTTTTGATTGTCCATCCCTACAGTGATCTTACTTTATATCTTGCTGTTGACTATAGAACCCTGTAGTTATCCTATTTTGTATTTTGATGTACCCTTGTTGTATTTGTTTTGATTGTCCATCCCTACAGTGATCTTACTTTATATCTTGCTGTTGACTATAGAACCCTGTAGTTATCCTATTTTGTATTTTGATGTACCCTTGTTGTATTTGTTTTGATTGTCCACCCCTACAGTGATCTTACTTTATATCTTGCTGTTGACTATAGAACCCTGTAGTTATCCTATTTTGTATTTTGATGTACTCTTGTTGTATTTGTTTTGATTGTCCATCCCTACAGTGATCTTACTTTATATCTTGCTGTTGACTATAGAACCCTGTAGTTATCCTATTTTGTATTTTGATGTACTCTTGTTGTATTTGTTTTGATTGTCCATCCCTACAGTGATCTTACTTTATATCTTGCTGTTGACTATAGAACCCTGTAGTTATTCTATTTTGTATTTTGATGTACTCTTGTTGTATTTGTTTTGATTGTCCATCCCTACAGTGATCTTACTTTATATCTTGCTGTTGACTATAGAACCCTGTAGTTATCCTATTTTGTATTTTGATGTACTCTTGTTGTATTTGTTTTGATTGTCCATCCCTACAATGATCTTACTTTATATCTTTCTGTTGACTATAGAACCCTGTAGTTATCCTATTTTGTATTTTGATGTACTCTTGTTGTATTTGTTTTGATTGTCCATCCCTACAGTGATCTTACTTTATATCTTGCTGTTGACTATAGAACCCTGTAGTTATCCTATTTTGTATTTTGATGTACTCTTGTTGTATTTGTTTTGATTGTCCATCCCTACAGTGATCTTACTTTATATCTTGCTGTTGACTATAGAACCCTGTAGTTATCCTATTTTGTATTTTGATGTACCCTTGTTGTATTTGTTTTGATTGTCCATCCCTACAGTGATCTTACTTTATATCTTGCTGTTGACTATAGAACCCTGTAGTTATCCTATTTTGTATTTGATGTACTCTTGTTGTATTTGTTTTGATTGTCCATCCCTACAGTGATCTTACTTTATATCTTGCTGTTGACTATAGAACCCTGTAGTTATCCTATTTTGTATTTTGATGTACCCTTGTTGTATTTGTTTTGATTGTCCATCCCTACAGTGATCTTACTTTATATCTTGCTGTTGACTATAGAACCCTGTAGTTATCCTATTTTGTATTTTGATGTACTCTTGTTGTATTTGTTTTGATTGTCCATCCCTACAGTGATCTTACTTTATATCTTGCTGTTGACTATAGAACCCTGTAGTTATCCTATTTTGTATTTTGATGTACTCTTGTTGTATTTGTTTTGATTGTCCATCCCTACAGTGATCTTACTTTATATCTTGCTGTTGACTATAGAACCCTGTAGTTATCCTATTTTGTATTTTGATGTACCCTTGTTGTATTTGTTTTGATTGTCCATCCCTACAGTGATCTTACTTTATATCTTGCTGTTGACTATAGAACCCTGTAGTTATCCTATTTTGTATTTTGATGTACTCTTGTTGTATTCGTTTTGATTGTCCATCCCTACAGTGATCTTACTTTATATCTTGCTGTTGACTATAGAACCCTGTAGTTATTCTATTTTGTATTTTGATGTACTCTTGTTGTATTTGTTTTGATTGTCCATCCCTACAGTGATCTTACTTTATATCTTGCTGTTGACTATAGAACCCTGTAGTTATCCTATTTTGTATTTTGATGTACCCTTGTTGTATTTGTTTTGATTGTCCACCCCTACAGTGATCTTACTTTATATCTTGCTGTTGACTATAGAACCCTGTAGTTATTCTATTTTGTATTTTGATGTACTCTTGTTGTATTTGTTTTGATTGTCCACCCCTACAGTTATCTTACTTTATATCTTGCTGTTGACTATAGAACCCTGTAGTTATCCTATTTTGTATTTTGATGTACCCTTGTTGTATTTGTTTTGATTGTCCATCCCTACAGTGATCTTACTTTATATCTTGCTGTTGACTATAGAACCCTGTAGTTATCCTATTTTGTATTTTGATGTACCCTTGTTGTATTTGTTTTGATTGTCCACCCCTACAGTGATCTTACTTTATATCTTGCTGTTGACTATAGAACCCTGTAGTTATTCTATTTTGTATTTTGATGTACTCTTGTTGTATTTGTTTTGATTGTCCATCCCTACAGTGATCTTACTTTATATCTTGCTGTTGACTATAGAACCCTGTAGTTATCCTATTTTGTATTTTGATGTACTCTTGTTGTATTTGTTTTGATTGTCCATCCCTACAATGATCTTACTTTATATTTTTCTATTGACTATAGAACCCTGTAGTTATCCTATTTTGTATTTTGATGTACTCTTGTTGTATTTGTTTTGATTGTCCATCCCTACAGTGATCTTACTTTATATCTTGCTGTTGACTATAGAACCCTGTAGTTATCCTATTTTTATTTTGATGTACTCTTGTTGTATTTGTTTTGATTGTCCATCCCTACAGTGATCTTACTTTATATCTTGCTGTTGACTATAGAACCCTGTAGTTATCCTATTTTGTATTTTGATGTACCCTTGTTGTATTTGTTTTGATTGTCCATCCCTACAGTGATCTTACTTTATATCTTGTTGTTGACTATAGAACCCTGTAGTTATCCTATTTTGTATTTGATGTACTCTTGTTGTATTTGTTTTGATTGTCCACCCCTACAGTGATCTTACTTTATATCTTGCTGTTGACTATAGAACCCTGTAGTTATCCTATTTTGTATTTTGATGTACCCTTGTTGTATTTGTTTTGATTGTCCATCCCTACAGTGATCTTACTTTATATCTTGCTGTTGACTATAGAACCCTGTAGTTATCCTATTTTGTATTTTGATGTACTCTTGTTGTATTTGTTTTGATTGTCCATCCCTACAGTGATCTTACTTTATATCTTGCTGTTGACTATAGAACCCTGTAGTTATCCTATTTTGTATTTTGATGTACTCTTGTTGTATTTGTTTTGATTGTCCATCCCTACAGTGATCTTACTTTATATCTTGCTGTTGACTATAGAACCCTGTAGTTATCCTATTTTGTATTTTGATGTACCCTTGTTGTATTTGTTTTGATTGTCCATCCCTACAGTGATCTTACTTTATATCTTGCTGTTGACTATAGAACCCTGTAGTTATCCTATTTTGTATTTTGATGTACTCTTGTTGTATTCGTTTTGATTGTCCATCCCTACAGTGATCTTACTTTATATCTTGCTGTTGACTATAGAACCCTGTAGTTATTCTATTTTGTATTTTGATGTACTCTTGTTGTATTTGTTTTGATTGTCCATCCCTACAGTGATCTTACTTTATATCTTGCTGTTGACTATAGAACCCTGTAGTTATTCTATTTTGTATTTTGATGTACCCTTGTTGTATTTGTTTTGATTGTCCACCCCTACAGTGATCTTACTTTATATCTTGCTGTTGACTATAGAACCCTGTAGTTATTCTATTTTGTATTTTGATGTACTCTTGTTGTATTTGTTTTGATTGTCCATCCCTACAGTGATCTTACTTTATATCTTGCTGTTGACTATAGAACCCTGTAGTTATCCTATTTTGTATTTTGATGTACTCTTGTGGTATTTGTTTTGATTGTCCATCCCTACAGTGATCTTACTTTATATCTTGCTGTTGACTATAGAACCCTGTAGTTATCCTATTTTTATTTTGATGTACTCTTGTTGTATTTGTTTTGATTGTCCATCCCTACAGTGATCTTACTTTATATCTTGCTGTTGACTATAGAACCCTGTAGTTATCCTATTTTGTATTTTGATGTACCCTTGTTGTATTTGTTTTGATTGTCCATCCCTACAGTGATCTTACTTTATATCTTGTGTACAATTGTTGCTGTTGACTATAGAACCCTGTAGTTATCCTATTTTGTATTTTGATGTACCCTTGTTGTATTTGTTTTGATTGTCCATCCCTACAGTGATCTTACTTTATATCTTGCTGTTGACTATAGAACCCTGTAGTTATCCTATTTTGTATTTTGATGTACCCTTGTTGTATTTGTTTTGATTGTCCATCCCTACAGTGATCTTACTTTATATCTTGCTGTTGACTATAGAACCCTGTAGTTATCCTATTTTGTATTTTGATGTACTCTTGTTGTATTTGTTTTGATTGTCCATCCCTACAGTGATCTTACTTTATATCTTGCTGTTGACTATAGAACCCTGTAGTTATCCTATTTTGTATTTTGATGTACCCTTGTTGTTGTTGTATTTGTTTTGATTGTCCATCCCTACAGTGATCTTACTTTATATCTTGCTGTTGACTATAGAACCCTGTAGTTATCCTATTTTGTATTTTGATGTACCCTTGTTGTATTTGTTTTGATTGTCCATCCCTACAGTGATCTTACTTTATATCTTGCTGTTGACTATAGAACCCTGTAGTTATCCTATTTTGTATTTTGATGTACCCTTGTTGTATTTGTTTTGATTGTCCATCCCTACAGTGATCTTACTTTATATCTTGCTGTTGACTATAGAACCCTGTAGTTATCCTATTTTGTATTTTGATGTACTCTTGTTGTATTTGTTTTGATTGTCCATCCCTACAGTGATCTTACTTTATATCTTGCTGTTGACTATAGAACCCTGTAGTTATTCTATTTTGTATTTTGATGTACTCTTGTTGTATTTGTTTTGATTGTCCATCCCTACAGTGATCTTACTTTATATCTTGCTGTTGACTATAGAACCCTGTAGTTATCCTATTTTGTATTTTGATGTACTCTTGTTGTATTTGTTTTGATTGTCCATCCCTACAATGATCTTACTTTATATCTTGGTGTTGACTATAGAACCCTGTAGTTATCCTATTTTGTATTTTGATGTACTTTTGTTGTATTTGTTTTGATTGTCCACCCCTACAGTGATCTTACTTTATATCTTGCTGTTGACTATAGAACCCTGTAGTTATTCTACTTTGTATTTTGATGTACCCTTGTTGTATTTGTTTTGATTGTCCATCCCTACAGTGATCTTACTTTATATCTTGCTGTTGACTATAGAACCCTGTAGTTATCCTATTTTGTATTTTGATGTACTCTTGTTGTATTTGTTTTGATTGTCCATCCCTACAGTGATCTTACTTTATATCTTGTTGTTGACTATAGAACCCTGTAGTTATCCTATTTTGTATTTGGATGTACCCTTGTTGTATTTGTTTTGATTGTCCACCCCTACAGTGACCTTACTTTATATCTTGCTGTTGACTATAGAACCCTGTAGTTATTCTATTTTGTATTTTGATGTACTCTTGTTGTATTTGTTTTGATTGTCCATCCCTACAGTGATCTTACTTTATATCTTGCTGTTGACTATAGAACCCTGTAGTTATTCTATTTTGTATTTTGATGTACTCTTGTTGTATTTGTTTTGATTGTCCATCCCTACAGTGATCTTACTTTATATCTTGCTGTTGACTATAGAACCCTGTAGTTATCCTATTTTGTATTTTGATGTACTCTTGTTGTATTTGTTTTGATTGTCCATCCCTACAATGATCTTACTTTATATCTTGGTGTTGACTATAGAACCCTGTAGTTATCCTATTTTGTATTTTGATGTACTCTTGTTGTATTTGTTTTGATTGTCCACCCCTACAGTGATCTTACTTTATATCTTGCTGTTGACTATAGAACCCTGTAGTTATTCTACTTTGTATTTTGATGTACCCTTGTTGTATTTGTTTTGATTGTCCATCCCTACAGTGATCTTACTTTATATCTTGCTGTTGACTATAGAACCCTGTAGTTATCCTATTTTGTATTTTGATGTACTCTTGTTGTATTTGTTTTGATTGTCCATCCCTACAGTGATCTTACTTTATATCTTGCTGTTGACTATAGAACCCTGTAGTTATCCTATTTTGTATTTTGATGTACCCTTGTTGTATTTGTTTTGATTGTCCACCCCTACAGTGACCTTACTTTATATCTTGCTGTTGACTATAGAACCCTGTAGTTATTCTATTTTGTATTTTGATGTACTCTTGTTGTATTTGTTTTGATTGTCCATCCCTACAGTGATCTTACTTTATATCTTGCTGTTGACTATAGAACCCTGTAGTTATCCTATTTTGTATTTTGATGTACTCTTGTTGTATTTGTTTTGATTGTCCATCCCTACAGTGATCTTACTTTATATCTTGCTGTTGACTATAGAACCCTGTAGATATCCTATTTTGTATTTTGATGTACTCTTGTTGTATTTGTTTTGATTGTCCATCCCTACAGTGATCTTACTTTATATCTTGCTGTTGACTATAGAACCCTGTAGTTATCATATTTTGTATTTTGATGTACTCTTGTTGTATTTGTTTTGATTGTCCACCCCTACAGTGATCTTACTTTATATCTTGCTGTTGACTATAGAACCCTGTAGTTATCCTATTTTGTATTTTGATGTACTCTTGTTGTATTTGTTTTGATTGTCCATCCCTACAGTGATCTTACTTTATATCTTGCTGTTGACTATAGAACCCTGTAGTTATCCTATTTTGTATTTTGATGTACCCTTGTTGTATTTGTTTTGATTGTCCACCCCTACAGTGATCTTACTTTATATCTTGGTGTTGATTATAGAACCCTGTAGTTATTCTATTTTGTATTTTGATGTACCCTTGTTGTATTTGTTTTGATTGTCCATCCCTACAGTGATCTTACTTTATATCTTGCTGTTGACTATAGAACCCTGTAGTTATCCTATTTTGTATTGTGATGTACTCTTGTTGTATTTGTTTTGATTGTCCACCCCTACAGTGATCTTACTTTATATCTTGGTGTTGACTATAGAACCCTGTAGTTATTCTATTTTGTATTTTGATGTACTCTTGTTGTATTTGTTTTGATTGTCCACCCCTACAGTGATCTTACTTTATATCTTGCTGTTGACTATAGAACCCTGTAGTTATCCTATTTTGTACTTTGATGTACTCTTGTTGTATTTGTTTTGATTGTCCATCCCTACAGTGATCTTACTTTATATCTTGCTGTTGACTATAGAACCCTGTAGTTATCCTATTTTGTATTTTGATGTACTCTTGTTGTATTTGTTTTGATTGTCCATCCCTACAGTGATCTTACTTTATATCTTGCTGTTGACTATAGAACCCTGTAGTTATTCTATTTTGTATTTTGATGTACCCTTGTTGTATTTGTTTTGATTGTCCACCCCTACAGTGATCTTACTTTATATCTTGGTGTTGACTATAGAACCCTGTAGTTATCCTATTTTGTATTTTGATGTACTCTTGTTGTATTTGTTTTGATTGTCCACCCCTACAGTGATCTTACTTTATATCTTGGTGTTGACTATAGAACCCTGTAGTTATCCTATTTTGTATTTTGATGTACTCTTGTTGTATTTGTTTTGATTGTCCACCCCTACAGTGATCTTACTTTATATCTTGCTGTTGACTATAGAACCCTGTAGTTATCCTATTTTGTATTTTGATGTACTCTTGTTGTATTTGTTTTGATTGTCCATCCCTACAGTGATCTTACTTTATATCTTGCTGTTGACTATAGAACCCTGTAGTTATCCTATTTTGTATTTTGATGTACTCTTGTTGTATTTGTTTTGATTGTCCATCCCTACAGTGATCTTACTTTATATCTTGCTGTTGACTATAGAACCCTGTAGTTATTCTATTTTGTATTTTGATGTACCCTTGTTGTATTTGTTTTGATTGTCCACCCCTACAGTGATCTTACTTTATATCTTGGTGTTGACTATAGAATCCTGTAGTTATCCTATTTTGTATTTTGATGTACTCTTGTTGTATTTGTTTTGATTGTCCATCCCTACAGTGATCTTACTTTATATCTTGTTGTTGACTATAGAACCCTGTAGTTATCCTATTTTGTATTTTGATGTACTCTTGTTGTATTTGTTTTGATTGTCCATCCCTACAGTGATCTTACTTTATATCTTGCTGTTGACTATAGAACCCTGTAGTTATCCTATTTTGTATTTTGATGTACCCTTGTTGTATTTGTTTTGATTGTCCACCCCTACAGTGATCTTCCTTTATATCTTGCTGTTGACTATAGAACCCTGTAGTTATTCTATTTTGTATTTTGATGTACTCTTGTTGTATTTGTTTTGATTGTCCACCCCTACAGTTATCTTACTTTATATCTTGCTGTTGACTATAGAACCCTGTAGTTATCCTATTTTGTATTTTGATGTACCCTTGTTGTATTTGTTTTGATTGTCCATCCCTACAGTGATCTTACTTTATATCTTGCTGTTGACTATAGAACCCTGTAGTTATCCTATTTTGTATTTTGATGTACCCTTGTTGTATTTGTTTTGATTGTCCACCCCTACAGTGATCTTACTTTATATCTTGCTGTTGACTATAGAACCCTGTAGTTATTCTATTTTGTATTTTGATGTACTCTTGTTGTATTTGTTTTGATTGTCCATCCCTACAGTGATCTTACTTTATATCTTGCTGTTGACTATAGAACCCTGTAGTTATCCTATTTTGTATTTTGATGTACTCTTGTTGTATTTGTTTTGATTGTCCATCCCTACAATGATCTTACTTTATATCTTGCTGTTGACTATAGAACCCTGTAGTTATCCTATTTTGTATTTTGATGTACTCTTGTTGTATTTGTTTTGATTGTCCATCCCTACAGTGATCTTACTTTATATCTTGCTGTTGACTATAGAACCCTGTAGTTATCCTATTTTTATTTTGATGTACTCTTGTTGTATTTGTTTTGATTGTCCATCCCTACAGTGATCTTACTTTATATCTTGCTGTTGACTATAGAACCCTGTAGTTATCCTATTTTGTATTTTGATGTACCCTTGTTGTATTTGTTTTGATTGTCCATCCCTACAGTGATCTTACTTTATATCTTGCTGTTGACTATAGAACCCTGTAGTTATCCTATTTTGTATTTTGATGTACCCTTGTTGTATTTGTTTTGATTGTCCATCCCTACAGTGATCTTACTTTATATCTTGCTGTTGACTATAGAACCCTGTAGTTATCCTATTTTGTATTTTGATGTACCCTTGTTGTATTTGTTTTGATTGTCCATCCCTACAGTGATCTTACTTTATATCTTGCTGTTGACTATAGAACCCTGTAGTTATCCTATTTTGTATTTTGATGTACTCTTGTTGTATTTGTTTTGATTGTCCATCCCTACAGTGATCTTACTTTATATCTTGCTGTTGACTATAGAACCCTGTAGTTATCCTATTTTGTATTTTGATGTACCCTTGTTGTTGTTGTATTTGTTTTGATTGTCCATCCCTACAGTGATCTTACTTTATATCTTGCTGTTGACTATAGAACCCTGTAGTTATCCTATTTTGTATTTTGATGTACCCTTGTTGTATTTGTTTTGATTGTCCATCCCTACAGTGATCTTACTTTATATCTTGCTGTTGACTATAGAACCCTGTAGTTATCCTATTTTGTATTTTGATGTACTCTTGTTGTATTTGTTTTGATTGTCCATCCCTACAGTGATCTTACTTTATATCTTGCTGTTGACTATAGAACCCTGTAGTTATCCTATTTTGTATTTTGATGTACCCTTGTTGTATTTGTTTTGATTGTCCATCCCTACAGTGATCTTACTTTATATCTTGCTGTTGACTATAGAACCCTGTAGTTATCCTATTTTGTATTTTGATGTACTCTTGTTATATTTGTTTTGATTGTCCATCCCTACAGTGATCTTACTTTATATCTTGCTGTTGACTATAGAACCCTGTAGTTATCCTATTTTGTATTTTGATGTACTCTTGTTGTATTTGTTTTGATTGTCCATCCCTACAGTGATCTTACTTTATATCTTGCTGTTGACTATAGAACCCTGTAGTTATTCTATTTTGTATTTTGATGTACTCTTGTTGTATTTGTTTTGATTGTCCACCCCTACAGTGATCTTACTTTATATCTTGGTGTTGACTATAGAACCCTGTAGTTATCCTATTTTGTATTTTGATGTACCCTTGTTGTATTTGTTTTGATTGTCCATCCCTACAGTGATCTTACTTTATATCTTGCTGTTGACTATAAAACCCTGTAGTTATCCTATTTTGTATTTTGATGTACTCTTGTTGTATTTGATTTGATTGTCCATCCCTACAGTGATCTTACTTTATATCTTGCTGTTGACTATAGAACCCTGTAGTTATTCTATTTTGTATTTTGATGTATTCTAGTTGTATTTGTTTTGATTGTCCATCCCTACAGTGATCTTACTTTATATCTTGCTGTTGACTATAGAACCCTGTAGTTATCCTATTTTGTATTTTGATGTACTCTTGTTGTATTTGTTTTGATTGTCCATCCCTACAGTGATCTTACTTTATATCTTGCTGTTGACTATAGAACCCTGTAGTTATTCTATTTTTTATTTTGATGTACTCTTGTTGTATTTGTTTTGATTGTCCATCCCTACAGTGATCTTACTTTATATCTTGCTGTTGACTATAGAACCCTGCAGTTATCCTATTTTGTATTTTGATGTACTCTTGTTGTATTTTTTTTGAATGTCCATCCCTACAGTGATCTTACTTTATATCTTGCTGTTGACTATAGAACCCTGTAGTTATCCTATTTTGTATTTTGATGTACCCTTGTTGTATTTGTTTTGATTGTCCATCCCTGCAGTGATCTTACACATATTGGTGTACCATCATTGTATTTTGTTCCGGATTTTAGACTATTTGTACCCATTAAAACTAGCTTAACCCCGCCACTTTTATTGAAGTGCCTGTACCATTGCCTGATATTGAGTGGTCATTTTTCTGTGTAAGTGATATCGATATTGCCTCTTTATACGATTTTTCTATTGGATTTTGTGAGGTATTTTTTGTTCATTGTATCGTTTGGTGTCACTGTATTTACAGGTATTCTGTGTCTATCAAACAATAAGAGATAAAGGTATTACATGTATTCGTTGATTGTGTTTAACGGTAGTACCTAGTTATATACAATGACTAATAGAGAAGTGAATGATAATTGGGTGTGTTATTGTTCTATGACATAGTTATATATTTAACTATTGTTTTAATTCTATTCCACGTAAATAACATAACCATCCCGTCTGCATAATCCGTTCCCGTTGACAATTGTCTTCCTTAATAACATTACATCTGTGGTCTATGTCTTGTTCATGCGATATTTCCATTGCTTTTGTATGACTGTCCACTGATTGTCAAATGTCAACCCAAATGAAGATATATTACAAGACTATCCTATCCATAAAACAATCTATTGAATACTCATCTGAATTGAATTCTAAATAATTATAACATTATTTGACATCTCTATAAAAGATTCAGACAGATATGCTACGGTATTACATAATCCTTTGTCGTAAGTTTAGTAAGTCGGTTAGGAAAAGTAAATTATTGGCTATGGTGACGAAGATATTGTAATTACAACCAAATCATTTTAGAAACTATTTATACGACGTTTCTAAATATACTAGCGGACGCACGGTTTTTTTGTGTCCAATATTTCAAATGTTTTATAGATAATTATGTTATTGTTTGGGATTTAACGTTAATCAATCATCACTGCTTAAACCCTGGCGAGTTTTCCTGGCTTCTAAACGACACCTCTTTGCATTAATTAAGTTAAAACGAGGATACCCTGCAACGTTGTTTGCTTAAGATCAAGAATTCATGTGACATGCAGTCGCTGATCCAAACTAACACCATTTAATCCCATATATTTGCTTATGGTTCTCTTTGAATGTTATTCCACTCTTGAAGAAAAGGTGCATGCGTCGCGAGACATTGTTAAAGATGTTGACGTGTTTCATGACCCTCCCGATCGGCTCGCCCCACAAAGGACTAATCGGTGACAAATCTGGATTATGGAGTGATCAATCGAGAATACTGACATTGTTTGGATTCATGAATGACATGAAGTAATGACAAATCCAAGCAACTTGTGGTCTCACATTATCTTTCTGCGACGTAAATATGCGAGTATGCCGAATTTAAAGAATTTGAGGTTCCAGGGTCCAGATATCTTACAGCTTTAAAATTGTCTTTGATAATTATGGGTTTTGTTTTCACTACATGAGAAATTCCCCGCCTCAAATCATCATCTTACATTATACATAGGAAGTGGAACCGAAGCATTGACACGTTACACTTGAGCTTGCAATTTCATATGCAGTATCTTTCAAAATATGTTGCATATTTTGCATGTTAAGCAATTAAAAAAAGACGTATTAAAGCTATCAATTAATAATCTTAGTTTAGATAAAACTTCTGTGTTTCCTTTTAGAAATATGGACATAAACGTATGACATCGAGATATAAATCCATTGTCTGCGTGGGGACAGGAGTTCCTAATTTCCTTATTTTAAGGAAACGTTATTACAATATTCGTACATAATAAAATGTAACCTCCTAATTAATGATATTCAGTGACAATAAATTTTGTCTGGATACAAGTTCCCTTGTGAAAACATTATTTATTTCTACTATGGCTTTATTTATTGTCGAAATAAATCATAGAATAATTAACTATATGACAAAAACTGCCGTTCTAGTTCCCTTGCCAATATATTCATGTCAGATATTAACCGTTTTCTTATCTGAGGTAAGTGGGGAGGATTGTGTCTTTTAAAATAATATTTCCTCTGCTGTCTAGCCAAAAACAACTCTATATATATATATATAACGCTTCAATATCCCATTTTTCCAATATAAAAAGAAAGTTTAAGCAGTGAAAGTCAACATTTCCACCAATATCAATAAAACAAGCAATCACCTCTCATCTCATCGGTCCCATTGAACATTAAAAACGTCCGTGAGAGACATATGAAGTTTGAAATCCAGGTCCTGGTTTGGGACATGCACAGAAATGTGACGGGTTAAACCGGTCATTGGGATCCCAGTTCTCCCCCTCTTTACCTCAAACGACAATATATGTATGGCCTTTCTGAATTTAGAAGGACCACAGTATTCCTCGAATCAGAAACGAACCACAAACCTGTCCGAACAAGAAATTTTTACATGTAAAATAAATTCTACAGCATTTTTAAACGTAATGTTACCTTGGCACGTGAGATTGTTTACCAGTAAGATTGCGTAAGCACGTTCATCTTTTTACGCGTACAAACAAATAGCACATAGCGCCTTACAAGTGTTCGTTCAGAATGGCATTCCACATGGAAGAGTGATACACAAGGAAGAAAAAATCAAACTGACAGATGAGAAAATGAAGCTTCAATCACAATTTTTGACGCTCTAAAATTAATTGCTCCTCCAAGTTCAAATACCGTTTCATAAAGCTCCAAGTTCAAATACCATTTCATAAAAGATAATACATTTCTCTGACGTCACTCTATTGTTCGAACAGTGGATTATTTTTAAGAATCTACAGTTTATTCTTTTGTTCTTGAATATATGAACTTTAACCTTTTACTGTTTTAGGCTTAAAAAGGTGTTATGCATATTATGGGAATCGAACCACTGCTGGGCTTTTTACAATCTACCTTGGCTTTCAAAACTTCCATCTAACCACTCGGCTACGATTACCACACTACTATGCTCTATAATTAGTATATATGACTCTTGATAGTAAGCGTTGTTAAAAAAATATCAACAATTTGCTTAAAGAAGCAATTGATAAATATATACAAGACACGAGACACGTATTTCAGGTCTGGTATAATTTATGTTCAAAACTGACGAGTATGTGAACTTTTAAAATGTATTCTCGCAATACAAAAACAACTAACGAACCGACCGCAAGTAATAACAAATCAGACAGATCACTGGTGAACATTTGGGACAATTGACAGACCTTGAAATATCTAAATATAAACGATTCTATTCACTTGAAAGACCTTGAAATATCTAAATATAAACGAGAATCGAAAGCACGGATGCCGATACAATTTTGTTGTTTATTTTTTGTTAATTGTGTCTTATTTAGCTTTCTGAACATTAAAAAGGTAAAAATATAAAATGAAAACACTGTTGCAGATAGAAATGTATTATTGAAGAGAATACACTCCAACTTGTAGATTCTTAAAAATAATCAACTCGACCCTTGCGGGTCTCGTTGATTATTTTTAAGAATCTACAGTTGGAGTGTATTCTCCACTACTTAATTACAAGTTGTTGATAGTAGTAAGGTCATTAGTCGGTTGGACATACTTGTTAAAGAATAATTAAACGTTTTTTTGTTCGATTTAATATGGCAATGTAGCATCTCAAGGTATAATAAACAAACTGTCTATCAACACCATCTGTTTGTGAAGTAAGTTGTATAGACTAGACTATTAACTATTCCCTCTTTATAAATATCATTATGATGTCTGAGTCAGGCAATGACAACCATATTTGTTGCATTATTACCACAGACAATATTTTCTTTTAAAAATATGTTATTTTCATATCTAGAATGTCCATAAATCTAGACATAAAATTGATTACAGATATTTGCATCGGCACTTTCTCTCGTAATTGCTCTTTTTGCAATAAATATGACAGAGCATCCAAATGTCATTTACAACATCTTCCCCATTAGCTTTAGAATAATGTCGATATCTTGGTTCTATTAGGAGATAACGCTGAATTTCTCTGTTTTCAACGATATTTAGGTTACATGTAACATGTTGTCTACACGGAAATATATCTCAATTCCAGATTAATACGATATATGTATCGTCCCTGTCGTACACAGCGAATTTTATATATGGAACACAGAAAGGTTGACCTACCTAGGAACATAGATTGAAGACTTTCCGGGGAACATAGTCCAAAACCTTCAGAGGAACATGATCTCATATCTTCAGAAGAAAATGGTTTCAAATCTTCGGAGGAACATGATATCAAATCTTCAGAGGAACATGGTCTCAAGCCTTCAGAGGAACATAGTATCAAATCTTCAGAGCAACATGGTATCAAATCCTCAGAAGAACATGGTCTCAAATCGTCAGAAGAACATGGTCTCAAATCTTCAGAAGAACATAATATCAAACCTCCAGAGGAACATGGACTCAAATCTTCAGAAGAACATGGTCTAAAATCTTCCGAGGAACATGGTCTCAAACCTTCAGAGGAACATGGTATCAAACCTTCAGAGGATCATGGTCTCAAATCTTCGGAAGAACATGGTCGCAAATCGTCAGAAGAACATAATATCAAACCTCCATAGGAACATGGCCTCAAATCTTCAGAAGAACATAATATCAAACCTCCATAGGAACATGGTCTCACATCTTCAGAAGAACATGGTATCAAACCTTCAGAGGAACATGGTCTCACATCTTCAGAGGAACATGGTATAAAATCTTCAGAGGAACATGGTCTAAAATCTTCGGAGGAACATTTTCTTGCATCTTCCGTGGAACATTGTCTCAAATCTTCAGAGAAACATGGTCTCAAATCTTCCGAGGAACATGGTCTCAAACCTCCATAGGAACATGGCTTCAAATCTTCAGAAGAACATAATATCAAACCTCCATAGGAACATGGTCTCACATCTTCAGAAGAACATGGTATCAAACCTTCAGAGGAACATGGTCTCACATCTTCAGAGGAACATGGTCTAAAATCTTCAGAGGAACATGGTCTCACATCTTCAGAGGAACATGGTTCTCAAATCTTCAGAGGAACATGGTATCAAATCTTCAGAGGAACATGGTCTAAAATCTTCGGAGGAACATTGTCTTGCATCTTCCGTGGAACATTGTCTCAAATCTTCAGAGAAACATGGTCTCAAATCTTCCGAGGAACATGGTCTCAAACCTTCAGAGGAACATGGTGTCGCATCTTCAGAGGAACATGGTATCAAATCTTCAGACGAACATGGTCTAAAATCTTCGGAGGAACATGGTCTCAAATCTTCAGAGGAACATGGTATCAAATCTTCAGAAAAATATGGTCTCAAACCTTCAGAGGAACATGGTCTCAAATCTTCAGAGGAACATGGTCTAAAATCATCAGAAGAACATGGTATCAATCCTCCAGAGGAACATGTTCTCAATTCTGCAGAAGAACATGGTCTTAAATCTTCGGAGGAACATGGTTTAAAATCTTCAGAAGAACATGGTATCAAACCTTCAGAGGAACGTGGTCTCACATCTTCAGAGGAACATGGTCTAAAATCTTCAGAGGAACATGATCTCAAATTTTCAGAGGAACATGGTTCTCAAATCTTCAGAGGAACATGGTATCAAATCTTCAGAGGAACATGGTCTAAAATCTTCGGAGGAACATGGTCTCAAATCTTCAGAGGAACATGGTCTCAAACCTCCATAGGAACATTGCTTCAAATCTTCAGAAGAACATAATATCAAACCTCCATAGGAACATGGTCTCACATCTTCAGAAGAACATGGTATCAAACCTTCAGAGGAACATGGTCTCACATCTTCAGAGGAACATGGTCTAAAATCTTCAGAGGAACATGGTCTCACATCTTCAGAGGAACATGGTTCTCAAATCTTCAGAGGAACATGGTATCAAATCTTCAGAGGAACATGGTCTAAAATCTTCGGAGGAACATTGTCTTGCATCTTCCGTGGAACATTGTCTCAAATCTTCAGAGAAACATGGTCTCAAATCTTCCGAGGAACATGGTCTCAAACCTTCAGAGGAACATGGTGTCACATCTTCAGAGGAACATGGTATCAAATCTTCAGACGAACATGGTCTAAAATCTTCGGAGGAACATGGTCTCAAATCTTCAGAGGAACATGGTATCAAATCTTCAGAAAAATATGGTCTCAAACCTTCAGAGGAACATGGTCTCAAATCTTCAGAGGAACATGGTCTAAAATCATCAGAAGAACATGGTATCAATCCTCCAGAGGAACATGTTCTCAATTCTGCAGAAGAACATGGTCTTAAATCTTCAGAGGAACATGGTTTAAAATCTTCAGAAGAACATGGTATCAAACCTTCAGAGGAACGTGGTCTCACATCTTCAGAGGAACATGGTCTAAAATCTTCAGAGGAACATGATCTCAAATTTTCAGAGGAACATGGTTCTCAAATCTTCAGAGGAACATGGTATCAAATCTTCAGAGGAACATGGTCTAAAATCTTCGGAGGAACATGGTCTCAAATCTTCAGAGGAACATGGTATCAAATCTTCAGAAAAACATGGTCTCACATCTTCAGAGGAACATGGTCTAAAACCTTCACAGGAACATGGTCTCAAATTTTCAGAGAAACATGGTTCTCAAATCTTCAGAGAAACATGGTATCAAATCTTCAGAGGAACATGCTATCAAATCTTCAGAGGAAAATGGTCTAAAATCTTCGGAGGAACATGGTCTCAAATCTTCAGAGGAACATGGTCTCAAATCTTCAGAGGAACATGGTCTCACACTTTCAGAGGATCATAGTTTCACACCTTCAGAAGATGATAGTTTCAAACCTTCAGAGGATCATGGTATCAAACCTTCAGAGGAACAGGATCTCAAATCTTCCGAGGAACATGGTCTCAAATCTTCAGAGGAACATGGTATCAAATCGTCAGAGGAACATGGTCTCAAATCTTCAGAAGAACATGGTATCACACCTTCAGAGGAACATTGTCTCCCATATTCAGAAGAACATTTCTCAAATCTTCAGTGGAACATGGTTCTCAAATCTTCAGAAGAACATGGTCTAGTCTCAAATCTTCTGAAAAACATGGTCTCACATCTTCAGAGGAACATGTCTCAAATCTTGAAAGGAACATGGTTCTCAAATCTTCAGAGGAACATGGATTCACATCTCCAGACCAACATGGTATTTAACCTTCAGAAGAACATGGTATCAAATCTTCAGTGGAACATGGTCTCAAATCTTCAGAGGAACATGGTCTCAAACCTTCAGAGAAACATGGTCTCAAATCTTCAGAGGAATATGGTATCAAACCTTCAGAGGAATATGGTCTAAAATCTTCAAAAAAAATGATATCAAATCTTCAGAGGAACATGGTTTAAAACCTTCCGAGGATCATGGTTTCAAATCTTCGGAGGAACATGGTCTCAAATCTTCAGAGGAACATGGTCTAAGACCTTCAGAGGAACATGGTCTCAAACCTTCAGAGGAACATGGTCTAAAACCTTCAGAGGAACATGGTCTCAAACCTTCAGAGGATCATGGTCTCAAACCTTCAGAGGAACATGGTTCAAAACCTTCAGAGGGACATGGTCTCAAATCTTCAGAGGAACATGGTCTCAAAATTTCAGAGGAACATGGTCTCAATCCTCAGAAGAACATGGTCTAAAATATTTAGAGGAACATGGTCTTAAACCTTCAGAGGAACATGGTATCAAACCTTCAGAGGATCATGGTATCAAACCTTCAGAGGAACATGGTCTAAAACCTTCCCAGGAACATGGTCTCAAACCTTCAGAGAAACATGGTCTCAAATCTTCAGAGGAACATGGTCTCAAACCTTCAGAGGATCATGGCCTCAAATCTACAGAAGAACATGGTCTCAAATTTTCAGAGGAACATGGTCTCAAATCTTCAGAGGAACATGGTATCACACCTTCAGAGGATCATAGTTTCACACCTTCAGAGGATAATAGTTTCAAACCTTCAGAGGATCATGGTATCAAACCTTCAGAGGAACATGGTCTCAAACCTTCAGAGGAACAGGGTCTCAAATCTTCCGAGGAACATGGTATCAAACCTTCAGAGGAACATGGTCTCAAACCTTCCCAGGAACATGGTCTCAAACCTTCAGAGAAACATGGTCTCAAATCTTCAGAGGAACATGGTCTCAAACCTTCAGAGGATCATGGCCTCAAATCTACAGAGGAACATGGTCTCAAATTTTCAGAGGAACATGGTCTCAAATCTTCAGAGGAACATGGTATCACACCTTCAGAGGATCATAGTTTCACACCTTCAGAGGATAATAGTTTCAAACCTTCAGAGGATCATGGTATCAAACCTTCAGAGGAACATGGTCTCAAACCTTCAGAGGAACAGGGTCTCAAATCTTCCGAGGAACATGGTATCAAACCTTCGGAGGAACATGGTCTCCCATCTTCAGAAGAACATTTCTCAAATCTTCAGTGGAACATGGTTCTCAAATCTTCAGAAGAACATGGTCTCGTCTCAAATCTTCAGAAAAACATGGTTCAGAAGAACATTTCTCAAATCTTCAGTGGAACATGGTTCTCAAATCTTCAGAAGAACATGGTCTCGTCTCAAATCTTCAGAAAAACATGGTCTCACATCTTCAGAGGAACATGTCTCAAATCTTCAAAGGAACGTGGTTCTCAAATCTTCAGAGGAACATGGTTTCACATCTCCAGACCAACATGGTATTTAACCTTCAGAGGAACATGGTATCAAATCTTTAGACGAACATGGTCTCAAACCTTCAGTGGAACATCGTCTCAAATCTTCAGAGGAACATGGTCTCAAACCTTCAGAGGAATATGGTCTCAAATCTTCAGCGGAATATGGTCTCAAATCTTCAGAGGAACATGGTATCACACCTTCAGAGGATCAGTTTCAAACCTTCAGAGGATCATGGTATCAAACCTGCAGAGGGACATGGTCTCAAACCTTCAGAGGAACATGGTTCAAAACCTTCAGAGGAACATGGTTCAAATCTTCAGAGGAACATGGTCTCAATCTTCAGAGGAACATGGTCTAAGATCTTCAGAGGAACATGGTATCAAACCTTCAGAGGATCATGGTATCAAACCTTCAGAGGAACATGGTCTAAAACCTTCCCAGGAACATGGTCTCAAACCTTCAAAGAAACATGGTCTCAAATATTCAGAGGAACATGGTCTCAAATTTTCAGAGGAACATGGTCTAAGACCTTCAGAGGAACATGGTCTCCAATCTTCAGAGGAACATGGTCTCAAATCTTCAGAGGAACATGGTCTCACACCTTCAGAGGATCATAGTTTCAAACCTTCAGAGGATCATGGTATCAAACCTTCAGAGGAACATGGTCTCAAACCTTCAGAGGAACATGGTCTCAAATCTTCCGAGGAACATGGTCTCAAATCTTCAGAGAAACATGGTCTCAAACTTTCAGAGGAACATAGTTTCAAACCTTCAGAGGAACCTGGTATCAAATCTTCAGAGAAACATGTTTTCAAACCTTCAGAGAAACATGGTATCAAATCTTCAGAGGGACATGGTCTAAAACATAATTATTTATATTTTAATATTAAAAGAAGGAAATTAATTTAATAAAAAAAAATATGAAAATTTTGAAATTTTTTTGAAATTTTATGAAATTTTGAATTTGTTTCGGTATGCGATATATGGTATACGATATAAGGTATGCGATATATACAGAATATTATGCCTTTTGTTTTTGGGACTGACTGACGTTATCACGGGGTATATACCCCGTGATAAAGTCAGTCCCAAAAACAAAATGTCTAATATTCTGTTTATCGGTAATTTATAATTAACTTTCAATAAAATAATAAAAGGAATTCTTTAAAACGATATTGTGATGGGATTATTTTTTTACGAATGGATCTGGTTTTGTAAATGTGATTCGGTTCTGGCGCGCGATGTTCATTCAAAAACTAGCTAACGAGGCGGCAAGATGTGTTTTTTACTATTTGACGTGTGTTGTACAGTATGATGGTTTTGTGTTTTCGGAATTATAATGTTCGAATATGATACCGGTAAATATTGTTTTTCATAAAAACTTATGCTAAAACCGTATCGAATACGTTTCACTGAAATATTCTGTGAATGTAGGTCAAATCAATTAACATCCATAATAATCCCACTCGGAAGGCATTTAAGATTTTATGTTATTAATTTTAGAAAGTTAATTAATGTACATTGTTGTATATATATTTGCATATCCAGAATACAGAAGTTTTAGTTGAATCTTCCTGGCCCTGTTACTGATCAGTGCTATGTTGTATTAGATTTTAGCTCTTTTCGGTAATTGGATTGATTTCAATTTTAAATCATCATTAGATATTGCAGTGTATATACAATAAGCCTCAGGATGTTCAATCTTTACAAAGTAGGCCTAGTTATTTCTTGGTTTTCTTTCATTTTGGTTTAGAGACCACGACATTGACCTTTTCCCGTATTATTGATTTTGATGACGCAACCAATCTTTTTTTTAAACAAGAGTATATTCATGCGCGGTAGTTGACGCATGCCTAATGTAGACTGACCTAATAATTTTGATATCACGACCAGTACCACTATCGTCAAAGAGCTCCGGTCGGAAATCCTCTGTCATCTTCCGGTACAAGTCAAATAGGCATGTTTGACATACAGGCGACGACAAAAAGTAAGTATTATGATCATATAGTATTATTATATCTTGAATCCAGAAGATGTCGTTATCGGTCGATTATTTTTGCTTGTTTTTACCTATATATTACTGTAGTTATCTTTATCGATTACTCAGATATAGATAAAATGATGGACATAAACAATGAAAAATGCTAATAATGAGATTGAAATCATCAAATAAAGCTATAAAAAGTAGTTTATATGTGTAATTAAAGTACACAAACCCTTTGTAATGCTTATATACATGATAGTTTGCACTGGCGTGCTACCATGAATAGTTTTAGACTTGCTACAGTAAAAAACACGATGATTATTTACGTACATTCGTTCCGGCTCTGTCAGCCACTACTTTCCGGTTGGGTCGCAAAAATTGTGTTTAAGTAGAACCGGTTTTGTCTATGTAAAAAATTGAAAGAATAGCGAAAACAGCTCAATATCACAATTATGTTTCTTTCTGTAATTTATTTAAGGTTCATTATAACACTTGTCAAGGGTATGTTCGACTTGCAAATTGATAAAAAGAAAAAAAAACAAAAAAATGTCTTCAATGAATAAAAGTTGTGAAAAAAAAACAACAACAGCACATATTAAAAATATTTTACATGTGGATGTTTTGTATAACATTAAAAGGAAGAAATACAAAACGGTTTGTGCAGAATTGGCATTCGCCAAGTCACCTTCGACAGAATGGTCATGATTTTGTATAGAACTTTTAATTATTTTTCTTTATTTGCTATGCAGTTGAATTATTGCAATATTCAAAGAGTGTTTGATCAAAAGTAGGAACTCTCACTGTTTATATAGATATCAAGTAACTCTTATTGTTTTGGATTAATTTTTGTTTTCAAATAATATATTGAAGGACAATAAAAAATATTTGATTAAAAAAATTAATAAAAATTAAATAAAAATAGGGAACCGCATCGGTAGCGTAATGGTTAGCGTGCTCGCCTCGAGTGCGATAGATTGTGGGTACGAGCCGTGGTCTTGTCAAACAAAAGACTATAAAATTGGTATTTGTTGCTTCTCCTCTAAGAACGCAGCATTAAGGAGAAATAGCAGAGACTGGTTAGCTCGGAATCAGAATAATGTGTCCGAGTGGAGCGACATATCTACCCAATGACTGTTATTAGCTCATCTTGCCAAAGACAATGTGAGCTTTTACCATCACTTAGCGCCCGTCGTCCGTCGTCTTTCGTCCATTAACTATTCACATTTTAATCTTCTCCTCTGAAACGCCTCAATCAAATGAAGTGGAGCTTAGTAGGAAGCATCAAGCGGTTCTTGTTTCTAATTGGTCGATTTTATCAAATCTTCTCCTCTCAAACTGCTTAGCCAAATGAATATGAGTAATAACAAAATTACCGAACTCCAAACAATCTTCCAAAGGGAAAGTCAAAACTCATAAGTATATAAACAGACAAAATCTGTACACATTATTTCACTAAAGCTAGATACCATAAAAACCGAAACTTGGTAGGAAGCAACTATGGAAGGTCTTCTATAAAGATTGCTCATTTCATCCCGATCCGTTGACAAACATGGTCGCCACAGACTCCTCAACGGCTATTATACGGATAGGATTCATCTGTAAAGAAAATTTAATGTATAGCAGATACTAGTAAGTGAATGTTGAATGTAAAGATACACAAACATCTGTATGGCGCTCACAATATAATATAAATGTAGCAATCAAATTGTCTGAAGCTTATACAAATAAAATGAGGATAATCGCAAGATTGAAACATAAGATGTTTTAATAGTATTTCTTCGCTGCCCAGTTAATGTTATTTTTTTATCCTGCACTTGTTCTATTCGAGTAGTCACATTGCATTGATCAGATATTTTTTTGCTATACATTTGTATTTGGTTTCTGACCAAGATATCTTTTTCTGGTACTTGATTCATGTTGAGCGACGGTAAAAAACAGTAACAGGATTTATGCTTATAAACTTATAAGCGCGGACTTCACAGAGGCCACAATCAAAAACGATAAGAACAACGCTTGTTTCTGCTCTTTTTAGACAATTTGACAGTTTCTTTGGGGCGATATATACAATATACGTACATTGTCGGAAAATATATAATTCATTTCCACTCGCTGCGAAACAGGTAAGAAAAACTCGTCAAAACTCGTATATATAAATTTTATATTTTCGACAATGTATATATATATATATTGTCTATTTTTTTCTTTCTCTTGTTTCACTCCTCAGAAAATATTTTTTTATTAACTAAAATAACGTAATATAAATAAGACTCGAGACAGTGTAGGATAGTGCGTTCGTTACAAGATCGCATAGCATTTATTATAAATATATATCAACATAACAAATTCATTGAGTCTGTCATTTCTATTTCCCCCCCGAAAAAAAATGCAAAATATATACGAGTGATTGAAATTCTTTTGGCATTAATATGGGTGGATGGGCGGGTGTCTATAACATCCAAAGAACGAACTTTTGTCGTATTACAACTTGTAACGAACGTTGAATTAATCGAGTACACCTAACATTTTCTTTGTATACAAACTGCCAAAATCGTCCGTGCGGAAAGGAATTCAATACTACAGCCTTTGTTAATTTGCTTATCTGTAATGTTAATGTAAACATTATACTGTGAAGAAACTTAAATATCGTATCCATGAAGTTATTTCCACAGAGTGACTTACTTCGTTATCAACGAGTATAAAATCAAAATATTGCCTTATAAAAAAAATCTCCCACTACTCAATCGATGCGCCTGGACAGCTACTTAAAGTGAGTGTAGCGTATTGAGCACCAACCGTGATGTCAGTGCCACAAAAAGCATAAAAAAAATCAAGTGTTCGCGACAGTAGCAATTTAACATAGAAATAACGATTTGTTTTATTGTACAAAGTAGCTGAAATTAGCAGCCATGGCAAATATTCATACTATTGATCAGTATTTATCGCCTTTGAGATATTTCCTAATCATAACTATCGTTAAATTGCAATATAATGCTCAATAACAATAAGATCAGTGGTATTTACATACTGACAAACCCGGCTATTTTTAAATGACCCAACCGGTTTGTATACATGTTTAACCAATCCGATTTCAAAAACATCTGTTGACATCATGTTTTAGGGTATAACTAGTTACTAATTGACTTTTCATCAACAAAATAGTATTTTTAAGTAAAATCAATCATTCATCAATATTTTTTTCTTTTTGGGCAACATTTAATTCATTCGTAAATGCAAGATATAGCGATATTTCAGTTGATTGTAATGATTTTGAAGCCGGATTCCTTATAAATTATAGAAAAATCTAATTTTACACTGCAAAAATAAATGATATTTGGACAAAAAATTAATTTAATAATAATAACAATCATAAAGCATCATAATTCAAAACATTATATACACAGTATATTCATAAATACTTACGATAATTATCTGTGTCTTCTTTAAAAATACCGCTTTAAAATATCCCGGATGTTGACCAAGCTTTAAGGGTATAAACGATCTATATCGTTTACCCTATATCGCATACCCTATATCGTATACCCAAAAAATTTCAAAATTTCATAAAATTTTCCAAAATTTCATAAAATTTTCCAAAATTTCAAATTCTCAAAAAAATTCAAAATCTTTAAAATTTCAAAATTTTCTAAAATTTCATAAATTTTTTTTAATTTTCAAAATGTTTTCAAAATTTCAAAAAATTTCAAATTCTTAAATTTTTTCCAAAATTTTCAAAAAAAATAAAAATTCAAAAAATTCAAAATTTTCATAAAATACATGTATCATCAAAGGCATGGTTGAAATATATAGTCTCTAACATTGTTTCCCGTTTATTACAATAATTTCTCAAATCAAGATAGTTAAATTTTCACATTTTAAAGTTCGAGGTTTACCGAGAACTTTAAAATGTGAAAATTTAACTATCGAGATTTGAGAAGTTATCGTAATAAAAGGGAAACAATGTTAGAGATTGTTTCTCTAATGAACCACTAAAAATTTGTTTGATTCTTTTTCTCACTAATTTAACAAAATATATGGCCGTTTTTCACTTTCTCAAATCGACGTCCAATGACGTCACTGACGTATACTTCAATTGACGTCACACCCGTTAAGGAATGTTTTTGAAGCAATGATGGAGAAGGGACAAGATTCCAGATGAGGGGTTCTTGGTGATGGTACGGTTAATTACGGTTAGTTACAGTTAATTAAACGATTTTATTGATACAATGACATTTTGCGAAACGTAACATTTTTACGGGAAAAGTAGCGTGAAATTCTTATCTCACCCAAGACATAATTGCGTAATTGACCAATCAGCGACTGAGAACAAAGTGATCCACACGTTGATTATCGATTTCTTCTCACACGGGTTGAGAAGTGTGAAAATTGAACAAGAATTAGAGAAATATGATATAATGAACATTACATGTCAAAATCTGTATCACATGCCGTATCAACCCTCGACCTATATAGATGTGAATTGATTGATACCGAAAATATCAGCTTGCCGAGCCAGAATATGAAGTTTGTTGGCGAGTGAACGAAGCGAACGAGTCACAAACTTCATATTCTGTCGAGCAGGCTGATATTTTTCAATATCAATCATATTCACATTCAGATGACATGTTTATCATCCTTAAATCAAACATAAACACGGATACATCTCTATTTGTATTTTCGCGGGAAAAATTACATGATTCAAAATATTCAAAAGACGCTTCCCCAAAACCGTAGTTCATAAGTAGTTTGCAAATATACCATTCATTTTTACAGGTTTATTTGTTGCATTTTTCCTTTAATGGTGATATTCATTGGGTTTTTTTTTTATTACAAACATCAAAGTCACCCATTTTCATTAAAGGTTTTGTTTCCCAATGACGTTCCGGAGTAGAAAACACAAAGGTCACGACCTCCCTTATGACGTAAAAATTATGACGTCTCAGCAGAGTTATCAAGAATTGTGTCAAGTACATTTTTGTAGGACGATGTTTGTTGATATTGCTGACACGACAGTTCCTAATTTGATATATGTTAAAAAAAATAGTGTTAACTAGCTAATGGTGTTGATGAATTTTATTTACTTTTGCCATCTTCACATGAATTATCGTTTAAATGTTGGGATAATTTGGTGATAACTCCAGCTCACTGTTGATAAGTCCAGCTCAGCTCACGCGAACTTTGATACGAGTTTTGCTTATGGAGTCAGCAGGTAGATATAGCAGGAGGGAAGGATGCTAAATACCCATTACATACAGTGTGGTGGTACAAGACTTTGTATCAGGTCGAGCCTGTTGTGTGAACCAGTATCACTACGAGTCGCGACGAGTTGTGATGCGGTTAGTTCACGCAACAGGCAAGAACCTGGTATAAAGTATTGTACCAACACACTATGTATGTAATAAGCTTATCTAACATTTCAATAAAAACGAATTTTAAACAAACAAGGGTTGAATTAAAATTTGTACAATACTCTCAGGGAGACTACATTTTGTGCACGACGTCACGTTATTTTTTCCGTTCTTTCACCAATACCATTACTGTGTTTTGTCTCACATTCCAATGATATGACGTCATGTCAAAGTAGTTCGGCGGAGAACGTCTCGTGCAACGTCGCGCCATTCTTTTATCACCACAGTGTGGTGATACAATATTTTGTATCAGACACCTTGTATCAGACAGGCTACTTTCTTTAATTTCAAAGGGAAACGTACATAATGTTAGATAAATAGAGAATATTATATGGCTCTTTCCGTATCACATCCCGTATCAACCCGAGAGCTTTAGCTCACGGGATGATATTGGTGTCTCCGGAAAGAGCCATATCATATTATGTTAATCATATACTTAAACATGAGAAAGTCTTGTTCTGTATTATGAATTCTGACGTCGACGTAGTCACGTGATCAATATCATTTTAAGGGGTATGATAAAGGGGTGATGATATCGGTATCAGTCACGGCAGACAAATACAGTCGTAATGTTCTTTCAGTATTATATATGCAGATTTCCTTTATTTAGTACTATTTCCTTTATTTAGTACTAAGTATATGATAAATTGATTTATAGACCTAAAAATATATATCGATTTTTATTTTTAATTCCTGCTAAATTTTCCTTATATTTGTCAATAATGTGGATTAATAATATAACACCTAAGGTTTCAAATATTTTCTTGATATACTATCATGTAAGCAGTGTTCCGGGTAGGGCGACATATTGTGATTGACCAGATTGTTCCTGATAATATGACATATCACATTATTGCCCGGACTGTACTTCTGGCAGGGTTTGATATACTATCATGTAAGCAGTGTTTCGGGTAGGGCGACATATTGTGATTGACCAGATTGTTCCTGGTAATATGACATATCACATTATTGCTCGGACTGTACTTCTGGTAGGGTTTGATATTAAGGCTGACCAGAGAGTTCCTGCTACTGTGACATTATATGACAGGTCAGCCTGCATTCCTGTTCAGTGGAAAGGATTGGTAGTTTTTAGTTTAAACATATTTTATTTGCCAATTAAATAGACAAAATGGATCAGACACAAGTTAAACAAACTTATGAAGTCTTCTCCAAATTACAATTTGCTACATTAAATAAGTACATAAAAGACATGCAATTACTATGTATAGTACTAATAACGAATCAATGATGAGTATTCACAAACAGAAGGACAAATAAAATTAAGATGGATTGGTACTACCATATATTGAAATATATAGGTCATATATGCTATACTATAGAACAGTTAGTGACCTTCCATGACAAACCATTGTGATCGACGTAACTCTTTTATCATTTCTCGTTTGTAGAACGGAATACATGTTTTGTATATACAACAATAAAGGAGGGCACTAATGTGAATCTAATGTTTATAATGGATTTCCTCAACATAAAAAACAACCAAGCAAAATGGTAGAAACAACATATACTCACGGAATATATTACCATGATGTAATTTTTCTTGGTTTATTTTTTTTTTATGCAGTCAGATAATTACGTGAATGTCTATCTTTCCTGACGGTATATCGTATTTACATGGACATTTATTTTGTATATCATGCTACGATGTTGATGTAATACAACTTGATTGAGTGTTATTTAGCTTTCACATTCTCGTCAATGTATTTCGTATTCTTACAAACCTTTTCATCCCACACGACAATGTTCTGTTTGCATGTTACTTAAACAGTCATTTTTAACTTAATGGTCTTTTAGAAAAAGAGAAATCAAATATTTTACAAATAATTATATCACGGAACTCCGTTCAGTTCATTGGATTAGAGAAAACATTTAAAATATCAATTTCAATTACGTCTCTGTCTTCAAAGTCAATTTGATGTCATAAAATTAAGATAATAGTAGGGTAATATATTTGTAATTCACTGGTGGAAAACTTTCATTCTTTGATGTATTGCATTCTAAATAAAACAGTAATATAGATAGTGTTTGATACCAGTAATTGGTGTCTGTACAATTGTAATTAATTTATTTTTATTTCCTAATCTGATAATGTTGGTCAATGTTACATAGCCTGTCAGATATCAAAGTTAATATCATGTTTAAATGCCGTATTAAAGTTTCTGTATGTGTCAGGCCCGTTTGGGTAATAATCATTATTTTATTAGCAATTTTTTTTTCTGGTTTATTTGATGCATAAACGTAGCGACCGAATGTCTTCTTTCAAGCTATAACTAATATTAATATGTTTTTATCACTTGCATCCTGGTGAAAATGAATTGATTTTTAGATTTTGGAGATGAATTCTAATAATAAACAAAGATGAAGAAATTGGCATTCATGCTCAGAATATTAAAGTGGTAAACTTTTAGTACTATTTTCTGCTTGATCATAATCGTCATTCTATTGTTCGAACAGTGGATTATTTTTAAGAATCTACAGTTTATTCTTTTGTTCTTGAATATATGAACTTTAACCTTTTACTGTTTTAGGCTTAAAAAGGTGTTGTACATATTGTGAGACTTTCGGGTATCGAACCACTCCTGGGCTTTATAAAGTCTACTTTGACCTTCAAAACTTCCATCTAACCACTCGGCTACGATGTTTCTTTTTTGTTAATTGTGGCTTATTTAGCTTTCTGAACATTAAAAAGGTAAAAATATAAAATGAAAACACTGTTGCAGATAGAAATGTATTATGTAAGAGAATACACTCCAACTTGTAGATTCTTCAAAATAATCTACAGTTGGAGTGTATTCTCCACTACTTAACCGTAACCCTTCTATTCTATTATTATGAAAAGAAAGCTTAAACAGTGGTGGTAATCAATTCCACCAAGATCAATAAAACGAGCAATCACCTCTCATCTTATATATAATCACAGTGTTAGATGAACCGAGAATGTCCAGTGATTTTTTTTTAGGTTAGTTATCACATGTGAATGATTTGGTTTTTTTTTTATCAATGTAAACAATACAAGTTTCAAGCTGAACAAAATATCTAGTTCATCGTTATTCAGCCCAATGCTGGTGTTACATAAAAACACGTCTGCCGTGAACTCGGCAGAGGAGAGGATGTCCAATATCTAGTTCATCGTCATTCAACCCATTGTTGGTGTTACATAAAACATTTCTGCAGTGAACTCAGCAGAGGATAGGATGTCCAATATCTAGTTCATCGTCATTCAGCCCAATACTGGTGTTACATAAAAACACTTCTACAGTGAACTCAGCAGAGGAGATGATGTCCAATATCTAGTTCATCGTCATTCAGCCCAATGCTGGTGTTACATAAAAACACTTCTACAGTGAACTCAGCAGAGGAGATGATATCCAATATCCAGTTCATCGTCATTCAACCCATTGCTCAATGCTGGTGTTACATAAAAACAATTCTACAGTGAACTCAGCAGAGGATATGATGTCCAATATCTAGTTCATCGTCATTCAGCCCATTGTTGGTGTTACACCTGAGTTCACCCCCGGTTTTTAGAGAGGTTCGTGTTGCTCGATCTTGAGTGTTCTGTGTAGTATTTTGTAGATGATTATTTGTCCTTTTGTCCTTTTTACTTTGGCCATTGTGTTGTCTGTTCTTCTTCGATTTACGGATTCTGATTACCTCTTTGGTATCTTCAAATTCTTCTTACATAAAAACACTTCTGCAGTGAACTCCGCAGAGGATAGGATGTCTAACAAATACATTTTGAAATTAATCAGATTATAATGTTCATAATAGTATTAAAGTTTAAAAAAGGCAAACTAGATAAAACATTGTAAATATCTGAGTTCTAATTCTCATTAGTGTATTCGATTTTGTCCTTGTATGAACAGATGAGGAACGAAATCATGTGAAATCTGACAAATGACTGAATTGACTGTCATACAGAATGTTTTTATTAAACAGGATAACAATACATTTACAAGTTCTATTATTTTTCATTCAGACTATGTCCAAATATTAACATCAAATTCCTCTCAGACAACGGCCAGAAAGTTTGAGTTGACATTTGTGCTCCCACTGCAAAAATCAGTGTCTAGTCAAAACAAATTAAATACAATATTTGTGGGCGAATAAACATACATAAGCTAAAAAATATACATGTTTTGACTATCTTTAATTTGCTTTTTGTTTGTGTCTAAGACGATATCCGTGATATTAAAGGAGAAGATGTTTCTTTCCTATCACCGATACTATTCGACAAACAATGTCCGACCAATTGCCACATGTACTTATAGTATTTTCCTTGATTTGATGTTTACTCTGCCCCACTTTCAGACATTTATTGTATTTTGCTTAATTTGATGTTTACTCTGCACCACTTCCTGACATCGCCACTTTCAACAATATTTCAGTTATATCGTGGCGGTCAGTTTTATTGGTGGAGGATATCGGAGTACCCGGAGAAAACCACCGACATGTCGCAAGTCACTGACAAACGTTATCGCATATTGTTGTATCAAGTACACCTCGCCATGACATGGGTTCGAACTCACAACGTTAGTGGTGATAGGCACTGATTGCACAGGTAGTTGTAAATCAACCAGAGAAACCGATCTAGTGTCCGCAACATGCTCCAGAGACTCAAATTGAGACCTTTGGCAAACAGGAGAAAAGATGCAAGACTGATGATGATGTACAAAATTGATAGAGAGTTAGTATCCATCACCAAAGAAAACAGACTAATACCACCTTGTCGATGCTCTAGAAATACACACAACAGGGCATTTCAAATAGAATCCTGTCGCATTGACACCAGAAAGATGTCCTTTTTCCCAAGAACAGTGAGGGATTGGAATCTGCTGTCACCAGACATTGTGGAGCTGGACACACCTGAGGCCTTTAAGGCCATGATTGTGTCCCTTTAGCCGCCAGGCAGTCCCAACATGTATATACATTTGTAGTTAACTTTTAATTGTAAATAAGCCCCATTAAATCATTATCCCACACACTTGATTAGTTCAATTAAAATGCGCAGTCCAAAGTCATTGCATAATCTTTAACATGATGAAGGAGGCAATTACATGGCAGTAACAGAAAATGAAAAATCCAATTACCATGTGATCACGACGGCACATGAGTAAGCACTATAATAATCCAACCAAACTCGTTTTCAGCAACTTGTCCTCGCCATGATATGGCTGAAAATGCTTCACTTAGCGTTTTAAACAAGGAACACTCACTCGTATTTTAACTAAAAAAATGATTTTAAAGATATATGTCATTTATTAATGTTGATATGTTACAGTAAAGAATAAAAATTATAAAATCGATAACATACTTAGTTTTTTGTTTTGTTCTTGTGCATGCTGATATTTTATACCCTAATTTGTATGGAGAAAACAATTTTCGAAGAGCAGTACCATAAATAATCTTCTTTTGCGTGACGACTTGGTAAGAATATCATATGACACAATTTAATGTCACAAACAACCATTTCCAGCTCGTGACCAACCGTGCAGACGACACATTTGGAGACATGCTTATCATTCTATATCCGGTTGTGTTTCTTGGGTTACATAAAACGGACTCCATCTTCAATCTTGTATGTTTGTCTTAAGATATAAATTGGATTACTAAATAATGAGACTGACATTCTATCGAGAGAAAAAAATGTCATTTTAAGGAAACTGTTTTCAAAGTTTAGTAACTACTTCTGCGTGAACCGTTGCTTTCTGCATATATTTAGGCATAACTACTGAAGTAATTTCAGAGATATTATTTTTTTCAAATTTTGTTCAAATCAATACAATATGATGCAAGTTCTCTTTTGTTTTCATTGCAACTGACTTATAAAAATCCGAAAAGACATGTTTTGCAGATTACGCAATTATTTGATAATTGCTAAATTTCTAAGAAAATTGCTCCAAATTATCATTTATGTTAGTGTAATTGAAACTATAATTATATGATCATTTTCAGTTAATTCTTTGATCAATCATTATGGCATGTTGTTATATAATACAAATAAGGGTAATAACAAAATTACCGAACTCCGAACAATCTTACAAAGGGAAAGTCAAAACTCATAATTATATAAACAGACAAAATCAGTCAACAACCGGAAAACTGTGAAAACCGTAATGACAGGCATTTCTAAAGAAATGGTGGGTTGAATCAGATTTTAAAGCGCCAAACCTCCCGCTTTCATTACGGTTCAAAGGTTCCGGCTGTCACTATAACAGTATTTATAACAATACTGGAACAAGATAGGTAAAATAGTTGTCAAAGCAGTATCAAATTCAGTGAAGTAAATGTCAGACACTTTTACGTCACACATTGATAAACAAATATTTTTGACATTTTTGTTGACTTCCTAATCTTTATATATTTTCACTATTTGAAAATGCATCGTTTATTATCGTCTCTGCAGAGACGGAATATATTTCGACAAGATCTTGGTATCGGAATATAAACTTTTTAAGAGATCGAATAAGGTGAATCTTTTAATAGCCCTGGTCCAGTAACCTGTTTCTCAGATGAAGATGACGTTTCAGGAAATCAGAATAATTGCTACTGGCCCTTGCATAACGAATCAATTGCGATATGTAAACACCATATGCAGGAGAAGCTGGTATATTGCTGCACATATTTGGAAAATTTATGATTTTAAAATTGAAGTCGTCCCGTTTATCATAAATTTTAGTACTGAGTTGACCACTGTCGTCAAATTCGAGGTATAAGTCCAAAAATGATGCGAACGAAGCTGTATCTGTGGTCTCTTTAACTTCCAGCTCTGGAGGATATAACAATTGAAAAAATTCTGCAAATCTAGAATTATTGATAGATAAAACGTCATCAATATACCTGTATGTGAAATTAAAGGTTCTAGCCTCATGCATCTTCTTATCTTTTACAAGCTTTTGAAGAAACTCCGACTCATATGAGTATAAAAATAAATCGGCTAGAAGAGGGGCACAATTCGTACCGATTGGTATACCGACGACCTGCTGAAACAGTGTCCCTCCAAAGGAGACAAATATGTTATCGATGAGGAACTCCAGCATACTGATCACTTGTTCCTCGGAGTAGCATGTTTTACCTTTTTTAATTTTGTTTGAAAAATATGTGGAATTGTAGCCTAACACAACAAATTTTGAGCCATAGTTTCTATGACTGAAAGCTTTGTGAATTGTTTCTTTTAAGCGGGTTTTTAATTTGTCATGTGGTAGGGTGGTATATAGAGTTGAAAAACCAAGTTTTGATGGAGGATACCTGAGAGAAAGATCTTGATTTAAGGTTATCCAAAAGATCTTTAGAGTTTCTCAAAATCCACATGTGATTTATGCCACTACGCGAGTAAACAGTTTCACAATAGTTCTGTTGTCCCTCTTTTACTGCTGACAGAATCTTTGTCAGTTTGAATAGACAATTTTTTTGTCGAACAAGTTGATGATCCCGCTATGCACCTTTCTTTGTATGGTGTCTTATGGAGCTTAGGTATCCAATATAAATAGGGTAAATACTCAGACTCTTTACCAGAGGGAATGTTTAAAGAGGTCATGAATGATCTGTGGTTAGCTAGGATTTCATCTTTGTCGAACGAAGTTGGTTTGTATGTGGTATTACTAGAGGTATTGTTATTTATGCCCAATTCCTTGATTAGGCATTCGAAGTAATATGATTTACATACAAACACGATATTGTTGGAAGCCTTGTCCGCAGGAACGATAACATATTTGTCATGAAGAGAGGAAAGACACTTAACAGCTTCCTGGTCTTTAAATACAGACTTAGGTCGACTATTAACACAATTTTTGAGTTTGTGAATCCGACCTTGTACTAGAGACCTAATTGTTCTAATCCAGTCTGACAAGGACTCTAACTCAGGATCTTGTTCTACTTCTCTCTTTATCCACCTTCTGGCATAATCTTCAACAGCATCCATAATTATCTTGAAATTATGTTTCCAACTGATGTGTTGAGGTTCTCTGAATTTAGGACCATGATAAATCACCTTTCGGAGACTCTCATGTTGAATGATATTCAAATCACCAGTGATTACATGTCCAGATGGGCTGTATTGAAAAGGAGAGTGGGAGCAGTCACAAGTCAGAGGGTTCTTAATGTACTCTTCTATGTTGATATCTTGCAATGCTTCTTTGTAGTTGAAAATTTTACGGCCAATGCTGTTAGTGTAACTATAGGAGACAATGGGAACAGATTGATTTTTGAAATATGGTGGAATTTCTTTTACGACCTCTTTTCTATTAAGAATGTTGCTGATGTTAATAGCATAGATTCCTTTGTTAGCAAACGGAATATGGAGGAATGTTCTGTTGTTATCATGAAGAGGTTCAGATTGAACTTGTTTGAAAAGACGAAAGGACGCCACGTCACATATAATACAAGACAATCTGTACTTAGGAGAAAAATGATCTACGCCTCCTTTGTCAAGTCCAAAATCCCTAAGATCTTTGAGGTAGTTTACAGGTAGTGAAAATAAGATTGTACGAATGTGATGAATTCCAAGAGGTTTCTGTATATTAGAAAGTAAATCATTAAAAGTATCTTGTAACGTTCTTGGTTTAGAGGACTTTTTAACATTTGGATGTTGATTTCTTTTATGACCATGGCTACGTTTACCTACCTAAGTCTACCTAAGTCTGTTCCAAACGCAGGAGATCAGCTTGCTCCTCTATATTTGGCTCTTCTTCGTTGTCTATTTGGTTTAACTGTCTTCTTCCGGTTGTTGTCTGTTTATCGTTATATGTATGGTCGTACATCATAGGGTGGTTTTGCCACAGCTTATCTAATCTGTTTTCAAAAATCTTTACGTTTTTGGCATTGATAACTGTTTCTGGTAGATTATTCCAATCATCGACTACTCTGTTTGTGAAATAATATTTACGTATGTCCAATCTAGATCTGTTCCTGGTTAGCTTTAGTGAATGTCCACGAGTCTGATGAAAAGTACTCTTGTTGATGGTTGATTGTTCTTGGAATAGTATTAAAAAGGCTCATCACGTTGATTTCGCTGCATCCAGGACTTGACAAATTTTTCACTCCTTTGATGTTATCATTGCAACCGTAAGATAAATCATGTCATTAGAAAAAATACCCAGTCATCTTGTTCTATTATGGTATAATATGACGTCATATAGACTTCACTAGTTTCAATTTGAATTGTGTATAATTACTCTCTTCTACTTGGATCATAGGGTGGGAATATTTTTTAAATACTTGCTTTTCTTACAAACGTGGTTTGTCGACATAATAAGCATGGTTTGTCTCCATAATGTTTACTCAAATTCTGACAAAGTGGATTGTCGACATACTGCTCACTGAGGTTCTGACACATAGTGGATTGTCGACATAGACTAGTGCTCACTGAAGTTCTTACAAATAGTGGATTGTCGACATAGTGCTCACTGGGAGTAGCATAACTTCCGGTTTGCGCTGGATTTTTCATATGCATTCGGAATTCTTTAGACCGGCCATGTGTAACAATGCCATCATGATCATCTCCTCTCAAATGTAAAGTAAGCCTTTAAAATACAGATAATTGTTCCAATGCAGATTATAAAAATATGTTCAACTCCAAATTACTGACATTTGATTTTTAAAGCACTTTTTTGTTTGTTTTCTAAATCAATTTAGACCGGACCGGAAGTGGCTGTATCCGTTTCAATGACTGAAAAGTAGACCAAGCAACGTTCGCTGAATATTCTTGTTCAATTCGTCTGAGTAGGTATATTTAAATGTGGCAGTCGAAATGAGAAATATCTCGGGAGTGTAACGATATAATTGGGTCAGCGAAAGGATCACAAATAAGCGAAAAATATTGAGGCGAAGTGGGGAAGGGGAAAAGGGCAGATATTTACCTTGAAGTAAGGAAGTGGAGGGGGCATATATTTTTTGAATGAAACAAGTGCCTGTGCCACAAGGGGCAAAAAGAAATCAACACAACAACATATATGTCTAGACAATATCATGAAAATGCATCCAACAGTGCACAGAGGAAAAGAGTCACTTGATTGATAGAAAAAAAAACAGTATTCACAAATATAATGGTATAATTCATGGCATTTCTATCTTATACAATATTATATTACCATTGCAGACTATTGAATGTGAAAGCACGTGCGTACGACACAGGTTTCGGAAATCCTAGCGATATAAGTTCAACAATATAGATGATCATATACTGACCTTTAGTAAGGGCGACATGATGGTTTATCGGCATAGAAACATTACTGAACGAGACTGAAAGCCAAGTTCGTATTTCGCTCAGTCATGATTATCATGTCACATGTAACTTATCAGCCAATGAATGAATTGATAAACTACCTATCATAATGTAACTAAGTTCAAAACGGGTGTTTCACGAGCTTCTTGAGTGTAGGTTCGTGAAGGTTTATTATTGTTTACCCGACTTTTTACTATTTTGCACATATATTGATAAGACTTCAGACACTTGTGGTACCGCAGTCAAGTTTTCAAAAGATGAAGTGTTTTTTGTCTCGCTTTCGACGAATAGTTGCAGAACGCGAGACAGAAATACTTTTGCACAACTTCCGCATGCAAATCTTTTTGGAGCTTGGTGATTTGAACTTTTGTGTCCTTCCAAGTGGTTCTTGCACCCAAACGATTTCCCACAATCTTCACATAAGAACTTGCTTTCTTGCGAATGTATCACCATATGGCGTGTCAGTGAAAATTTTGACATATAGTGCTTGCCACATTCGGGACATAAATGCATTTTTCTCCTGAAGAAAAATAAAATATGATTAATATATTATAGAAAGTTTCATGTTAGCACAGAAGCATTGCGGTTGAATGACAAATTTAATATAGATATAGAGTTCGCCTCGTTTAGGGAACGACCATTTAATTCTGAGGGGGGCTGGCAAATTTTTTCGGGTCAGAATATTCATTTTCAACTTTTAGTCGGGCAGAAAATTTATTTCATGCAGAGTACAGGATAAAAAATTATTTTCTATTATAACAGTGTTGAATATCAGGTCAGGTCAGAATATACTTTTATTTTCTAGGGAGTAGAGGCCCCAGAATTTTTATTTTTCAATTTTTGGCGACCAGAATATTTATTTGGACAAACTGCTAGCCCCTCCCCCTCAGAATTATATGGCCGTCCCCTTACCAAATGATATATGTCACTTGATTCTAGCACCAATAATGAGTTGCTATGGTATGGTCGAGTCAGTCATTAATTAAGTGGACCATAAAATATATCTCTGCTGGCTCCGCTGGCGGCCCAGTTTATTTGTCCAACCGGAACCAAAGATGGATCGTTTGTAAAAGACCTCACATAGCACATTTCTGAACAGTTTCAAATTATTTTGCATTGTAATTTCATAGGAGAACATTTTTGAAAACCTGTCTGTCAGTATTCCCATATATTTTCCAAGCGAAATATGTCAGAAATAAGAAAATAAACGAAAATAAATTGGTGGGCGGTATCACGACATGGGGTACCACCTGTGCCACAGGGGCTTGTTACGATTTTTATTTTTTTTCCGAGTACTCTAAAAACCACAAGGGAGGAATCTAAAATGTCAAATTTTCATACAACACTTTTTCAAAATAGTTTTGTATTGGTGTCTTGACCTCATTCGCCATAATATTGGTACTAAATTGAAGCTTAATAAATATATTTTTGATATTTCGATTCCTTTTTGTCATCATCTTTACCTATCAGCAACTTTAAAGCAATACTTCACAGAATTTGCACTGGCCTAATCCTCCCTCAATCATGTTTACATGTCAATACGGGCTGAATTCATACGTGTGATTTGATTGGTCGGTTATTTTTAGGTAAGGATTGCAAAGAATGTGTTGATTGGTCAGTGATTTTGCATTTTTTACCTAGCTAGAACACTGTTGTGACTGTGAAATGAATACGATCGCAAGGAGTCAATGATATGTCCAGAAAAATAAACAGGAAGTTCGAAAATCCCCCCCCCCCTTTATTTTTTGGCTTGCAATACCGGTACCAGATTTCAAGTTGTTTGCATAGAACGGGATTTAAAACGATATATATTGTATTTATTACTTTCATCAGATCAAAATCTATCTAAAATAAACAATCATTTATACATGTATTAACTATATGAGAGGAAAAAATGAGAATTTCAGACTTTCAACTCATGTACGACTCTTACCTTTAAAGGACAAATGACACGATTTTGAATTTTTCACAAAACTTTGTGAAATACTTCCAAAATGCTGTAAAAATAATTACTTTTTCACTTTCGATAGTAAACTGGGGTTAACAAATTACCTAAAAATAACCGACCAATCAAATCGCACGTATGAATTCAAACCGTATTGACATGTAAACATGATTGAGGGAGGATTAGGCCAGTGCAAATTCTGTGAAGTATTGCTTTAAAGTTGCAGATAGGTAAAGATGATGACAAAAAGGAATCGAAATATCAAAAATATATTTATTAAGCTTCAATTTAGTACCAATATTATGGCGAATGAGGTCAAGACACCAATACAAAACTATTTTGAAAAAGTGTTGTATGAAAATTTGACATTTTAGATTCCTCCCTTGTGGTTTTTAGAGTACTCGGGAAAAAAAATAAAAATCGTAACAAGCCCCTGTGCCTGTGCAAGTAAAAACTCGTTAATTTAGGTTTAAATACAATAATTGAACATTCATAGCATATATGACACGAAAAACCTAACATTATATCCGTAAAATGTACAGAAATGGTCCTTTTATGTACCCATGACAAAAAATATCGTGTTTCGCCGGTCGGTTTTATGTCAATAGCTTTTTTTTTTTTTTAGAGCAAACCTATGTCCTAAAACAAATACACATTGTCATAACTGATAATCAAGTTGCCGAAACGCTATGGTATTAAAGCACACATTTCAATGAAACACCGACTATAGCAGAGAATGCACTTACCGGTGTGGAAATTTGACGTTTTTTTCCGCCATCTTGTTGGTTTCCAACCAAAATAACCCCTTCTCCAACCAAATACATTGTTTTTGTAGCTTCGAATCCCTGTTCATATAACCCGCTGTTTAAACATTTTTTCATCTCGGTTGGTCTCCCTTTAACATATTTGTTTACTTCCGCCATATGTCAATAACTATGTACAAATACAAATACGATAAAGGTATTTCAGCCTAAAGCTTTTCGACAATATTTATTCATATAATTGAGTATTATTGAACCGTTTTATTTTTTAATACTTATTTTGTCTATATGTAACAAACAGTGCCCACTGAAGCAGTAGAATTGACCAGCATGGCGTACGTTGTTCCAGAAACACACCAACCTTGTAAAGGGGCCAGTAAAGAACTACCAAAAGGTTTGAAAGAGCTCTCCACGCTGTCTCAAGTACGTGTTAGTAGGAATGTTAACGTCTGTGAAGGTTAGTCGATGTTATTTTACTGTTGCAGCCTATTTTCTACTGTAGATTTTTATATTTACTACATTGTCCATGGTTTATAATCTATGTTAGTTTGATGGTGTTTAAACCCACTTTCAACAATATTTCAGTTATATCATGGCGGTCAGTTTTATTGGTGGAGGAAACCGGGGAACCCGCAGAAAACCACCGACCTGTCGCAAGACACTGACAAACTTTGTCAATGTTGTATACCTCTCCCTGATCAAGAAGATTCGAACTCACAAGTTCACAACAACTGGTGATAGACACTGATTGCATAGGTAGTTGTAAATCCAACTACCATGCGATCACGGCCACGACGGCCCCCTGTATAATCTAGACAACAATATCTGTGGCAAAGGGTCGGTAACAATCATCACAGGAAATGACACAAATCCCTATATACATGTATGCTACATGTATAATAGGTATCTTGGGTCATTTCATGTGATGGTTGCTAATGGCCACTACGGTAGCAACCGTTCCATTTTTTAAATTGGAAAGAGGGAATTTCTTGTTTGGACGAAAACTTTCTTCTCTTAATCGACGAGTAATTTGTTCAGAATTTAATAAAGGCATATAGAGAGAAAAAGGGGATATTGAATCATTATAAATGCTTCACATCATGTTAATTCTAATATCAGTTTTTACCATCATTACATGTATCAAGGAGAAGACATACTTTCTCTATCATATATAGTTATAATAACAATTATTTCAACAACCCAGTAGTAGAAAGTCTTCATTGACATTTTGTTCTGGAATCTGAAAAAAAGAAGAAGAACTGACTCTGCAACTTTAGTACTCACTTTTGCATTCTCGTAGCTCAGATAGTGCTGACTTGACACAATTTCTGTTGTATATGATTGTCAAAACATTTTTTTACAAGGACGAATCTCTTATTTGTATTTTTTGTTTGTTTGAATTTTTCATCCATAGTTGATATAACCTTTACAAAATGAGTATGACCATGGATTTGAAATAGTAATGTTACTATGGAAATATTCGTTTCATACTAACTTTTACAAATGAAGAAATATTACTTAGATTTGTCAATTACAGGTATTCATTCTTGTAATAAATTGGATTTAAGGAAATAATCAATTTCGTCTTCTTGTTGGTACATTTTAATGACTTTATCTATTGTTTAATGAAATAGCCCTATCGAACTTTGATACCATTCCAAGGCCGTATTAAGTTGTCTGTCTTTTATATGCCAATGATATAAAGAACAGAAATAATAAACGTTAGAGAAATCCGGAGGAGCAATTAAGAATGGACAGAAACACAAGGAATAGTGGACAATACAGAAACACAAGGAATAGTGGACAGACACAGAACGAAGACAAACAAACACAATCACAAAACAGAATACTAAAAAGATGAACAACAGGAACCTTACCAAACGTGTAGTTATAGTCAAACGTCGTTCTGTCGGCGTAGAAAGGACAACTGATATTATTTTTTGATCAGCCGAGTATTCAAGTTAACCGTTTTAAAGTAGAATAAAAATTGTTGCGTACGTAGCAAATGGGTACTTCGAGTTATCTGTGATAAAATAGAAAATAAACAAGTACGGACATAATGATCAATTGTTTACTTCGAGTGATCCGTGAAAACGTAGGATAAGAATGACTACGAACATAACAAATGTTTACTTCGAGTAATCCGTGAAAACGTAGAATAAGAATGATTACGAACATAACAAATGTTTACTTCGAGTAACCCGTGAAAACGTAGAATAAGAATAATTACGAACATAACAAATGTTTACTCCGAGTAATCTGTGAAAACGTAGAATAAGAATGATTACAAACATAACAAATGTTTACTTCGAGTAATCCGTGAAAACGTAGAATAAGAATGATTACGAACATAACAAATGTTTACTTCGAGTAACCCGTGAAAACGTAGAATAAGAATAATTACGAACATAACAAATGTTTACTTCGAGTAATCTGTGAAAACGTAGAATAAGAATGATTACAAACATAACAAATGTTTACTTCGAGTAATCCGTGAAAACGTAGAATAAGAATGATTATGAACATAACAAATGTTTACTTCAAGTTATTCAATCAAACGACTTATCTGTGTACGAGACATCAATGTTGTACTGTATAGTATTTGTGAAACCAACGATGTATATACATCTGTAATAGTTTATTAATTTTTAAACTGATGTTTTATTATTGTTTACGTCTGTATACCCCTCATTGTCCTGTGTTGTTTCGCTCATATACATCGTTTTGTGTTTCACAGACAACTTTATGTGATTCGCCCATAGACATCATTCAGTGTTTTCAATTAGACATGCATCTTCCGTGTTTTTGTTTGTTGTATCATTGCAGTGTTCCTTATTGGAACGCATAGACAGACATCGTTTAGTGTTCTTGTTTGTTATGTTATTGCAGTGTTCCTTGGTGAAACACTTAGACAGGCATCGTTTAGTGTTCTTGTTTGTTATGTTATTGCAGTGTTCCTTAGTGAAACACCTAGACAGACATCGTTTAGTGTTCTTGTTTGTTATGTTATTGCAGTGTTCCTTAGTGAAACACCTAGACAGACATCGTTTAGTGTTCTTGTTTGTTATGTTATTGCAGTGTTCCTTAGTGAAACACCTAGACAGACATCGTTTAGTGTTCTTGTTTGTTATGTTATTGCAGTGTTCCTTAGTGAAACACCTAGACAGACATCGTTTAGTGTTTTTGTTTGTTATGTTATTGCAGTGTTCCTTAGTGAAACACCTAGATAGACATTGCTTAGTGTTTTTGTTTGCTATGTTATTGCAGTGTTTCTTAGTGAAACACCTAGACAGACATCGTTTAGTGTTCTTGTTTGTTATGTTATTGCAGTGTTCCTTAGTGAAACACCTAGACAGACATCGTTTAGTGTTTTTGTTTGTTATATTATTGCAGTGTTCCTTAGTGAAACACCTAGACAGACATCGTTTAGTGTTCTTGTTTGTTATGTTATTGCAGTGTTCCTTAGTGAAACACCTAGACAGACATCGTTTAGTGTTCTTGTTTGTTATGATATTGCAGTGTTTCTTAGTGAAACACCTAGACAGACATTGTTTAGTGTTCTTGTCTGTTATATTATTGCAGTGTTCCTTAGTGAAACACCTAGACAGACATCGTTTAGTGTTCTTGTCTGTTATGTTATTGCAGTGTTCCTTAGTGAAACACCTAGATAGACATTGTTTAGTGTTTTTGTTTGTTGTTATTGCAGTGTTCCTTAGTGAAACACCTAGACAGACATCGTTGTGTTTTTGTTTGTTATGTTATTGCAGTGTTCCTTAGTGAAACACCTAGACAGACATCGTTGTGTTTTTGTTTGTTATGTTATTGCAGTGTTCCTTAGTGAAACACCTAGACAGACATCGTTTAGTGTTCTTGTTTGTTATGTTATTGCAGTGTTCCTTAGTGAAACACCTAGACAGACATCGTTTAGTGTTTTTGTTTGTTATGTTATTGCAGTGTTCCTTAGTGAAACACCTAGACAGACATCGTTTAGTGTTTTTGTTTGTTATTGCAGTGTTCCTTAGTGAAACAACTAGACACAAATTTGGTTTTGATTTGATATTTTGCAGTGTTCCATTGTTGCACACATAGACAGAATAATATCGTTCATTGTTTATGTTTGTCATGTCATTGCAGCGTTCACATTTTGTACATCTAGACAGGCATTGCTCGTTCACATTTTGTACATCTAGACAGGCATTGCTCGTTCACATTTTGTACATCTAGACAGGCAGTGCTCAGGGTTTTTGTTTGTTATTTTATTTCAGTGTTTCTTTGCTGCACACCTAGACAGGCATCGTTCAGTGTTTCATCGTGCACAGAATCAGAAGAAGAATTCCTTACGATTAAAGAATGTAAGTAGATGTTTAATATAATTACTATTTTAACACTATTAAAATAAGTTAGCAAAATATGGATAAATCAAACGAACACCATAATGACAAGAAGATGAGGGACTGACAGCAGCAACCAGTCATTCCTCATCATACACACCCTATCTAGTATATAGAGAGTTTATAGAGGGACTGACAGCAGCAACCAGTCATTCCTCATCATACACACCCTATCTAGTATATAGAGAGTTTATAGAGGGACTGACAGCAGCAACCAGTCATTCCTTATTATACACACCCTAGTATATAGAGAGTTTACAGCAACTCCCATCAGAGAATCACTCAATGCCCTTTATACTTGTTTCTTTTCACAGCAGAAGTATTTAGTTAGAAAATGGTTGACAACTATTGGATGTCTAAAGATATTTACTCTTTCTAATAATGTGTATTATTAATAAAAGCAGTTGTATAGTTGTATAGTAATATGACCTCCTACATCAAAAGGATCATTCACTGACAGATAGTTCTAAGTTACACACTAAATTTAATGCATTAGAAACTCTTTCCCAATTTACATCAAGTATTTAGACTTCATTCTGTAATTTCTGCATATTTTGTTTGTTATAAAGCTGGTATGTGCATGTTCAGAGAATGTTTGGGAGCTGCTAGAAACCTAATTTTGAAGGCTAACAACTGTGATGATGACACAGTAGCATCATTTTACCGTTCTATGACATGTTCCCGTGGATGTTGTTTTACCTGTTGTCCACCGTTTATGGCTGTCAACTCACCACCATATATCAGGCTTGGAGCAATAACAGAAAGGTACATTCTTACATTGTACATTTGTATATGGTTAGAAATGTGCATGCAAAACATTTATTATTACTGCAATTAAGTTGAATAGTGTAAGATATTATATATTGCACTTGCAGTTTTTAATATGGTTGGTTTACTTGAGAGCAGCTAATTGTAATGCATAGTATGTCAGTTTTCTCAATTTGGCATTCTTTGCATAAATATGTTTTTCCATTATAGATCTTTTTGTGTTTCCTGTGTTCCGTGAATAGAAGATGTACAGCTCAAATAAAACATATGTTTAACCCATACTAAGAAGTAGTATTACTGAAGTAAAGAAGATGTTTTACTCACACCACTAAAACAGTTTGAAGATACCAAGGGGGTAATTAGAAGTCGTAGATCGAAAAAAGACAGATAAAACAATGACCAAAAGAATAAGGACAAAAGAATAAACAATGATCTGAAAAATATTACAGAGAACTAAAGATCAACGTGAACCCCACAAAAACTGGGGGTGAATTCAGGTGCTCCGGAAGGGTAGGCAGTTCCTACTCCACATATGGCACCTGTCAATGATTCATGATTTTTCATTGTTATCGTGTCATGGAACCTACCACTGCCTCCTCTTGTAGGTTATCTGCTTTATAAATATTATGATGAAAGCATAATGTGTCAGATGTCAGTGTACATCAATACATGTTTTTTTCAATTATTTATATCAAATAAAATTGAAGTTTTCTAGTTTGTAGAGTGCCTACAACAAGATATAAAGTTTCTTGTACTTGATTTCTATATCTGTCACTATAGTGATACCATATTATGCCTTCATTTTAGAGTTAACTGTTGCTGTCCCACGTTTGATGTGTTACCACACAAAGAAAAAGAACCAATGTTAACATATAGAACTAACTGTTGTTATCTAAAGATGTGTAACTGGTTTTATGATGTAGAGATTGATGTGAGTCAAGGATCATATTAGTGTATGGTTGGTTTATGTGTGTTCAGTGTACTTTCAGCAATTTTTCAGTTATATCGAGGCTGTCAGATTATTTTGGTTAAGGAAACCGGTGTGTCCCTGCAAAACACTGATTTATTGTAAGTTGCTGACAAACTTTATCACACGCCAATGTATCGAGTAAACTTCGCCATGGGAGGAAATTGAACTGACATCTTTAGTTGTGATGTACATGGGAAAATAACACTCTTAACTACCATACCATAATTACAACCCCCTGGTCACAATAGGATTAGAACTACTGACTAACTGTATTACAGCATTGTATCGAGTACACCTAGGTGAACGCTGCAGCGAAATGAAAAACATCGATCAGTCACATTACTTTCACAAATATCTGTTAGTGTCCTGGTTTATGTAAAGAAAAATTAAAATCAATTACATATGTACATGTATTAACATGCCAATATTCAAATACAATATTTATTCATTCAAAAGTTAAGCTTCTACATGTATATTTGTTTTGTGTTGACATGGATACCAATATCATGGAGGCAGCCATTTTATTTTGTGTTGATCTGTGTCCTAATGAAATATATCATTATTCAGTGAGTCAGTTGCTGAATATGTTGCTATGGATACTAATGGGATTTCAGCAAGACAGTTGTTGAATATGTTGCTATGAATACTAATGGAATATCAGCGAGACAATCACTTGTTTTTTATGTTGATCTGTGTTCTCATGGAATATCAATGAGTATGATTTTTGTTTATCTGTGTTCTACTGAAATATCAGGGAGGCAGTAATTTGATTTTGAGTTGCTCTGGGAACTAATGGCATCATTTGATTTTGTGTTACTCTGTGTATAAATGGAATTTTAGTGAGGCAGTCATATGATTTTGTGTTACTATGTGTACAAATTGAATACCAGGGGGCAGACATTTGATTTTCCTTTGGTGTTTTGCTCTAGATTCGACTACAATATCAAGTGGACAGATATCCATCGTTTGAATGTGTGTTGTTCTGGATAATATGAAACCGGCACGGCCATGAATGCTCGCGCATCTGAAAATTATTTGGCAATTTCACACTCATCCAGTGCATCAAAAAGTGTCAACATTTTTTGGGCAGAGATATATTGGGGATGACTTTTTTTTAGGACCGAATCTAGTCTCATTCAATCGAGTTGTCGTTCCTTTATTCGAATTATCGTTCCTTACGAAATCTCAAAAGTTAACTTCCGCGTACAAACAAAAATTCTTGTCAGTATGTCAGAAGAGATTTAATAAATTAAAAAATATCAATATAAGTAAAACAAGCTAACAAAATGACTTTTATTAAACATGGGTTCCGGGTTTCAGTGGTATCGGACGTACGAGAGAGGGTATGAGACTTCAGGATCACCTTTGCGCTTTATGCTAAGAAGATCTTCATTAGTTGAGTGTTAGTGTGTTACAGGAACTGGTGTTTACAAAGTGTCAATTTTTTTTTTCTTCGACAGTATGTTCAGCCATGTTTGTTAAAAAATCCTAAGTACACATTTTATACCATAAAGAGCTCGCTTAAGCTCGCATACTAGTAGAGTACAAGATCATTTGATTTTGTGTTGCCTGAATTGTGTACAAAATGATTAATTACACTTGTCAGTGCAATGTTGTCTGTTGCTACAGAATACAGAATACCCACATAATGTGCTTGTATTGAGTTTATCTTTGTTTTCATAGCAACATGTTATAGACTTATGGTCTTTATTTACACAGGTACATGATCCAAATACTGACGAGTGTGTAGCTAAAATAATAAAGAAGTCTAAATTCAATGGTGGAGAACTTATGAATCTACAAAATGATTTTATAGTACAATGTATGTATAGTATATTATATACAACAGTGGCCAAAAGAAAGGATTGTTTGATGATGCCACTTTCAACAATATTTCAGCTATATCGTGGCGGTCAGTTTTATTGGTGGAAGAAACGGAGGACCCAGAGAAAACCACCGACCTGTCGCAAGTCACTGACAAACTTTATCAAATAATGTTGTGCACCTCGCCCTGATCAAGATTCGATCTCACAACATCGGTGGTGATAGGCACTGATTTGCAGAGGTAGATGTAATCCCACTACTATACGATCAAGGCCATGATGGCCCCTCCAAAAAAAAAAAGAGGAAAGGACACACATGTACAATTATTGTCAAAATTTATATTTCTTTGTGATATTTTATATTTACACCTACCCATGCATGATCAATGAATTTGGATTATTCACATGGTCATTTGTAGCAGTGTGAATCTTTAAACTTTGTTTTTGGGGGTTTTTAGCACGTGCAAATATTCGCACACACAATATTGAAAAACTTGTAATGTCATTAGAAAGTTTACAGTTTGGCCAACACAAAGTACATCAGAAAACTGCATTAAAATCAATAGAATGCCACACCTTTTATGCCTCAGTAGCAATATGTCAGCAACACCAGCATATGGTATTTATATTTCACAACTCATACGTTATCCTATGGATTAACACAAAAGCTACTAAAAAAGGCTACGCTGCTTCTAGCTTGAAGCAATCGCTACAAAATTTGACGGTTGTCATCACGCACTGGTTGTTCATTACGAAATATGAAATATCCATTTCTCATACGGCAATAGATTTTGCAGACATATTTGTGTACAAACATTTCATGGGGAGGGTTTCAAATGCAAATCTTCTGCCTATGTGTACATATTGAAGCCTAACTTTTACTCATTGACATCAACAACAATGTTTGGGTAATGCCAGGCACCTTTACATTGGAGGCTAAAAACGGTTGGAGTCATGTGTTGTTTCCCGATGAATTTCATATCACTCTCTAGCATTCATACAACCATGCACACATTTATCACAGACGAGTTGAAAGAAAAATTTGCAGATACCAAAGGGGCAATTCAGATTTGGGGTGGAATCACACTGCATATGACAAATGTTACTTTTATTGACTCATATCTTGAAAGTAGTCAGATAAATAGACACAATTTTAGCCACAGAGGTTGTCATTACAAAGCATCAGAATTTACCAGAATTGCCTTTCATCAGAATAATATAGCTAAAATACTGCTCGCTGGACATTAATTATATACATGTATTAGAAATAATCAATGATTTTGTCATTATATTTGTTTCAGATATTACAGATCTGGACATTATAAAAAGATTAATGATTATAGGAACCTGTTTACTTATTGACTTTAATAACTTTGAACATGATAGAAGATTTTGTTGTTGACATAATAACTTTGAACATGATAGAAGATTTTGTTGTTGACATAATAACTTTGAACATGATAGAAGATTTTGTTGTTGACATAATAACTTTGAACATGATAGAAGATTTTGTTTTTGACATAATAACTTTGAACATGATAGAAGATTTTGTTGTTGACATAATAACTTTGAACATGATAGAAGATTTTGTTGTTGACATAATAACTTTGAACATGATAGATTTTGTTGTTGACATAATAACTTTGAACATGATAGATTTTGTTGTTGACATAATAACTTTGAACATGATAGAAGATTTTGTTGTTGACATAATAACTTTGAACATGATAGATTTTGTTGTTGACATAATAACTTTGTACATGATAGAAGATTTTGTTGTTGACATAATAACTTTGAACATGATAGAAGATTTTGTTGTTGACATAATAACTTTGAACATGATAGAAGATTTTGTTGTTGACATAATAACTTTGAACATGATAGAAGATTTTGTTGTTGACATAATAACTTTGAACATGATAGAAGATTTTGTTGTTGACATAAGAACTTTGAACATGATAGAAGATTTTGTTGTTGACATAATAACTTTGAACATGATAGAAGATTTTGTTGTTGACATAATAACTTTGAACATGATAGAAGATTTTGTTGTTGACATAATAACTTTGAACATGATAGATTTTGTTGTTGACATAATAACTTTGAACATGATAGAAGATTTTGTTGTTGACATAATAACTTTGAACATGATAGAAGATTTTGTTGTTGACATAATAACTTTGAACATGATAGAAGATTTTGTTGTTGACATAATAACTTTGTACATGATAGAAGATTTTGTTGTTGACATAAGAACTTTGAACATGATAGAAGATTTTGTTGTTGACATAATAACTTTGAACATGATAGAAGATTTTGTTGTTGACATAATAACTTTGAACATGATAGAAGATTTTGTTGTTGACATAGCCATTATTTATTTACTGACAATCTCTCTTCGTTGATTTTTAATAAAAGAAAATAAAGCAAACATTTCTTCTTTCTCAATGAAGATTGCAAAAAGTTTTCTAGACATCAATGTTGTATAGTGTTACTATATATGGTCAAGACTTTAGCCAACCACAAGAACATGCACCACTCATCTGACAAGCTGAAATTCAAACACACAGAAACACTGGGGACAGCTTGTATACATTCCTTGTTATCTTTGATTTTTTTTTAAAGAAATGATACTTATTGTTGTGTAATATGCTGATCATAATTTGATAACTACATGTAACCATGGTTACAAATTCATCTTTTTTAATACTTTTTTTTACTATGTATATTTTCTTAATAAAACGATACAATATTTTACAATATATATTTGATTTACAATCATTTTTTATCAGTACTGTTTTGACGTGTCATCATATTGTCCATCCGGTGAATCAAAGTTATCAACTGGGGGCGTCTCCACAGGGCCATTAAATTTATATACCACATCACCTTCATTGATCTAGCAATAGAAATAGAAAATCAATTGTACTCAGATGTAAAGAAAATTTAGAATCTGTGAATTAAGACTTTATAAAATGAAAAGTTAATTATGGTGCCTATAATTTTTTTTATATCTGTAGTAAACATTAAAGATACAAATATTAATTATTAAGACATGGATTATTTACAGTATAACTACTACAGGGATCCAAATTAACTCAAGCATATTCCAACAAGGACAAAGATCAATAAGTGTTGTATTATATAGAAAATTTCATGAAGACTTCAATTGTAGTCCAGACATCTACAATAGTGCTGGTTCTCCATTCAAACAATTATAAATGATGGTCTTTGAAAAATGTGACACAAGTACTATCATAAAAATAAATAAACAGCTGTGCAACGACCATATGATATGCCTGTCCCCCAACAGTTGTAAAATCTGAAAAGTGACCATTTTAACAAACAAAACTTTATAACTATAGAACAGCAAACATGAGAATCATAAAAATTCTAGAGAGAGAGAGCTTACTGTGATCAATCTTTATATTGTAAAAAGATTCACGAGATTTGATAAAAGAAAGTTATAATATGAATTGTGATCAAATGCTATGGGTTTATTTTGCTGTACAAAGTCCCATTACTCTGGAACGATATAAAGGAAAATCTTCAAAATCAAAAGGCACTATCAAAAGTAAAAATGTTGTCATGGCAAGAACATGTTGTTTTTTATGAGATTATGATGACGTCTGCTTTGTACTAGACCAACATCCTAGGCTGCAGTACTTGTTTTAGGTAGATACCTGACTGACAAACTTTCTAAGCTAACACATCTTATATCTTAATGTTGTATCCTTAGATACCAATTTTATAATCTGGTTTCACCTCAAATACCCACAAAAAGACAAATTTGAGTGAGGTGAAGTGCTTCAAAATGGTAAGCCTTTTCTGGTACAAGCGTGGTGTTCATCATTAATTCCTACTTCACAAAGTCTGTGAATATTATACAAAACTATTCAGTTATGAAACACATCTACAACTACTTGTGACATAAACATTCTATAGGATGGATAACTTGTAGGTAGTTGGTATCCTCAAGGTTTAAGTGCCAAATTTTGATGTATGGCACTTTCCACTTCTTCAATTTGTATGAGTATAAATAGGCTGACATGTTCTTCTCCAAAGATTCTTACTGATAGGTAATGTCACCATGAAAATATATCTTTTATTAGCCAACCAAATCATCTATCAGTCTAGATTAATCAAAAACAACCTATTTCAGAGAAACACTATTTCTAAATACATAAAAACCTTTAGGCCAAGAAAAAAAATACCAGTGTTTCTTCTAACATACTCTAAAATATTAGGGTCGATGATAGGTAGGAAAAATATTTCATTTTTTTTTAAATATTTTTAGCTAGTTTTTACAGGGGACATATTCTGACTTTAATAGTGCTTGTTGAAAAATGGCCCAAAGAACTTTGAGGTAGGCACAAAAAATTAGGGTCTGTAGGGTTAGCGGAAACTCGTGTAATTTTGTTTTGCCTAATATTGAGCATAAAATGATAAAATAATGATAAAAGTGTTGAATACCTGTATAGCTTGTTGATATAATGCTTCTGATTCTTGCCTCAGTGAGTTTAAAGCATTCATTTGAACTTCCATGGCTGTTGATAAGATAGAAAGTTCTGTATGGTGCTGTTTTGATTTTACTTTATGCCATTGTTTCATTAATAAAGCTCGGTATTCACTTTCTTCAAAAGAAAGAGGTTCATTCTCTCTCTTGAATTTTCTGAAAAATATCAATTCGATGATTATAAAAATAAAGCAAGACAGTTGGGATACTTAATGGTTTTACATTTTATACTGAACATTGTTCCTTCCTATGTAAAGTCAACATGTCTTTATTTTATATATCATTCTTATAGAAATATTTATGGCATCTTTAATTTTCATTTATTAAAAAGGAGGAAAAAGTTTGATAGCTTCACACACAATGTTTCTCACATAGCGTTAGATAAATCTGAACAACATTTATATTGTGACAGTCAGTTTTATTGGTGGAGGAAACTGTAGTACTACCAACCTGCCATAAGCCACTGACTAACTTATCACACAAGGTTGTATAAAGTACACCTCATTACAAGATGGTTTGTTGATTAATTTGTGTTTAATGCCACTTTCAGCAATATTTCAGCTATATCATGGCGACCAGTTATAGTGGTGGAAGAAGCCGGAGTACCCGCACAGAACCACTGACCATGGGCAAGCAACTGGTAAACTTTATCACTTGCGACTGCGAGCTCACAGGATGGAATCAACCCACAAATTAAGTGGCGATGGGCAGTGAATACAGAGCTAGATACATTATTGCACCATATGGTACCATAGGTATTCAGTATACTGTAAGACTTTGGTGGTTTATGGTATTTAATGCAACTTTCAACAATATTTCAGTTATATCGTGGCGGTCAGTTTTATTGGTGTAGGAAACCAGAGTACCCAGAGAAAACCACCGACCTGTCACAAGTCACTGACGAACTTCATCACATAATGTTGTATGGAGTACACCGTGCCATGAACAGGGTTCAAGCTCACAACTTTAGTGGTGATGGACACTGATTGCACAGGTAGTTGTAAATCCAACTACCATACGACCACCACCGCAAAGGCCCCTACATCGACATGTACTTTTATATTGACAAAATATGATGGTTAAACAGATAATATCTTTAACTAGTGTGGGAAATCTCATCTTTTCTCTAGTGCCAGTAGTGGAACATAGCAGAAAGAAGATGAAAGACATTGAATTTTATATACAAGTGAAAGATATTCAAATCTTTTATAATGACCAATTGGAATAACCTACGTATTTCTTCCATAAATAATGAAAAAGTAAAAGTAATTAAAAAACAATTGAGGGAAAGTTAATGCCATTTCCTATATAATTTTAACTGTGATGTATTCATAATTCCAACATTCAAAGCAAACTCATTGAAGACTGAAAATAATTTTTTGAATTAAAAAAAAAACGGGTAAAACTAATATTTTTGGTTTGGTAATTATATATAAGGGCAACAGTAGGTAAACAAGAACAATATTTTGCTTTAGGACTTTTGATATGATAAATGTAATGGTGAAGATGATAAAGATTCTGTTATACACTGATTCTCCTAGAGGTAAATATTATAACCCAAGCTTTAAATCTAGAAGATGTATTACATAACTAGAGATAAAACTTATTTAATATATCCTTGTTGACTCACTCAGCATTTTACATAACTAGAGATAAAACTTATTTAATATATCCTTGTTGACTCACTCAGCATTTTACATAACTAGAGATAAAACTTATTTAATATATCCTTGTTAACTCACTCAGCATTTTACATAACTAGAGATAAAACTTAATATATCCTTGTTAACTCACTCAGCATTTTACATAACTAGAGATAAAACTTAATATATCCTTGTTGACTCACTCAGCATTTTACATAACTAGAGATAAAACTTAATATATCCTTGTTAACTCACTCAGCATTTTACATAACTAGAGATAAAACTTAATATATCCTTGTTAACTCACTCAGCATTTTACATAACTAGAGATAAAACTTAATATATCCTTGTTAACTCACTCAGCATTTTACATAACCAGAGATAAAACTTAATATATCCTTGTTGACTCACTCAGCATTTTACATAACTAGAGATAAAACTTAATATATCCTTGTTAACTCACTCAGCATTTTACATAACTAGAGATAAAACTTAATATATCCTTGTTGACTCACTCAGCATTTTACATAACTAGAGATAAAACTTAATATATCCTTGTTGACTCACTCTGCATTTTACATAACTAGAGATAAAACTTAATATATCCTTGTTGACTCACTCAGCATTTTACATAACTAGAGATAAAACTTAATATATCCTTGTTGACTCACTCAGCATTTTACATAACTATAGATAAAACTTAATATATCCTTGTTGACTCACTCAGCATTTTACATAACTAGAGATAAAACTTAATATATCCTTGTTGACTCACTCAGCATTTTACATAACTAGAGATAAAACTTAATATATCCTTGTTGACTCACTCAGCATTTTACATAACTAGAGATAAAACTTAATATATCCTTGTTAACTCACTCAGCATTTTACATAACTAGAGATAAAACTTAATATATCCTTGTTAACTCACTCAGCATTTTACATAACTAGAGATAAAACTTAATATATCCTTGTTAACTCACTCAGCATTTTACATAACTAGAGATAAAACTTAATATATCCTTGTTAACTCACTCAGCATTTTACATAACTAGAGATAAAACTTAATATATCCTTGTTAACTCACTCAGCATTTTACATAACTAGAGATAAAACTTAATATATCCTTGTTGACTCACTCAGCATTTTACATAACTAGAGATAAAACTTAATATATCCTTGTTAACTCACTCAGCATTTTACATAACTAGAGATACAACTTAATATATCCTTGTTGACTCACTCAGCATTTTACATAACTAGAGATAAAACTTAATATATCCTTGTTAACTCACTCAGCATTTTACATAACTAGAGATAAAACTTAATATATCCTTGTTAACTCACTCAGCATTTTACATAACTAGAGATAAAACTTAATATATCCTTGTTGACTCACTCAGCATTTTACATAACTAGAGATAAAACTTAATATATCCTTGTTAACTCACTCAGCATTTTACATAACTAGAGATAAGACTTAATATATCCTTGTTGACTCACTCAGCATTTTACATAACTAGAGATAAAACTTAATATATCCTTGTTAACTCACTCAGCATTTTACATAACTAGAAATAAATCTTAATATATCCTTGTTAACTCACTCAGCATTTTACATAACTAGAGATAAAACTTAATATATCCTTGTTGACTCACTCAGCATTTTACATAACTAGAGATAAAACTTAATATATCCTTGTTAACTCACTCAGCATTTTACATAACTAGAGATAAAACTTAATATATCCTTGTTAACTCACTCAGCATTTTACATAACTAGAGATAAAACTTAATATATCCTTGTTGACTCACTCAGCATTTTACATAACTAGAGATAAAACTTAATATATCCTTGTTAACTCACTCAGCATTTCTTCTTACATATACAGTTCCTATTATTTCTTCTACAGGTTTTAACTTTCTCCCATATCTTGATAACCTTTTCATATCTTTCTCCAGTTTCTTAATTTTTTTGTTTTCTTTAGCTAGAAGCATACCTGGGTCAGTCTTTTTCCTTTTTTTCATTGGTTCTGCCCTAAAATCAGACAGGTAACATGTGAGAAATGGCTTCACAAAACAGAAGTTTTTATTTTCATGATAAAATATATGTACTTCGATTCATACAAAACAGTCTCCATACAGAAAAACATATAACTTAAGAATACTCCAGATTTCAAGGTTTGTTACTAAATAGTAATACTTAAATAAAATCTTTGTATCAAAGTTTGCTTGTCTTTGTAAGCCATTAAAGTAATTATATTTGTACAATTGACAGATCACTGTCTGCAGCAACTTTTTCTCCATCGGTATATTCTGTAGAGAAAAGGTATTATTTTGTAATCTGATCATAATTATAAAACATTAGTTGCACAAACTCTACTGGATTTTTTTGTGTTATCACATATATTTAAAATATACTGTTGATCTAAATAAACACACACAAAAAAGAAAGAAATATTACTGCCACGATATACCTGAAATACTGCTGAAGTTGGTGTTAAACACCATTCAATCAATCAAATAATTTTTTTTTACAATAATAATCTTGTTAATTACAGGTGTTGGGGTTATGGTGTTTAATGCCACTTTAAACAATATTTCAGTTATATCGTGGCAGTCAGTTTTATTGGTGAAGGAATCCAGAGAACACTGAGAAAACCACCGTCCTGATGCAAGTCACTGACAAACTTTATAACATAATGTTGTATCAAGTATACCTTGCCATCAGCAATATTCGAACTCACAACTTCAGTGGTGATAGACACTGATTGCAGAGGTAGTTGTAAATCCAACTACCATACGATCATGACCACTACAGCACCTTGATAATATGTTTGGTACATTAGTAAGAAAGGGAATCAGTGAGTGATTGTTGATTAACGCTAACTCTGCAATTTTTCAGCCATATCATGGAGAGAACAAGTTAATTGTCAATGAGATGATGATGAGGTCCGCTTTGTACTAGACCAACACCATCACGGTTAGTTAGATTTTTATAGTGCTAGTTCACTGAAACAACAATCCGCTGATAGACATGTCGACCAACTCGGGCACATTATCCTGATTTCAAGCCAACCAGTCTTTGTTCTTTCTTCTTAATGCTGCATGCATAGCAGAGAGGCAACAAATACCAATTTTATAGTCTTTGGTTTGATCCAATCGGTGCTCGAACCCAGGATCTATCGCACTCGAAGAAAGAATGCTAACCATTACACCACCGATGAACCCACGATCTACCACACTCAAAGAGAGAATGCTAACCATTACACCACCGATGAACCCACGATCTACCGCACTCGAAGAGAGAATGCTAACCATTACACCACCGATGAACCCACGATCTACCGCACTCGAAGAGAGAATGCTAACCATTACACCACCGATGAACCCACGATCTACCGCACTCGAAGAGAGAATGCTAACCATTACACCACCGATGAACCCACGATCTATCGCATTCGAAGAGAGAATGCTAACCATTACACCACCGATGAACCCACGATCTACTGCACTCGAAGAGAGAATGCTAACCATTACACCACCGATGAACCCACGATCTATCGCACTCGAAGAGAGAATGCTAACCATTACACCACCGATGAACCCACGATCTACTGCACTCGAAGAGAGAATGCTAACCATTACACCACCGATGAACCCACGATCTACCGCACTCAAAGAGAGAATGCTAACCATTACACCACCGATGAACCCACGATCTACCGCACTCGAAGAGAGAATGCTAACCATTACACCACCGATGAACCCACAATCTACCGCACTCGAAGAGAGAATGCTAACCATTACACCACCGATGAACCCACGATCTACCACACTTGAAGAGAAAATGCTAACCATTACACCACCGGTTAGAGTAAGAAATGACATTGATGTAAATGAACATGAGAGACTATCCAACATTACACTAAGACACAAATTAAACATGTTTAAGTACAGGAACAGCACTTATTGAAACTGAGCACCATGGATTGCTAAATCAATGCTCTAACCCCCTTCAGATGCATAAACAATTGAGCCCCTTTGACTGTTAAAATAATTCCCCAAGCTTCTTCCAAGACTTACACAACTGAGCACCTTAGACTGTTAAAATATTACCCAACCTTCTTTAAATGTGTCCAAAAACATAGATTTCTTATTCAATTTCTCAACCTTCTTTATATGCCAAGATAATTGAACACCTTACACTGATAATTCAATGCTCTAACCCTCTTCAGATGTCTAGAGAAACAAAAAAGTTCACATGGACATTGACAAGGTGAGTTTGAGTTATTAATTAATTACTTAAATTTGCAATGAGGAGAACACAATTAAAGTAAATAAATGAAGACAGTACAGTAATATTAATATAGAATGTTCTCATGTCTAAAATATAAAACATGACAACTTACATAAGATTTGGAGTGGCATGAAATAACAGTGGATGGACATCTGTATGGATGTGCCTTGTACATTTTGTAATTCCACTGATACACAACCTGAAATAAACAAGTATTATTAGATAAAAAATGACTTAAAATAGAGTACCTGTAAAATGCGAAATGAAACGCGAAACGAAATATACCGAAACGGAACGAAACAAAATGTACACAAAAACTGGAAGGGAATGCAATTTAGCAAAACGAATATACCGAAACGAAACAAAACAGAATATGTCAAAACATACATGCCTGTTTCAAGCCCGATCTGGATGACCATTGGTCATATAAATGGTTGTTCTTGTCGGAGGAGTTGTGGGTGGTTCTTTTTGTCGATGTTCATGTGATTGTCGGTGAATACTGCTGGACTTTTTATTCTTTTCAATTTCAATACAAAAAGACACGAATAATCATGCCGAGGACTTACTGCAAAAAGGTGCTATGTGTATGTATTTAATATAATTTTCTATATAGGCCCTATACATAGCCCCTTTATGCACTGAACCCTTGATATACAAACTCCTTGTTGGAAACTTATACTAGTATAGCTTTTTGAGACATTGTATTGTTCAGGAATAGCCTAGAATAAACCTGTCATTTACCTCATTGCCGGTCGATGAGTACTCTAGGACATTTTGGCTGCCACAGCAAAATAAGATGTACAATGATTCTTTAACATGCATGGAACTCGGCATTCTCAAAACGCAGGACTAGGACGTCACTTTCCGATGGACACCCATGAAGGAGGGGTCGAACCCCGCAAGCTGGGAGGCCGGATTGTGTTTCTACCCCGACATCCCTCGGAGTTCGCATGAATGAAGGGTTGTACCCCGCAAGCCTGACTGAATGTTCAGGATAATATTTCTACCAACGCCGGGCATCCCTTGCGGCTTACGAAAATGTATAATGTACTATTTAAAACTAGATGAATATATATCGATTGTGTGCCATCGAAAATACCCACTTTGCCCCCATACTAAATTATAGTGACACATCTGAATTTTACCAATACCACAGACACACTTGCAGTGTTCACCAAACTGCGAATTTCATACTCTCAATAGTTCATTTGTGCCACCAACAGTTATTAGAGGTAAATACATTGCTGTTATGTGAATGCATAGCGTAATAATATTGATATTGCATGGAAGTTATACCAAATCTCTTGAACTGTGAAATGATAATCTAATGATTAAATTTGATTTTTTAATTGGGACAGACATTTGCTCCTCGATTGGCCCATTTTGGAAACCCCTCAGTGTATGTCAGAGATAAACATGGTGTAGTTTCGTTTGTTTCGTTTCATTTTATTTCGTTCTGTTACGTTTCGTTCCGTTTTGGTAAATTTCGTTTCGTTTCGCGTTTCATTTCGCATTTTACAGGTAACCCTTAAAATAACACAATTAGCTACATATAAAAAACATTGTAAACTGACAGCAGCTGAATTATGGAAATGCTTAGTTTTCCCAACTTTAGTTTTCATCTTCTTCCTGTGATTTGGGGATTGGAAGATGTCAATCTGACTCGGAACTTCCAAGATTATTTGCTCCTGAAATCAGCAAAATGTTTAATAAATGTTATAAATTTCTGCTAGATAAATTTTGGAAATAACATATCTTATTTTTCAAATAAAGGGCTACACATGATATGACCACAACATGATGACAAGGAAATTTTTTTATCAAGTTTGATATTAATAAAAAGTGTGGATACAGTATTTTGCTCGACACAGTATATTGCTGGACAACATAATGTGTTGGACCCATTTTTTTTTTTGACATTTGTCTTGTTTTACCATTTCAAGTTTTAAATATACATGTACCTTCCAAGTATGTGAAATGTATGAATTTGGGCCCCTTTTAGACCTCTTTTTAAAACAAAATAGCAATTTTTTTATGGTCCATGTATAACCCATAAAGATGTATTTTTTGGCAAAAAACTATATCAAAATTGGGTGCAAAATAAGAAGGCACTGGCTACAATTACCTGGATTAGGTAATAATAACGAAAAATTAGGATTACCTGAGAGACTAAGTGCCGGAATACAATTCCGGTTCAGGAACCTATTTCACAGAAAATATCCGGGTAATCGTAATTTTATTTGTTAGAGTTACCTGGTCTTATTATTACCCGGAAGTTCTAGGGATTTCATTATTGGACATAAAGAATTGAAAGAATTATTATTATTATATATCAATTTGTAATTGATAATACATTTTAAATCAATACATCAAAAAGATATGAAATATACTTCGTAAATATATTTACAAAGATCATTGTTTGTAATTGTTTGCTTTGTCTTCATTGACTCAATTTTGCAACTATTCCTTCTGTACATTTGTATAAATTTTGCATCTTGGTTTAAGTTGGCTCTCAAATTCCTTAAATTTTTGTCCAACTTCAAAATTGAAGGATTGGACTCCCTCATTCGCATCCATTTTAAGATTCCCAAATGAACTACATGTCTTGATAACATACAAATATAGACAAATTAAATTCAGAATGAAAGTTTATAATAAAATTGGTACCTATAAAATTAAATCAACAACAACAATAAATAAGATTTAATATTTTATTTACATACAACTATTCCGGGTAATAATAAGACCAGGTAATTCTAACAAATAAAATGTTACCCAATTTTTTCCCTTGAAATAGGTTCCTGAACCGGAATTGTATTCCGGTACTTAGTCTTTCAGGTAATCCTAATTTTTTCGTTATTATTACCCAATCCAGGTAAATCCGGGTAATCGTAGCCAGTGCCAAATAAGAAAGTTCAAATTTTGGAATTTGGCTTTTTGCCCTTTCGTTTGAGTTTATCGCTGAAACTTAGTCCGAGATTCCTCTGTCGTTTAACGGCATTGATAAAGTTGCTTGTAGCCGTTCAACGACCGAGGGTGCTATATACGGAAACCATCGAATTTGCCTCACAGCCATATGATCGGCACATTTCCATGTTTCGTGGCTATCAGATTTTATTTTCTATCATAAACCTTATATAAATCGCTTCACCAATCATTTTTCTATTCATTCATAACCATCTTACCCTCAGAAAGTGGTGTTACACACCATTACAGCACGATTTTGCCTTAGATCCTATTATTCCGCCATTTGACTTCCATTTTCGAATCTACACACGTGATCTCGCGATACTAACTGAATGATGACAGCAACGCATTGCATGATGGGAGCTAATTAATGCAGCGTGTCAAATTATTTGGTTTGCATACGTAAACAACATTCAAATCACATGGAAGACGATACATTTAAGCGTATTCTGCAGGACAAACAGTCCATCTACAGATCAAAGCAGAGCAGAAGGAAATAATACAGAATGTGTTGGAAAGAAAAGATTCAATGGCAGAGTGTTACCAACGGGCTTCGGAAAGAGCATGTGTTACGTTCCCCCTTTTTGTTTTTGGACAAGGTACTGTTGCTGTTAAAATCATTACCAATCAATATAATCAACTGTATTAAATTTTATGTTAATTGTTCTGCCTTAACAGGCACCTATGATTGGCAATAAAAATATTTGTTTGTTTGTTTAAATGCAAATCATCTCCCATGATACATTGCGGTAATCGTAGTTTTCTCGTAGTCATGTGACAAACGTTTGAAAAATGGAAGACAAATGTCGAAATCATAGGATCTAAGGCAAAATCGTGCTGTAATGGAGTGTAACACCACTTTCTGAGGGTAAGATGTTTATGAATGAATAGAAAAATGATTGGTGAAGCGATTTATATAAGGTTTATGATAGAAAATAAAATCTGATAGCCACGAAACGTGGAAATGTGCTGACCCAGAGTTGGAGAACAAATCCGCTGTTTTCCGTATATAGCACGCTCTGTCGTTGAACGGCTACAAGCAACTTTATCAATGCCGTTAAACGACAGAGGAATCTCGGACTAGCTGAAACCATAAGAAAAAGAGGAAATCCGTCCACATACATGCATCTGTATCTGTGTAAGTATGTTGCATAACCCAATTCTGGTATGTAAACAACTGAAAATGAGGACGCATATACTATTTCGTTACTTGCGGCCGTGCTGGTAAAATTGATCTTGAAACATTTAGAATTAATTGTTCAATTATTTTGGACTGGATTTACTGCAATAAAGTCATGTAGTTTAATGGTGGTTCTAAACCGTCTTTGTTTTTTCATTCTAGTATGGTAGTGTGGTGGATTGATTGTTGGGACCGGGTATACCAGTCCCTCGACTTTGGCTTTGGAATATATTCGGTCATACGAATTACGATTACCCCAAAGTCAAAGATGTCGGTATACCAGTATTGTCATCACCAAAGATCAAAGATTAACACAATTAACGGTAGATCGGTGGACAAAATAATACATATATGTAAAAACATCATTAAACACCTTGAAAATGATTGGGAAATCTGTGCAAGTGTCATTTTGGATATGTATTTTTAGGCCTTTCGGATTTCTCTCGACTTTTCCTCGTATGTTTCATTTTATGGAATTTTCGGTAAAAAGAATTACAAATTGATAAGATATTTCTTTCATATACATTGATACTATTTCATATATTCAGAATATTTTTGTGAACAAATGTATCAATTTTATAATCAAGAATAGGAAAAGGTGGTGGGATAATGATTAATTGTGAATTCGTTTCTTTAACAAAACAATTAATCTCCCGCCAAAATAGGAAAGATGGTTCTTCAAAACAGTGGGAAATATAAAGCAGACAGAGATCAAGGGGATGGAGGGTATTTATGATATAATCAATACAATGCACAGAGGTTGCACTATTTGATATCCACAACTTAAGTTCCAAATAGTCGTGGACACAACCACAGCACAGGCTCTCGATTAATGGACCCCCCCATTTTCTGTACGACACATTACTTCAATAGTAATACAGAATCAAGTCATCCAAAAAGGGGTCCAGTGATTGATTGCCTGTGTGCCACATGTGTGAGATTAGCTTTTCGAAGAGGCTGCATGCACATCTTTTCTTTTATATTCTCCAATTGGTTGCACAATAGCAGTAGCAAATTGGAAACGAAGTAAAAAACAAGAAAAGTCTTTTATTTATTGTCAGTATGATAAAAACTAAACAGTGTAATCTTTTAAGAGCTTTTCAAACTGTCATGCATAATGATAATAGAATTAAAACACAATAAATCAGTTATGACTGCATGTATACACAATTAAGTAAAAAAGAAAGACCTGTGCAGACTTCCTGAAACTTGCTGAGAAGTTGTCAATCATTCGGACTGACAGACATGAAAATCTTGTCAGACCGAAAAATATTTTGCCGGTCTGAAAAAAAAGTCCCCAAAAAATCACTGTCACATGCATAATGTTTAGTTTGGCCTTTTTACAGTGATTTACCCTAGTATTAGCAATTGGGCACCTGATTTCACCTCTGGTTTTTATAGAGGTTAAAGTAATTCAATTTTCAGTTTTCAGTGTTGTTCAATATTTTATATGTTGTGTCTTTTATAGTGTGTGTCTCGAGTTTTGTTGTTTTGATGACCTTGTACTATAGGTCAATGGTTGTATGAAAGACGTCATTTCATTGGCTAATATATATACAAATAACCAATCGTGTCGTGATCGTCTTCACAAATGGGTTTGGTTGAAACCGGAAATGTATAAAAGGGGTGAAAATAATGAAAATTATGTAATTTAAAAATAAAATTAAACACTGATCAATGCCTTTCGGACAAAATCTGAGGTAACTATTAAACCAAACATTCGGTATTACAGAGTTGGCGAAAACTTTTTTTTTCTGTCTGACATTGGGTCAGACAGGAACTGGAGTTCTGTCTTACCCATGGGATTTGTGTCTGTCCCACCATTTTTTTGTAATATTGTAAATAACCTGTCAAATTTTTTTTTTTTTTATACAGAACTGAATGCAAGATTACCTATAGTCATGATCATTAAACAACTCAATTAAATGTTTTTCTGTATACATATTTCTCTCTAAAAAGATAAGGCAGATATAGCCAACGTTCCGAATATTATACATCAATGTCAGTTTCCGGTTTACCTACATTTTTAATTTCAGTTAAGAATATGAATCTGCTGTCATCTTCAATATATAAGCATCTCAAAGCATATTTAATTAAACACAAACAATCTTTGATACTTGAGTGTGGAAGTCAACTTATTTCTGTGCTCAGTAATATATTTCAGTTTTAATGTTCCACGTTTTGCAGATGCTGGTTCCTACTAAAAGGATGTTTACATTTACGTACATTTGTATAGGAGTTTCGATAGCAAAGAGGAACGTGTCGGTCTGACAGAATAAATAAACAAATTTCAAGTCTCTGTCTGACATTTCAATAAAACTGAAAACAGAATTTAATGCCATTGGCTGTGGAAACTGGGAGGGAATAAATTTCAATCGCCGGTCCTTTCAAATATCTATGTTTTACCGGACATTCTTTCCGATATATATTTTGAAATCGTCATTCCTACTGCATTTCTGTCGGTCAGGACCGACGGTTTTCGGGAAGTCTGCCTGTGGTATAATTTTATTTGGCATGAATTGCCATGATCCCTGAATACATTATAATTATTCGTTCTACATGTCTGAAAATATATGACTTGTATCAAATATGTTTAATATTTTCACAATCAAGTATAATATGACTACTTCCTCTACCATTTCTACCAAATACTGACCGCCTTCAGCAAGATAAAAATTATGTCGAACTAATTTTAATATTTGCAGCTTAAGTAAAGTGTGGAAATAGAAAAGGAGTAATCAAAGAAGGGCAGACAATACAATGGCCAAAAGAAAAAGGACAAGCAATTATCTGCAATACATTATTTAGAAAACTACAGAACGAGCAACACAAGCCCCACTAAAAACCGGGGATGAAATCTGATGCTCGGGAAGGATAAGCTGTTCCTGCTCCACGTGTGGCACTCGTCATGTTACTCTTTGTTACAATTCCGGTGATAAGTCATGAATGAGGAAATGACCAGATTGTGATTGCGACAAACAGAACATATCTGTGGTCATTTGTGATGACTGCTACTTAACCACTACTGAGGAACCCTTGGTTCATGTAGCTTCCTTGTATGCAGCAACCCTCTATCAAGGAGATCATGATAGGAACCACAAGCTCATTTCCATTTCCCTTCCATCTTTTCTAAATTAACATGACTATTTTTTTGCCTATTCGTTGATCATTTCAAGTATAAATGATTTGTTTTTTGTTTTTATTTTATTTCAGTCAAGAATCAGACAAGCGACTACAGAGATCGCAGCAAAATGATGTTATTGACAAAAAATTTGGATTTGAGCGTTATAAAGATCCTAAAGAAAGACTGGGATGGCTTATCAATATGCATCCAGTTAGTATTTAAATTATGATGGAAGTAGAAAAGTCTTAATAGGGTTCGACTTGTACATGGTTTTTGTATCAGACATGATTTTTTTCCCCACTTTTAAGCGGAATTCCGCTTTTGAGATCAGCAAAATCTGATATATATTTTTTTGTCGTCGGTTCCGTTTTTTCAGATCTGCTTAAAACCGGATTTTTTCGGGTCCGTTCCGACCTTTTCTGAACTTAGAAACAGCCAAATTCTGTTACACCGAGTGATTTGATTGGTCCAATATTTCATATCATCCAATGACAAGTTTTGTTACAGTACTGACCACAATCGTGTCTGGTTTTATTTCGACATGTGGGAATGTCTTTTCGTGTAGTTGTAGACCGTGATTTTGATACCAAGAAAAACAGTGTGTCTTGAATGTACATCTATACATGTATATATGTATATATTTTTGTAGTTATATTTTGAACAACTAAAAACAATTTTATCATGAAGATTTTAGTGGTATTTACTTTAGTGAATAAAGAACAGAGAATGGATGTAAAAGGTTAATTGAATCCAAAAGGATCAAAATATTCTAACTTTGTAACAGGTGGGTAATTTTATCATATCTGATAAAATAGGCAGAGAAGGAGTCAAAAGTTATTTTTTGGTCACATTGCTAATTTTTTTTAATGTGAGCTTCCTGTGAATTTCAGCAAAGGATGTCTCTTGTCCACACTGTGTTTTTTCCTTAAATTCATGATATAAATATAGTGTTTTCTAGCTTTCAACCAAAGTGACAGGAGACTGCCAGAATGCAGGATTTTGCACCACAGAGGTACAAAGCTTCAGGGGGTCTTGAGCGACCCCCGGCCGTAAGGGCACCTCGCTTTGCGAGTCAGTTTGAAAATGAAATAAATTTCAGCTTTTTTTTCAAACTATCAAAATCATGTCTGTTGTATGCAAAAGACCAAAAGCAATGTAACTTTAATAATGTTATTGAATCTTACAGAAAAAATGGTTTGCCTTTATTTTTCAAACTGATATTACTCAATAAAATCAATAGCTAGTACTTTATTTGTAAATGTATGAAGGGATATGAACATTAATGAAAGATAGACATTTTACCATTGTCAAAGTAGTACTGTTCTTTAACATATTGAACCCCCATATAATCTTGTTGTGTCAAAATCTGTGGACTCCAAATTTTGGTTGTGCCAGAATTTGTCTGCATTTCTGTTTTAATCTCGGTACTTTTCAACTAAATGTACTCCTTATTTGTTGAAGTCTTGGGTGTATCTAAGTAATTTTTCAGTCTCTATTATACAAATCCACTCAAAACTGTGTCAGGTAAGGTAATATTTTGATATCTGTTGATTTATTATCATTTGTAAAGAAAACAAATGGATTTCTTAATTGAAGTGATAATCATATTAATTGAATTATTTAATGATAAATTACAGCCTGTGAACAGTGGTATTACTTAATTTTTTATGGAACAATATTTATTTTAATGTTGTAAAGTTCAGCGTAGCATTTTAACATTTTGTCAGTTTTAAAATTCATATAATAACAACACGTCATAAAGGAACTTTTTTAAAATCAATTCTTACATACATGTTACAATTGTACACAATACATGCAAAAATTTTGTAGAAATAACAAACATGATAGATAACAATTGTTCACATCCACATGTTCATAACTTACATGAGAAAGTCAATCCTTTGCTCCCGTTAAGTCAAATTACGGATGATTCAACATTCAACAACGAGATTCTTCTGTAAATTCATATCATGGTAAAGTACAGTACTAATGGATGTAATTTGATATTTTAGGCAGATATTCTGGATGAAAACAAACAGCTGATTAGTGCAGTTGATTACTACTTTTTAGAAGATGATGGTGGCAGATTCAAGGTAAAAAAAATAGTTTCATTGAAAGTCTTAGCATAATAGAAATAATATTAATTAATATAGGTACTAGTCTAGTGGAGGTAGGTGTAAACAGATAAAAGGACTATAGTTTCACGTAAGAGGTCAAGGTTCAGATCCATTAAGGTACAGATACTTGTTTGTTATCTCTAGATATATGGGTGTCCTCTAATTATACTGACAACCTCTCATTTTGCACTTAATTTTAGTTAGAAAAAACATATTTAGGTGACCTTATTAGATTGTCCATTTAAATTGTAAGATATACCAGCATCTGCTTCTGAATTGGCAATGAAATACATATAGTGAGTGATTGTTGTTTAATGCTAAATTAGCCATTTTTCAGCTATATCATGGCGAGAACAAGTTACGTTCAACCTGAACCCACAATCAACTTTACCAATGCGTTGGAATAAACAGAATTTTAATTAGTTTAAAAAAATGCTATTTGATCAATTGTATTTTAAGCTTATGTTATTTAGATGTACTGGTAGCTAGTAGGATTTAGGTAGAGATCATATAGGCAAGTCTGTTTGTGTTTGATTTCCATTTTACTTGTTCTTACTTCGTATCATTGTACTTGTATGGGAATTTTAACACATTTACTAATGTCATTTCCATTTTCAGGCTACTTTACCATTTCGGCCATATTTTTTTGTGGCAGCACGAAATAATTGTGAAAGAGAAGTGGCTTCTTATCTCACAAAAAAGTTTGTTGGCAAAATAGCCTCTGTAGAAACAGTGAAGAAAGAAGACCTTGATTTGGTAAGACAATACATATTTACAATATCAGCTGTTTGAACTTGATCTTGAAAGAAAAGTAATGTGTAATGGAAGATACATAGTCTGTTGTTAGACTTACTACAAATTAGGTGTAATTTGGAATGCTTAACGGCTTAAGTACTGATTTAGATAAAAAAAAAAAAAATGTAACTTTTTAAGTATGCCTTACCAAAGCCGTTTGATCTTTTGTTTCTGATTTGAAGTTGTAAAAAAATCTTCAAAATGATAATTGGGACCAAAATTAAAATATTTTTTGTTTCCCCTTTTCTGACCGACCTGATAAAATTGGCCCTACTGGCCTACCGGAAAAATTTTATTTACTTCCGCGGTAGAAAAAAATTGTTATACCGGAAATTTTTTCGGTTCCGTTCCGGAAATAAGAAAATTATTTGTTCAATTTCAATTCGGAATACTTCTAGAATTACGCATGACTTCATTGAAGGTCATTGAGGCAAAACCATATCGAAAAGCAATAACAACGATGAACAACACACTTAGTAAAAACAGGGCGACTTCTCTCTCAGTTGACTTAAGGGCAAAGTGAGGGAAAATCTGGGAGACTTCCGACAATCTATCAAAATTTTAACATTTCTTTCCCCACTATGGCATGTCCCCCTACCTTTCACAAAACGAACATGCAGCACAATAATCTTAAAAAGGATGCAATTAACGAGTTTGGAATAAAATATTGAACATCAAACCCTGTATGGGTCATATTTCAGGACATGGGAACTTCTTTTACGTGAATATTGAAGAAAAAGTATGTTTATTGGTTAAAAAAATACTGACTTGAAAAGACTGACAAGGTGACTAAAACTTCGCTTTTTGACAGAAATTGGGCGATTTCATTGAAACCAAGGCGAAAAAGTCGCCCACTTCGTGCACGTGGTGTGTCGGTGCTGTCAAAAACCGGAAAGGTTGAAAAAACTTTGATTAGCAACGCATTAAAAAAGATCGGAAGTTTCTCTGAATGTTATTCATGTGCCCTTACATCTGCAAAATATGAATGTATTTAATATAGATTCAGTTTCAGACACAATGAAATAAATAAGAACGTGTTGGGTAGATCATTCTTCCAAGTGCTTATTATGAGGTTCATTTGATGGGAAACAAATTTTTTTACCTACCTACCTACCCACTACCTTGAGGGCAGGGTCGCAAAAGGGGAAACAAGCAATTTTTTAAGGTTGGCCTAGGACTTGATTAGAAATGTTTTCTTCATTCTTTTGTCTAATCCTATCTATATTGACCACAGTGTAAGACTTAAACACTGTCCATGGAACCTTTCGGGTTTCAATATATAATCCAATCAAATTTGTTTTTGTTGTAGCCAAACCATTTAGTTGGGTTAAAAAAAACTTACCTGAAATTGTCATTTATTTCCACGGAAGAATTGATGAAAGTAAAGAGGGAAATACATCCTGCTGTTAGGAAAAACAAGGAAAGAGAAAAATCAAGTGAAGTCTATACTGCTATGTTATCAGGGTAAGACTTATACTATACTGCTATGTTATCAGGGTAAGACTTATACTATACTGCTATGTTATCAGGGTAAGACTTATATTATACTGTTATGTTATCAGGGTAAGACTTATACTATACTGCTATGTTATCAGTGTAAGACTTATACTATACTGCTATGTTATCAGTGTAAGACTTATATTATACTGCTATGTTATCAGGGTAAGACTTATACTATACTGCTATGTTATCAGGGTAAGACTTATACTATACTGCTATGTTATCAGGGTAAGACTTATATTATACTGTTATGTTATCAGTGTAAGACTTATACTATACTGCTATGTTATCAGTGTAAGACTTATACTATACTGCTATGTTATCAGGGTAAGACTTATACTATACTGCTATGTTATCAGGGTAAGACTTATATTATACTGCTATGTTATCAGGGTAAGACTTATATTATACTGCTATGTTATCAGGGTAAGACTTATACTATACTGCTATGTTATCAGGGTAAGACTTATACTATACTGCTATGTTATCAGGGTAAGACTTATACTATACTGCTATGTTATCAGGGTAAGACTTATATTATACTGCTATGTTATCAGGGTAAGACTTATATTATACTGCTATGTTATCAGGGTAAGACTTATACTATACTGCTATGTTATCAGGGTAAGACTTATACTATACTGCTATGTTATCAGGGTAAGACTTATACTATACTGCTATGTTATCAGGGTAAGACTTATACTATACTGCTATGTTATCAGGGTAAGACTTATATTATACTGCTATGTTATCAGGGTAAGACTTATATTATACTGCTATGTTATCAGGGTAAGACTTATATTATACTGCTATGTTATCAGGGTAAGACTTATATTATACTGCTATGTTATCAGGGTAAGACTTATATTATACTGCTATGTTATCAGGGTAAGACTTATATTATACTGCTATGTTATCAGGGTAAGACTTATACTATACTGCTATGTTATCAGGGTAAGACTTATACTATACTGCTATGTTATCAGGGTAAGACTTATACTATACTGCTATGTTATCAGGGTAAGACTTATATTATACTGCTATGTTATCAGGGTAAGACTTATATTATACTGCTATGTTATCAGGGTAAGACTTATACTATACTGCTATGTTATCAGGGTAAGACTTATACTATACTGCTATGTTATCAGGGTAAGACTTATACTATACTGCTATGTTATCAGGGTAAGACTTATACTATACTGCTATGTTATCAGGGTAAGACTTATACTATACTGCTATGTTATCAGGGTAAGACTTATATTATACTGCTATGTTATCAGGGTAAGACTTATACTATACTGCTATGTTATCAGGGTAAGACTTATACTATACTGCTATGTTATCAGGGTAAGACTTATACTATACTGCTATGTTATCAGGGTAAGACTTATATTATACTGCTATGTTATCAGGGTAAGACTTATATTATACTGCTATGTTATCAGGGTAAGACTTATACTATACTGCTATGTTATCAGGGTAAGACTTATACTATACTGCTATGTTATCAGGGTAAGACTTATACTATACTGCTATGTTATCAGGGTAAGACTTATATTATACTGCTATGTTATCAGGGTAAGACTTATATTATACTGCTATGTTATCAGGGTAAGACTTATACTATACTGCTATGTTATCAGGGTAAGACTTATACTATACTGCTATGTTATCAGGGTAAGACTTATACTATACTGCTATGTTATCAGTGTAAGACTTATACTATACTGCTATGTTATCAGGGTAAGACTTATATTATACTGCTATGTTATCAGGGTAAGACTTATACTATACTGCTATGTTATCAGTGTAAGACTTATACTATACTGCTATGTTATCAGTGTAAGACTTATACTATACTGCTATGTTATCAGGGTAAGACTTATATTATACTGCTATGTTATCAGGGTAAGACTTATACTATACTGCTATGTTATCAGGGTAAGACTTATATTATACTGCTACGTTATCAGTGTAAGACTTATACTATACTGCTATGTTATCAGGGTAAGACTTATACTATACTGCTATGTTATCAGTGTAAGACTTATACTATACTGCTATGTTATCAGGGTAAGACTTATACTATACTGCTATGTTATCAGGGTAAGACTTATACTATACTGCTATGTTATCAGGGTAAGACTTATACTATACTGCTATGTTATCAGGGTAAGACTTATACTATACTGCTATGTTATCAGGGTAAGACTTATATTATACTGCTATGTTATCAGGGTAAGACTTATATTATACTGCTATGTTATCAGTGTAAGACTTATACTATACTGCTATGTTATCAGGGTAAGACTTATACTATACTGCTATGTTATCAGGGTAAGACTTATATTATACTGCTATGTTATCAGGGTAAGACTTATATTATACTGCTATGTTATCAGGGTAAGACTTATATTATACTGCTATGTTATCAGGGTAAGACTTATATTATACTGCTATGTTATCAGGGTAAGACTTATACTATACTGCTATGTTATCAGGGTAAGACTTATACTATACTGCTATGTTATCAGGGTAAGACTTATACTATACTGCTATGTTATCAGGGTAAGACTTATACTATACTGCTATGTTATCAGGGTAAGACTTATACTATACTGCTATGTTATCAGGGTAAGACTTATACTATACTGCTATGTTATCAGGGTAAGACTTATATTATACTGCTATGTTATCAGGGTAAGACTTATATTATACTGCTATGTTATCAGGGTAAGACTTATATTATACTGCTATGTTATCAGGGTAAGACTTATACTATACTGCTATGTTATCAGGGTAAGACTTATATTATACTGCTATGTTATCAGGGTAAGACTTATACTATACTGCTATGTTATCAGGGTAAGACTTATATTATACTGCTATGTTATCAGGGTAAGACTTATATTATACTGCTATGTTATCAGGGTAAGACTTATATTATACTGCTATGTTATCAGGGTAAGACTTATACTATACTGCTATGTTATCAGGGTAAGACTTATACTATACTGCTATGTTATCAGGGTAAGACTTATATTATACTGCTATGTTATCAGGGTAAGACTTATACTATACTGCTATGTTATCAGGGTAAGACTTGTATTATACTGCTATGTTATCAGGGTAAGACTTATACTATACTGCTATGTTATCAGGGTAAGACTTATATTATACTGCTATGTTATCAGTGTAAGACTTATACTATACTGCTATGTTATCAGGGTAAGACTTATACTATACTGCTATGTTATCAGGGTAAGACTTATACTATACTGCTATGTTATCAGTGTAAGACTTATACTATACTGCTATGTTATCAGGGTAAGACTTATATTATACTGCTATGTTATCAGGGTAAGACTTATATTATACTGCTATGTTATCAGTGTAAGACTTATACTATACTGCTATGTTATCAGGGTAAGACTTATATTATACTGCTATGTTATCAGGGTAAGACTTATATTATACTGCTATGTTATCAGGGTAAGACTTATACTATACTGCTATGTTATCAGTGTAAGACTTATACTATACTGCTATGTTATCAGGGTAAGACTTATACTATACTGCTATGTTATCAGGGTAAGACTTATACTATACTGCTATGTTATCAGGGTAAGACTTATACTATACTGCTATGTTATCAGGGTAAGACTTATACTATACTGCTATGTTATCAGGGTAAGACTTATACTATACTGCTATGTTACCAGTGTAAGACTTATACTATACTGCTATGTTATCAGGGTAAGACTTATACTATACTGCTATGTTATCAGGGTAAGACTTATACTATACTGCTATGTTATCAGGGTAAGACTTATATTATACTGCTATGTTATCAGGGTAAGACTTATACTATACTGCTATGTTATCAGGGTAAGACTTATACTATACTGCTATGTTATCAGGGTAAGACTTATATTATACTGCTATGTTATCAGGGTAAGACTTATATTATACTGCTATGTTATCAGGGTAAGACTTATATTATACTGCTATGTTATCAGGGTAAGACTTATACTATACTGCTATGTTATCAGGGTAAGACTTATACTATACTGCTATGTTATCAGGGTAAGACTTATACTATACTGCTATGTTATCAGGGTAAGACTTATACTATACTGCTATGTTATCAGGGTAAGACTTATACTATACTGCTATGTTATCAGGGTAAGACTTATACTATACTGCTATGTTATCAGGGTAAGACTTATATTAAATATAACTGCATCGGTGGTGTAATGGTTAGCATGCTTGCCACGAGTGCGGTAGATCGTGGATTCGAGCCCCGGTCGAGTCAAACTAAAGACTATAAAATTGGAATTTGTTGCTTCTCCGCTAAGCAAGCAGCATTAAGGAGTAAGAACAAAGACTTGTTGGCTCGGAATCAGAATAATGTGTCGAAGTGGGGCGACATATCTATCCATGGACTGTTGTTTCAGTGAGCTAGCAATATAAAAATCCAACTCAGCTTAATGGTCTAGAACAAATTAGATCTCATCATCATCTCATTGAAAATTAACTTGTTCTTGCCATAATATAGCTGAAAAATTGCTGAGTTGGCATTAAACAACAATCACTCAACTATATTAGATATGAATTTTAAAGATTTCTTGCTGTAATAGATAATTGTTAACACTACCTTGACCAAAGGAAAACGCTTCTTTTTTTATTTTCATAAAGTTAAAAGGGGTAAAATGTGCATCCATGGAAACCGTTTTAACTGGGTTGATGTATTCAAAGGAACCTAATCTTCAACTTGTTGAAGGCAATCAGTATTTGGTAGAAGTAGAAATATATAATGTCAAGTCGACAGTTTGTTGGGAAATATTTTCAGAGATATTGACGTATTCAGGCCTCGACATTAACGTTTGTCCGATTGTCCGGTACCAGTGAAAACTGACGTCAGACAAGTAGATCTTGTAATACGGTTGTCCGACGGGACAAGTGGAAAAATTATTATAATGTGTTTCAAAATATCGGTTTCCATTGAAGTACACTCGCTAATTACAACGATGAACCAAGAGATTTTCCGAACATATACTTGATCCGTATCTTTTCAGCAATTTCATTAAACGACAACTGGCATTAAGTAATTATAATGAAATAGAAATAGCTTTGTTTATAGTGTTTCTTTCCCCTACACAATAATTCCCTGGAAACGTAATTACCATGCCTAATGGCATGGATCTATGATATCTCCTGATCTTAGAAAGTACAGATATACAACAAGCAGCGGAGCTCAATTCAACCAAAAATGTTGAGGTGTCTGATGTTAATTTCCATTGAGGGATATTCAGTAGCTGATTATGATACACAATCTGCATTCAATAGATGGCGAACAACAACTTTCAAACTCAAAGCATCCTTGATTCAATCCACATTATACGATTACCACTTAGATGGGCCTGCTATTCGAGAACCAAACTTAAAAAGTGATGATTAGACACTCATACCATGATGACATCATTTGATACCAATGACTTTATGTTTAACTTCTAAGTGTATGTTAATTGGTGATTAAAGATGTCATAATCATAATGTCTGTTAGTAATAATGACAGGACGAGATAATGTTTGTGAAACAATAACCAAAACATTTTACATAAATTGCTGATAATTATTCTTTAGTTTTTATAATTTTTATTAAAAAAAAATTGGACAACTAAAAGATTGAATCGGACAAGTTTTTTTTTTTTAGTTTTAGAAGGGACAAGTTAATAAAAATATTAATGTAGAGGCCTGATATTTATATATACCCTTTACAAAATGAATTTGTTCTAGAATATTATTCCTTGGAAACAATATTATCGCTTACCTTCTATTTGGTTTCATTAGGATTACTATTTTCATATTATGTTTGCACTAGTTTAGTTGTCAATATATTGGTTGTAGTTTTCTGTCTGGGGAGCATGGTGGTGAAGAAAACAAGAAAGTTACAGATCAGATGGATAATATTGTAGATATCAGGTAGGGGTTTATTTGATGTAGATCACTATTTGTTTTATACAGTGAAACCTGTCTATACTGAACCTTCTATTTGTGTTCAGAATAGACAGGTATTCATCCTATACAGATTAAATAAACAAAGATTTCCTAGTGAAACCTGTCTATACTGAACCTTCTATTTGTGTTCAGAATAGACAGGTATTCATCCTATACAGATTAACAAATATTTCCTACATTGTGACTTTATTTGAAATTCGTTTGTACAGAATTCTGTTTTATATTAAGGTTTTGGTTCACTGAAGTATGTTTGTTAGGTATGGGTCAAAACCTACGAAGACCAATACACGTACTAAAATTATCTTTATATCCAAAGGCTTATAAATCAAGTACATTTACCTCTATAATTTGTATCTCAGTATGTAATAATTGTAGGGATTTAAAAATTTAATACAATCACATATAAAGTTCAAAAATTGATCACAGTATGTGTTAGGGCTATGGTGTTTAATGACACTTTCAGCAATAATTCAGTTATTTTGTGGAGGTCAGTTTAATTGGTGGAGGAAACTGGAGTACCCATAGAAAACCAACGACCTGTCGCAAGTCACTGACAAACTTTATCACATAATCTTGTCCTGTGTTAGCGGTAGACAAAAAATGTCAATAGCCAAAGTGGCTAATCACCATTTTTTTTCCTAGCCACATTTGCATGTGATTAGCAACACATCTGAAATCGACATAAATGAACAAACACTCATTTGAAATTATGTAACAATTTATTCAACTTAGAACCAACAAATGAAAAAATGACAAAAGTGTCCCTTGCCGTTTTCTAGGATTAGAATCTGTCTCTGATTCATTCGAGACCATAACAAGGTCAGATTCTTCCTTGTCGGCCATATGGTAAACATTAAAAGTAAAAAGAAAATCGCTATCGGAAACAGATTTTTGTATCCGGAACTGGAATGTTTTTAACATAAATAATTTTCCGGAAATGACTAAAAAGACCCGTCTTTATTTTCGGTTTGAACATTACTTTTATTTACATCTTGTCAGCTGAACGTTTTTTCAAATACATGTTACTGGTTTGAAATTTATCAGATTTTTTCGAGTACCGTAAATATTTCATTCGCCAAAGTGCCGATTGCAACTGAATTATTATTAGCCACATCTGAAATTTAATCGCCCATGGCGAGTGTGGCGACCTTTAGCGCTAACACAGGTTGTAACTATTACACCTCACCATCAGCGGGATTCAAACTCATAATGTTAGTGGTGGTAGGCACTGATTGCATAGGTAATTGTAAATCCAACTACCATACGATCACGACCATGACGATCCCTGATCACAATATGTGTTAAATGAAGCAAGGAAACGCATGCACTTTAAATTTTAATGTTATTGTTAACTTGGGTCACAGAAGAAAACCACTACTTTCACTTTAAAACATAAACTGGCTTACAGAAGAAAACCAGTGTGCTTTCACTTTTAAACATAAACTGGCTTACAGAAGGAACAGTGTGCTTTCACTTTTAAACATAAACTGGCCTACAGAAGGAAACCAGTGTACTTTAAATTTGGATGTTAACCTATGTTGCAGAAATAACCCAGTGGCCTAACTTTAGATGTTAATCAAGGCTGCAGAATTAACTTGTTTGAATTTAACTAGTGTATCTTAACTTAATGCTAACCAAGGTTACAGAAGGAATTACATGTTTACTTACCGTACATCCAAAGTCATTCTTCTTATTGACGTGACTTAATCTTGTTCAATTTCCTATGTATTTAAGACATATTTTACAGAGAGTATGATGTGCCTTACCATACTAGAGTCTCTATTGATATGAAGATATTTGTTGGTCATTGGTATTCTATAAGGGGGCGTGCCTCTCAACCACCAGAGATTAAACTCAGAGAAGATATTGTTGATAGACCTGTAAGTTTTTTTTTTTATTGGAGATGTTTTTCAGTAATGCTAGAAATCTTGTTGGTAGACCAAACAAAGATCATAAAACAAGACCATTTGAATATGCTTTTTACCTGTTACAAATCTGGAAAAAAAACTCTGTGTAATCTGCTTTTTACCTGTTACAAATCTGGAAAAAAAAACTCTGTGTAAAGCTGTTATTATTATACCCCCTGCAACGAAGTTGTAGGGGGGTATGCTGGTTTCACCATGTCCGTCTGTAGACAAATCCTATGTCGTATGATAACTTGAGTTGTGTTTCTTAGAATCTTTTAAAATTTTATCAGCTGTTTACTGGTGAAGAGAGGAGGATCCCTTTCTTTTTTGACGATTTTCACTTTTGCCGTTCCAGAGTTATTGGACTTGATATGACGGAAAATAGGATTTTTACCCTATGTCGTATGATAACTTGAGTAGTGTTTCTCAGAATGTTTTGAAATTTTATCAGCAGCTTACCGGTGAAGAGAGGAGGATCCCTTTCATTTTTGACGATTTTCACTTTTGCCGTTCCAGAGTTATTGGATTGATATGACGGAAAATAGGATTTTTACCCTTTGTCGTATGATAACTTGAGTAGTGTTTCTCAGAATGTTTTGAAATTTTATCAGCAGCTTACCGGTGAAGAGAGGAGGATCCCTTTCATTTTTGACGATTTTCACTTTTGCCATTCCAGAGTTATTGTGCTCACAGTAATACTAGTTGGAAAAAATATGTTAATAGACGTCGGGTTGGAAAAATATTGGATTACAAAATGTTTGTTACCTGTGGTGTAATGGTGGACATCATCATATCATTGAATGTAACTTGTTCTTGTCGTGATATAGCTGAACATTTGCTCATTTGTTGTTAAAATAACAATCACTCACTTTTTATTTATATTTTCTAAAACAATATTGACAGGATCCTATAGTGTTTGCTTATGACATAGAGACAACAAAACTGCCATTAAAGTTTCCAGATGTACAGACAGATCAAGTTATGATGATATCTTATATGATAGATGGACAGGTATGTTATAGTAAATTAGGGATGGAAGGGGTGGAGGGGGGTAGTATGATGGTGTGCTTCCTGATGTACAGACAGATCTAGTTATGATTATATCTTATATGATAGAAGGACAGGTATGTTATAGTAAATTAGGGATGGAAGGGGGAGGATAGTATGATGGTGTTCCTCCTGATGTACAGACAGATCAAGTTATAGATGGACAGGTATGTTATAGTGTCAGTGGTTAGCATGCTTTCATTGAGTTGCTGTAGATCATGGGTCAAAGACTTATAAAGTTGGTATTTGTTGTTTCTCAGCTAAGTATGCAGCATTAATAAGTAAGAGCAAGAACCGGTTGTTTCCGAACCAGGATAATGAGTGGAGGAACATGTCTACCTGAGGGCTTGTGTTTCAGTTAGCTAGCACTATAAAAATTCAACTAAGCTAGCACATACGGCCATAACCACGACGATTGAAAAATAAAATTAATTGAGGTACCAGGAAATGAAATATGAATTAATAGAGTACTCTTAGTTTGAGTTTGCTTCATAATGGTCGTTTTATTTTTTGTTGATTTTTCCTCACAAAATATAACTTTACCGTCACAATGTAAAATCTTCCACTAATATAATCAGAGTTTTAAGTTATTCATTTGATAGAATTCAAATTTACATTGTTTAGTTTCGATAAACTTGATAGATTATCACATGGTTGTCAATACCACACTATTTATTATAAATAGCTCTTAGAAAAATATAAATATATTCTCCCTGTATCTATGACATATTTTTCAGGGTTATCTGATTACAAACAGAGAAATAGTGTCACAAAATGTTGAAGATTTTGAGTACACACCTCGACCAGAATTTGAGGGACCCTTTATTATATTTAATGAACCAGATGAGGTATAAAGCTAAATATTAAGATTTTAAAAACAGTACATTTTTTGTGTATTTCATTATTTTTATTGTCTGATTCTTTTTCTTGTATTTAAAATCAAACAATTTGAAATTAAAAAAATCATTGAAAATTAATATCAATAAAATCTTATGCTTTAATGACAAATAAAACACAATGTTGAGAATACATTGAAGTAATTGGTTTGGGTAAAACTATAATCACAAAGAATTGAAAAGTCCTTAAAGATCTCATCGATTTATGTTTCAATTAATATAATGTTTGAAGTAATTTGTTATACATGTTTCAGGTGTCTTTATTATGAAGATTTTTTTAATAAATTTGTTATGTATATTACAGGTGTCCTTATTACGAAGGTTTTTTTAATAAATTTGTTATGTATATTACAGGTGTCTTTATTACGAAGGTTTTTTTAATAAATTTGTTATGTATATTACAGGTGTCTTTATTACGAAGACTTTTTTAATAAATTTGTTATGTATATTACAGGTGTCCTTATTACGAAGATTTTTTGACCACATACAAGATGTAAAACCACATATATTTGTGACATACAACGGGGATATGTTTGATTGGTATGTATAAACCATTTGTTATAAGCTTTTCACATTGTAACCTCCTTTGTCCTCACTGAGACAAAGTATACCAAACTTGGCTGGGATGACTCTATGGTGATCCTTTTTTTCAGAAGCTTCCGCGATTCATCGAAAATAGCTGTCATTAATAAAAATAAAAATTTAATGAAATAACCAAATTATATACATTTTTAGATGTAATGAACTGATGATATTTAAACTGCAGCTACCTAATAACATATGCATATAAATTAATTTTAGAGTCGCATGTCATTTTATGCGTGTTTTTATTGGTTTAAAAAGTTGAGGTTATTTGTCAATGAACGGAATCTAAAAATGGACGTCGTTCTCAAGGCGTTGCGTGCCGTTGTCATCAGGTGATTTTCTTTAAATGAGGCACCTTTTGGGTTATTTAAATTTATTTCCGATTATTTGCCTTATTTTGAAAAAATAAATATATTTTTCAATATCATAGCAAAAAAAGTTTGAATTAATTTATAAGGATTGATCGAAATTATTTGTTCGGTTCATTCGAAATAACTTCAATTAGGTTGTACACACCCTTGCGTAACCCGCGGGTTACTCGTTGTGTACGACCTGATTGAGGTTATTTCTTCTTGAACCGAACAAAAATTGCGATCAATTCTGGAATTTTCTATGAATATTTTGTAATGTTAATAATTATTGCAGATTATGCAAATTAGACATATTTTGAAGTCTAGATGTATACCTACACAACATTGAAAACTTTTGTCATTTAGTTGTGAGATTTTCTGACCATTTAATATTTCAGGCCATTTGTTGAAGGAAGGGCAGCTATGCATGACATAGATATGTTCCAAGAGATTGGATTCCAGAAAGACAACCAAGGAGAATACAAGGCCAGACCAGCCTGTCACATGGATTGTTATAAGTATGTATATAGTTATGTTTGAGGATATTAGTTTCCTGACTGACAACCAAGGAGAATTTAAGTCTAAGCCGGCCTCCAACTTGAGTTTCATTGCATTTTAAGATTTTTTTTATTTATTAATTTCACTTTAGATTAACCTTTCAGTTAAATATTACATACTTCAAACTCTGATCATTGTCTTTGACTGATAACATAAGTATAATATTCTGATATTTCTTTCAGATGGGTAAAAAGAGACAGTTATTTACCAGTTGGTAGCCAGAATCTGAAAGCAGTGGCTAAGGTAATTTATTTACCCCCCACCCCTCCAAAAACAAATTAAGCACAGCAAGCAAAATCAATAACATTTATTTATTGGCATATTGTTTACCCTTGTCTTTCCATCTACATATAGAGTAGATATTTTGTCTGCCTTATTCCTCTTACAGTTTTCAAGGTAGCAGCTTTTTATTATACAGGATATTTATACATGTATGCATATCATCAGGATTTTTATTTCCTTCAATTTTTCATGTGGCATCATATATGTCTTGCAGACACTGCAAATGTGTAAGATACAAATCACTTTTTATACTTAACCTACAGTGTCCATGTGCTATGAGGGGGCCATGCTTTAGTCTAGTTTGGTTTTATATCAATACAGGTTAAATTTTTATAACAAACCTGCGGCTGCACATAAAAATGTGTTATTGAAACCAGAATTAATTATGCCGATTTGAATAAAAATATATTTGTAACTGATAAATTTGTTTGACTTAATATTTGCTTTATCATTGTTTGTTATAATGAAGTTTTAATGTCGTTATAAATGATCTCATTTCAGTAACATCAGGGAATCTGCCTATATAGATCAATATAAACATTAGGTTTACAGATTTAATTAGTTATCAAAGGTGTATTATTTATCTAAAGCAGTGTAAGAGTAGCATAGCAACTTTATTTTGGCAGACGGCTCTTTGATGACTGTCCCTATATTTAATGCAAAATAAATTGAAATTATTATTGATATTCTTTTTCCTATAACACTGTTCTATGATCTATAATTTTTGACTAAATGTATATTTTAGGCAAAACTTCGATATGACCCTGTAGAGTTAGATCCTGAAGAAATGTGTAGAATGGCTAGTGAAGAACCTCAGGTACTGGAAGCTGCATATTATCATTGACTGAACAATAGTATTTTTCTTTTGACACAGAACTGTCATGTCATTTTATTCAATTGAAATGATTTCATGTAAATTGGACCATTAGGCCAAAAAAAATTAATTGTTAGCTTCTCAGGCACCGCCTCGTGTGTGCTTTTACTGCCGCATTGATCGTTTTTACATTGGGGGGGGGAAATTGTGTCCATTTCCGGGATTTTTTTGGGTCCGATCCGTAAGTTTGTTGATCACGATCATTGTCAGTAAAGCGTTTATGTCGAAGGCATACATGTTGTTTCCGGTATAAGCTGCCACTGCATTTGAACCAACACTGATTATTACAACAACAACAAAAGGTGCCTCCCTGCCTCATAAAATTTTTTGGAAATTAGCCTGAGAAGCTAATAATTTTTTTTGTTTGGCTTTAGTATACTAGGTAAAAATAAGAATAACACATGTTGTATAAGGAAAATGTGTAGGGAGAAAAATATGAACAAATATACATGATATTGTTCACAAGTATATATATGACATTGAAAATTTCAGAATAATAAAATTGTGTTGTGTAAAAAAAATAGATTGCATAAAAAAATTTTCTTAGATATTTGTACAATGTATCACTTTAAAGAACTTGACTTCCAACATTGTCATTATTTATTATTAAATGGTATTTTATTATATTTTAAGGTGTTGGCAAATTATTCTGTGTCAGATGCTGTCGCCACCTTCTTCCTGTACCAGAAATATGTTCATCCATTTATATTTGCTTTGTGTACGATAATTCCGTTGGAACCTGATGAGGTTGGTAACTTCACATCTTCTCTATAGTTTCTTCTCTATTTGTTCATCAAGATTTGTTTGACTTAATATGGTACTGTTTTGATGGCTGTTTTACCTATTTTGTTCCTGTATTTAAATACTGTTATAGTGACAACCGGAACCTTTGAACCGTAATGAGAGCGGGAGGTTTGGCACTTTAAAATCTGATTCAACCCACCATTTCTTTAGAAATGCCTGTACCAAGTCAGGGTCATTACGGTTTTCACAGTTTTCCGGTTGTTGACTGATTTTGTCTGTTTATATAATTATGAGTTTTGACTTTCCCTTTGTAAGATTGTTCGGAGTTCGGTAATTTTGTTATTACCCTTATTTACCAGTATTTTATAGAACTTGATAAAGAAAAATATTTTAAGACATTGAATATGCATGGATTTTTTTCTATCTCTAAGAAAACCTCCATTCTGGTTTGGATAACTGTTATGGATGTAATAATATTTACTTCACAAATGTGAATTAAATCTGAAAACAGTGATCAGAAAACACTAACAGTTTATGTCTTTGTGTATATATAGAACTATTTTAATGATTACTATTTTACGTAATTTCAAATAACACTTCAGATATACTTCTGGAGGAGAAGACTTGGGTTGAGTCAGAAGTGATCTATTAAACTACCTGACAAAAAATAAAGTTGTTATGATACAAGTTTAAAACTGAAACCTTTTAAGATGCATACCTTTTTTGTTCTACTTTGTCATGATTTTAACATTTCAGGTTTTAAGGAAAGGATCAGGAACATTGTGTGAAGCCTTACTGATGGTACAAGCGTTCCATGCTAACATTGTTTTCCCTAACAAACAGGAACAGATATGGAATAAATTAACAGAAGATGGTCATGTATTGGACTCTGAGACCTATGTTGGAGGTCATGTAGAGGCTTTAGAATCTGGTGTATTTAGAGCTGATATTCCATGTAGATTTAGAATGGTTATTATTTACTTTATACTACCAATCTTTTTAAATCACCTGATATCATGTGACCTTATACTTTTTGTTTCATCAATCAACTTTCTAGATTTAAATCCTGTTTTTAAAAACCATTGAATCGTTGGAATCAAAACCTAGCATAAATGATCTAATGTGTATTGTATTCAAAAATTAATTTTCACACTTCTGTCTGATTAATCTCTTATGTTCAATAGAGTGTTTGATTGGCAAAACTTTTAAAAAAATCTTTGCATAAGAAGTGATGGAGCACTTTAATAATTGTCAGTAATTTATCAAAACATTTACTTATAAGTTATTGATCGATTGTTGATTTTTTAGCCAGGCAGACTCCATTGAGCCTCTGGTTTTATAATAAATGTCAAATGCTATTTTATATTGTATTATATGTATCTTATATGCCATAATAAAATTCATAAAATGGAAGGTTTTAAAGCAGATCAAGAAATAACTTGTACTATATATAATTTTAAGGGGGAGGGGGAATAAAAATGTGTGTTTATTATTAAAGACATACAATTTCACATAGATGATAGATGGAGTATGCAGTCATTTCAGTATCCTGTCTAGTTTACAAAATATTTATGTGTAAAGAAGTAATTTTTTATCATTTTTAATTTAATAGGTACCAGAGGCTTTCCAGAATTTAATTGATAAAGTAGAAAATACGATGAGACATGCTATTGAGGAAGAAGAAAAAATTCCAATGGAGTACGTTACAAACTTTGATGAAGTCTGTGCTGATATTGTTGAAAGACTATCAATGTTACGAGACTGTCCAAACAGATTAGAAAACCCAATCATATATCATCTAGATGTCGGTGCTATGTACCCTAATATCATTCTGACCAATCGATTACAAGTAAGTAAATCATGTGGTTGCCCTGAATTTATAATATATCGTCTACATGTAGATGTTAGTGTTATTTACCCAAAGATCTGACATTGTGACCAATCCTATGCAAGTAAGGTATATTCATGAAGAAAAACTGAATAGAGAGATTAAAAAAACCAGCAAAAAGGGTTTTGTCCCTTGTAATTGTACCTCAATCTACATAGTATCAAGGGGATATAATATTTTCGCCCTGTCCATTCGTCACAACTGTAACTTTGTCCAAAATATTGCAATCATAATCCATTTTGTAATCACCTTCCATTGAATAGATGCAGCCTGTGATTTTACCATAAATAAACCAGTTTTAATTCATTTTGTAGCCACCTGCCATTGTCGACGAGGCCACATGTGCCGCCTGTGATTTTAATAAACCAGGGGCCCAGTGTCAAAGAAGAATGCCATGGATGTGGAGAGGAGAATGTAGTAGGTGTTTTCTTTAGTATACAATGGCACTTCATTGAAGTTGAAAGGGCAATGTCTTTAGTATACAATGGTACTTCATTGAAGTTGAAAGGGCAATGTCTTTAGTATACAATGGCACTTCATTGAAGTTGAAAGGGCAATGTCTTTAGTATACAATGGTACTTCATTGAAGTTGAAAGGGCAATGTCTTTAGTATACAATGGTACTTCATTGAAGTTGAAAGGGCAATGTCTTTAGTATACAATGGCACTTCATTGAAGTTGAAAGGGCAATGTCTTTAGTATACAATGGCACTTCATTGAAGTTGAAAGGGCAATGTCTTTAGTATACAATGGCACTTCATTGAAGTTGAAAGGGCAATGTCTTTAGTCTACAATGGTACTTCATTGAAGTTGAAAGGGCAATGTCTTTAGTATACAATGGCACTTCATTGAGGTTGAAAGGGCAATGTCTTTAGTATACAATGGCACTTCATTGAAGTTGAAAGGGCAATGTCTTTAGTCTACAATGGTACTTCATTGAAGTTGAAAGGGCAATGTCTTTAGTATACAATGGCACTTCATTGAGGTTGAAAGGGCAATGTCTTTAGTATACAATGGCACTTCATTGAAGTTGAAAGGGCAATGTCTTTAGTATACAATGGCACTTCATTGAAGTTGAAAGGGCAATGTCTTTAGTCTACAATGGCACTTCATTGAAGTTGAAAGGGCAATGTCTTTAGTATACAATGGCACTTCATTGAAGTTGAAAGGGCAATGTCTTTAGTATACAATGGCACTTCATTGAAGTTGAAAGGGCAATGTCTTTAGTATACAATGGCACTTCATTGAAGTTGAAAGGGCAATGTCTTTAGTCTACAATGGCACTTCATTGAAGTTGAAAGGGCAATGTCTTTAGTATACAATGGCACTTCATTGAAGTTGAAAGGGCAATGTCTTTAGTATACAATGGCACTTCATTGAAGTTGAAAGGGCAATGTCTTTAGTCTACAATGGCACTTCATTGAAGTTGAAAGGGCAATGTCTTTAGTATACAATGGCACTTCATTGAAGTTGAAAGGGCAATGTCTTTAGTATACAATGGCACTTCATTGAAGTTGAAAGGGCAATGTCTTTAGTATACAATGGCACTTCATTGAAGTTGAAAGGGCAATGTCTTTAGTATACAATGGCACTTCATTGAAGTTGAAAGGGCAATGTCTTTAGTATACAATGGCACTTCATTGAAGTTGAAAGGGCAATGTCTTTAGTATACAATGGCACTTCATTGAAGTTGAAAGGGCAATGTCTTTAGTATACAATGGCACTTCATTGAAGTTGAAAGGGCAATGTCTTTAGTATACAATGGCACTTCATTGAAGTTGAAAGGGCAATGTCTTTAGTCTACAATGGCACTTCATTGAAGTTGAAAGGGCAATGTCTTTAGTATACAATGGCACTTCATTGAAGTTGAAAGGGCAATGTCTTTAGTATACAATGGCACTTCATTGAAGTTGAAAGGGCAATGTCTTTAGTCTACAATGGCACTTCATTGAAGTTGAAAGGGCAATGTCTTTAGTATACAATGGCACTTCATTGAAGTTGAAAGGGCAATGTCTTTAGTATACAATGGCACTTCATTGAAGTTGAAAGGGCAATGTCTTTAGTCTACAATGGTACTTCATTGAAGTTGAAAGGGCAATGTCTTTAGTATACAATGGCACTTCATTGAGGTTGAAAGGGCAATGTCTTTAGTATACAATGGCACTTCATTGAAGTTGAAAGGGCAATGTCTTTAGTATACAATGGCACTTCATTGAAGTTGAAAGGGCAATGTCTTTAGTCTACAATGGCACTTCATTGAAGTTGAAAGGGCAATGTCTTTAGTATACAATGGCACTTCATTGAAGTTGAAAGGGCAATGTCTTTAGTATACAATGGCACTTCATTGAAGTTGAAAGGGCAATGTCTTTAGTCTACAATGGCACTTCATTGAAGTTGAAAGGGCAATGTCTTTAGTATACAATGGCACTTCATTGAAGTTGAAAGGGCAATGTCTTTAGTATACAATGGCACTTCATTGAAGTTGAAAGGGCAATGTCTTTAGTATACAATGGCACTTCATTGAAGTTGAAAGGGCAATGTCTTTAGTATACAATGGCACTTCATTGAAGTTGAAAGGGCAATGTCTTTAGTATACAATGGCACTTCATTGAAGTTGAAAGGGCAATGTCTTTAGTATACAATGGCACTTCATTGAAGTTGAAAGGGCAATGTCTTTAGTATACAATGGCACTTCATTGAAGTTGAAAGGGCAATGTCTTTAGTCTACAATGGCACTTCATTGAAGTTGAAAGGGCAATGTCTTTAGTATACAATGGCACTTCATTGAAGTTGAAAGGGCAATGTCTTTAGTATACAATGGCACTTCATTGAAGTTGAAAGGGCAATGTCTTTAGTCTACAATGGCACTTCATTGAAGTTGAAAGGGCAATGTCTTTAGTATACAATGGCACTTCATTGAAGTTGAAAGGGCAATGTCTTTAGTATACAATGGCACTTCATTGAAGTTGAAAGGGCAATGTCTTTAGTATACAATGGCACTTCATTGAAGTTGAAAGGGCAATGTCTTTAGTATACAATGGCACTTCATTGAAGTTGAAAGGGCAATGTCTTTAGTATACAATGGCACTTCATTGAAGTTGAAAGGGCAATGTCTTTAGTATACAATGGCACTTCATTGAAGTTGAAAGGGCAATGTCTTTAGTATACAATGGCACTTCATTGAAGTTGAAAGGGCAATGTCTTTAGTATACAATGGCACTTCATTGAAGTTGAAAGGGCAATGTCTTTAGTATACAATGGCACTTCATTGAAGTTGAAAGGGCAATGTCTTTAGTCTACAATGGCACTTCATTGAAGTTGAAAGGGCAATGTCTTTAGTATACAATGGCACTTCATTGAAGTTGAAAGGGCAATGTCTTTAGTATACAATGGCACTTCATTGAAGTTGAAAGGGCAATGTCTTTAGTCTACAATGGCACTTCATTGAAGTTGAAAGGGCAATGTCTTTAGTATACAATGGCACTTCATTGAAGTTGAAAGGGCAATGTCTTTAGTATACAATGGCACTTCATTGAAGTTGAAAGGGCAATGTCTTTAGTCTACAATGGCACTTCATTGAAGTTGAAAGGGCAATGTCTTTAGTATACAATGGCACTTCATTGAAGTTGAAAGGGCAATGTCTTTAGTATACAATGGTACTTCATTGAAGTTGAAAGGGCAATGTCTTTAGTCTACAATGGCACTTCATTGAAGTTGAAAGGGCAATGTCTTTAGTATACAATGGCACTTCATTGAAGTTGAAAGGGCAATGTCTTTAGTATACAATGGCACTTCATTGAAGTTGAAAGGGAAATGTCTTTAGTATACAATGGCACTTCATTGAAGTTGAAAGGGCAATGTCTTTAGTATACAATGGCACTTCATTGAAGTTGAAAGGGCAATGTCTTTAGTATACAATGGCACTTCATTGAAGTTGAAAGGGCAATGTCTTTAGTATACAATGGCACTTCATTGAAGTTGAAAGGGCAATGTCTTTAGTATACAATGGCACTTCATTGAAGTTGAAAGGGCAATGTCTTTAGTATACAATGGTACTTCATTGAAGTTGAAAGGGCAATGTCTTTAGTATACAATGGTACTTCATTGAAGTTGAAAGGGCAATGTCTTTAGTATACAATGGCACTTCATTGAAGTTGAAAGGGCAATGTCTTTAGTATACAATGGCACTTCATTGAAGTTGAAAGGGCAATGTCTTTAGTATACAATGGCACTTCATTGAAGTTGAAAGGGCAATGTCTTTAGTCTACAATGGTACTTCATTGAAGTTGAAAGGGCAATGTCTTTAGTATACAATGGCACTTCATTGAGGTTGAAAGGGCAATGTCTTTAGTATACAATGGCACTTCATTGAAGTTGAAAGGGCAATGTCTTTAGTCTACAATGGTACTTCATTGAAGTTGAAAGGGCAATGTCTTTAGTATACAATGGCACTTCATTGAGGTTGAAAGGGCAATGTCTTTAGTATACAATGGCACTTCATTGAAGTTGAAAGGGCAATGTCTTTAGTATACAATGGCACTTCATTGAAGTTGAAAGGGCAATGTCTTTAGTCTACAATGGCACTTCATTGAAGTTGAAAGGGCAATGTCTTTAGTATACAATGGCACTTCATTGAAGTTGAAAGGGCAATGTCTTTAGTATACAATGGCACTTCATTGAAGTTGAAAGGGCAATGTCTTTAGTATACAATGGCACTTCATTGAAGTTGAAAGGGCAATGTCTTTAGTATACAATGGCACTTCATTGAAGTTGAAAGGGCAATGTCTTTAGTATACAATGGCACTTCATTGAAGTTGAAAGGGCAATGTCTTTAGTATACAATGGCACTTCATTGAAGTTGAAAGGGCAATGTCTTTAGTCTACAATGGCACTTCATTGAAGTTGAAAGGGCAATGTCTTTAGTATACAATGGCACTTCATTGAAGTTGAAAGGGCAATGTCTTTAGTCTACAATGGCACTTCATTGAAGTTGAAAGGGCAATGTCTTTAGTCTACAATGGCACTTCATTGAAGTTGAAAGGGCAATGTCTTTAGTATACAATGGCACTTCATTGAAGTTGAAAGGGCAATGTCTTTAGTATACAATGGCACTTCATTGAAGTTGAAAGGGCAATGTCTTTAGTCTACAATGGCACTTCATTGAAGTTGAAAGGGCAATGTCTTTAGTCTACAATGGCACTTCATTGAAGTTGAAAGGGCAATGTCTTTAGTATACAATGGCACTTCATTGAAGTTGAAAGGGCAATGTCTTTAGTATACAATGGCACTTCATTGAAGTTGAAAGGGCAATGTCTTTAGTCTACAATGGCACTTCATTGAAGTTGAAAGGGCAATGTCTTTAGTATACAATGGCACTTCATTGAAGTTGAAAGGGCAATGTCTTTAGTATACAATGGCACTTCATTGAAGTTGAAAGGGCAATGTCTTTAGTATACAATGGCACTTCATTGAAGTTGAAAGGGCAATGTCTTTAGTCTACAATGGCACTTCATTGAAGTTGAAAGGGCAATGTCTTTAGTATACAATGGCACTTCATTGAAGTTGAAAGGGCAATGTCTTTAGTATACAATGGCACTTCATTGAAGTTGAAAGGGCAATGTCTTTAGTCTACAATGGCACTTCATTGAAGTTGAAAGGGCAATGTCTTTAGTATACAATGGCACTTCATTGAAGTTGAAAGGGCAATGTCTTTAGTCTACAATGGCACTTCATTGAAGTTGAAAGGGCAATGTCTTTAGTATACAATGGCACTTCATTGAAGTTGAAAGGGCAATGTCTTTAGTCTACAATGGCACTTCATTGAAGTTGAAAGGGCAATGTCTTTAGTATACAATGGCACTTCATTGAAGTTGAAAGGGCAATGTCTTTAGTATACAATGGCACTTCATTGAAGTTGAAAGGGCAATGTCTTTAGTATACAATGGCACTTCATTGAAGTTGAAAGGGCAATGTCTTTAGTATACAATGGCACTTCATTGAAGTTGAAAGGGCAATGTCTTTAGTATACAATGGCACTTCATTGAAGTTGAAAGGGCAATGTCTTTAGTATACAATGGCACTTCATTGAAGTTGAAAGGGCAATGTCTTTAGTATACAATGGCACTTCATTGAAGTTGAAAGGGCAATGTCTTTAGTATACAATGGCACTTCATTGAAGTTGAAAGGGCAATGTCTTTAGTATACAATGGCACTTCATTGAAGTTGAAAGGGCAATGTCTTTAGTATACAATGGCACTTCATTGAAGTTGAAAGGGCAATGTCTTTAGTCTACAATGGCACTTCATTGAAGTTGAAAGGGCAATGTCTTTAGTCTACAATGGCACTTCATTGAAGTTAAAAGGGCAATGTCTTTAGTATACAATGGCACTTCATTGAAGTTGAAAGGGCAATGTCTTTAGTATACAATGGCACTTCATTGAAGTTGAAAGGGCAATGTCTTTAGTCTACAATGGCACTTCATTGAAGTTGAAAGGGCAATGTCTTTAGTCTACAATGGCACTTCATTGAAGTTGAAAGGGCAATGTCTTTAGTCTACAATGGCACTTCATTGAAGTTGAAAGGGCAATGTCTTTAGTCTACAATGGCACTTCATTGAAGTTGAAAGGGCAATGTCTTTAGTATACAATGGCACTTCATTGAAGTTGAAAGGGCAATGTCTTTAGTATACAATGGCACTTCATTGAAGTTGAAAGGGCAATGTCTTTAGTATACAATGGCACTTCATTGAAGTTGAAAGGGCAATGTCTTTAGTATACAATGGCACTTCATTGAAGTTGAAAGGGCAATGTCTTTAGTATACAATGGCACTTCATTGAAGTTGAAAGGGCAATGTCTTTAGTATACAATGGCACTTCATTGAAGTTGAAAGGGCAATGTCTTTAGTATACAATGGCACTTCATTGAAGTTGAAAGGGCAATGTCTTTAGTATACAATGGCACTTCATTGAAGTTGAAAGGGCAATGTCTTTAGTATACAATGGCACTTCATTGAAGTTGAAAGGGCAATGTCTTTAGTATACAATGGCACTTCATTGAAGTTGAAAGGGCAATGTCTTTAGTATACAATGGCACTTCATTGAAGTTGAAAGGGCAATTTTGTTATCAGTTGATGAAACATTCCTTGTATTTTGTAGTTTACTTTGTATTATTATATGACTTCAGATAATGTCTTTTCTGATTGGCTGACGTCCCTAGTAACGTTCTTTGATAAAATGTTATTCTCACCTCGCGTGACGTCATGCGAGGCGAATATAACATTTGTGACGTCTTCAACCAAGCTAAACTAAAGGAAACGTCGTGATAAAAGCTTATTTTAAGGGTGAAAGAAACATAAAATGTGTCATATAATAAAACAATTAATGACTTTGAATTCGATGGATACCAGGATATATTAACCCAAGAATAATATATTTACCTCAGCCCCTAGCCTCGGTAAATATAATATTCTTGAGTTAATAAATCCATGTATCCACCTCATTAAAAGTCATTAATTGTATAATGTTGTAAGACACAGAAATATTTAATTAACTGTCTTCTGTTGACAGTTTCTTCAAGGTTCTGCATTATTTTGAGCATTATAACAATTTTTTCAACTTCTATTTCTCCACAGTGCCTGCTTCAAGAAGTGAATTCAACAGAATCCAGCAACAACTGGAAAATGAGAAATTCCCACCAATGTTCCCCGGAGGAGATCCTCGACCATTTCATAAACTTACAAAAGAAGAACAAGCAACAATAGAGAAGAAACGATTAGCAGGTAATTATATTAACCAAAGTTTAATTGAAAATTATATTTGTTTACAAATATTGTCTCCCAAAAAGAACCCCGAGTGTCACATGTGTAGAACCCAACTTATCTCTGTCTACAGGGAGACAACTCCTACAGGGATGTGCACAGGTTAATCTGTATGTACAAAATATATAATAAAAAAACAAAGATCAAACTTCAGTTTTCATCTTCGTACAAAGAAACCATATATTTTATTAGTACCAAAGAAGAACTACAAGATTATTATACCCCCGCTCCCCGAAGGGGGAGGGGGGTATACTGTTTTACCTCTGTCCGTCCGTCCAAGATATTTTTCGTCGCAATTTTCTCAGTAACTGTTGATGGCAGAAATCTAATATTTGGTCACAAGCATCATATAGGTATACCATATTGTGGGTAGCGTTTTTGGACCCGTCAGATTCCTACTTCTTGTTTGCCGACTTGGTTGGTCTTTATACACATTGAACATATATGCACATTTTTTTGTCACATTTTTCTCAGCAACTATTGATGGCAGAGATCTGATATTTGGTCACAAGCTTCATATAGGTACCCCATATCGTGAGAAGCATTTTTGGACCCATCAGATTCCTACTTCCTGTTTTCCGATTTTGTTGATTTTTATACACATTTAACATACATTTGTATATGCACATTTTTTGTCGCATTTTTCTCAGCAACTATTGATGACAGGAATCTGATATATGGTCACAAGCTTCATATATGTATGCCATATTGTGGGAAGCGTTTTTGGACCCATCAGATTCCTACTTCCTGTTTGCCGACTTAGTTGGTTTCTATACACATTGAACATATATGCACATTTTTTGTCACATTTTTCTCAGCAACTATTGATGGCAGAGATCTGATATTTGGTCACAAGCTTCATATAGGTACCCCATATCGTGGGAAGCGTTTTTTGACCCGTCAGATTCCTACTTCCTGTTTGCCAAAGAGCGGGGGTATCATAGGTGAGCATTAGCTCACAGTTCATCTTGTTTTTGATGAAAATCCAATGCAAAAGAGGGTCAAAATGTATTTGGAATATAGTAAAATTTATTTTGTTCAGGAAAATTCTAGAATATAAAAAAAAAAATTGTGTTTGATTTGAATCTTGCTATCTTTCTGTTTTCAGAGTACTGTAGAAAGGCCTACAAGAAAATACACAGTACCAGAATGGAGGAAAGATATGCGACCATTTGTCAGAAAGAAAACTCATTTTATGTTGACACTGTTCGTGCCTTCAGAGATCGTCGTTATGAATTTAAAGGTTTAACAAAAGTTTGGAAGAGTAAATTATCAGATGCAGAGAAATCAGGAGATGCTGCCGAGATTAAGAGAGCTAATGGAATGGTTGTGTTATATGACTCATTACAACTGGCTCACAAATGTATCCTTAACTCATTCTATGGCTATGTGATGAGGAAAGGGTAAGTTTTATACCACCATATCTTTCTTAACAATATTTACAGTTACTAAGCTACAGTCAAACCTGTTCCAAGGGAACATTGACATAGAATCATATAAGATGGGTGATCACTAACTATAGGTTTAAATAATAGGAAATGTGCTCTTACGGTCAATTAAAATTAAGATCACATAGGGGGCCTAACACTTGTTATCCCTTAATAGAGGTGGTCACTAAAGCAGATTTGGCTGTAGTATATTTTAAGCTTAATGCTTTGAATGCCTAACTAAAATTTTTGCATTGAACACATTTATTAAATGTAAAGAAAATAACATTTAGATGAAGGAATTTACAAAGCTTTTGTGCTACAAGTACAGTCAGCTCACACACAAACAAGGGAGTCAGATTATGTCAGCAATATTTCTGCATTAATGTGATGAAAACTTCATATTGTGGCCCTCAGGAATAACAATCTACTGAACATGTCATCTTACTAATACTCAGTATGGCCAGTTATGTTTTATCTTCTTTACAATAATGTTGCATGCCTTGAAGAGAAACAGCATGTATTGATTTGTCAGTTTATATTCAGTCGAACCAAAGTTAAAATTTTATATTGACGCTTAAGTTAATGTTATATCAATTATCAGTCAGTATCACTACCTGCACATAGTCTTGGCCTTTTCTAATAAAATGGTGAATCTAATATTATAGTGAAGTCAAATATAATGTTATCTTTTTCAGAGCTCGCTGGTACAGCATGGAAATGGCTGGAATTGTATGTTATACAGGGGCTAATATCATTACACAAGCTAGAGAAATTGTAGAACAAATTGGGTATGTAATTTGAAATCTGTTTAAACAGAACCCAAATAAATCAAACATGACATATTCCCAATTACTGACATCTTTGCAAATTTAATTAACAGTTTATTCTAAAGAACAAGAAAGTTCACACACACCCCCCACACCCCCCCAGTTTGGTTTAGAATAGTTTGACTGTAACGATAGTTGTTTTGTTTCATCATGGAGTATCATAGATGGAGATCAGACAAAGAATGCGACAAGTACATTAAATAACCTTGCCGACCTGTCAAGTATTTGCCAAATTTGATAAGATGCTAATTGCACAGTGCATGTTCCATAACCAACGAACAGTGGTGGTCAAGACCAGCAATAAATGGAAATTAACTATCCATCATAAAGTGCCACTTAGTGGTAATTATAACTACCAAGAGATCCACATGTTCAAAACTGATATTTCAAGTGTTATTGGGATTTTCTATGAGTTGGCACTTTTTTTAGACACACAAATGTTAACTGTTTGTATGTCCCATTTAATAATTATGATTTTATATTATATATTAGATGTAATTTTTGTGGCCTTATGAATCTATGTTTTGGTGTACATGAAGTAATATATCTTTTGTAGACGACCTCTTGAACTAGATACAGATGGTATATGGTGTATTCTACCAGCAACCTTTCCAGAGAATTATGTAGTAAAGTTAACACATCCTAAAAAGTCAAAGGTCACAGTGTCGTATCCAGGGGCAATGTTAAATGTCATGGTTAAGGTAATAACACAACTGGCTATTTAATATGTCATTTATGATCACTTAGTAAAATTATTCTTCCAAAATGTACATATAAAAAAAAACAGGATTATCATGATGTAACTTCATACAACATGGTACACATCTGTATTAAGATATTTTTTATGGAAATATGTTGCTACCATGAAACTTAAGGATTTGACCTTTGTACTTCAAAATCAACCAATCAGAAAACAGAATATGATATTAAGAGCAGCAATGTTGTATATCTTAAGAAACATGCATAGTTCTTGTACAGAGAGAAAATTCTTGAAATGAAGAAAAATTACAAAACCTCAAAGTCTAAATACAAAAACATGTAAAATATTTTCTTCTTTTTTGTCAGGATTATTTTACCAATGACCAGTACCATGAACTTGTTGATGCCTCAACCTTGACCTATACTGTCAGCAATGAGAACTCCATCTTTTTTTCAGGATTATTTTACCAATGACCAGTACCATGAACTTGTTGATGCCTCAACCTTGAACTATACTGTCAGCAATGAGAACTCCATCTTTTTTTCAGGATTATTTTACCAATGACCAGTACCATGAACTTGTTGATGCCTCAACCTTGAACTATACTGTCAGCAATGAGAACTCCATCTTTTTTTCAGGATTATTTTACCAATGACCAGTACCATGAACTTGTTGATGCCTCAACCTTGAACTATACTGTCAGGAATGAGAACTCCATCTTTTTTGAAGTTGATGGACCCTATTTAGCCATGATATTACCAGCATCAAAAGAAGAAGGCAAGAAGTTGAAGAAGAGATATGCTGTCTTCAATTTTGATGGATCATTAGCAGAATTAAAGGTTCATCTTTACACATTTATCTACTTTAATACAAAATTTTAAAAATGAAAGTGATTTTCTAACAATGTAGTTGGACTAAAATATTTCTATTGAAAGCTGATTTGTCATTTAAGAAACTTATTCTAATACGAATTACAGTGAAACCAGTCTAAGCCAAACCCTGAATAAAACAGAATTCTGTACAAACTGAACTTGAATTAAATTCCCAAATGAGGAAATCTTTGTTAATTTACTGTGTTTAATCTGAACACAAAAGTTGGTCCCAAGGAGGTTCTGTTTCACTAAAAAAAATGTCTGAAGACTTGGTCATCAGGGATTGGGAAGAATTTTTTGTCAAAGAGACTATGGCCCCTTACTTGACCACATCAAGGGGTCATTTAAGAGAATAATGTGCCATTTCAAATTAGCAATGGACCACAACTTTGGTTAGTTAAATTGCGTGCTGGCCTATGCATTGATAAATATCATTTTGTAGACTTGTATGGATTGTGTAACATGAAAAAGCAAATAGTCAAACCAAGACACCCAAATTTAGAAGATGTTTTGTACATGTTGTATAGGTTAGATCTGAAACAAGCAAACCTAGCAATCATACAGTTGTTAAGTTTGCTTGTTTCAGATCTAACTTGTATCTTCTTAATTTGGATGTCTTGGTTTGACTAGTAATAAAAAAAAAGCTTGGATGAACAGATGAACAAACATTTTAATAAAGAGAGTCTACACTGTAATAAAAGTCTTTCTTTTCAAGAGTCTGTTCTTTGCTTGCTTGGTTATTCCCTTGCCTTGTGTTCTTACTCTTAAAACTGTGTTAGCGGTAGACATTTTTTTTTATTAGCCACTGTGGCTAATGGGTAATAATTTCTTTTAGCCACACTCAATTTCAGTTAGCCACACTAAATATAAACAAAGAGCATAAAACAGTTGAAAGTTCAAAACTTTATTATTTAATTAACTAACAATAATAATCCATATATTATCATGATAAACAACAAACTTTGAACATTAGATAAACAGAACATTCAATATTCGTATGATTCTGTTGTTTTTTGCTGCGTGGGGCCGTTGGCATTGCCAAAAAAGGATAAAATAGATCCTTGGCACTTGGCCATGCTTGGTAGTGGGTCCGTTCGCCCTGATAATTAAAAAGTATCTTAATGAACATAATAAATATTGTAATTGAAATTAAAGAAGTAACGATATAAGAAAAGTTTTAATTAAAAAAATAAGCTTTTGTTTAAGAAATTAAGCAGCTATTAGATATTGTTTGAAATGAATGATTGTTGATTTCATCATTACAATTAATTGATGTAAGCTTGGTTTGAGTAAAACAAATTTAAATATAAAAGAATTATTTACTTTCCAGCTTGTGTTCTTTGATCTCGTGTGTGTTTTGATAAACTTTTTTATTATCGAAATACACTTTTTAGCATGTCAACACCATATTTAAAATTTCTAAATTTTTAAACCATCAAATATCATTAATACTTCATTTATTTTCAATAACTTTCATATATATAATTATCAGGGCGAATGGACCCACTTTTAGGGCGAACATGAATTAGGGCGAACGAACCACCATGCTTGACCTCTCGTCAAATAATTTACTGGTTTTAGATTCAAGCGTTAGACAAGGACAGACAGACAGAATAAAGCGTAATTTAGGAAACCAGTCAGTCCGTGACTAAATTCGAAACTATTTCCGGAATGGGACCCGGATAATGTTATTTCAACTGAAAAAACTACCGGAAATAATCAATTTGACCCGCTTTTTAAAATCATTTTGGATAGTATACATCGATCAAATCATTGTCTATAACGTGTTTTATTCGAGGTTGCCATTCTACATAATAAAAGATCGTTGTCAGATGCATGCTCTAAAAGTTTTTCGTTCGCCAGTGTGGCTACTGCTTCACAAATTATCCTCGCCACACTACCGTTATATTCGCAAAATGCGACGTGGCGATCGTCTACCGCTAACACAGCTTAAAAGTCTGTCACTGATTTTACGATTTAGCCTAGACCTAAGTCTGGTAACTATCAAGTTTTGGTTACTGAACACTCTTTCCCAGCTACAAGTGTGAAGTGGTAAAGTGAGTGCATATTGAGCCAATTTAATAATTTCAGGCACTTCATCTTTGTGAAACAGAGTGATAGTTTTCCAAAGGGATGGCATATTATCAACTGGGTACTTTGCTGATTTGACAATTGTTTTCACTAAGCTAAGATGGAAAAAAACAAAGTACACATGTTCTAAAAAAAAATATCAGTTCATGTTATGATTGCATTTTGGAAAACACAATTTTTTTCTTCAAAATTTAACACAGGAACGTGACTTGAAGTATTAACTGTCAAGATGTACCCAATGGTTCCGGTTTACGATTTTTATTTATAGATACAACTTTCACTCAAATAAAAAGATCGGCACGGTATACTTGTACCAATTAATTGTAATTAGATTCTATTCAACCAGAAAGTAGAATACACTCCACCAAAACCGATCAATTATTCAGAAAAGAGAACGAAACGCCAGGACAAATGTGTTTTAAATACGCTAAATTTAGAATCGAAAGAGTGAATCCTTTTGTCTGATTGGTTGACACAAATAACTGTTCTAAGCATAGAAAGGGAAAATCAAGGCACCACCATTAAATGGAAATTAACGACGAGTGAAGACTGTGACAAAATCACGACACAAAATAGAAAACGACTTTAATGGACACATGAAATAATAAAATAATTAATCAGAATTTACAGGGCACACATGGGCGCATAGATAACGGACCTCAATGCGCCACAATCGACTTGGAAGCGCCAATGGCGCGTGGCCTTCCCAATCCCTGGGTCATATGTTAGTTGTATTTAGATACATGTAATTTAATTTTTTACTGCAATAAGTGCCTTTGATCACTAAGGTTTGTTACTCTTACTGTACTGTACTCGTGGCCAGGTGTAATACTTGATTCAACTATGTATGAGGTCAGTGGCCAAGGAAAGTTGTTGGTGTTTATCTGTTGGTACTTGGTCTCCTCCACCAATAATTCTTAATGTAATCATATCACAGAAATATTATTGAAAGTGTTTTAAGTGGCATTAATCCTAATTCTATAAATAGTTTTTTTTTATATAATTATTTATTTTCACTGAAAACACATTAAAAGTTTATCTGTGAGCAAGTAAGTAATTACAGAAAAAATAGTAGAGAATCATCAATATATTGATGTATAGCTTAAAATATATTGTAATATGATCTATTTCAGGGATTTGAAATAAAAAGAAATGGAGAATTAGAGCTAATAAAGATATTCCAGTCGTCAGTATTTGAGGCCTTCCTGAAGGGAGACACTGTAGAGACATGTTATGCTGCCGTTGCCAAGGTAGCAGACTATTGGTTAGATGTACTATATAGTCAAGCAGCAAACATGCCAGATTCAGAATTGTTTGAGCTGATTGCAGAGAATCGTAGAATGTCCAGAAGTTTAGAAGATTACGGAAGCCAGAAATCGACATCTATAAGTACTGCAAGACGATTGGCTGAGGTGAATAAACCTATTTATTGTATGTAAATTTAAACACAAATATTGATAACAGCTTGTTTATATATCTACAAAGAACAATCAATCAAGAGATAAATAGCATGGATGAAAGTCTTTAAAAAGTCTAAAAATACTGATAAATTATACAACTTTAACTGTAATACATGTGTTATACAAATACATTGAGAAAATATGAAAATGAAACATGTTTTAAAAATAAGTATTACAAATTAATTCATTTGACGATTAGATTTTGGAACTGTTCTTAAGGTGGGTATTTTTTCTTTTCATTTACTGTAGTTTCTAGGAGATCAGATGGTGAAAGATGCTGGTTTGAGTTGCCGTTATATCATATCAAAAAAGCCTGATGGGGCACCTGTTACTGAGAGGTTTGTTGATTTACCTTAATAAAACAATGCATTTAGGAGATGGGGCACCTGTTACTGAGAGGTTTGTTGATTTACCTTAATAAAACAATGGATTTAGGACCATTGTGTCTATTTTTGTTAGGTAGTAGGATTAGCCTATGTATCAGGGATTAGGGTTATGGTGTTTAACACCACTTTCAATAATATTTCAGTTATATCATGTCGGTCAAGTTTTATTGGTGGAGGAATTCAGAGTACACATAGAAAACCATCGACCTGCCGCAAGTCACTGACAAACTTTATCACATAATGTTGTATCGAGTACACCTCGCCATGAGCAGGTTTTGACCAAACAATGTTAGTGGTGATAGGCACTGATTGCACAGGTAGTTGTAAATCCAACTACCATGTGATCACACCACGCTAGCCCCTCCCTATGTATCAGTGTTTATCACAACTGTAATATGTAAGTTAAACTCCATCGCATGATGCAGTATTCTTTATGCAACTATATGTGATCAAAAATTTGTTCATGCCCTATAGGAGGTCTGTGGTTTTCTCAAGGTATTCTGGTTTCTCCACCAGTTAAACTGAATACCACAATGTTAACAAATAGTATTAAATGCATAATCAAAATCTCTTGAGTTCTAATAATTTTATATACATGTATTTCCACGAATAGTCATTTTGAATTGAGCTACATGTAGTTATACATCTTGGATAATTTGATATTTAATTTGTATTTTCAAATCAATTTTATGTTGAATTGACCTGAAATAGGTGTCAAGAGACATTTCTTCTTGGAATGGTTCAAATTAAGATTTATTTTATGTATTTTACAGAGCTATCCCTCTAGCTATATTCCAGGCTGAGCCAGGTGTAAAGAGACATTTCCTGAGGAAGTGGTTAAAGTCTAATGAATTAGGAGACATAGATATCCGTAATGTAAGAAGTATATAATTTTTTTTAATTTCCTGAATGTTATTATATTTATTGATAACGTCATAATGTGTTGGACGTCACACTGACAGATAATGTTCATTGTCCAATCTCGTTAAGAAATTTTTCATACATTGAATAAATGATTAAGTATATGCATATGACAACCCCTACATAAGAATGATTGTTAAAACCTATTTATTTTATTCTTTAGTCAGGTGTTTTCACTTCATCCAATTATTTGTTACTGCATTTCCATCATGACATTTTGAACTATATTTTAAGAGATTTAGATCTCTTCCACTAAGACATAGTTATTGATACAGACTGACAACTACCTTTTACCTGTGGCACAGACTGGCAACTACATTTTACCTGTAGCACAGACTGACAACTACATTTTACCTGTAGCACAGACTGACAACTACATTTTACCTGTGGCACAGACTGACAACTACCTTTTACCTGTATAACCTACACTAATATTGTTATTTAGAAACTGGCATGGTAATATCGAGAGAGAGAAAAAATGTATCTTTTTTGTGAAATATTTCTGGGTTTTTTTTTTTAAGATTATTATTATTGTACTCTTGTGCGCTTGTAGATGTTTTATAATTTATTTATCATGTACTGTTTTTCTACGATGGAACACGAGTTTTTGAATTTCAGATATTAGATTGGGAATACTACATAGAGAGATTAGGTGGAAGTATTCAGAAAATTATCACTATTCCAGCAGCTTTACAACAGGTAAAACTATCCTGTCTTTTTTTCACCACTGTTTAAGATTTAATCATATTTTATTTGTGAATTGAGTTAAGCCAAATGTCATGTGGAAACTTGTCATCAATAGACCATTTGCACATTCGTGACATTATTCTAAAATTATATGTGTGTATACGTTTTTTATCGGAGCTATTTCTATGGCTCGATGAGTTAGTAGTTGGATTACCTAACAACTCATACAAGCCTATCACCAATACGGCGTGGGTTCGCGCCCGGCTTTGTAAATTACAAAAAAGGGTGCACTCGTCTCGCAGCCGCAAGTGATAAAGTTTATCAGTTGCTTGCCCATGGTCGGTGGTTCTCTCCGGGTACTCTGGCTTCTTCCACCACTAAAACTGGTCACCATGATATAGCTGAAATATTGCTGAAAGTGGCGTTAAAACACCAAAAATCAATCAAATCAAATCATGATAAAATGGTATCTGTTTCATGAAAGAGCAAGAGAAAAGACAAGGAATATTGAGAATTAATTTTTTTATAATCTGTAAATAATTGAACCTTGTAAAATATCAGAGCAAATAGAAAATTCACAAGTTGTTGTAACATTAAATTATTGTGGAAAATATATATTATTTTCATTGAACTTTGCATGAAAGATCATGCTGATCACATTTCATCTTTCTCTTCCTAAATTGTTTGGCAAAATGAACCCAAATCTTTCAGAAATTTTCACATTGATCTTGTATTCTTGTACCTTTTTCTTATACGGCCTGGTAGAATTCATATATAAGAAATCAAAATATTTTCTAATAGATTATTAAAAAAATTAGAAGTTATTAACAAGTTACGATCTTTGGTTTAAAAGTTTCGTGAAATGAGAAATCCCTAATCAACATTATATTCTGTTATTCCAAACCTTGATTCTTGGTCATGTATCCAGCTATATTGTTTGTCTTTTTCCCTAGGTACCAAATCCAGTGCCTCGTATTAGACATCCAGATTGGTTACACAAGAAAATGTTGGAGAGAAATGATGTTTTTAAGCAAAAGAAAATAAGTGAAATATTTGCTCCAGCTCAAAAAAAATTGTCACAAGTAAGTATTAGAAAACCAGATTATAAACTAGGAGTACTAGACATTCTCTATGTGTGATTGAGTGACATCATGTTTTATTTAATGATTGTCATCAAAATACAGAAAGTTCACTTTTGGAATTGATTTGGATGAAATTAACTTCTGATTCTGAAATGGAAATGAATAAAAAAAAGTTTGAAATCTAAATCTTAGATGGATTGGCACAGTACATTGGGAGTGATTGATTATTGTTTTAATGCCAACTCAGCAATTTTTCAGTTATACCATGGCGAGAACAAGTTACTTTTCAATGAGATGATGATGAGGTCCACTTTGTATTAGACCAACATGCTCAGTTGGATTTTTATAGTGCTAGTTCACTGAAACAACTCTCTGTGGATAGACGTGTCGCTCCACTCGGACACATTATCATGATTCCGAGCCAACCAGTCTTTGCTTACTCCTTAATGCTGTGTGCTTAGCGGAGAAGCAGCAAATACCAATTGTATAGTTTTTAGTTTGACCTGAACAGGGTTTGAAGCCATGGTCTACTGCAGGCTATGACCAGACTACCAGGTTTGAAGCCATGGTCTACTGCAGGCTATGACCAGACTACCAGGTTTGAAGCCATGGTCTGACCAGACTACCAGATTTGAAGCCATGGTCTACTGCAGGCTATGACCAGACTACCAGGTTTGAAGCCATGATCTACTGCAGGCTATGACCAGACTACCAGGTTTGAAGCCATGATCTACTGCAGGCTATGACAGACTACCAGGTTTGAAGCCATGATCTACTGCAGGCTATGACCAGACTACCAGGTTTGAAGCCATGATCTACTGCAGGCTATGACCAGACTACCAGGTTTGAAGCCATGATCTACTGCAGGCTATGACCAGAATACCAGGTTTGAAGCCATGATCTACTGCAGGCTATGACCAGACTACCAGGTTTGAAGCCATGATCTACTGCAGGCTATGACCAGACTAACAGGTTTGAAGCCATGATCTACTGCAGGCTATGGCCAGACTACCAGGTTTGAAGCCATGATCTACTGCAGGCTATGACCAGACTACCAGGTTTGAAGCCATGATCTACTGCAGGCTATGACCAGACTACCAGGTTTGAAGCCATGATCTACTGCAGGCTATGACCAGACTAACAGGTTTGAAGCCATGATCTACTGCAGGCTATGACCAGACTACCAGGTTTGAAGCCATGATCTACTGCAGGCTATGACCAGACTAACAGGTTTGAAGCCATGATCTACTGCAGGCTATGACCAGACTACCAGGTTTGAAGCCATGATCTACTGCAGGCTATGTATGACCAGACTAACACCACCAATGCAGTTCCACAATGATTGTAGGGGAGTACTTATAAAAAATATATATAAAATCATATATATTATCAAATTTTAATCTCTTTTTTTCAACAGCAGTTTTCCCAGCAAGATTTGTTTGCAGAAGACAGCCCACAAGTAAATGAGATCACAGATATGGAAGATATTGGTGGTAAAAACAAGAACCAAAAGTTAAATGGATTTGCTGTGTCACACAAACGTAAACGTACCAGTGTCGAAAACAGTGAGCAAAGTCAAAATGAATCCCAGTCAACACAAACATGGAGGGAAATTCTAGGACCAGCACCTCCTATGGGGAAAACTAAGGTATAGAGGGGTCTAGGACAAAAGCCTCCAATAATGAATAGTATAAGTTATTTATATATTGGTATCTTTGTACACATTTTGGGTTAACATTATTTTAGAAAACCATATTTCTTTCATAATAAGATATTTTTGGAACTTGAAGACATCATAAACAAGTGAAATATTTGTTTAGGAATTATAATAGCCCTCATCAAAGAAAGTATAAATAACAAAATTAAAGTTGTTTTATCTTAAAAAAAATGATTATAGGATATCAAAGAGGATGAGAAAATTACTCACTCATTACTTTTTAGAAGTTCAAAGGTTATAAATGTAATTATTGATTATTTATCAAATAAAACAATCCTGATTAACTTTACCTACTTAATTTCAATTTAAACAATTAAACAGTGTTTTTTTTTATTTACACTTTATAAATGAACATAAAAATGGAAAAAAATATGTTTTTAAAGTTGTTTTTTTTTTGTGTATTAATTTCCCAACTCCTCCTTTTTTAATAGGGGTGAGTTTTGATCTTTAAGATATCTTTAATATCACAATCAATATAAATAAATGTAATAAGATTGTATAATTATTCCATTATGGGGTGCTATTTGTCAGGGGGCTTTTGTCCTGTTCCCGGTATAGAGATTAAATACAAATATGTTGCAAATGTTATGGTTTTCTCCTTGTAATCTGTTCTCCTCCACCATTAAAACAGACTGCCACAATGTACTAAAATTTGTTGAAAATGGTGTTAATTACTCATAATCCTTACAAGGTTTATTAAGAAAATGTCTATCATGCTGAAATGTGTACATAAATGCATAGTGCCAAACCTTTGGCAAAGGCTTGAATCTTTCCAGATTTTCTCTGTCATTTCTGCATTGTACATTGCAGATTGAGGCTGCAATGGTTAAAATAATATTTGAAAAGCTCTCATAAGTATTGTTAAAATTAATAGAAATCTGCTTACATATTAATAGTCTGAAGGCATGAATTTGCTTCCATATTTTTATTTTACTGTGTTTGTATATGGAAATCCTCCAGGTCATGTCTTGGGACAAGGGACAGGGGGAAAATGTGGCCAAATTAAAACCCTTCATAGGATCTCAACCCTCCCCATCCTGATAATATATATATGTAAACATTTAGATCCTGATAATATATATATGTTAACATTTAGATCATGATAATATATATATGTTAACATTTAGATCATGATAATATATATATGTTAACATTTAGATCCTGATAATATATATATGTTAACATATAGATCCTGATAATATATATATGTTAACATTTAGATCCTGATAATATATATATATGTTAACATTTAAATCCTGATAATATATATATGTTAACATAGATCCTGATAATATATATATATGTTAACATTTAGATCCTGATAATATATATATGTTAACATTTAAATCCTGATAATATATATATGTTAACATATAGATCCTGATAATATATATATATGTTAACATTTAGATCCTGATAATATATATATGTTAACATTTAGATCCTGATAATATATATATGTTAACATATAGATCCTGATAATATATATATGTTAACATTTAAATCCTGATAATATATATATGTTAACATAGATCCTGATAATATATATATATGTTAACATTTAGATCCTGATAATATATATATGTTAACATTTAAATCCTGATAATATATATATGTTAACATTTAGATAAATAAATTCATGATTGACTTTTATCTTGTTTAAAGGAAGAAAGGAATGCTTGGTTGGAATACCATAAAAAGAAGTGGGAGTTGCAGGGTAAAGATAGACAGGACAGGAAACGTAGGAGGGTTGACTTTAATGATGTACCTACTGGTGCTATCACATCAACAAGGAACAGTCTAGGAGGTTTCTTACGACGAACAGCTAGAAGTATCATGGATATGCCGTGGCAAATTGTACAGGTATACAATTCATACTTTGAATATCAAACAGTCTTGTATCTGAACAACTACTGTTGCCTGCTGTGTATATTGCTTATTGGTGTAAACTGTGTACCCCTTGTACTTCCCCAATATTCATAGAAAAAAGCTCATTCTGATCTATAATACACGGGCACTTTCTCTCTAAAAATTGTAGGCTCAATTATTTAAAAAGATAATCCTTATATTCGTTGAAATCGCCAAGAATTTAGTTGTTATTAAAGGAAAAGATGAGAGTAAATTTACATTTACATATAAATCCCTTGAATTTAGGTTTGGTAACAGAAAAATTGTGAGACTAGTACATAAATTATTTATTTTCCTTTGAACATAGTCAATTTAGGAAATAAGAAAGACCACCTGTAAATAATATTATCAGTACAAGTAAGATATTCAAGCTACCTGTAGAATGTATAATTGATCTTGATAATATGTTCCAGTAAATTTATATATTTTTCTTCGTTTGTTTTCTAAAGCAATCTAAAAAAAAAAAATGCTTAAAAAATTAATAATAAGAGATTTAAAAAAATAATTATTTCCACTTTTACTATTTTGAAATATGAGAAGAAGAAGAAGAAGAAGAACACAATCATTTGTCCTAATCTCCCTAGTGTGAACATTTATTATGCATCCTAAAGCTTCCTTATGCGATTTTTTTTCTGGCATATTTATTATGATTTTATGGTATACTTTATCTTAAATTTTCTTTTATGTATCCACAGCTAATGGAGACAGGACACCCTGGACAATTTAAGTTGTGGGCCTTGATTGGTAATGATCTTCATGCTATGAAACTAAACATCCCAAGAATATTTTACGTTAACCAGAAATCGCCCAAGGAAGGAGAAGGAGCTAGTAAGTTGTATATATCAGTTTCAATTCATTTATATCAAAATAGTGGAGTTATAGACTACTTTTTAATTACATTCATACAATGAAACTTAGCATACATGCCTATCAGGCATTGAGTCAGCATACATACCTATCAGGCATTGAGTCAGCATACATACCTATCAGGCATTGAGTCAGCATACATACCTATCGCATTGAGTCAGCATACATACCTATCGGGCATTGAGTCAGCATACATACCTATCAGGCATTGAGTCAGCATACATACCTATCAGGCATTGAGTCAGCATACATGCCTATCAGGCATTGAGTCAGCATACATACCTATCAGGCATTGAGTCAGCATACATGCCTATCAGGCATTGAGTCAACATACATACCTATCAGGCATTGAGTCAGCATACATACCTATCAGGCATTGAGTCAGCATACATACCTATCAGGCATTGAGTCAGCATACATACCTATCAGGCATTGAGTCAGCATACATACCTATCAGGCATTGAGTCAGCATACATACCTATCGCATTGAGTCAGCATACATACCTATCAGGCATTGAGTCAGCATACATACCTATCAGGCATTGAGTCAGCATACATACCTATCAGGCATTGAGTCAGCATACATGCCTATCAGGCATTGAGTCAGCATACATACCTATCAGGCATTGAGTCAGCATACATGCCTATCAGGCATTGAGTCAGCATACATACCTATCAGGCATTGAGTCAGCATACATACCTATCAGGCATTGAGTCAGCATACATACCTATCAGGCATTGAGTCAGCATACATACCTATCAGGCATTGAGTCAGCATACATGCCTATCAGGCATTGAGTCAGCATACATACCTATCGGGCATTGAGTCAGCATACATACCTATCAGGCATTGAGTCAGCATACATACCTATCAGGCATTGAGTCAGCATACATACCTATCAGGCATTGAGTCAGCATACATGCCTATCAGGCATTGAGTCAGCATACATACCTATCAGGCATTGAGTCAGCATACATACCTATCAGGCATTGAGTCAGCATACATACCTATCAGGCATTGAGTCACAAAATCATTGCTGATGGTAGCAAAAGTAAATGTATATAAAAAGCATTGAACAAATTTTACAATTCCCATATACCACAAAAAACAAGAGGAGTTTCAGTTCTTATGAATGTTGTATTATTGTATTTACACTGGTATCCATGGTTACACTATGTTTTCATGATGTCACAAAACAGATGCTCATTATTGATATAAACAACAGGAAAATCTATAATAAAGATCCTCAATTTAAAATTTGTCTTGTTATTAAAAATATGACATTTATTTATATAAAACTTTTAGATGTAAATATCCAGTATCATTGGTGTATTGACAAAAGTTTAGATTGCTTCGGGGAAAAGACGTCATACAATTACATTTGTATAAAACATTTCTATCTTTAGTGTGGAAGAAAGTAATGAAGACCCTTCCTAGATCTCATCCTGTCATGAATTTATATCAGTATTCTGTACCTGAGGCAGATTACTTAGAACATATCAAGTAAGTCAGTTTTTCAAGAAGAGAATTGAAAAGAAAGTACTTATAGACCCATGTGTTCGCCATTGATACTACAAAATCCACCATTGTGTAGTAAGCTTAATGTGATGTTTGTCTGTTTTGTCCTTATTAAGTCTCACAAACAAAGTTTGGAAGACTTATTGTTTTTGCTCTGTTTCTTATTATTATTATTCTCTTTCTCCTTTCTTTCCGCGGACCATGAACTTGTCCACGGAAGATCTCAGGAACTACTGGACAGAATTTCATGAAACTTTATGGAGTTATAGATATATGTTTCTAGTTGGTCCTAAAGTTTTCAGCTTTGTGGTAAAGGGGGTCAAAGTCATATTTTGAGGGGTTCAAAGGGGGTGGGGGTTACTATAGAATCCTATGGGAAAGTTGAAATTTCGTACATTAATGTTGATAACTTCTAAATGAATAATGATAGAGACATAAAATTTGACATAGTGATAGGTCACCATTAGAGGAGCAATTCTGCGTTTTCAAAATTTTCGAGATGTCTGCCATTTTCAAAATGGCTGCCAAAACACGGTATAAAAAATGGGCGGTAAAAATTCAACATTGCCCGATATTATCAAAATTTGATATGTGGGTAGATAATGATGTCCCGAATTGATTCCCAACATTGACAAATTTCTACCGGTCGCCATTTTCAAAATGGCCACCACAATACCGAAAAAAATCAACATTGTCCGATATCATCAAAATTTGATATGTGAGTAGATAATGATGTCCCGACATTGAAAAATTTCTACCGGTCGCCATTTTCAAAATGGCCACCACAATACCGCACACATTCAACATTGTCCGATTTCAACGACATTTCATATGTGGGTAGATTATGATGTCCCGAAATGATTCCTGACATCAAAAAATGTCTACCAGTCGCCATTTTCAAAATGGTCGCCACAATACCACACAAATTCAACATTGTTCGATTTCAACGTCCTGAATTGATTCCCGACATTGAAAAAACTTTATCACATAAGGTTGTATCGAGTACACCTGCCTTAGCAGGATTTGAACTCACACCGTTAGTGGTGATAGGCACTGATTGCATAAGTAGTTGTAAATCCAACTATCATACTATCACAGCCAATTTATATTTGATCTTACTACAATTAAGATTGTTTTCTTTTGTGATCTCTGCAAATTATGTAATCATTATTTAACAAAACTTTATTGAAAACATATTTAATGAACATCCAGTCAGTTTTTCTCTTTTCAAAATATGCAAAATATTATATTTTTTTAGTGAGATAAGTGCAGATTTATCTTCTCCTGATATAGAGGGAGTGTATGAAACTCAAGTACCATTAGTATTCCGTGCTTTAGTCAGACTTGGATGTGTCGTCACTGTTAATAGAGATTTTGCTAAGTACATGTCTGGAAGGGTAGGTATATATTTATAATGGAAGTTGGTTGATCCATATTTAATTGATCCCAATAGTAGGTATTGTAGACCTATATAATGTATTAGTCCCTCACAGTTCCTGTAGAGGGAAAATAGGATTGCACTCTGTCTGTCCATCTGTCATATTTTATGTTTTCACGTAAAACAAGATCATGAATTCATTTGTTAGAGAAGTAGAGCATAATGAAGGGCTGATGTATGAAAAATATTTAATAAATAAAAAAAGTCAAGATAGCGAAATGATGGCCATTATAAATCATAGCGGATAGCTAAATGATGGCCATTATAAATCATAGTGGATAGCTAAATGATGGCCATTATAAATCATAGCGGATAGCTAAATGATGGCCATTATAAATCATAGCGGATAGCTAAATGATGGCCATTATAAATCATAGTGGATAGCTAAATGATGGCCATTATAAATCATAGCGGATAGCTAAATGATGGCCATTATAAATCATAGCGGATAGCTAAATGATGGCCATTATAAATCATAGTGGATAGCTAAATGATGGCCATTATAAATCATAGTGGATAGCTAAATGATGGCCATTATAAATCATAGGGGATAGCTAAATGATGGCCATTATAAATCATAGCGGATAGCTAAATGATGGCCATTATAAATCATAGCGGATAGCTAAATGATGGCCATTATAAATCATAGCGGATAGCTAAATGATGGCCATTATAAATCATAGCGGATAGCTAAATGATGGCCATTATAAATCATAGCGGATAGCTAAATGATGGCCATTATAAATCATAGCGGATAGCTAAATGATGGCCATTATAAATCATAGCGGATAGCTAAATGATGGCCATTATAAATCATAGCGGATAGCTAAATGATGGCCATTATAAATCATAGCGGATAGCTAAATGATGGCCATTATAAATCATAGCGGATAGCTAAATGATGGCCATTATAAATCATAGCGGATAGCTAAATGATGGCCATTATAAATCATAGCGGATAGCTAAATGATGGCCATTATAAATCATAGCGGATGTGAGTGTTTCTTATCTCTTGTTATATTTTACTTTTAACTGAACACATGCATGCAGTTTTATTGAATTGTATATTAAATGTTGATATTTCATAAATAATGTTTTCCTTTGTACATGAATATCCCACATAACCAGTAGCCACACCTTTTGTAGTAGTTACAACAGGTCAACTAGGTGCTATTTCTGTAACTTTTTTTTAACAGACATGTAAACTCATGCTACACACTAAGATTAGTCCCATGAAGTACAAATCTAGAATAGGAAGTAATATGAAAAAAACATATGAAGAATACAAGTGCCAACCATCAATCTATGACATTTGATAACATTGATAGGAAACGAGCCAACATTATAATCTAAAAACTGACATTACTTCTCTATTATTTTGTAAGCAATGTAATAATTATTTTTTTTAATTAATTTTCAGGAAACAGATACTTTTGACATGGAGAATTTAGAATTCAGAACAATGGCTCAGTTCCCATATCTACAGCCTGGATCTATGAAGAACTTATACCTTTACCATCATATATGGTAAATGTGTGGCTTTGTCATTGATATATTCCTAGTCCCCCTTTTTAGCTCACCTGACCCAAAGGGTCATGTGAGCTATTGCCATCACTTGGCGTCCGTCGTCGTACGTCGTAAACTTTTTCAAAAATCTTCTCCTCTGAAAGTACTAGACCAATGGAAACCAAACTTGGTCTGAATCATCACTAGGGTGTCTAGTTTCAAAATTGTGTCCGGTGATGCCGTGCACCAACCAACATGGCCGCTGTTACTAAAAATAGAACATATGGTAAAATTGCAGGTTTTGGGTAATAACTCAAAAACTGTTAATAATATCAAAAATCTGACTGGGGTAAAAATGATCAGCACATCAAGATCTACATACTCTGCAATTTTGAAGTAAATCTGATTACCCATCTTGGAGTTATTGCCCTTTTTTCATCAAATTTGTAAAATTTTAAAACTTTTCGTCTTATATTTCAAAAACTATAAGAGATAAAGGTTAACTTTAAATTGCAAAAATGTGTGGCATATCAAGATCTACCCACCCTGCAATTTTGAAGTAAATCCCATTACCCATTTTGGAGTTATTTCCCTTTTTTCATCAAATTTTCAAAATTTTAATACTTTTTGTCCTTTATTTCAAAAACTATAAGAGACAGATGGTAAGTTGAAACTGCAAACATGTTCAGCATGTCAAGATCTACCTACCCTGCAATTTTGAAGTAAATTTGATTACCCATCTTGGAGTTATTGCCCTTTTTTCATCAATTATTTTTTAAATTTTAATACTTTTCGTCTTATATTTCAAAAACTATTTAGAGATAGATATTAAGTTTAAATTGCAAAAATGTGCAGCATGTCAAGATCTACATACCCTGCAATTTTGAAGTAAATCCCATTACCCATTTTGACCGATTATGCAAATTAGAAAAAAGGGGGGATGAAATTTAAAAAAAATCTTCTCCTCTGAAACTACTGAGCCAATTTCAACCAAACTTTGCTGAAATGATCCTTAGGTGGTCCCCTTTCAAAATTGTGTCCGTCAGCGCCGTCCTGTATCCAAGATGGCCACCATTACTAAAAATAGAAATTTCTTCAAATGGCCAAAACTGCTCTATTTTAAGCCAGAAAGTGCCCAAATTTGAACTGTATAAGCATAATGATGAGCTTTTTAACATATTTTACCGGATTTTTTATGAATTTTGAACTTTTGCCGATTTTGACCGATTATGCAAATTACAAAAAAGGGGGGATGAAATTTAAAAAAAATCTTCTCCTCTGAAACTACTGAGCCAATTTCAACCAAACTTTGCTGAAATGATTCTTGGGTGGTCCTCTTCCAAAATTGTGTCCGGCATTTCAGAACACTGACCAAGATGGCCGCCACAGCCGAACTTAATTTAACATAGGACCCTATGGGAAATTCCCATAAAAATCTTCATGTCTGAAGCCATTTGCTCAATAAGAACAAAATTTTGATGAAATAGTCATTGGATGGTTCTCTTCCAAAAATGTGTCGGGCGGTTCGGCCCTTCGATCAAGATGGCCCCCACAGCCGAACTTAGCTTAGCATAGCTTACATAGGACCCTATGGGAAATTCACATAAAAATCTTCTCCTCAGAAACCACTGGGCCAATTGCAACCAAACTTTTGTGGAATGATCCAAAATTGTGTCCGGTGATCCCGACTTCCAACCAAGATGGCCGCCAAGCTAAAAATAGAAATAAGGGGGGATGAAATTATTCCTCTTGAAATGCATTTTTTTGTTGACTCACTGCTTTTGGTTACTCAAATAATCAAAGGGAAGCAACTCTATTACAAAATGTGAAGTAGGAAAAGCTAAATTTTGAGAATCATTGACATATATGTTTTTTTACAGCAATTTTGATAACTTACATTAAAGGGGGAACCCCAGCCCAAATTTTTTTGTAGAAGGGATCTGCAATGACGAAGGCTACATTTGTTAATTTTTTTTTACCGAAGTTATCAAGTTTTATTGACTGATGTTATTATACCCAGGTGAGCTATACAGGCTCCTGGGAGCCTCTAGTTTTTACTTCCATCATCTTTAATTCTATAGATGAAATTTCCATCATATTTACCTCTTTTCAATTGTGTATCGATTTTTGTGCACTGTGTCACAACTTTTTGTGTACCATGCTGTATATAGTTGACAATTGAAAATCCAGGTTAATTATCAACAATCCTCAAGTCCATAATGGATAAATTCTGGTATTTAATATCAGGGGTTTTTTTTTATGAAAGAATATTCAATAAGATGATTATATAATTTAAATAATTTTATTATAAGAAGTTTGAAAACTTTAAATGTAAGTTTCATACCACTGAAGGAAAACAAAATCTGCAAACTTTGATTAGGAAATATGTTATAGCTACTAAATTGGAGAAAATTAAATATTAAATAACAAGACGGAAAAAAATTAAGGACTCACTTTTCTGTATGCAGATTTTTGCAACTTGGACCGACTTATAAATGGGTCTAGGATGAATTTCGAAGATTAAAGGCTGGACAGACCTTCTGATTGCTCAAGTATTAACAATAACAGTGTTTGACATTTTTATAGAGTTATCATTTAATTTTTAGCAGATTTTGATGTTCAAGAAAATAAAAGTATTTCTTCTTCAGAGATAGGAAATTAGAATTGAATACCAATGTTTTTTTTGTTGTTTTTTTTCAGTGGAAGTAAAATGATTTTTGGATTGTTCTTTCCGATGTCTAAGAAATGTAATGTGTTTGTGGTGGACACTGTCCGCAGTGATCAGTTACCTAATTTACCTGCCTTATACAATGCCGAAAGAAATTCTAGGTTTGTTGAATAGGAAAACTTAGAAAGTTGCTTTTCCTTAAGTAAAAGTTGTCTATTTTCTGTATAATAAAAAGTACATACAGATGAGCAATAGGAATAAGTTGTTTTACAATTGGCTAATCAAAACTCATAGCACAGACAGTACTTTTGTGTTTATAATTGTTCCAGTCAAGTTTGAATTTGATGGATGACAGATTTGTTTTCAGATCAACCCGCTGAAGAGTATATAAGAATATAACAAGTAAACTTTAATACAGTGACACCTGCCTACACCAGACACTTAACAGTCCCATCTACAAATGTCTATGGCATTTGAACCTGTGTAAACCTGCCTACACCAGACACTTTACAGTCCCATCTACAAATGTCTATGGCATTTGAACCTGTGTAAACCTGCCTACACCAGACACTTTACAGTCCCATCTACAAATGTCTATGGCATTTGAACCTGTGTAAACCTGCCTACACCAGACACTTTACATTCCCATCTACAAACGTCTATGTCATTTGAACCTGTGTAAACTGAACAAATTCTTCAGTCCAAAGGGGGTTCAGTTTAGGCAGGTTTTACTGTATTTAGATAATAAATAAAAGCTACTTCTTTCTTGTACTTTTAATATCTGTCCTCTATATTAGACTTGCTATCTTATATTGTAGCCTTAGAGGGAACCCAGGTTATAGAGCCTAGTGTCTCTGTTGTGGGTTACAACTGGTCCCAAATTGGATATGCTGGTTGTGTGGAATAAATCAAACATTTAATTCAACCTGAATAGGGGGCATAAATGAATGTCTAATGTATAGGGAATGTCATACTTCTTACACATATACATACAACTCATAGCAGCTCCTCCTAATGGGCAAGATATTGGTGGCTGTTGGTTGCCGGCTACATGGTAAAACAAATTCCAACCCTATCTATTGTGTATCATTTTTGCTGTGTCAATCCTAACACTTCCCATAGGACTATCCCAGTGTCACATTCCTACAAAGTAACAAGGGGAACCAATAAAGGTTCTTTACCTCAAGCTAATGACACATTATTTGGTTGTATTTCAGAGTAACAAAAGGAACTGATGAGGATTCTTTACCTCAAGCCAATCACTCCTTTGATGTGAAGTTAGAGAAAGATGTGAGAACTGTGTACAGAGCCATTCAAAGAATGTTGGCTTCGTATAAAGATGAGAAACGAGGACCAACATTTATAGCCATTCAGTCCCCTCAAGGTATTATTTATTAAAATGTTCAGCAAAGATATATTTAGACATTATGTTTAAACATAAAAATGTACATACTACAATTAGTCATTTCCAGAAGAATCTAGTTTGCAATTATCAGTCATTGTTCATGTAAACAACTATAAAAAAAAAAAAAAATGGTAGACACAATGGTTTTTCACAATAATGTTTGGTTAATGATGATTTTAGCCCTATCAGTTTCCAAACAAAAGGTCCAAGAATGATTGTTATCCCCTCACCAACGAAGTTGCGAAGGGATATAGTAACGCTACCATCCGTCCTTCCGTAACATCCTTGTGAACACTCTAGAATCAACATCCTTCAATGGATTTTGACCAAATTTGGTACATACTTAGTCCTTAAGAGAATCTGGAACCCTATTGATTTTCAAGGTCATAGGTCAAGGTCACCGGGTCATATTTTTAGTCGAGGGGATACGCCACGCTTTGCGTTGCCCTTGTCTGTAGTTGTATTAAGCTACCAACAGGTGGTAGCCCTTTATATTATTTGTTTAATCTCATTCATCAATAGCTTTAACAACTGACATAAACATGTATATTAATAATATTTTTAACTTGTTTACAATTTTCTAGAATTCAAGTCTATCATGTATATATTTTTATTACTTAAAGATTTCCAGCACTTGACATCTGCCATGCCTGGTCTACATGATTTTCCACTGGTACCTGTTCATGTAACAGACAGGTAAGTCATTGAGTGAGTAATAAAATTCAGATGGCAAATTTGCATAGTGCACACCAGGTGTCATCGTCAAAGAGTAACTTGTTCTTTCTATGGTATAGTTGAATAATTGTTCACTTGGCATTAAGCAACAATCATTCACTCACTTTCAAAATTATGTATGTCGTACACAAGTCAGATTGTTGAGTGTTCAGTAGGTGAGTTTTTGGTTCCCTGTGTATTTAAGTTGTTTGTGATTTATAGTTTGATATATGTAGAATGGCATTCAATATGTCTTCAAAATCTGTTTTCAATTTCTTGACACCAAATTCTAATGATTTATTGGTGGAAAGTTCATTTGTTAATAAAAGAAAAGGTGGTACATGTAGCAAGGAGATTAATATTTTATATTCCGGTAGTGATTCAGAATCAACTTCGACAATGAGGAAATCATGTCCTTTCCCGATCATGCTGAAATTGAGAAATATGCTAGTTAGCAATCAACACCGCAAACAATAGTTCATTTCAAGAGCAGATTCTATTTATAGTGTACATCTGTCTGGTTGAAAATGCAGAAAAACAGGCTGAAATGAACACACTATAAAGTGGCCAATATTACACAAACAAATATGAAACCACTTTCTTTTTGGTAAAATGATCCAGAATTAACCTGTACCAAATTTCTAGATTTATGGTAGTTTGAAAGCCTCAAGTTAGTTTCCTCCGGCATTGAAGGACCAATCGCGAAACATTTAATTACAACTTTTATGATTGATTTTTTTTAAAGCAGGTAGAAAATATTGTACAGAACTGATGAAATCATAATTTATAAATAGATGTCAGTTTATACCTGTATGTTCTAATTTGTAAATAGATGTCAGTTTATACCTGTATGTTTTAATTTCAGGGATGATTTATATAATGTATTAGACTGGCAGAGAAAGGGTTGTCGTAGAATGATTCAACATTATCTTAATGTAGATATTATCCTACATGTAAGTATTGATTATATTGTTTATCTAACTCACGATTAACATAGAAAATATGAAGTGAATTAACATTTCTAAATGTAAATATTTATGTCTTGCATGTAAGTATTGATTATTTTGTTTATCTAACTCACGACTAAAAGAGAAAATGTGGTAAAATTATTAAACATTTTCTAAATGTAGATGTCTTGCATTTAAATATTGGTTAATTTGTTTATACCACATGATGATAGTAAAAGAGTCTTTAGAACATACATCATACTCTTAATGTAACTTGTAATGTTATCGGGACCGTCGTTGTCGTGATCGTATAGTAGTTTGATTTACAACTACCTGTGCAATCAGTGCCTATCACCACTAAAGTTTGTGGCAATGTGTACTCGATACAACATTATGTGATAAAGTTTGTCAGTGACTTGCGACAGGTGGGTAGTTTTCTCTGGGTTCTCCGGTTTCCACCACAAATAAAACTGACCTCCATGATATAACTGAACTATTGGTGGAAGGGTTGTTAAAAACCATCAACCTAACCTAAACTTTAATGTTATCATACATTTAAATATTTGGTCATTTATACAAAGAAGTCAAGTTAAGGTTAATCTTTTAGGATCTTTTACATATTAATATTTACAGCAATACATGGAACAATGTCGCTATCTTCACATCCCTGTTGGCAATATTCCAAAAGATACAACTTTATTTGGCTGTGATATATTTTTTGCTCGTCATCTACACAAACATAACCACATATTATGGTGTTCACCAACAGAAAGACCTGATCTTGGTGGTAAAGAGGCTGATGATAACAGGTAGAACATTAAATAGGCATATATAACATGGGATTTCATAACATTCAATAGGCATATATAACATGGGATTTCATAACATTAGATAGGCATATATAACATGGGATTTCATAACATTAGATAGGCATATATAACATGGGATTTCATAACATTAGATAGGCATATATAACATGGGATTTCATAACATTAAATAGGCATATATAACATGGGATTTCATAACATTAAATAGGCATATATAACGTGGGATTTCATAACATTAAATAGGCATATATAACATGGGATTTCATAACATTAAATAGGCATATATAACATGGGATTTCACATGGAATGGGAGGAGACTTGGGGTTTATAAAAGAATGTTATTTTTTTTAATCCTAATTTGATGTGTGTAATTTCTTTTTGAGAAAGTTACAGTAAAAAAATATATAATAAACGAAACATAATTAAAACTGCCTGCTTTCTTAAAAATATTGTATCATGTTCCCTGGATCTTAATGCAATAAGTGCTGTTTACTGATAGAAGTTTGTGGAGTTTAATGTGAATCGTAAATTCTTTTAATACAAAAGAGGTCAATAATTATTATACAAATTAAAGCAGACTTTGTTGTATTTAGATTATGTACAGAATTAGAAGAGAGTGCAAATTGTGAACTAAATCATGGTGGAGCATACCCTACAGTGTGTGTAGAGTTAGACATAGCCAGTCTAGCTGTCAACACCATCATAGAGGTAGTATAAGTTCTTCTGTAAATTACACTTTGGTCAAATGCCATGAATGATGAATAGAAAGAAATAGTTTAAATATAATATTTATTACATAATCATATAGATATCCTGAATTTGATTAGTCTAAAGAACGTCACATGACATTTGACATTCTGTTCGATCAACTGTTGGACGTTAGGTCGCATGGTTATATCAACCACACGCGAGAAAACCCCCATTGAATATGGATCATTACATGGTATCTGTTGTCAGATTTGAACTAGACCAAATAATTATGGCACTGTGTAGGATATTCGATGTAATAAAACAATAATCAAACTTGTAAGAGTGTGATATGACGGATTGTCTCCCCTAGAAAATTTATGGCACCCTCGGGTAACATAATCGTTCTCTGGGAGACAGTCCATCATATCACACTCTTACAAGGTTGATAATTATACATTATTGAACTGAATACCATAAATCAGGGATTTCTAAATGAAATCTTAATTAACTCTTATTAAAGAAAACCGAGTTTTAAACACAAATTTCATTAATTAAGGTGTTTTCATCACACGGTTATCAGTTTTGACCTTCTCCCTTGTTGTTTCAGTCTGCTCATGTAAATGACCAGGAAGGAGCCAGTGCTGTAAGTTTTGACACTCTCCCTCAGACATCATTGGAAGAAATGGTTCAAGGACAAGGTGCTGCCACCTATCTGGCTAGTTATGATGAGACTGCTCTATGTTCAGCAACATTTAGGTAAGATAAATTGAACAATGCAATTTGTTTTATACCGTGTAATATGGTTGCCAGAATATTCATTTAAACTCAGATTTTGCCTTGGGACAGAGGAAGCTCTTTGTGATCATATTTGGGTCTTGCATAGAGACGAAAAGAAATGTAAAAAAATATATTCAATACATATTACAGTGCCTCAACTAGCATCTTTTACCATCATGAATACCTATTGCCGGACAAGTTTACTAGATTGACTAGACAATTGGAATGTTAGACTGACCAATTTGTCATTCCAGTTTTGCAACTGCACAACCAATTTAACAGTTTTGTTATTCAATCTGTAAGTTTGGTATTGGTATAGCTCAAAGTTGTAGGATTCTGTAACTACATGTATTGAACAATGAATATTACAACTGTTTAATATCCAATCAAGTTACCATACTTTTAAATAGATGTAATTTATCTGAGTGTAATATTTGCATGTCTTATTAAAAGATTTTTTTTTAAATGATAAACATTATGAAAAACAAGTTTTAAACAGTTGACAGTCGACCAATATCAACAAAACAAACAATCGCCTCTAAACTCAAACCAATGAGCACAAAAAAAACATGACATATATCGTTGGAAATGTATGTCCTGGTTTAGGACAGACAAAAAAGGTTGCAGGTTTAACTGGCATCTGAACCCTTCCCTCTGATAAATGGATCTTCAATGACAATATAGATATAAACAAATGATTAAAAACCTGCACAATTAGCTTTAGCACAAAAAACCAGCACAATTAGCTTTAACACAAAAAACCTGCACAATTAGCTTTAGCACAAAAAACCAGCACAATTAGCTTTAACACAAAAAACCTGCACAATTAGCTTTAAGCACAAAAAACCAGCACAATTAGCTTTAACACAAAAAACCTGCACAATTAGCTTTAGCACAAAAAAACCTGCACAATTGGCTTTAACACAAAAAACCTGCACAATTAGCTTTAACACAATAAAACCTGCACAATTAGCTTTAACACAAAAAAAACCTGCACAATTAGCTTTAACACAAAAAACCTGCACAATTAACTTTAACACAAAAAACCTGCACAATTAGCTTTAACACAAAAAAAACCTGCACAATTAGCTTTAACACAAAAAAAACCTGCACAATTAGCTTTAACACATAAAACCTGCACAATTAGCTTTAATACTAAAAAACCTGCACAATTAACTTTCACACACAAAAACCTGCACAATTAGCTTTCACACACAAAAACCTGCACAATTAGCTTTCACACACAAAAACCTGCACAATTAACTTTCACACACAAAAATCTGCACAATTAACTTTCACACACAAAAACCTGCACAAATAGCTTTCACACACAAAAACCTGTACAATTAGCTTTCACACACAAAAACCTGCACAAATAGCTTTCACACACAAAAACCTGTACAATTAGCTTTCACACACAAAAACCTGCACAATTAACTTTCACACACAAAAACCTGCACAATTAACTCACACACAAAAACCTGCACAATTAGCTTTCACACACAAAAGCCTGCACAATTAACTTTCACATACAAAAACCTGCACAATTAGCTTTCACACACAAAAACCTGCACAATTAACTTTCACACACAAAAACCTGCACAATTAGCTTTCACACACAAAAATCTGCACAATTAACTTTCACACACAAAAACCTGCACAAATAGCTTTCACACCCAAAAACCTGTACAATTAGCTTTCACACACAAAAACCTGCACAATTAGCTTTCACACACAAAAACCTGCACAATTAGCTTTCACACACAAAAACCTGCACAATTAACTTTCACACACAAAAGCCTGTACAATTAACTTTCACACAAAAACCTGCACAATTAACTTTCACACACAAAAACCTGCACAATTAACTTTCACACACAAAAACCTGCACAATTAGCTTTCACACACAAAAACCTGCACAATTAGCTTTCACACACAAAAACCTGCACAATTAACTTTCACACACAAAAACCTGCACAATTAGCTTTCACACACAAAAACCTGCACAATTAGCTTTCACACACAAAAACCTGCACAATTAGCTTTCACACACAAAAACCTGCACAATTAGCTTTCACACACAAAAACCTGCACAATTAACTTTCACACACAAAAACCTGTACAATTAACTTTCACACACAAAAACCTGCACAAATAGCTTTCACACACAAAAACCTGTACAATTATCTTTCACACACAAAAACCTGCACAATTAGCTTTCACACACAAAAACCTGCACAATTAGCTTTCACACACAAAAACCTGCACAATTAACTTTCACACACAAAAACCTGTACAATTAACTTTCACACACAAAAACCTGCACAATTAACTTTCACACACAAAAACCTGCACAATTAGCTTTCACACACAAAAGCCTGCACAATTAACTTTCACACACAAAAACCTGCACAATTAACTTTCACACACAAAAACCTGCACAATTAACTTTCACACACAAAAACCTGCACAATTAGCTTTCACACACAAAAACCTGCACAATTAACTTTCACACACAAAAACCTGCACAATTAACTTTCACACACAAAATCCTGCACAATTAACTTTCACACACAAAAACCTGCACAATTAACTTTCACACACAAAAACCTGCACAATTAGCTTTCACACACAAAAACAAGGCATTCTTATTATTTCTTTGTTGAAAGTACCCTCTAGCAGTAGATATTGTGGAAATAAAACAGTTTGGCAATCTATGAATCTAATTGATTTGTTTTATAAAGCTGACTAAGATGTATATACAGTACTAGTAGTTTAATGATTCGGCTCAATCCTGTACATTATATTTTGATTCAGAGACACAGTAAATATTTATCATTTTCTATATTAACTCCCATGCTACTATTTACAGGATTCTGAAGAGCATGGTCCAGAGTTGGGTGAGAGATGTAACTACCTTTAACAATATCTTTGCAGACAACCAGATTATACACTTCTACAGGTAATTAAATTTTTGGACACTAACCAGGGTTCACCACACTTGCAAAAAATAGGGAGACTTGATTTCTCCCTCAGAGAACATGAGGGAGAAGTGAAGGCATGACAGGGAGACTTCCACCAGCTTCATAGAGACATGATTCTGCAAAAATGTGTGTGGGGGGTGGTTTCGCATCATTTTTTTAAAAATATTTGCATTTTAAGTGTGCCTTTGCTAATATCTTGTTAATATCCTTCCAGGGTTCTCAAAATGTGCCGGCGACTGGCGATTTCACAGGCTACTTCTGGTTGAGCGCCGTCTACAAATTTGTCAAAAATAAAAATAGAAGTTGGTAAACTGAAATGTTACCGTCTTTTTGAACCAGTGTAACCTATAACTGCAAAACATTTTGTTGATCGCGGATTTTGATTCGGAGTCTTCCCGAAATTGGAATGTATTAGAAGTTACCGATTTCCGGTAATGAATAAAAAACCATGATGCCAAGATGTTATCCTAACATCTACAGGTGTATTCAGTGTTTGACATGGCATTGTCAGTCGGTTCTAATTTTGTGGCATTTTGACTGTAGCTTGGATTTCTTCAATTTTTCTTTGAGAGGAACAAAAATTCACCCTAAGAAACCTGCATTTTTGAGACCAATTAAAAGCTTCATTTTCCTCAAATATATACCCAGATTGCATCTCCTGCCATCTAGAATTTCAAAATTTTCAGTGGGAGGACCCCCCACCAACCAAGAGGGGGGACACCACCCTCTCGGACTCGCCTACGGCGCCCGGGGACATGCCTAACATGCCTGTGGTATGTCCAGTTTCCACCTACTTCCAAAAATTCTCCATCTACTTTAAAACTTTTTGAGAACTCTGTCCTTCATATTTAACTTTATATTCATGTTTTATATTAGTATTTTTATTATTATTGATCTAATATTTGTTGATTTTAGATTTTTTTCATTTTGCCTTGAAATCTGTAGAGATATATGAATGATATCTAAACGTTCGTTTCCTTCCTCTGCTCCCATTGTCCCTGTGACCACCATTGTTTAAAACTTGACAAGATGATTGTTTAGTTTTGAAAAAAGCTACAAATCACTAAAAAAAAATTAAAATTATTTGAATATAACACAATTCAACAATCAATTTGGTACAGAGCGTCTGTATATTTTTAGATTTAGGATTTAATTTTCACCTGGAATTTCGTCAGTACAAATTTAGAAGTTTGCCATGATTCGCTTGTGTCAACAAATTAAACCTTCTTTATTGCTTGAATAAAACATTTTCCTCTTATTCTTATATATTTTCCATTGAATACTTTGTCAATCAGATTTACCATAAAACGGAGATTATTTGCAAGAAAAGAATGATTTACAAAAAAGAAACCAGGCGACTAATTTCGCTTTCGAGTCGAAGGAGGGCGACTTCGGCTGATATAGGGCGAGAATTTCACCCACTTCGCCTGGTTTGGTGAGCCCTGCTAATAAAGGAAATGTTTGATAACCCTGACTTGTGTTATGAATATTTGACAAAACTATCAATGAAACGAAAATCAAGCAATAATATATCAACATACAAAAGGCTAGATACAATGTGTATTAAGCAAAGCTACATGTATTATAGACAATTAATAGGAATAATACATACCTATCTTATAGTAAATAATAAATCTGATTTAAATTATTGTTAGTTAAAGGGATTTTAATGTCTTGCCTGTGACAAAAGTATATCGTCTTAACTTAATTTCAGTTTCATTTTCAGTCAAACCTGTCTTATGTGATCTTCCAAGGGAAAAGTGAAATATGGTCATATAAGACAGAATTGATATGAAATGCACTGTGAAGGGAAATACAAATTATTGCTGAATAGAGGTGGTCACTAAAGCAGGTTTGACTGTACTTGGATTTAGTTTATTTTATGAAGAAGAGAATCACACAGATGATTTGCATTGGACCAGGCGAGAGCAAGATCTGTGTCTACACGTGTTCCCTCTCTGAAGTCTATTGTAGACAAAAGGATTTTTGTTTATCTTCTGATTTTTTACAAGATATGATGTTATTTTATGGTTGATAGGGAACGGTCCAGTAGCTATCTTTCTTTATGTTATCATAGTAATATGAATTGCCTTTTCTTTTCAATCTAGATGGTTACGATCATCCAATGCATTATTATATGATCCAGCACTGAGAAGAACTCTACATAACATGATGAAGAAAGTTTTTATGCAGGTATTAATTGTCACAATATTGATATTGCCCTGTCTTTTCTTATTATGTCTGTGGTCATTGTGTTTGTGATTTACGTCTAGCTGGTTTATCATTACCTATCGCCACTAATGTATAACTACCGCCTGACGAGGTATATTTGATGTAAAAATCTTATGAGATAAAGTTTGTCAATGACAGAAGGTTGTTGTTCCATATTATTGTATAAAGTGGATTTGATGCCCATTATTATAAAGGTAATTCATTAGATACTGGATATTGATGCCCATTATTATAAAGGTAATTCATTAGATACTGGATAGTGATGCCCATTATTATAAAGGTAATTCATTAGATACTGGATATTGATGCCCATTATTATAAAGGTAATTCATTAGATACTGGATATTGATGCCCATTATTATAAAGGTAATTCATTAGATACTGGATATTGATGCCCATTATTATAAAGGTAATTCATTAGATACCTGATATTGATGCCCATTATTATAAAGGTAATTCATTAGATACTGGATATTGATGCCCATTATTATAAAGGTAATTCATTAGATACTGGATATTGATGCCCATTATTATAAAGATAATTCATTAGATACTGGATATTGATGCCCATTATTATAAAGGTAATTCATTAGATACCTGATATTGATGCCCATTATTATAAAGGTAATTCATTAGATACTGGATATTGATGCCCATTATTATAAAGGTAATTCATTAGATACCTGATATTGATGCCCATTATTATAAAGGTAATTCATTAGATACTGGATATTGATGCCCATTATTATAAAGGTAATTCATTAGATACTGGATATTGATGCCCATTATTATAAAGGTAATTCATTAGATACTGGATATTGATGCCCATTATTATAAAGGTAATTCATTAGATACCTGATATTGATGCCCATTATTATAAAGGTAATTCATTAGATACTGGATATTGATGCCCATTATTATAAAGGTAATTCATTAGATACTGGATATTGATGCCCATTATTATAAAGATAATTCATTAGATACTGGATATTGATGCCCATTATTATAAAGGTAATTCATTAGATACCTGATATTGATGCCCATTATTATAAAGGTAATTCATTAGATACTGGGTATTGATGCCCATTATTATAAAGGTAATTCATTAGATACCTGATATTGATGCCCATTATTATAAAGGTAATTCATTAGATACCTGATATTGATGCCCATTATTATAAAGGTAATTCATTAGATACTGGATATTGATGCCCATTATTATAAAGGTAATTCATTAGATACTGGATATTGATGCCCATTATTATAAAGGTAATTCATTAGATACTGGATATTGATGCCCATTATTATAAAGGTAATTCATTAGATACTGGATATTGATGCCCATTATTATAAAGGTAATTCATTAGATACTGGATAGTGATGCCCATTATTATAAAGGTAATTCATTAGATACTGGATATTGATGCCCATTATTATAAAGGTAATTCATTAGATACTGGATATTGATGCCCATTATTATAAAGGTAATTCATTAGATACTGGATAGTGATGCCCATTATTATAAAGGTAATTCATTAGATACTGGATATTGATGCCCATTATTATAAAGGTAATTCATTAGATACCTGATATTGATGCCCATTATTATAAAGGTAATTCATTAGATACCTGATATTGATGCCCATTATAAGGTAATTCATTAGATACTGGATATTGATGCCCATTATTATAAAGGTAATTCATTAGATACTGGATATTGATGCCCATTATTATAAAGGTAATTCATTAGATACCTGATATTGATGCCCATTATTATAAAGGTAATTCATTAGATACTGGATATTGATGCCCATTATTATAAAGGTAATTCATTAGATACCTGATATTGATGCCCATTATTATAAAGGTAATTCATTAGATACCTGATATTGATGCCCATTATTATAAAGGTAATTCATTAGATACTGGATATTGATGCCCATTATTATAAAGGTAATTCATTAGATACTGGATAGTGATGCCCATTATTATAAAGGTAATTCATTAGATACTGGATATTGATGCCCATTATTATAAAGGTAATTCATTAGATACTGGATATTGATGCCCATTATTATAAAGGTAATTCATTAGATACTGGATAGTGATGCCCATTATTATAAAGGTAATTCATTAGATACTGGATATTGATGCCCATTATTATAAAGGTAATTCATTAGATACCTGATATTGATGCCCATTATTATAAAGGTAATTCATTAGATACCTGATATTGATGCCCATTATTATAAAGGTAATTCATTAGATACTGGATATTGATGCCCATTATTATAAAGGTAATTCATTAGATACTGGATATTGATGCCCATTATTATAAAGGTAATTCATTAGATACCTGATATTGATGCCCATTATTATAAAGGTAATTCATTAGATACTGGATATTGATGCCCATTATTATAAAGGTAATTCATTAGATACCTAATATTGATGCCCATTATTATAAAGGTAATTCATTAGATACCTGATATTGATGCCCATTATTATAAAGGTAATTCATTAGATACTGGATATTGATGCCCATTATTATAAAGGTAATTCATTAGATACTGGATATTGATGCCCATTATTATAAAGGTAATTCATTAGATACTGGATATTGATGCCCATTATTATAAAGGTAATTCATTAGATACTGGATATTGATGCCCATTATTATAAAGGTAATTCATTAGATACCTGATATTGATGCCCATTATTATAAAGGTAATTCATTAGATACTGGATATTGATGCCCATTATTATAAAGGTAATTCATTAGATACTGGATATTGATGCCCATTATTATAAAGGTAATTCATTAGATACCTGATATTGATGCCCATTATTATAAAGGTAATTCATTAGATACCTGATATTGATGCCCATTATTATAAAGGTAATTCATTAGATACCTGATATTAATGCCCATTATTATAAAGGTAATTCATTAGATACCTGATATTGATGCCCATTATTATAAAGGTAATTCATTAGATACCTGATATTGATGCCCATTATTATAAAGGTAATTCATTAGATACCTGATATTGATGCCCATTATTATAAAGGTAATTCATTAGATACTAGATATTGATGCCCATTATTATAAAGGTAATTCTTTAGATACTAGATATTGATGCCCATTATTATAAAGGTAATTCATTAGATACCTGATATTGATGCCCATTATTATAAAGGTAATTCATTAGATACCTGATATTGATGCCCATTATTATAAAGGTAATTCATTAGATACCTGATATTGCAGAAGGAAAAGCTACTGCACTATCTATTTATTCAGAAATTAAAATTAGTGCGTTTTTTTTTTTTATCTACCAATATGTATTAATTACCAAAATTAAATTCTTATTAAGCTTTTAATCATAAATATAAAGACATCACCTCAGATAATTGAAATGTATTACTGAACAAATATTTTACTGTGAAAGAAAACACTTAGAAAGTCATTGTCATGTAACAGTTTTAACCCTGCCACATTTTTGGTGCCTGTCCCAAAGTCAGGATTTCTAACATCATATGTTGTGGTCTTTTTTTATCTTCAATGATTTGAGGTGAGAGGTAATTGTTCATTTTGTTAATATTGATGGAATTATTGGCCATCACTGTTTAAACTTTGTTTTCATAATATGTTCTGTTTCAACATTTATATCAATAGTTGATAGCTGAGTTCAAGAGGTTAGGATCAACAGTAGTGTATGCCAACTTTAACAGGATGATATTATGTACTAAGAAGAGAAGACTTGTTGATGCCTTGGCCTATGTAGAGTATATTACTAACAGTATCAAGTCTAGAGAACTCTTCCATCTTATAGACATGACATATGAACAATGCTGGAACTATTTGATGTGGTTAGATCAGGTAATACAGTTGATATAATCTTTAACTTGTAAAAGGTGGTCAGTATTTGGTATAAGTAGAAGTAACTTAGTCAGTTAAACTACAAACAGAGCTATTGGATAAAAGTAAAAAATTGTCAGTGGGTTCCCGTGGTCAGTACATGGTAGAAGTAAAAGTAAGTTAGTCAGTTAAACTACAAAGGATTAAAGTTTACTTGTATTGTTTGTGTCAATACATACAAATTTCCTCAAATTATTCTCAGTAAAATACCATCTCGTATGATATCACTAAATACAATAAAACTTGTGTATAAAGGCCACTCAAGGGAACCTGAAAATGTGGTCTTTATATATAGGTTAAAATTATATGCACTATTCATTAATGGGAAAAATGAGACTACCCTTTATAGACAGTGATTTGTTATATATAGAGATGCCCTTTAAGGCAGGGTTGACTGTAGTTGGGAAGATTATTATTAGAGGTATGCCTTAAACATCAGTAAGGTGGATGAAATATGACTATGTATTAATGGATGTGTTCTGTTTTAGTTATCTTTTTAGTTACAAGTAAATAGTCATTGAATTAGTTGTTTCAAATCATAGTTCAGTTTAAAATAAAAATACATATATTTGGTTGTTATGGTGATATACCATTATTTATTCATACTTCAGTGGACAATTATTATTTTGTACTGTTGACAGTGTTGAACAATCAAAAAATGAGTCTGGTTTCTGTATTATATCTTTCGAAAGGTTTTTGTACTATCTAATGTTTAAAACATTGGTTAAGACCATGGGCTCTCTTTTTTTAGAACTAGTATTATGCATATAACATATTTTGTATCCATAAAAATGCATATACAGTCTAACCTGCCTTACCGGTCACCTCTGTCTAACGGTCACTTTGAGACCCGCCCAACTAATATTACTACATAATTTAACTCTTTTCAACGTCACCTCTCTAACGCGGCCAACGGTCACCTATTTCATGCGTGAATTGTGAGATCGTCTTCTAATAACGGCCATTTTTGGACATCTTATCACATGACATAATGTGTACGATCGATCATGTGATATGGTTACTTTTAAGATAATAAATAATCGCCGAAGGGAAATACAACTAATTGAGTTGGTAATTTAAATGTTAAATAAACATAGATAAAAAGAGATCCTAATAAACAATTGAATAGGTGTAAACCGTGTTCATTGAGGCTCATTAAAATAATCTTTATGAAAACACTAACAGGTGCAATAAAAGTTTGTCTGAGACAAGATGTTTCACAGCCGTATTTTAACGTTAAATTAGAAACATGAAGCTATTAAAAAATGTAAAGTGGGAAAAGTGGCCGTTATAAGTATTTTAAAAGTGATTTTGTTGAAAAGTAATACATTACGGTTTTTAAAGAAACTTTAATTTCGTTCAATAACAAACAACAATGGCCCATTGGAAAGTGAAAGAAATCTGACTCTGTGCTATGAGAAATGTTGACCAAACTTTTTGTCCGAAGCTACTTTCAGCAGAACGAACTTTTGATTTATTATTTTCTCATTTCTGTTGCATAAAATCCTAGCTCTCGTATTTAATATGCTCATATATGCGAAGGTTGGCCATTCAAAATTCGTTGAAATGCACGGGGACGCTTCAGATTTTTATCGATCCGCATTGGTATTTTATACTCGACACCGGGTTAATATTACGATCTATCGAACTGTTTATTTACATACGGACAGAATAAAATATAAACCATCATCTTGCAGTTGTGTTTAATTATGCTAGATCAAAATACACACACATATATATAGAGAGCCTGGTCAAATACGTCATCTCAGTTATCGATTACAATATTTCTTTATCTCGGACAGCGTCAAGGTAAAATTATGCAATAATAGATTACACAATGCTACAGTCTGCTTCTATCGTTATTTTTAGGAATGGAATTTTCCACTGGCCAGTAAAGCATATTAATCTTATTCTCTAGATTTCCATATATGGCTCTGCCTTCATCGTTATTTTTAGGAATGATTTTATCCAATCATAGGTCGTCAAATAAATGCAACATCGTACAATACGATCTATCGAACTGTTTATTTACATACAGACAAATGTATGTGTAAACGTTAATGCATATGCATTTAAAAAATTAACTTTGAACTACATTATTCAACATAACTTATGTTCATTTACATCCATAAATACATGTACAAAATGTATTACATGAAAGTGCTTGGCAATCCAATTGATGACAGCTTTGGTCCGTTTTTACTGAACCTCTTTTAAGAGGTCACTTTTGACTTTCCCCATGAGTGACCGCCTAAGACAGGTTTGACTACATGTATTAAGTTCAAGATTTTGACTTTGACTGCCTTCTTTACAATATTGCCACACAACCAGTTATATGTGATTATCAGCATTTTACTAACAAGGAAAACACTTCCATGACCACATCATTTTGTTTTTCATTTTATTGTGCTGTATATTCAGATAACCACAATTTCAAGTTTGGTCCTAGGTATCTTTGGTTTAAGTATATTTACCTACATGTTAAAAATTCTCCTTCAGTCAAACCATGGAGGTATTAAAGGCAAATTACCTACAGATCAACCTCTAGAACAATCTCAACCTGACCCAGACAAAGGGGCCAGGAAACAGGACACTGATACAGAGGAAGATGACCCAGATAAACCTGATGAGGATGTAGAGGTTCTCAACAAGTCTGATGGAGAAGATGAGGTAACACAAGTTATCTTCCTTCTGCTTTATAATAAGTTTTGATAGTAAAAAATTAAACTCTATAATTTACAGTACAGTACTATACACAGTTATATATGGTGAGGATGACCTCAATCGGAGACTCCTTAGTCACGATTAGAAGATTATTAAAATATAATAATTCTAATGGTGACCTGTAGATGGGTTAGGGTTACGGTTATACTGTTTAACGCCACTTTCAACAATATTTCAGTTATATCGTTTTATTGGTGGAGGAAACCGGAGTACCCGAAGAAAACCACCAACCTGTCACAAGCCATTGACAAACTTTATCACATAATGTTGTATCGAGTACACCTCACCTGAGCGGGGTTCAAACTCACAATGGTAGTCATGGAGGAGATTTGTATGATAAACTAAAGTGTTGTTACTCTTTACTAATCATCATATGATGTATTCCTACTTCTTATAAAAGGGCTTTTCTTGTCATAAAAATCTTGATTTTACTCATCAAAGTTAAGTCAGCATAATAGTCTGTAAATATATGTGTTTTTTGCTTCTATTTTCAGCCTGAGATAGAAATGAATTGGAATATTATGCATTTCCTACCAGAAGCAGGTGCTTGTCAAACAAATTTTAATGTAAGTGATGAATCAAAGGCAGGTTCTAGTTAAACAAATTTTAATTATAAGAATTGTTATTAATAAAGATATTATATTTATATCTCTCCCACCTGTTATTAAGACAAGAGATATTTTTCTTGTTTCTCTGTCACAGAAACTTGTCCTTCATGTCAACACTGCTCCCTTCATGACCTACATGTTTTCTAATGCTTTCTTATCATCATATGTAGAAGTGTATGTTATTGTATCAGATGTTTAAAGATGGAATTGCTGCCATTTTATAGCTTGCTTACAGTGCACACTACAATAAAAACTACTGTGTCAAAAAACAAGAGAATATTAGACATGTATTTTGTATCATAAACAACATTTAGTTAATTTCTTATTTAATTTCTCAAAATGCAGGTCTGCTTTCCTTTATAATAGACAGATTTTTTTACATAAATATTTGAGGGGCCTCTCCATCTAAAAAATGTAATTGTTATTATTGAAGTGCATCAAAACTTCATGTGACCATGATATGTATGATATAATTTATATTGTCATTGTCATGACAACCATAGATTCAAGTTTGGAAAGTTGTACTGATGCATTTGATCCATTGTAGATGATTGTTGCTGGATATATATTGTCTATATATAGTCACATGCAGGAGGAACAGCACAGAATGACTCCTGGAAACACACCTGTAAAAAGACGTCATAACAGTCAGTCACAGGTAAGTCGTGTGTATAAAGACGTCATAACAGTCAGTCACAGGTAAGTCATATGTATAAAGACATCATAACAGTCAGTCACAGGTAAGTCATGTGTAAAAAGACGTCATAACAGTCACTCACAGGTAAGTCATGTGTATAAAGACGTCATAACAGTCACTCACAGGTAAGTCATGTGTATAAAGACGTCATAACAGTCAGTCACAGGTAAGTCATGTGTAAAAAGACGTCATAACAGTCACTCACAGGTAAGTCATGTGTATAAAGACGTCATAACAGTCACTCACAGGTAAGTCATTTGTATAAAGACGTCATAACAGTCACTCACAGGTAAGTCATGTGTAAAAAGACGTCATAACAGTCACTCACAGGTAAGTCATGTGTAAAAAGATGTCATAACAGTCACTCACAGGTAAGTCATGTGTATAAAGACATCATAACAGTCAGTCACAGGTAAGTCATGTGTAAAAAGACGTCACAACAGTCACTCACAGGTAAGTCATGTGTATAAAGACGTCATAACAGTCACTCACAGGTAAGTCATGTGTAAAAAGACGTCATAACAGTCAGTCACAGGTAAGTCATGTGTAAAAAGACGTCATAACAGTCACTCACAGGTAAGTCATGTGTATAAAGATGTCATAACAGTCAGTCACAGGTAAGTCATGTGTAAAAAGATGTCATAACAGTCACTCACAGGTAAGTCATGTGTATAAAGACGTCATAACAGTCAGTCACAGGTAAGTCGTGTATAAAGACGTCATAACAGTCAGTCACAGGTAAGTCATGTGTATAAAGACTTCATAACAGTCAGTCACAGGTAAGTCATGTGTATAAAGACGTCATAACAGTCACTCACAGGTAAGTCATGTGTAAAAAGACGTCATAACAGTCACTCACAGGTAAGTCATGTGTATAAAGACGTCATAACAGTCAGTCACAGGTAAGTCATGTGTATAAAGACGTCATAACAGTCAGTCACAGGTAAGTCATGTGTATAAAGACTTCATAACAGTCAGTCACAGGTAAGTCATGTGTATAAAGACGTCATAACAGTCACTCACAGGTAAGTCATGTGTAAAAAGACGTCATAACAGTCACTCACAGGTAAGTCATGTGTATAAAGACGTCATAACAGTCAGTCACAGGTAAGTCATGTGTATAAAGACGTCATAACAGTCAGTCACAGGTAAGTCATGTGTATAAAGACGTCATAACAGTCACTCACAGGTAAGTCAAGTGTAAAAAGACGTCATAACAGTCAGTCACAGGCAAGTCGTGAGTGAAAAAAACCAGAGAAGCAACAAAACAAAGTCAAAGGATAGAAATGTGTGTTTGTATAATGAATGCACTGTGTAAATAATGTTCATTTAATATTTTGATACAATAATCAATTATTAACAAATCCTACTTAAATTGTGTCAGAGATTAGGTTTATTTCACATTGCAGTTATGTTCCAAATTCGAACAATTATTTTTCGCTACATGCATATTCCATAACATTTATAAGAGCTACAAGCAGTATACCACAGAATAATTTGTTATTGCTGGACATTAAACAAAAAGTAAATTAACAGTTATTTCTTAATCAGTTGCTGTAGTAAATTATAATATTATCTATTGTAGACACCTGTTTTACCACCAGACAATGCTACAACACCATCAGCTGTTTCATTTTCCCAGGATCTTATACAGGGAGATTTGGCACAGCAAATGTTTGCGTAGGTTTGCTATGACTAAATTATTTTTTTGTTTAAATCAGCTGTGGTTTTGTTAGCGTTCAGCAGAGAAGACATTTAAAATCTAAAAGTAAAAACATCTTTATCTGAAATAGACAATAATGATATCTATCATGTCATTTATATAAAGTACATAACAAATAGATCTGTCATGTCATTTATATAAAGTACATAACAAATAGATCTGTCATGTCATTTATATAAAGTACATAACAAATAGATCTGTCATGTCATTTATATAAAGTACATAACAAATAGATCTGTCATGTCATTTATATAAAGTACATAACAAATAGATCTGTCATGTCATTTATATAAAGTACATAACAAATAGATCTGTCATGTCATTTATATAAAGTACATAACAAATAGATCTGTCATGTCATTTATATAAAGTACATAACAAATAGATCTGTCATGTCATTTATATAAAGTACATAACAAATAGATCTGTCATGTCATTTATAGCTATTAAACAGGGCCGTCGTGATCGTGATCATATGGTAGTTGGATTTACAACTACTTGTGCAATCAATGCCTATCACCACTAAAGTTGTGAGTCCGAACCCTGTTCATGGTGAGGTGTACTCGATACAACATTATGTGATATAGTTTGTCTTTGACTTGCGACAGGTCGGTGGTTTTCTCCAGGTACTCTGGTTTCCTCCACCAATAAAACTGACCACCACTATATAACTGAAATATTGTTGAAAGTTGAGTTAAACACCATAAACCAAACCTATAGCTATTAAACAGAATTATTGTTACATTTATATAAATTGCCAAAAACTATACAAACACAGAACAGTACTATCTTGACAATTCAGAAAAAGCTGGGAATGAATATTTATATTGTAATTTATACTTCAAACTGTGGTGAAAACTATCAGATCCAATTTCTTTCTTTTTTTCAGAATAACACAGAAAATTAATAAGAAGTTGTCAGGCAGTAGGAATACAACAGCTGCTGAATTTCCTCAACCTCCTGGTTCACATTTACCTCTCAACAACCCAGCTCTAGAATTTATCAAGGCAATTTGTAAGGTATTCATGCTTTCATATTTAGTTGGTTACAGTCAGAAGATACATATTAATTAATATATTTGGGTTTTCAAAGATATTTAGCAATAAGTAGATATCAATTAAATATTACCAAATAATGAGATAAAAGGATTCAGAAAGCATTTGATTCTTTGTGGTGACTTTGAAATCACCTATAACATTGGTGTACAGCCCTTCTTGTAATTTATGTAAACATAATAAGTAATAGATAATTAAGCCTCAGATAATACCATTAAAGTCTGTTTCACGATTTATCTTCTTTCTATAAACACAATTTTCTTTACAGTGTTACATAGCTTGGTCATTAAAAACCGGTAGGGGGACTGTCATGATCATATGGTAGTTGGATTTACAGCTACCTGTGCAATCCGTGCCTATCACTACTAAAGTTGCGAGTACAAATCCTGATCATGGCGATGTGTATTCAATACAATATTATGTGAAATGTCACAGGTCTGTGGTTTTCTCTGGGTACTCGGACTTCCTCCACCAATAAAACTGACCGCCATGATATAACTTAAATATTGTTAAAAGTGGCTTTAAACACCATAACCCTAGCCCTCAAAAATGGTAAATTTTATTTTCTGTGAACTTTTAAACATACTGCAGTCTGTTTTATTGAGATGATTGGATGGGTAACAGCAAATACCAATTTTTTAGTGCTTAGTTTGACCTGGGATTAAACCTAAGATCTTTCGCATTCGACTCAAAACAAGCAATGCTAACTATGACACTACTGAAGGGTTTTTCAGGAATGAAAAATCTAATTCTATTTATGTTTTGATAGGTATTGTCCTTAGACAGCAATATAAACATTCAAGTGACCAAGATGAAAAGAGATTTGCTGAAGTTAATTGGAATGGGAGAATTTTCAGAAGAATCACAATTCCGTGATCCGTGTTTGTCCTATGTTCTGCCAGAGGTCATTTGTAAACAATGCAATCACATCAGAGACCTTGACCTTTGCAGGGATCCTTACATGAATAGAGATGGAACAGGGTAAGAAACATTGATCAACTTAGTTTAGTCTAGAAAAAAATTATAACATGGCCAATTGCACTAAAAAATTTCAAATTTGTAAATATTGACATGATCAAAATCTAAGTCCAGGCCTGGTTCAGGCACAAACATGTGTTTGGTGGAGGGTTTAATCCATACCCAGTTAATAGGTATCCAATCCTCCCCTCTTGATGTTTAAATATGGGAATGAATTGTTTATCAAACAATATTCATTTTTTTCTCTATTTGTTATTGCCCAGGACTTAGAAGTATGAAAATCAAAGTGATTTTAACACAAGTCTCCCAACATAGAATGATTATGTTAAAGATAAGAAAAGCCTCGAGTGAATAGCAAACATGAATCGATGACGTTTTAAAATGTTCCATGATGCATTATATATATCCTAGTATGTAAATGTTCTATGATATGGTATACATCATAGGATGCTGTATGCTTCAAGTGTGAAAATGTCTTGTGATATATAAAGTTAAAACAACTGCAGCATCAAAAATCCGAACTGAGGAATTACAAAAATGTAACAGAAACTAGATTTATTGACTTCCTGATTTAATGGTGCATCATAATGCAGACTTGTCAGTTGTCTCCCCTACAACTTTAACATAAGTCTTATGTTACTGTTTTTTTAATGCACAATATTTTTTAAATTTCGATAAAATGTTGATATACATTGTAATTATGTTTGAAATCAAGGAAGACAAGACATGTGTTATTTTCAAAACAGTGAGACATTAGTGTGTCAACACTTGTTTATCTAAATCTGTAGGCACATTTTGTAGATCTGACAAAAATCAAAATTTACAGTGTTTGATTATAAGTAACAATAAAACTTGTCAATCATAAATTAGAATTTTTGTTTCAGATCTCCTTGGTCCTGTATTCAGTGCCATAATGTTTATGACATCACAGAGATAGAACAGAATTTAATTGATGCTGTACATCGGAAGTCTATGGCTTTTGTACTACAAGATTTGAAATGTACCAAGTGCCAAGGGGTAATTTATTAATTAAAATAGTCATTTTGTACCATCCACGATACCGTTCTACATTTATTAATGTAAGCTGGGATGATCGTTTTATTTTTATATCTTTTAATATCAAGTTGTTTTATGTTGGTAAAATCTGATACCATTTCTAATCTTTCACCTTTAGAAGATTTTTTATTTATATTCCTTCTCCACCAAATATCATCAATATGTGATTTGTAAATGTTTATAACAGTGAGGAATTTTGGTTTACCTTTTGCCAATCACATTTTTTTATTAACCTTTTGCCAATCACATTTTTTTATTAACCTTTTGCCAAACACATTTTTTTATTAACCTTTTGCCAAACACATTTTTATAAACATTTACAAATCATATCTTGATGATATTTTGTACCCAGCTTGATCTACTCGAGACATTTAATGTAATATTTTTATGCCCACCATATGATAGTATGGAGCATATAGTTTTTCGGTTTGTCCGTCCATTCTTTCGTCCCACTTCACTTTATCAATGCAACTCCTCAAGGTCGTTGGTGTGATAGTTATCATATTTGGTAGGATGATTGGTCATGATGTGTTGTTGATCATATTATCCCGGCATATTGATTCAACGATATTTGTAGAAGTTATGGGACTTTAACATTTTCATGCATTTTCAATATAGATATACTTTGTGAATACATAATGGTTGGACTTGTTCTGACTTGTTTGTATATTATCTATTAATTGACTTTATATTTTAGGTAAAAGAGGGTAATATGGCTAAATATTGTAAGTGTGCTGGGGATTTTGTAAACACCTTAGATATTGATGAGTTTGCTAAGAAGTTAAAGACATTTAAAGGAATTGCCAGGTAAGAATAAAACTTTAGTGAGATAAGGTCTAAATTACATAATTGTTGATTTGCTTTCCAACATATTATTTGTTAATTTGTTTTCCAACCTATTTTTACTGTCCTGACAATGGAAGTCAAGGAGATGCAATAACAACATTAGAAGGTTAGGGGTTATGGTTTTTAATGCCACTTTCAACAATTTTTCAGTTGGATCGTGGCAATCAGTTTTAATGGTGCAGGAACCCAGAGAAAACCACTGACAAACTTTATCACTTAAATGTATTGAGTTCACCTCAGATTTAATGGGATTGGAACTCACAACGTTAGTGGTGATAGGCACCGATTGCATAGCTAATTGTAAATTCAACTACCATACGATCACGACCACGACGGCCCCTAATACCAGTTATAGGAATCATATCAACAATAGTATGTTTATCAATGAATTTTCAAGGTGACGTCAGTACATGTATGAAATCCTATAGTTACACAAAAGAAATCAATGATAATTTTTCATGTCGTGGTTATTGATAATAGATATTGTCTTGTGTAAAGATCAGATGGAAAACTTACAAATCATCGATAAATCAGGATACAAAACAATACAATTCAAAGGTATAAAAAACAAAAGTTGGTCAACACAAACTCTAGTAAAGGGAGACATCCATTCCTAAAAAATAATCAATTAGATAAAAAAGATGTATTGAAAAATGTTCTGCAGTATTTGGATATCTACATGTATTACTTTATTTTTCAGCCATTATAACATGACTTTACTGCTGGAGACTGTTGATTGGATACTTAAAATGAACCCACAGATCAAAAGTTGATACATATTTCTTTACAATTTACTTATTAATAGTATAATGAATTTAAATAAGATTTAATAAATGGACTTTTAATTTATATTTTTTGAAATTTTTATACAAGAGATCGACTTATTTATAAGCAAATTTTAAGTGACATTTGTATTGAATTTAATTCTTGTATAAGATCTATTTATTGTTACATGTGACAATTTTGTAAAGTGCTCAATATATAGAAATAAAATTATTGTTTTTGTTTTATTACGTCTCCCCTTTCGAGTACACCTCGCCATGAGTGGGATTCAAACTCACAGATTTAGTGATGATAGGCACTGATTGCATGGGTAGTTATAAATCCATCTACCATAGGACCACGACTATATATGACAGAGAGTGATTGTTGTTTAATGCCAACTCAGAAATTTTTCAGCTATATAATGGCGAGAACAAGTTAATTTTCAATGAAATGATGATGAGGTCCGCTTTGTACTAGAGCAACATTCTTGGCTGGATTTTTATAGTGCTAGCTCACTAAAACAACAGTTCGCGGATAGACATGTCTGCCCACTCGGACACATTATCCTGATTCCGAGCCGACCAGAGAAGCAACAAATATCAATTTTATAGTCTTTGGTTTGACCCGATCGGGGCTCGAACCCACAATCTAAGGCACTCAAGACGAACCCACAATCTACCACTCGAGACGAACACATCATTACACCACTGATGTGGTTACTATATATAAGAAGAATGTAACATAAACAGATTATAAAAATGTTTTTATTTGAAGGTACAATAATATTCATATAACATAATAGTTAGCAGTTACAAATCAACTAGCAAACAAATGCTACAAATACATTGTATATACATGATCAAAAACCTTATAAACAAATTTAAAAAAAGGAAATAATTGTTTAATATTCAAAAATAATTTTTAATACTCCACAAATAGCACCAATAATACGTTTATATCCAATGGGACTTCTTTATATTATCACAATTCTATGCAACAAATTATGCTTGTACTTGAATATTTTCAGTGTAATTCTAACATCATTATAACTATATTTTAAAATAAACAGCTGTGTCGTATACACATGATATGTCCATATATAAAGCTCTATAACATTGAAACGATGAAAGTGAAACATCAAAATGTATGTAGACACTCAAACCACCATTCCATATAATCTTGGTAGGTTTGAAGAAAATCGGTTATGACAAACTTGAATGAGCACGTAACATGTTTACGACAGTCTATTTTTCACCTGAAAAAGCCCAATAACTCTGAAACATCAAAAGTGAAAATCGTCAAAAACAATAATACTGAACCTTCAGATCACCGTTCCTAATAATCTGGGGAAGTTAGAAGAATACAGGTAAAGAGTTGAGGTGTGATATGTTTACAACAGACTATTTATCATGGGAAAATGTCTCATATCTATAGAAGGATAAAGGTGAATAATCAAAAAAAGTACAGACCTTATCTATATCTAAAGACAGAGAATACATGTAATAAAATGTAGAACTAGCACAATCAAAAATGTGATGGTTTTATATAAAATGTACAAAACAAAGTGTGGTGGGCTTTTGGGTATATTTTACTAAATTAGAACGGGTAGCGAGACAGTTTGAAGATCAGAAGCTGTATATCGACGGACACAATACAAAAACTAAAACAGAAAAAAGTCAAAAAGTAAAAAAAATGGTAAACAAAACACTACATAGAAAACTATAGTGCTCTATTAGGGTAAGTGGATCCTGCTTCACTAGCTTTACTGTTTAACAACAATAACACCAGCTGATATGGAAATCATGTTGGACACCAGAATACATAAATACAAATAACATATATATATATACCCCCTACAAAACAAATGGATGTAAAAATAAACCAAACATCGTTTTATGTAAACATCACAAAATGTGAAGACATGTTATTGGACAAAATAAACAAAACGAACCCCACTAAAAACTGAGGGCAAACTCTGGTGCTCTGGGAAGATAATCAGTTTTTTGCTCCTATAATGGTGTCGTGTAACTCGTGTTAAAAATCTGGTGACAAGTCATGAAAGAGGCCCGGATTGTGACTAAAATAAACATCTGTGATGGTTAACATGGTCATAATGTCAACCGTAAAACTTTTGAAGAGATGAAACAAGTACCTTCCAAACAACAATACTACTCTCGTACATATTTTTTATAAATAAGACATGCAATAATGTTTTGATTAGGGTGGAGGAAACTAAAGTATCCAGAAAAAAACCTCAAACTTATCAGATGTCACCAACAACTTTATCACATAAAGTTGTATCCATTACACTTCTCCACCTTTAGGAATAGAACCCAAAACTTCAGTGGTGACAGACTGATTGTCTTGGATAGATGTAAATAACTAGATGATCACAGCCATGAAGGGTGCTTTGTGTTGGAGCAAAGAAAATAATTGTATGTAAATCCAAACAACATAATACCAACTTGTTCTTTTCAAATATAAAGTGGTCAAAGGTGCTCCAGACAGTTGTAAACCTGAAAAAAATCCAAAGCCCTTGACAAAAATGGTTAAAAATTTACGCTGGTCTGATTAGACTGAATCAAATACCTAAATTAAAACCACATACAACGACAATTTAATGCTTTTAAAAATCCCACAAACAAAACATTTTCTGTTTTGCTACAAAGTCAAAGGACATGAATCTCTTGCACGTCTTTATACCACATCTATAACTAACATATTTGCCGGAGGAATCTTTACCACGACAATACTTTAATCCACATGGATACCATCCAATAACAACATGATAATGACATAGACAAGGTTTAGATAAATCGTTGACGTCTGGACAGTTGCTGTATTTAACTGGATATGTTTGTTTAATGGTGGACATCATAGCTCTAGTGTCTTGTCCTAAAGCTGAAAATACAAATAAAATCTTTACTGAAATAATACCAAGTTCTTGTAAACACCTGAACACACTGCCTTCACATATTGTCTCGTTTCATTATTTTATGTACATTTTGATATGGTTGATTGACTGATTGGTGTTTAATGCCATACTTAGGAGTATTTAAGCTATATTGTGGCAATATCTTGATATGGTCACTTGGTGATTACAGAATATATACAAGGAGTCCCAGAGGACACTATAAAAGTGTATTTCCTCAATAATTGCTCATCTCTTTGTTTACAAGTGAATTATTTCATGTGTTTGATTCCAATATAACAGGCATAATTGGTTTGTTGTTGTTTATTCTCCAAAATTTAGCATTCAAGGTCAGGTAACATATACCCACTATCAATATTTGGACCAAATATGGTTATGATTCTAGGTTGTATAGTAATGAAGAAACTGACCTAATCACAAAAACTTCATGTAAATTTAATTGTCAGTAGACCACGAAAATGAGGTCAAGGTCAAGTGACACATGCTTGGTATGTTCCATGGAGGAGTCCCTCACCAAATGTATCTTTTTGTGGCATACAAATTTCAAGAATCTTGATTGAATCCGAACAGTACATCGGCATTAGATGATCTCTTTCAAAGTTTTCATTTTTTTGTGTGGATCAGAAATCCAAGATGGCAAACACCACAGGACTATAGTTAACTATAGAAATCAAAATAATCTTTTTCTCAAAAATTACAAAGTTGTTTTTTCCCAAAGCAGTGCCATAAATAACCAGGTGAGTCTTTAGTTTTAAATAGGGATTGTTCCTTCTTTACCAGTTAGAAAGGAAAATCAAGGATTGCTCTCCATTTCATTTGTTATACATTCAATAAAAATGTTGTCAATAATAGAAGACTATTGTACATGTAGTCAAACCTGTATTAAGAGGTCACCTTTGGGACAAAGAAAAAGTGATCTTTTAAGAAGAGTTTGAAGATACCAAAGGGGCAAATCAGAATCTGTATATCGAAGAAGAACAGACAACACAAGACAGGTGACCTCTTAAAAGAGGTTCAATTCATATTAAATCTTTTATGAAAGGACAAGAAAAATGTGACCTTTTAATACAGGTGATTGCATGGGCAGGTTTGACTGTATATACAAAATGTACATTGTGAAATAAACTGATTATGTCAGTTGAAAGAGGTATGACAACACAAAATAAAGAGGATTTCAATAGCATATTAAATTGTTTGTATCTTTATGGAAAATATCAACGAAAGTTGGTCAACCTCTAATATAACTTGTTTTTTGTAATTTGTTTATTTTTCAAAAGGAATAAATATGTAATGTGTACATTCATATACATTAATCAGTTAAATATTCTTTTGACAACCATCACACATACTAAGTTCATTATCACTTAAGAAAATATAACTTGTTATGAGATAGAATATAGAAACATTATACTTACACTTGGACCATATTTTGATGTCAATTTCTTTGGTAAAAACTGTGTCCTGAGATTCACGACAGAAGTTATAGATATGTGGAGAAATAATGTGTGATTTTTCTAATATCATTTGAGAATCCATTAGATGGTTTTCTGGTACTTTCTCTTCCTCAGGGGTTCGAATTGCTGATGGATTTTTCTAGAATAAAAAGAATCAAAGCTATTCAAAATTATTCAAAGCTTAAAGTTACCTCACATAAGCACTTTCAGGACTTTGATTTTGATGGGTTTTTTTTTTTGTCTGACTTGTCATTTGTAATTTAATGATTTTTTTGCCTACTAACTTTTCTTCTCTATCGTTCATGATTTCTTTTTATCCATTTTTACTTTTTATTACAGTAGACAGATCAGAAATTTTGCAGCTATATTTTTTAGATTTTCTGAGAACCCTTTGTTTTGTTCTTTGTAAATGTAATGTTGTCTAAGACTATTCAGAATCACTACTAAAGGATTAGGATCAATGCCAAAATATTTCAATTATATTAGATTAAACATATTTTATTGCTAAATATTATAACAATTGGATTGGACACAAATTATAACAATTTACAAGGGTCCTCTCCACATAATAAATAATTACAATAGTTCATGTGTCAGCAATAGTAAAATACAATATACAACATTATAAATAAGTTCTTTGAAAAATGAAAAAAAAGGAGACAAACAAAAAACAAAAACAAAAAGCATGAAATTATATAATATAAGCATATTTTACCATTCTTGTATCCGAGATGAAATTGATTGATTGATTGATTAATTAAACAAATATATATTGTGATGATCTGTTTAATTGGCATTGGAAACCAACGTACGTGGGGAAAACCATCAAACTTTTGTTAATCAATGACAATTTTCTTTTAAAATAAAATGTATTGATGTAGTAAAGATCTTTTTTTAAAGCTGTATCTAGTTTGTCATAGTGATGATAGATACTGACTGTATAGGTAAGATGTAGTGATCATACCATGGAGGTCATTATTAGTAGTATTACCTGTCTTAACTTGGACATGGCATCTGATGAAATGAATTCATTTCTTGTAAATCTTGTAACAAAACATAGAACTTGTGGTTTACTTTGTCCAAATCCTTGTTCTTCTTCCCAGGGGACATAAGCTTTAAATATCTGTGTTTCCTGTAAATAATTGAATGATCATATATTATTGAAACAGAGCGACATATTTGCTTGCCATTGGTCAACACATTTTCATTCATAATGGAAGGTACAATGTACATTGTAATTTAAAAGATTGATATACCTGCTATTGAACAGGAGATTGGTTTGTTACATAGATCGATACTAAGTCAGTAAAATGTTCACTTGTTGGTTTCATATTTGATATCAGTATATAAAATTGTGTTATCCAGTTTCTAAAAAGAACTCTCCCATTCGACAGTTTACACAAATTAAATGAACAACCAGTTCTCATTGCCCTTTTTGTCCATCTTTATAAAGTGGCAATGTGAGTTTTTTTTACATTAATAACTTACAATAATAACAGAAATTAAAAAAAAAATAAACATATTTACATGCTCCTTTAAGGTTCCTCATAACCAATTGCCTAAAATGCCCAGGTAAAAAGAATAGAACAAAAAATATGCAAAGTTTACTATTTTAAGGAGTAGCAACATATAGATATGTATATTTTAAATACAATTTAATAAAAATGCTAAAAAGCCTGACCTGGTATTTCCTGTTCATTTTTTTGTATCTTTCAAAATCATGTGAAATGTACAAATTCTATGCTTTATTAACACTAGCAAAAAGAGCAGAATAATCAATAACAATGAATTGGTATATATGGACCATCTCAAAATATTTTAGGATTTACATGGAACTTTGGCAATTTCACATGATTTTGGAAAAAGGGGGAAATGAACAGCAAATACAAGGTCAGTTTTAAAACTATTTAGCAATTTTTATTAATACATATTTAAGTCAAGTCATATTACTAACATTTGTAAGAAGGCTGCAAGGCAATTGAATATTTTAAGGTGGATAGAAAAACATCTGGACAGAATTGGCAAATTTATTATTCTATTCATTATTCCTTTATTATGTCTAATTTTAGTTACAATGATTTAGACAGCTCATATAAAACACTACTCCAAAATTCTAAATTACCCTCACATAAAACCTGGAGAATGAGAACTATTGCCTTGGAGACCTTCAAATTTATACATAAGTAAAGTCCACTGTTTTTACAAGACCTTGTAACCATTAAAAATAATATATATAATTTTAGGTATATAAATACAGCTGATATTCCCAGACCGAGAACAACAAAGTACGGTAAAACCTCTTTCAGGTATGAGGCAGGAAGATTATGGAATACATTGTTAAGTGAGGTCAGAAATACATTTTGTATGTCCTTATCAGACCAGTTTAAAAATTAAATTTCGGATAGGTGTGTTGGGGGAAAATGTTTTTGCAGTTCATGTAAATATCAAGCTGTGCAGCCTTATGCCTAAATAAGTCTCCTGCTTTATCACAGATTTTATTTGCATAATTTGTGCTTGTTTGCTTTTTATGTGATCTTATTTGCTTTTAATGTGATCTTACTTGCTTTTAATGTGCTCATATTTGATTTATCTGTGCTTTCCTGTTTTAAAAAATTTATGTTTGCTTGTATATGTTAGTTGGTTTTAAGAGCTTCATGTAGCTCATGTTATTTGTTAAATGTATATATGTGCCGACTTTAACAAAAATTTACTTTACTTTACTTCACATAAATTTTGATGTTATATTATAGTTTATATTGTGCCGTGTCCGAAATTCGACAAGAACCTAACTTCGATAGGTCAGTATTTTTAGTGTTGCATTCGGATACTGACGACGTCATCACCCGGAACTTTTCGGTATAGAACAACCTAGTGTTGACGTTTACCACAAGTAAACAAAAATCGAGAAAATGGCTTTTACAGAGGTGAGTAACTTATTTTATTCATCCTAGACTAGAAAAACTATGTTTTCACTAATACCATTTTGATTTGACCGAAAAACATTGATTTTCCTCATGAAAACTTAATTAGAATCCACTGAACTGTCACTGTCTTGATCGTCTGCATCTACGCCAATATATTCTAAAAATAGAACATAGTGGAATCCCTGTCCAAAAATAAAAAGTATGGAAAGCCAAAGGTGTCATATTATGAAATAGTTCAAATGACGTTCAGAGACGTCTTTAAAGAATGGCAACTTACAGAAGTGTCATTGGGTTCATCTCTTATTGTGTGCCGGAAAAAGTGGTTAGAAAAGACACGGAAGTTGTATGTCTGCATTGTAAACAACAATGAAAACTTAGAAATATTTTGTTGTATTTTTTTAATTTCTTGTCGATTGTTTAATATAGATAATTATCTCAATCATATTCTTTATTCTAATGACCAGTTACACACATCATTAAAATCACAGCAAAATCACATAAAAAACCGGTAAATATGCCCTCCATACGTATTTAGAGTTGAAATTATCTTCTCCCCTATCGAAATTAGGATACACCATTTTCTTTCAGGTAAAAACAACAACACATTTGATAAGATTGACACCAGTCAAACTGTTTATCGGATGTTTCTTCTTTTTTGTACAGTTAAACAACTATATTAGTAATTTAAGTTTATTAAAGTATTTCATACAAAAAATCTACGGGAAGCGTGACATAAGCCAACAAGTTGTTACGCTATCAAAATTCGGTAACGCCAGGATGAATCCAGGTCGTTTCGCCCCGGGTCGTTTCATTCAGGGATCGCGCTGGGCTTCGCTAATGTCGCCATTTGCGATTTTTAATTTCATTTGGCGCCAAAATACGGCCCTTGGCGATTTCTTTGGCGACAACATTCTATTTATCAAAAATTACTTCGTACTGCTGTCAATCAACGGCGCAGGTAAGAAACATCTTCTGCTAGAGTGTGCCAGTCGATGACAGATAATAAAGACAGGTAATAAATCAATTACTAGTGATTGCAAATCCGAATATCAAGTAAAGAGTGATTATGTAATAAATTTAATTGGTCATTTGCAGGTTAGATGATTAATAAATGGATATAATTAAGGCCAATTATGAATATCTTTATGTCCCAAGCGTAGTGCCCAAACTCATCAAGCTAAAATCTAATTTCTCAAATGTAATCAAAAGAATCAAAAGAAAGTTGGTATTTTTGAAGTACCGACTATTCCCTATATATATACTAATGGAAAAAAGAAACTGTGCATTCTAAAAATTTATATATATATTTCTATGACCGGGTATTTAATTTTTTATTAGTCATGACTAGTTGAAATATTGATTTTTATACTATCGACCAGTCGCGGGAAACTTGCACGGACTTTGACACGCTCTATGAGTACACCTCGTGTATTTGGCCCTCTTTTGTTTATCATTCTCGCTTAACGATTTTTGACTGTTTGAGGTTTACTAAGGTTTGTTTTTGCCCCTACACATCAGAAAAACAGTTTTGTTTGAATGACATTAATTCCAGTGTTATGCCACGTCTCGACGAAAATCAGTGTCTTTGTGCTATTGGTATGCTCCAAGCTGGACTAGCACAGAATGTTGTCGCTAGACATTTTGACTGTCATCGCAACACGATACTGTCATTATGGAGACGATTTAGACAATCTGGCAACACTAGAGACCGCAGACGTTCAGGTCGTCCACGTGTAACGTCACGTCGTCAAGATAACCACATAAGGCTGGTGCATCTGCGAAATCGATTCCAGACGTCAAGTCTCACTGCAAGAAGCATCCCCGGATTACGACCGATCAGCTCTAGAACAGTCTGCAATAGACTTCGTGAACATAACATCAGACCATGACGTCCGCAATCCGTCCAATGTTGCTGTTATTTAAGATTCAGAATACAAGATTGAGCCAACATCTTGTTTTCAGATGAATCCCGATTTCACCTAGACAGCAGTGATGGCCGTTCTCGTGTTTACCGCCGTGTAGGAGAACGATATGCAGACGCCTGCGTCATTCAACGTCAATCGTTTGGTGGGGGCAGTGTTATGGTGTGGGGAAGCATAACAGCACATGGCAGAACACCATTAGTTGTTATCGCCGGAAATCTGACCGGTATACGCTATCGTGATGAAATTGTTCAGCCTTATGTCATTCCGTTCATCCAAGCTCAGGCCAACAACCTCACATTTCAGCAGGACAACGCTCGACCACATGTTGCGCGAGTAGTGCGTGACTATCTGACACAGCAAAATGTTGATTTGTTACCATGGCCAGCAGTTTCACCCGATCTTTCACCCATTGAGCATGTTTGGGATGAAATGGAACGACGGTTACGCCATCTGCCAAATCAGCCAGTGACGTTAGCAGAAATGGGTCCGGCATTGATCCACAATATCCCACAAGCATTTTTCAACAACTTGGTTAGATCAATGCGTCGCCGTTGCCCAGCATGCATTAATGCAAATGGTGGTCACACACGCTACTGACTTTGTTAATGTCTAAAGAGCCTTGTGTTGTTTACAACGTTTACCAAATGAATTCAAGTGACGTTAAATGTTATTGGTCTGATGGTTTGGTGAAAAATGCATTATTCGACAATATACTGTACACAATTAATAAATTTTATTTTGATATTGATCTTTAATTGATTTTTTAGTAATGCACAGTTTCTTTTTTCCACTAGTATATATACCCAAGCAACAAAATGATCATTTTTATCCAAAACTATAATAGTGCTACATCGTAATAATGGGTAAACGTAAACTAGACTTTTCGTCTCCATCACAGTCTAAGTTAACCAAGTTGTTAGCATTTGGCTTTAGTTCCACTAATTCAAGTAACGTTGTCAGTGAAACTTCTTCAAGTCTATGTAGTTTCGATTCCTGGTTTCCATTCACCGTTTCAAAATTATAATCTCGCTCAACACTCACGTTAAATTTTTATATTCGTGCATACGTTGCAGATGACCTATTTTTGTTCCGTTGTTTCCTTTTCCCCAATCATATATTTTTCTTGTACATCGGCCAGTTTAATTTGACTTTTATTATGAACACGACACTTTTAAGCCCCTATATTTAACGTTGGATGCAAATTATGTAAATCTGCTGGTCAGTTCTCGAAAATTGGGTCACAGTAGTTTCCAGGAAATGTACCTATTTTAACTTTCTTTGACCGCAAATAACCCGATCGTTTTAGAAGATTGACGAATATATTACATTGTATGTTTTATCGATCTAATTTTTATTTGATTTTTGACAGTTAGAATTTTTCGGGCGTCATGTATACAAATGTACCTATTCGTGATCTCAACTTTACAAATATTACTGATACCGGCAAACTAGTGATCCTATTTTTGTTTTTCATTAAAAGAACAGGATACTCTTAGTTGGTTTTGCTTGTTTATACATGGAAGATGACGTTTTTTTGTTATATACAGTCAAACCTGCTTTAGTGACCACCTCTATTAAGCAATAACTTGTATTATGTAACCTTAATTTCAATTTCCATTCACAGTGCATTTCATATCAATTAAACCTGTATTAAGTGACCTCCTGTCTTATGTGACCATATTTCACTCTTCCCTTGGAAGGTCACACAAGACAGGTTTGACTGTATATGCAAATTGTTTATTGCTTAAATGACAATTATTTTTATTTGTTCCAATGTTTGACATAGTTCGTCTCGTACGATAGTTCATTTTATGCCAATTTTTGGTCACCTAGTCCATGCGTGTGGCGTTTCCTAACTTATTACGATGTATACTTGCAAAAATGACTAAGAAATCGATTAAGTTATGGCATCTAAGTTTTCTGGCTCCAACTTTTCGGAACTGGCGACAGAATTTGATACCTGGCGATTTTTCTGGCATCAACATTTTTGGAGCCAGAGCAGCCCCTGTCATTGGTACTTTATTTTTGTCTTCCTCATAATTAACATGCTTTCTTGATGTGTTTAATATTATATATGGCTTCACTTTCATTGTTTGACACCTGCTTAAATTTGTAAAATTTCTTTGAACAATACAGTAATAAATTAGTATGTATGTACCGGTATGTAATGTTTGTTCTGGATGGCTTCAAATTAGTTGTTGACACCTATCAGTTGTTATTATTTTTGTTGTATACAACTAATAAATAAATAATTACCAAATAATTGTCGAAAAAGACTTCCATCTATTATTATATAATAGCGATTAAGTGGGGCGAATCAACTCACTTTCCGGGGCGAAACGACCTGGGGCGAACAGGTACTCGGGGTGAAACGACCCGGTACCCGCCAGGATATACACGTAGTCTAAACTAAAGTCTTATGCCTTTTTGACTAGCCTATGGCTATGCTGCAATGCATCACTCACTTCTCAGGTCTTAATGTTCTTAATGTTATATATTTAACTAGTACTGATTTGAAAGGAAATAAACTAACAGACTTGAAGTCTATAAACTGAGTAACATGTGTTCCATCCTTGTTCAAAAATTGCAGTTGAACAATATCTGATGTTGTGTTCCCATGAAAGCTTTCAACTGTAACGTCCCCTCCACCATCTTTGACGTTGACCACAAGTTGGCTGTCACAGAATATGTGCCACGATACAGAGATGAGAACTGCAAGCTTAAAAACACCACATAAGAAATTTGGCATCTTCGATTTTCACATTTTTTGTTTTGTCAGGGTCATTTAGGTGCTTCTAGTAAATGGCGATTCAAAGCAATTTCAAACGTTTGAATGATTGAGACATTGCAAAACAGGAAATCCAACTTGTAAATTGAGAGTAGGCCAATAAATATCAACTTGTAGCCTACAAGAAAATAAAATATTTAATTTGATAGAAGTAAGTAATCTTTAACATAATATATTCTCCTAATATTTATTTGATTTTCTGTTTACTGTTCCAATAAGATTAGATTCTTCTCTTCCAATCGTAAATGACTAATTTTCACTCCATGTTAAATGTTATTATTAGTATCCTTTTGTTGACATGACTTGATCACCTGATCATGATCAGACCATCTATGCATAACCATTTCTCTATAGTGTTTTTAAGAGTTATTTAATATTCCCATTTATTTTAAAGTGGAACACATACAGACAGATATTTTAGGTAAACAAAATTAATAACAAGTTTGAGAAGGTCTAGTCAAGTGATATTTTTTTCAACTTTATATTATGTAATAATATATTTCTGCTTTGATTTAGAATTTGTTCATTTAGACAAAATTGATAAAATCTACAGAATAGAATGGAATAGAATGTTTATTTGTCAATTAAAGACGTCCATGATAGGCAGTATAATTACATGAAAATCACAATATTTCTTCTTTAGGTATACAATACTCCTTCAAGACGTTGAAGATTACGTACTGTTGATTTACAGGGGCGTATCTGGAAGTAAAACTATGTGCAATCAAAGAACTTCGGCGGGGGGTCTGAGGGACGCCTAAGGCCCCCATCGGATCCAGGGCTGACGCCCTGGTAGGGGGACCAGGGGGGGGGGGGGGGGCTAAGCCCCCCGGAAGGCCAGCGTTTCTAGCAATTAGAGAGGGCAATTCCTGTTGTTAAATCGCTCCTTTTTTTACCATCACGTTTCATACATGCATCGGTTGACAGAACACTTCAGGAAGTTAATATATATGAACAAAGGAAATATGAGGTACAACACCTGTTAAAAAAGAAATGCCTTGATTCCTGAAACCTGCGACTTGTTCTTAAAAATTCAGTTTTATATATACCGTCCGCCTTGGTAATTAAAATTTTATTTTTAGAAAGCTAGCGAATCATCAATGTCTGTTCTGATGGATACTAAATATTTGCTTTTTAAAAAGCTTTGCTGATTAACGGAGATGTTACAAAGTACAACCGAAAAAATATTTAAACAAAAATAAAAACACATTATTGCATGCATCTTTTGATTAGCAGTCTGTTCATATTGCCATATTGTCCACTTGTTTTAAGTGTTATTTTGTATATTTGTAATAAACATTTGGCAATGCAAAATAATTCAAAATGATGAAAGTAATGAATTCCTGCTGTAAAAATCAAAACACGTAGTAGTTTGCATTATTTGAATTTAATGTCCGTAGCCAAAGTCAAGATGACGAGATTTTCCTAAAGTAAATGAGCGCATGACTGTCGATGCCAATGTCAATATCTCTGTGCACATGCAATACAGCTAAAGAAGTCAGGCGATCCTGCAGCATTGTTGTCCTCAAGTACGTTTTAAGGCGACGGAGAACAGAGAATGATCTCTCCGTCGTAGCTGTGCTGGCAGGCATGGTGTAAAGTATCAACAAAACGGTGCTGATCGAAGGATTTAGCTCTTCGTTTGTGACGTTAAGGGTGTCCTTCAGATTCGATGGTTTAGCGGTTGTCAATGTTGCCCAACGGGCTTTCCACCTTTTGATTTCGGCTTTAAAACATAACTATGTCGCAACGTAAATCGGTTTTGTATGTGTCAAATATAACGTCTACGGTGTCTGGTGTTAGTCTAGGCAAGTTCATTGGTATCAAGTATTGTGCCTGGTATCTGCCGCCATTTTCAAGTAATCTCGCGTTAAGCTCTGTTATGTAATAGTCCATAAACTGGTAGTACATATACCGCTGGTCGTTTCGTTCTGAAGTTAACTGATTAATAACAACTTCACTCTTTTCTACCAGATCGCATATAAAACACGTTATAATGATTATTAATTACACTGAAAAAGTGGGATTCTTCCCATGTCAGTAATAATATTTGTTAGTGCAAGCAAAACAATTTTTTTTTGCCGAAATGATGTGCAAGCAATTGATTTTTTGCGTAAAGGCAGCTACGCGCCTGATTTACATTAATTGGTATGATTAGATTGATTTGATTTAACATACAAGACCTACAAATACATGTAAATATACAATTTTGTAATCAATAATTTTGACAAGTATAGTGATCCCTGTAATAGATTAAGAGACAGTGCATCATCCACAGTTGTATATCTAACACAGATATATTAATTTTGAATTATATCATTTCTAGATGAATTTAACTTTAGTATCATATCAGAAAGTTGATTTATGATGAAATTGTCTTCATTGGACATTAACCATATAAATTGCTCTCTAATATCTAAATGTTTAAAGTTATAATTATTATTATTTATAAGATCAATAAATGGTGTTCTCACATTTTGAAGTGCTTCACATTTTAATAAGAAGTGAATTTCATCTTCAACTTCCTTTAAACATAATTTACAAATTCTTTCTTTTGCCTGAAGCCCTCTGTGTCTTCCTCTTTGTATTTCTAAATTATGATTACTTATTCGTAATTTTGAGAGTAAAATTCTTTGTTCATCATTTTTCATAGATAAATAGGGTTCTAGACTTATGTTATTCTTAAATAATCAATATGTTCTTAATTTATTTCCAAAATCCTTATTAATTTTATCATCATGTAAAGATAGGAACCACAGTCTATTATAATCAGATTTAAGTTTAGTGTACAAAAAATGTTTTAAATTTGTTTTTGTGTTCATAACAAATCTTAAGTCAAGTTTTAAATATTTTAATAAGGACAGGATAGTACTATACCAACTTTTCTTATTCTGATCAGATAATAATTTTGATACAGAGAGAGCCTCAGACAAAAGAATGTCTTTACTATTAGATATACGAGTTAAATAAGAAAACATAGAAATTATTATTTCAATAAATAAAGGATATCTTCCGACTTCTCCAATCACTGCCAGGTTAGAGCTTCTTTTCCTAACTCCAAGTGAAAATTTACAAAATTTCATATGAGCTTTTTCTGCTTTTAGGTCATTACATAATTTTGAAAAATAATTATCTCCCTTGTCTAATAATTTCTGGGGATCAAATGTACCCCACACTTCGCTACCATATGTTAAAATAGGCTTAACAGTATGGTCAAATACATGTAATAGGGTTTTAATTTTCGGCTTATGCCCTTCAAAACATTTATACATTTTAAATAAGGCTTTTAAGCCTCTTTTATATAATTCTTCTTTAGCATCTGAGAAGCTCCCAGAGGCATTAAACATTACCCCTAAATCTGTATTGTTTAACTTTTTCAATCAACTGATTATCAATCATAAAAGTAACTGGGAACAGTCTTCCAGTACTATTAAATACTAGTGATTTAGTCTTATCAGTATTAATTTCCATACCCCATTTTTTACAGTACTGAGATACTTTATCCAGACTGTTTTGTAGTCCTTCTGCAGTTTCAGAGAGGAGAACAATGTCATCAGCATATAATAAACAGTTTAATTTTAGAGAATTGAGGGTAACAGGATTACAAATTTGGTCAAAAATTTCTGGGAGATCATTAATAAACAGTTTAAACAGGTTGGGGTTTAGATTATCTCCTTGGCGAACACCAATGTTGGAAGAAAATGAATCAGTTACATTTGATCTGTCGGTTTTTACACATAATTCTGTTTTTTGATACATGTTTTTAATAATGTTATAGAATAAGTCACTTATCCCGTTCTTCCTTAATTTATATAAAAGGCCATCATGCCTCACTTTATCAAAAGCCTTTCTCAAGTCAATAAAAGATGAAAAAAGAACTTTTGGATTATTCTGGGTATATTTTTCGATAAGAGTCTTAAGAACAAACACATGATCACTTGTTCTAACTTCTTTTATTTTTACAGAAACCAATCTGTTCTGGTCTAATAATATTTCTTTTAAATAAAAAAACTCTCTAATCTTGTATTAAGTATTTTAGCAAATAATTTTCCCAATGCACTACCAATTGTAATACCTCTATAATTTGTGGGATCATCTTTAGGGCCATTTTTATAAATAGGAACAATGAACCCATTTGCCCAAGATGAAGGAAAAGAGCTTGTCGAGACGACAAAACAAAATTAAATGTTTTATTGAAACTTTTCAATAGGAATGACTGGCTACTTTTCAACATTTCATTTAATATCATGTCCATGCTGCTGGACTTCTTATTTTTTAATGAAAATATTCTATTATTTCTTTATTTGTAATTTTAAAATCAAGTTCTGAAAAAATGTGTTCCTCTTCTAACCTTTTAAGGGACAGACCATTTAACTTGAAGGGGGGGTTATGGTTTTTTGTTCCGTTCAGAATTTTTTTACGACAACACAAGAGTTAGAATATTTTGGTTTTTTTTGTCGCGCAAAGCGCGAAATTTTTTTCCAGAATCTAACATTAGGTTATATGACAAAAACTCTGAATCAGATTATTTTTTTTATCCTCCACCAAAATCAGTATATTTTTTTCAGCAACATTGGGAATCAGAATATTTTTTTAGAAAAAACCATAACCCCCCCCCCTTCAAGTTAAATGGTCGTTGCCTAAGATCCTTTTTAATATCGGAATTGAGAGCATTCAATTTGTTATTATTAAGCTCTTGAAAGTAATTAAACCAGGTAATATTTGCAATGTCAGGAGAAGTTGTCTTATTGTCTCTAGATAAGTCATTTAATAAGGTCCAATATTTACTTGGATTGTTTTCCCTAAGGTTATCAAGTTCATCTATTATATTTTTTCTGAAATCTTTCAGTTTCTTTTTTCTATTTTAAGTAGTGAGAAATAAGATCCTCTAACTAGAGGATCCTTACTGTATTGTTTTAGCAATTTCTCCTTGTCATCTAACTGTCGTCATAAATTGAAAAGAGATTAATCAAACCACTTGGGTTGTCTTTTTTTATTCAAAATCTTACTGTTTCTTGTTTTCCTTGGACTCTTTAGTTTCAAAGACATATTAGCAGCTTCCGTAATAATACAGTTTAGATCATTTACCATTGAGTCAATATTATTATAATTATTTTCATTAAAATTAATTATTAGTTCATCTATTCGAGTTGATGACATAGCATTTTGGAAAAGTTGAGTTGAATTTTCATCCCATTTGTAGGTGGATGGAGAAGGGTGTGATCTACTATCAGAAGTATTATAGATTTGATGACCAGTTCTCAGCATTATAGAGATTTGGCAGTGATCAGACAACTCGCCTAAGAATTTATTTACTTTAAAAAATAAAATATTTTTAATTAAACTTTCAGATGATATGAAATAGTCCACAACACTGCTACCATTAGGTGTGAAGCAAGTAAATTCACCCATGAAATCGCCTGAAATACGTCCATTTTAATATTCTTAAGCCAGTATGAATGCACAATTCATTTAAAGTTTTACCTCTTGTGGATAACACACTATCCTCACTATGTCTGGTATATAAATTAATATCTGGTGAAAATTTTTAAAAAATAGGGATATTATTTATTGTGTTATCAGCTGGTATAAAATCTAATGCTTTGGATACCAGTTCTAGCATTCAAATCACCTGCTAATATTATTTTCCCATCATTTGAGTATTTAGATATATCTTTCTCAATAACCTTAAGAATATCATCTTGAAGTTTTCTCGAGTATGAGGAGTACTCAGGGGGGTTATAAATAAAGCATATATACATGTAGATATCATCCTTCAGTCCAAAAAAGGATTTACAAAGTTTAAGCCAAATATAGTTATTATTTTGGTGTTCCAGAAATTTAACACCAGTTCTTGGTTGTGTTTTAACAACGTTTGTTGGTACCTTTAGATTTTGGTCTAATTAAATGGACTGATCTAAACCCCTCTAGCATCAGCGAATTTTCTAAAGAACAATGGGTTTCCATAAGACATATAATATCTTTTTCATTTATGAATGTTTGATCACTATACTTATCAAAACCTTTGTTTGTGCCCATTTATATTCCAGCACCCAATATGTAAATTATTCTTGTTCACCTTATCTAAGCACATATCAAATGAAAATAACAAAATAAAACAGTTCCTGTGAATAACAGAATTATAATGTTAGGAGAATACACAAATAATAATAATATTACTTCTCCATCATAGAAAAACAGCAGTCAGTGTGTAAAGGGAGATAACCTATATATAAACTAGAATACAATACACTGTACATTGTACAACACTGTACATGTATATTCATTTTTTGACCTTAAATATTCCAAATATAGGACCCAGTCATAATCAGTAATCAATAGGAATTATCTTTTACCAGGATATTAAAATAATTCAAATATATTAGTTATTATAAATTGTCTTTCCAATTTTCATTAGTTTTACCAAGACATTAAAATACAACATAAAATTTTAAATGTAATACATTTGTAGTAATTAAAAATTGCCTTTCAAACATTAACTGCTGTTTTTCTACTATGACATATGTTATGTTCCCTACACAACCATAGTAATAATTATTTTTCTACTATGACATATGTTATGTTCCCTACACAACCATAGTAATAACTGTTTTTCTACTATGACATATGTTATGTTCCCTACACAACCATAGTAATAACTGTTTTTCTACTATGACATATGTTATGTTCCCTACACAACCATAGTAATAATTATTTTTCTACTATGACATATGTTATGTTCCCTACACAACCATAGTAATAACTGTTTTTCTACTATGACATATGTTATGTTCCCTACACAACCATAGTAATAACTGTTTTTCTACTATGACATATGTTATGTTCCCTACACAACCATGGTAATAACTGTTTTTCTACTATGACATATGTTATGTTCCCTACACAACCATAGTAATAATTATTTTTCTACTATGACATATGTTATGTTCCCTACACAACCATAGTAATAACTGTTTTTCTACTATGACATATGTTATGTTCCCTATACAACCATGGTAATAACTGTTTTTCTACTATGACATATGTTATGTTCCCTACACAACCATAGTAATAACATTGAAGTATTATAAGATTTGAAAATTTACTTCAAAAGAGAGAAATTATAATTGAACCCAAAATGTCCATTTTATAATATAAAACACTATTCTTGTGATCATTATTATACCACTTCATGTACCATATACAAATTACAATACAAGTATGGTTAAAATTACAATACAAGTACATGTATCAGCAAACTTATCAGTATTCAAGTTATTTGTACCAAGAATTCTTCGTTGTATTTGTATACAGTGATGGGTTAAAACTTCGGCCCCATGGGTACATGAGAAAAGGGGGGACTGCTGGTACTTCTGAATTATTGTATCCCTATTGTGTTGGGACCTAAACCCATTTTGTTTAGGTCTTTGACTAGTCCGAGATTCCTCTGTCGTTTAACGGCATTGATAAAGTTGCTGTAGCCGACTAGTCCGAGATTCCTCTGTCGTTTAACGGCATTGATAAAGTTGCTGTAGCCGACTAGTCCGAGATTCCTCTGTCGTTTAACGGCATTGATAAAGTTCAACGGCTACAGCAACTTTATCAATGCCGTTAAACGAAAGAGGAATCTCGGACTAGTCTTTGACCTGCCCTAAACCCATTTTGTTTAGGTCTTTGACTTACCCTAAACCCATTTTGTTTAGGTCTTTGACCTACCCTAAACCCATTTTGTTTAGGTCTTTGACCTGCCCTAAACCCATTTTGTTTAGGTCTTTGACCTGCCCTAAACCCATTTTGTTTAGGTCTTTGACCTACCCTAAACCCATTTTGTTTAGGTCTTTGACCTGCCCTAAATCCATTTTGTTTAGGTCTTATGACCTGCCCTAAACCCATTTTGTTTAGGTCTTATGACCTGCCCTAAACCCATTTTGTTTAGGTCTTTGACCTGCCCTAAACCCATTTTGTTTAGGTCTTTGACCTGCCCTAAACCCATTTTGTTTAGGTCTTTGACCTGCCCTAAACCCATTTTGTTTAGGTCTTTGACCTGCCCTAAACCCATTTTGTTTAGGTCTTTGACCTGCCCTAAACCCATTTTGTTTAGGTCTTTGACCTGCCCTAAACCCATTTTGTTTAGGTCTTTGACCTACCCTAAACCCATTTTGTTTAGATCTTTGACCTGCCCTAAACCCATTTTGTTTAGGTCTTTGACCTGCCCTAAACCCATTTTGTTTAGGTCTTATGACCTGCCCTAAACCCATTTTGTTTAGGTCTTTGACCTGCCCTAAATCCATTTTGTTTAGGTCTTATGACCTGCCCTAAACCCATTTTGTTTAGGTCTTTGACCTGCCCTAAACCCATTTTGTTTAGGTCTTATGACCTGCCCTAAACCCATTTTGTTTAGGTCTTTGACCTGCCCTAAACCCATTTTGTTTAGGTCTTTGACCTGCCCTAAATCCAATTTGTTTAGGTCTTATGACCTGCCCTAAACCCATTTTATTTAGGTCTTATGACCTGCCCTAAACCCATTTTGTTTAGGTCTTTGACCTACCCTAAACCCATTTTGTTTAGGTCTTTGACCTGCCCTAAACCCATTTTGTTTAGCTCTTTGACCTACCCTAAACCCATTTTGTTTAGGTCTTTGACCTGCCCTAAACCCATTTTGTTTAGGTCTTTGACCTGCCCTAAACCCATTTTGTTTAGGTCTTTGACCTGCCCTAAGCCCATTTTGTTTAGGTCTTTGACCTGCCCTAAACCCATTTTGTTTAGGTCTTTGACCTGCCCTAAACCCATTTTGTTTAGGTCTTTGACCTACCCTAAACCCATTTTGTTTAGGTCTTTGACCTGCCCTAAACCCATTTTGTTTAGGTCTTTGACCTGCCCTAAACCCATTTTGTTTAGGTCTTTGACCTGCCCTAAACCCATTTTGTTTAGGTCTTTGACCTGCCCTAAACCCATTTTGTTTAGGTCTTTGACCTGCCCTAAATCCATTTTGTTTAGGTCTTATGACCTGCCCTAAACCCATTTTGTTTAGGTCTTTGACCTGCCCTAAACCCATTTTGTTTAGGTCTTTGACCTGCCCTAAACCCATTTTGTTTAGGTCTTTGACCTGCCCTAAATCCATTTTGTTTAGGTCTTATGACCTGCCCTAAACCCATTTTGTTTAGGTCTTGTGACCTGCCCTAAACCCATTTTGTTTAGGTCTTTGACCTGCCCTAAGCCCATTTTGTTTAGGTCTTTGACCTGCCCTAAATCCATTTTGTTTAGGTCTTATGACCTGCCCTAAACCCATTTTGTTTAGGTCTTATGACCTGCCCTAAACCCATTTTGTTTAGGTCTTTGACCTGCCCTAAACCCATTTTGTTTAGGTCTTTGACCTGCCCTAAACCCATTTTGTTTAGGTCTTTGACCTGCCCTAAACCCATTTTGTTTAGGTCTTTGACCTGCCCTAAACCCATTTTGTTTAGGTCTTTGACCTGCCCTAAACCCATTTTGTTTAGGTCTTTGACCTGCCCTAAACCCATTTTGTTTAGGTCTTTGACCTACCCTAAACCCATTTTGTTTAGGTCTTTGACCTGCCCTAAACCCATTTTGTTTAGGTCTTTGACCTGCCCTAAACCCATTTTGTTTAGGTCTTATGACCTGCCCTAAACCCATTTTGTTTAGGTCTTTGACCTGCCCTAAATCCAATTTGTTTAGGTCTTATGACCTGCCCTAAACCCATTTTGTTTAGGTCTTTGACCTGCCCTAAATCCATTTTGTTTAGGTCTTATGACCTGCCCTAAACCCATTTTGTTTAGGTCTTTGACCTGCCCTAAACCCATTTTGTTTAGGTCTTTGACCTGCCCTAAACCCATTTTGTTTAGGTCTTATGACCTGCCCTAAACCCATTTTGTTTAGGTCTTGTGACCTCGATATGAAGAACTTTCTTCATATTGAATTTTATGTTTGTTACAAACACACTAGTTCCCTGATCTGTTAAGTGAGGGCCATTTCTTAAGTAAAATTTCCTTATAGGGACATTTCCATTGGACAGCACTGGGTTATTACAAACTGTAACATTTGATTTATTGAGATATTTATATTGAAACAAAATATTACTCTCTACAATTTTATTATTCAGCTCTTGTTCAGTCATTGCAAGGAAAGGCAGAGACAGGATAATTTTGGCAAATTTGCAATGACTGGAAAGAGCTGAAATATATTCATCACAGATTTCAACACATTGTTCTGGAGTGCCATTCCTTAAATTGTTAGTAAAAACATGCAATAAGATGCAGTCATAGTCTTGGTCTAATTCCTCAATTTTTTCAAACATTTCATCAAATGTATATCCAATGTACTTATGTACTAAACAGTTACTAAGAAAATTTTCAGTTCAAATGCGATCTATGTGGGAGTTTCCAATTAGTAAGATTTTTGCATGCTTATTGTCAGAGTTCTGCTGCAATTGTTCGTTCAAACTCTCGTCAGCTTCAGATAGTGGAGAGAAACGATTAGATGTTTCAGTGTCAAATTCAGATGATTCTCTGTACCTATTTCGTGTTCCAAGTTTAGGTGCATGTGAATTCCTTTGAATGTTCAAATTATATGTAGATTGATTCTCAACTTTCTTGTCTACATTTACATTTGAGTCATGTTGAAGTTGTACCGGTAGTTTCGATGCAATTTTGGATAAACTTTCAGTAATACCAGATTCGGCTGAAACTGTTTTATCCAGTGTTTGACAGGTCTTGTCTAAATTGTGGTTGATTTTTTCAATCTAACTTGTAACTTTATACATGAGATAATAAAGAGCACTGTCACTTTTAACTTTGTATATCAATAGTTATACACTGTCACTGTACTGTATGTAAAATTAGTCAGAGATTCCTCTGCCGTCCGATGGCTTTTTTTTCAACTTGCTGGAGCCGTGGGACGTCAGAGAGCTCTACATACGGAAAACAGCGGATTTGCCCATGCAACTCTGCCTTGGCACATTTCCACGTTTCGTGGCTATCAGATTTTATTTTCTATCCGAAACCCTTAAGTAAGTAAGTAAATTTTATTTAAATTCGGCAAATATATATATAAATCAACATGACAAACATGAGCTCTGAGGAGCTCTTTGACCAACTGATATTTTAAAATAAAACAGCAAAAGTATAACAAAACAATCATATACAGATACAGACATGGTAAAAGACATACATGTTTAAGAAGGATATAATAGACAAAGATAACTACATGTGAAGTTGTTTAATAAATTGTAAGTATCGTATAGATACTTATATTATCCAAACAGAAATTTAGATACAGTGTGGACGTGTAGATCCCATGCACATTTGGCCATACAAAGGTAAACGCATCCAAACTGTCCCACACCCAGAAAAATAAATTTTGGTTAACTTCACATGGAGCGTAAAACACACAATACACAAAACATATTTGGAAATAGCACATGCAGCATAAGACATAAATAATAAATCATAAAAGCAAGCACATATAAAGCATAACTGCAACATTATGATCATGCATTAAAATGACATGAAACCATGCATGCAAACATAAAAACAAGTTAATAGTACAGCACTATAAGAAAAGCATATAAGAACATAAAAACAGGAAGGGCTTGAAGAGTTCTGATTAGTCCGAGATTGCTCAGCCGTCCGACAGCTTTTTTCGACTTGCTGTAGCCGTGGGACGTCAGAGAGCTCTACATACGGAAAACAGCAGATTTTCCATCCAACTCTGGGTCAGCACATTTCCATGTTTCGTGGCTATTTGATTTTATTTTCTATCGGAAACCCTTATATAAATCGCTTCACCAATCATTTTTCTATTCATTCATAACCAGCTTACCCTCAGAAAGTGGTGTTACACTCCATTACAGCACGATTTTCCCTTAGACCCTATGATTTCATCATTTCACATCCATTTTGGAACATTTGTCACGTGACTTCGAGAAAACTACGATTACCGCAATGTATCATGGGAGATGATTTGCATATAAACAAACAAACAAATATTTTTATTAAGGCAGAACAATTAACATAAAATTTAATACAAATCATCTCCCATGAAAATCACTTTATTTTAAAATGCAAAAGATTTTAACAAATCAGACTCAAATTTTATGACAAAGTGTCAAAAACACTGAATTTAATTTTTTTTAATAATGCTGAGAATAAAATGAATATTTTATTAAATAACAAATCATGCCCCATTTTAAAACTTACTTCCTCTTTCATCTCAAATTGTTTAGCAATAAGAAAATCTTTATTACTGTAACTCATACTCCATGCAATAATTATTCATGTTCATTTATTTACATATTATGTATAATTTGTATCACATTTTATTATGTAATTGGGCTATAACCATATCCTGTTGATGAGTTTGTGCCAATAAAAGAATTTGAATTTGTAAGTTTGAAAGTCAGTAGTTCTACACTGCCACTTTTAAGTTTGTATTTCAATGGTTATGCACTGTTATTTTAAGTTTGAATGTCAGTAGTTCTACACTGCCACTTTTAAGTTTGTATTTCAATGGTTATGCACTGTTATTTTAAGTTTGTATTTCAATGGTTATGCACTGTTATTTTAAGTTTGTATTTCAATGGTTATGCACTGTTATTTTAAGTTTGTATTTCAATGGTTATGCACTGTTATTTTAAGTTTGTATTTCAATGGTTATGCACTGTTATTTTAAGTTTGTATGTCAATAGTTACACAATGTCACTTTAAATTTAGTTCACATGTCAATAATAGTCAAACGCTATCACTTTAAGTTCTAACATTGCGTCCTTCTTTGGCTTTGTGGACAAACGAGCGATTTATCAATGGTATAATCTCATTCGCACATGTGCCGGTGAATGTGACTGACTTTTCCATTGACAGCATAAATTGTGTGCAACATTTTCCGCAAACGTAAATATAAATTACCGTCTTCCAATCAAAGTATACTACCGTATTTGTACTCTTAGACATATCAGAGTCGAAATAAATCATGGAAGCCAGAATGTGCTTAGAGTTTTAACATGGATTGGCAGATATTAGTAAATTTTATTCCTTGCCTCTGGCTCGGGATAAAATACTAATATTCGCCTCTGGTTCAGGATAAAATACTAATATCCGCCAATCCATGTTAAAACTCCCAACACATTCTGGCTTCCACACTGTCACTTTAAGTTTATATGTCAATAGTTACACAATGTCACTTTAAATTAAGTTCACATGTCAATAAGTCAAATGCTATCACTTTTTAGTTGGTATGTCAATAGTCACACACTGTCACTTTAAGTTCACATGTCAATAGTCACACACTGTCACTTTAAGTTCACATGTCAATAGTCACACACTGTCACTTTCAGTTCATATGTCAATAGTCACACACTGTCACTAAGTTCACATGTCAATAGTCACACACTCACTTTAAGTTCACATGTCAATAGTCACACACTGCCACTTTAAGTTCACATGTCAAAAGTTACACACTGTCACTTTAAGTTCATATGTCAATAGTTACTGTAACTTTAAGTTCACATGTCAATAGTCACACACTATCACTTAAAGTTCCTATATATATATGTCAATAGTCACAACCTGTCACATCAAGCTTATATTGCAGTTTTAAATTTCCGTTACCTTATTATATTGTATTATGCTTTCCCTTTGTATCTACAGAACATGGCACAGAAAGGACATGGCGCTCCACCACCTTACCAAGGACCCCCACCTCAATATGTTTATCCATCAAATGTAAGTATCTCATATCAAGGTCATGTATACATGAATAGACAACACAAGAAGTTAGACTCAGAACTTTTATTGCAAATGTAGACAAAGTGTGACAAACCACCAATACTTGAGTTGCAGTTTAAAGATTTCCTGACCCCTTTTTTAGCTCACCTGGCCAAAGGCCATGTGAGTTTTTGTCGTACGTCGTAAACTTTCACATTTAAATCTTCTCCTCTGAAACCGTTGAAACAAATTAAACCAAACCTGGCAGGGATGGTTCCTGGATGGGTCCCTTTCAAAATTGTGTCCGACAGCCCTGCCCTCCATTCAAGATGGCTGCTGTTACTAAAAATAGAAATTTCCTCAATTGTCCATTGCTGCTTTAGTACAAGTCAAAATGAGCTCAAATTTTAACTGCAGCTACATGGCAAGGAGTAGTTTAAGGTAGAGACTGACACTAGTCACATGACTTTTAAGAATATTGATTAAAATGTGGTAATAATTATTAATTATGTTTGCAGTATTTCTTACGAGGTATTTTGTTTTTTGAATTTTCTACATATGATTTGTGCAAGTTCTCAAATTAAACTGAAATACAAATTTAATACAGTAATTTCTTGGCAATAATACATTATATGTGTAAAATGCTATATGAAGCATTTTGTCAAGGGAGGTAATCATGTCTCAAATGATATTAGAATATGATGAGTTTTGCATGTTTTTGTTAAATATTAAAGTTTTTAATATTATGACCCCAGACTTTCCTTACACTTGTGAAAATAAAACAAAATGCACCATATTATATAAAAAAAATTGAAATTTTAAATGACAGGATTTTTCGCTATTCAAGAATTTTGAGGAGAATTTATACATTTCACGTACAATGCATTATAAAAGTTGAAGATTTAAATGCTTCATATCTTGAAAATTAGTCTGGTGACCTATATTTTTAAATTAAATTCCTTAAAGTCTGCCACAAAAGCAATAAATCTGGCCAGTTTTAAGGAAATTCAATGACAAATTATTTTAGTATGAAATGTGGGTCTCTACCTTAAAGAGTGCAAAATTAGCTCTAAAAATGTACTTTTCCTGCCCTTGAAGAATTGTAGACAGCTTAGTTTGCTAACTATATCACCCAGAAAGGAAAGCTTTCCCTTACAAACATTATGTTTGCCTGTTTTATTTTCATTTATTCAATGTCTTATTAAAAAAAGTGAAAAATGTGGACATTTTTCATGAAATTGACAAAAAAGGGTATATGTCAGGGTGTCTTTCTAGACCCCTAACTTTTTATTTTACCTGGAAACATATCTTTATTTTTTAATGATATGTAGCATGGATATAAGTAATGTGATATATCTTTTTTTTTTAAATTCATTGACACAATTTGTTTCTATTCCATTTTAAAATCAAATTTTGTTGGATTTCACCAAAGCCAATTACAGGCTATATTGCCCAAAAAGGGTAGCCATTTTGAAAAAAAAAAATGAAAAAATTATAAAAATTTATGTCTTAGATATTCCAAAATATTCATTTATCATATTATACTCAGATAATTAAAAAAAAAATTATATGCTATTTTTTTTGGTACCTTAATGACACGGAGAAGTGAAAAAAATGACATTTTTTTTTGGACTTTAGAGGGGGGTAACTCTTTCAGGGAATATTTTTAAAATAAGCCTGGAAACCTATTCTAAAATTTTGATATTTTGTTAGGTACATCCCAAAGAACAATATATATGAAGTTCAAAAAAATTCATTGACTAGTTTTTTTTTGCCCATAGTGTCCTTCTCTACCTTAACTTATATTCCGGATTTTTTTGTGAAATTTTTCTTTCAGTAGATTTATACCGATTATGCAAATTAGGCATATTTTGATAAAAGATCACATTTAAATCTTCTTCTCTGAAACCGCTGAACCAAATCAAACCAAATTTGGCTGGGATAGTCCTAGGGTAGTCCCATTTCAAAATTGTGTCCGACAGCCCCGCCCTCCATTCAAAATGGTTGCTGTTACTAAAAATAGGAATTTCTCTAGTTGTCCATTGCTGCTTTATTATAAATCAAAATGAACTCAAATTTTAACTGCAGCTACATGACAATGAGTAGTTTAACAAATATTCTGGGTTTTTCTGTAAGATTTTTTCAGCCAGTTTTTTCCGTTTAGGAATATTATGAGATAAAAATCACATCAAAATCTTTTCCTCAGAAATTTGAGTTGAAATGATCTTTGGGTGGCCCACTTTCAAAATTATGTGTAACACCCCCATTTTCTATCAACTTTAGATGTCAAATTGAAAACCAGGTGAGCGATTACAGGCTCCTGGTAGCCTCTAGTGTTATTAGCACTCAAAATCACATAAGTGCAGGATAATAAATGTACAATATTAATATACGTACATTGACGGAAAATATATAATTACAAGCTTTTCTGGCCTGTTTTGTAGCAGGTGCAAAGTAATTTCAAATTTGCCAACAGTACATACATGTGTATTGTATTTATCCTACAGTGTCACAAAGTCCAGAACAAGTGCCAAATTGTCTGAAGAATAGCGGAAACACACAAAGCATCGTTATGATTAAATGGTTTTCAATGGTGTCCTCTGTGAAGTCCTCGCTAATACTATTGCACTTTCGCATTGTCGCTCTACATTAATCAGGTACCAGAAAAGCTTAATTAGGTCCATGACTAAATAACACTGAAGTTTATTTGACCTCTTTTAGATAGTACTCAAAATCACACAATTGCAGGAAAAAAATGTTTTATGCCAACTTTAGGGTTCATTTTAAATGTCCAAGGTTAATAGTATACACCTATTTACTGGCTATGAGGACAATAGCAAGTTTATTGTCTCCCGAGACACCAACTATTTCCCGACCGCAAAGCAGAGGGAAATAGTTGATGTGGAGGGGGACAATAAACTTGCTATTGTCCGAATAGCCAGTAAATAGGTGTTTTATTATACCAAAGGCATTCTAGGAAATCTGAGAAAATATGGCTATTTAAAAGACACAAATAGAAGTTCTTAATAGTAATATTAAGAAAAAATATCAACAATAAAAGCTTCAGCAGATGCCATTTTATTGTCTGGTAAACAAATAATCGTATCTCTCTGGCAAGTAGATGCATGTACGTTAAAACATGAAAGATCCGAACCATAAAAGCACGGGAAAACGTATGCTGTTTGAACTGAACTATTTCCGTAGGGAAATAGTCATCGAGACTATTTCCCCTAGGGATAATAGTCATGATCCGTCATCAAAACTATTTAAACAAAATCAGCAATTGGATTTTTATGTGCAAAATAGTAATTTTATCTGCATTTAATTTTATATAGAAAATATATACTTCAAGATATAATAATTATACATGTTTTATTTACAACTTATATTTTAAGGAAAGTACAATGTCTCATATAGTCATCAAGTTCACAGAAACAAGCAATAAAACAATGAAATATTTGTGTAAATATATAAAAGAGAAGAACCAAGTTATCACATGATCATAAGTACTATAATCACAGGTGTTACAAATGTTACAAAATAAGACATCATTTCCTACGTAAAGTTTCTTTTGTTTTAAAGCATCTCAAGATTCTTATTTTATTTACAGACAACAGTGATAGTGACCCAACCACCACCACGAGTAGTTCATACTTCATCAGTAAGTACATATATAGTAACTAGACTTTAGTTCAAAGGTCATCTGTAAGTTAATAACTACTCCACAGGTAAGTATTTGAGAAGAATATGATTATCATGCTGTCCTCCGTCTTTCTGAAACAAATACTTTCATATTTCATGTAGAGTTATGTTTGTGAACATCATGCTTGTGTAATATGATTAATAATCATAACAAAATACAGGTCAAAGGTCAATTTAACATTTTAGAGTTATGCCCCTTGTAGATGTGTTAGTGGGTTTTTTTTTTGATTGCATGAACAAAGCTTGAAGCATATAATATATAGAACAGTTTATGGAATATACAAATGTACATGTAATAGCCAATCAGTTTATAGCCTGAAAAAATATATGTAGAGTTAGACCAATCAAAAAATTATTTGCTGCTTCTTGCAGAGTTTGCGAAATTGTCAGTCCTGTCAGATATGACCAACAAAATTTGGGCAAATTTTGATAAGGACTGACACAAGATTGGTATTTTGCAATAGAAAATTAATGAGGACTGACATTATTTTAACTAGGACCACCAAGCCCATATGCAATTTCGCGAACTCTGATGTTGCAAAGACTACTGGTACATGTACTTAAACTTTCTACTAAGACATTTTGTACTTATTTATACCATGATGAGTTAGTTATTGTTGTTTAACTTCCAGTGAGTAATCTATCAGCTATGTCATGACAAGAACAGATTTCTTTTGATGAGGTGATTTCTGCTTTATACTAGACCAACACACTGAGTTGGATTTGTATAGTGCTAGCTCACTGAAACAGCAGCTTTTAGGTAGACATGTTATGCACTCAGGCACAGTACCGTTATACTGATTCTGAGCCAACCAGTCTCTCCTCTTAAGTCTTAGAGGAGAAGCAGCAGATACCAAATGTTATAGTCTATGGTTTGACTTGAGATAGAACCAATGATCTAACACACTTAAAATGAGTACACTCTAACCATTCCACCACTTAGCTTGAGGCAGTTACAACATGATGAAGTTAGATTTCTATTGTTAAACATTTATATTTTAGCCTGGAATCTTAGGATCAGTGTTGAAGGAAGTAAATTTAGTTGGAAGAGGGGTAGAAAAAGGCCTGAACTGGGCAGGGAACCAGATTGACCAGTCAATAAAACAGTGTGAAATTGGTGCCGTACTGGTATGTACAATCCTACTTTTAGTTGTAAATTATTTATTTTTAAATTTGGTAAATTTATTGTATAAGGCCATTCACCATTATATGTCTTGTTCATAGTCAATTATTTCATACTTGGTAATGCTGTTTCCTTGTATAACTTGAAATGAAAATTCTGTAAATTTAATGGTAGCTTTCAGAATTTATCCTGCATTGTTTAAATACTAATAACGGTATATTTCAAACTAGAATCATTGGTCCCATTGATTTTTTTAAGAAGAGTGGTTGATAACTTTCCAAATTAAATGTATGTTATTTATTTTTATAGTTATTAGTAATAGTGCAAACCTCTTTTCACAGCAAATTTTCCAGACGAACAATGTTGTTCAATTGGTCTCCCGTGCCAGTGGGCGGTCCCTACAAATAATTATGTCACCAACACAACAGTTAGTGATAGACGGAGCTGGGCAAGAGGGACCCCAAGCTTTTAATAGTAAGTACCCATTATCATTCCACACAAGTGGGCTAAAGAGACCCCCAATCATTTAATAGTAAGTTCCTGTAATCAGTCCACACAATTGGGCTAAAGAGACCCCCAATCATTTAATAGTAAGTTCCTGTAATCAGTCCACACAATTGGGCTAAAGAGACCCCAAATCATTTAATAGTAAGTTCCTGTAATCAGTCCACACAATTGGGCTAAAGAGACCCCCAATCATTTAATAGTAAGTTCCTGTAATCAGTCCACACAATTGGGCTAAAGAGACCCCAAATCATTTAATAGTAAGTTCCTGTAATCAGTCCACACAAGTGGGCTAAAGAGACCCCCAAGCATTTAATAGTAAGTTCCTGTAATCAGTCCACACAAGTGGGCTAAAGAGACCCCCAATCATTTAATAGTAAGTTCCTGTAATCAGTCCACACAAGTGGGCTAAAGAGACCCCAAATCATTTAATAGTAAGTTCCTGTAATCAGTCCACACAAGTGGGCTAAAGAGACCCCCAAGCATTTAATAGTAAGTTCCTGTAATCAGTCCACAGAGACAGTAGTTTTTACACACTACTGTAAGGTAAATTGTAGTTGTTCCCACAGGAAAAAATACATACCAAATCGAGCAAAACATGGCTGTGCATGATGTATGAACTTGTAAGAATTCAGAGACAGTCTGATTAATGTGACCACACTCATTTTTAGTGTGTAGTAGGTAGCAGCTTTATAAAATCGAGCAAGACATGGCTGTGCATGATGTATGAACTTGTAAGAATTCAGAGACAGTCTGATTAATGTGACCACACTCATTTTTAGTGTGTAGTAGGTAGCAGCTTTATAAAATCGAGCAAGACATGGCTGTGCATGATGTATGAACTTGTAAGAATTCAGAGACAGTCTGATTAATGTGACCACACTCATTTTTAGTGTGTAGTAGGTAGCAGCTTTATAAAATCGAGCAAGACATGGCTGTGCATGATGTATGAACTTGTAAGAATTCAGAGTCTGATTATTGTGACCACACTCATTTTTAGTGTGTAGTAGGTAGCAGCTTTATAAAATCGAGCAAGACATGGCTGTGCATGATGTATGAACTTGTAAGAATTCAGAGACAGTCTGATTATTGTGACCACACTCATTTTTAGTGTGTAGTAGGTAGCAGCTTTATAAAATCGAGCAAGACATGGCTGTGCATGATGTATGAACTTGTAAGAATTCAGAGACAGTCTGATTATTGTGACCACACTCATTTTTAGTGTGTAGTAGGTAGCAGCTTTATAAAATCAAGCAAGACATGGCTGTGCATGATGTATGAACTTGTAAGAATTCAGAGACAGTCTGATTAATGTGACCACACTCATTTTTAGTGTGTAGTAGGTAGCAGCTTTATAAAATCGAGCAAGACATGGCTGTGCATGATGTATGAACTTGTAAGAATTCAGAGTCTGATTAATGTGACCACACTCATTTTTAGTGTGTAGTAGGTAGCAGCTTTATAAAATCGAGCCAGACATGGATGTGCATGATGTATGAACTTGTAAGAATTCAGAGACAGTCTGATTATTGTGACCACACTCATTTTTAGTGTGTAGTAGGTAGCAGCTTTATAAGAATTCAGAGACAGTCTGATTATTGTGACCACACTCATTTTTAGTGTGTAGTAGGTAGCAGCTTTATCTGTTTTAGATTTGGTTAAATATTTATTCAGAAGTTGTCGCACTGAAAAATAGAAACAAAACATAGAGTTAATATATTAACATTAAATCTGTTCTCATATTGTCAGCCATGTAAGCAATACAAAATAATACTGATTCAGAGAGTTTCTCCCATGGTATTTTATAAAGGAAGAATCTAAATGAAATGAACAAAAAAGAAATAAATTTGAAACTTTTACTGTTGTTTGCTGTTCTTCATGATAGTCACAGTGGTCTATAATGGGCATAACTCAAAATGTATAGGAAATGACCCCTAGCCTGAAGATGTGTATTAGATGGTCCGTAGTCTGCAGACGTATGTGAGATAGTCCCTAGAATTACAGATTGAGCAGTGCGAGATTTGTGTAAGATAGCCCATAGCCTGCAGATGTCAGAGGAGCATGGGATAGTTCCTTGCTATTTTAAACAGATTTGTGTAAGATAGCCCATAGCCTGCAGATGTCAGAGGAGCATGGGATAGTTCCTTGCTATTTTTAAACAGATTTGTGTAAGATAGCCCATAGCCTGCAGGTTGGTGGTGCTTTTTATTTATAACCAATAATTTCTACATCTGTGATTTTTGTAACTCACAGATGCAGGCCTATCAGAAAGATCATCAACTATGGATCAGATACTTATTATAACTGTCATGTACATGACCAAAATCACAAGTAATCAGTAATGTAATGTTTTTATTTTATCTTTATTCAGCTTTATGGACTGTGATAAATGAGGGAAACAACCAGGTGCGTCTCCATAACAACAATAATTATATAGCTGTTGTGAATGGCATTACACAGATAGTTCACATGGTAAGTTTATCTATAATAGAGGACATTACACAGATAGTTCACATGGTAAGTTTATCTATAATAGAAGACATTACACAGATAGTTCACATGGTAAGTTTATCTATAATAGAGGACATTACACAGATGGTTCACATGGTAAGTTTATCTATAATAGAGGACATTACACAGATGGTTCACATGGTAAGTTTATCTATAATAGAGGACATTACACAGATAGTTCACATGGTAAGTTTATCTATAATAGAGGACATTACACAGATAGTTCACATGGTAAGTTTATCTATAATAGAGGACATTACACAGATGGTTCACATGGTAAGTTTATCTATAATAGAGGACATTACACAGATGGTTCACATGGTAAGTTTATCTATAATAGAGGACATTACACAGATAGTTCACATGGTAAGTTTATCTATAATAGAGGACATTACACAGATGGTTCACATGGTAAGTTTATCTATAATAGAGGACATTACACAGATAGTTCACATGGTAAGTTTATCTATAATAGAGGACATTACACAGATAGTTCACATGGTAAGTTTATCTATAATAGAGGACATTACACAGATGGTTCACATGGTAAGTTTATCTATAATAGAGGACATTACACAGATAGTTCACATGGTAAGTTTATCTATAATAGAGGACATTACACAGATAGTTCACATGGTAAGTTTATCTATAATAGAGGACATTACACAGATAGTTCACATGGTAAGTTTATCTATAATAGAGGACATTACACAGATAGTTCACATGGTAAGTTTATCTATAATAGAGGACATTACACAGATGGTTCACATGGTAAGTTTATCTATAATAGAGGACATTACACAGATAGTTCACATGGTAAGTTTATCTATAATAGAGGACATTACACAGATGGTTCACATGGTAAGTTTATCTATAATAGAGGACATTACACAGATAGTTCACATGGTAAGTTTATCTATAATAGAGGACATTACACAGATGGTTCACATGGTAAGTTTATCTATAATAGAGGACATTACACAGATGGTTCACATGGTAAGTTTATCTATAATAGAGGACATTACACAGATAGTTCACATGGTAAGTTTATCTATAATAGAGGACATTACACAGATGGTTCACATGGTAAGTTTATCTATAATAGAGGACATTACACAGATGGTTCACATGGTAAGTTTATCTATAATAGAGGACATTACACAGATAGTTCACATGGTAAGTTTATCTATAATAGAGGACATTACACAGATAGTTCACATGGTAAGTTTATCTATAATAGAGGACATTACACAGATAGTTCACATGGTAAGTTTATCTATAATAGAGGACATTACACAGATAGTTCACATGGTAAGTTTATCTATAATAGAGGACATTACACAGATAGTTCACATGGTAAGTTTATCTATAATAGAGGACATTACACAGATAGTTCACATGGTAAGTTTATCTATAATAGAGGACATTACACAGATAGTTCACATGGTAAGTTTATCTATAATAGAGGACATTACACAGATAGTTCACATGGTAAGTTTATCTATAATAGAGGACATTACACAGATAGTTCACATGGTAAGTTTATCTATAATAGAGGACATTACACAGATGGTTCACATGGTAAGTTTATCTATAATAGAGGACATTACACAGATAGTTCACATGGTAAGTTTATCTATAATAGAGGACATTACACAGATAGTTCACATGGTAAGTTTATCTATAATAGAGGACATTACACAGATAGTTCACATGGTAAGTTTATCTATAATAGAGGACATTACACAGATAGTTCACATGGTAAGTTTATCTATAATAGAGGACATTACACAGATAGTTCACATGGTAAGTTTATCTATAATAGAGGACATTACACAGATAGTTCACATGGTAAGTTTATCTATAATAGAGGACATTACACAGATGGTTCACATGGTAAGTTTATCTATAATAGAGGACATTACACAGATAGTTCACATGGTAAGTTTATCTATAATAGAGGACATTACACAGATGGTTCACATGGTAAGTTTATCTATAATAGAGGACATTACACAGATAGTTCACATGGTAAGTTTATCTATAATAGAGGACATTACACAGATAGTTCACATGGTAAGTTTATCTATAATAGAGGACATTACACAGATAGTTCACATGGTAAGTTTATCTATAATAGAGGACATTACACAGATAGTTCACATGGTAAGTTTATCTATAATAGAGGACATTACACAGATGGTTCACATGGTAAGTTTATCTATAATAGAGGACATTACACAGATAGTTCACATGGTAAGTTTATCTATAATAGAGGACATTACACAGATAGTTCACATGGTAAGTTTATCTATAATAGAGGACATTACACAGATGGTTCACATGGTAAGTTTATCTATAATAGAGGACATTACACAGATAGTTCACATGGTAAGTTTATCTATAATAGAGGACATTACACAGATAGTTCACATGGTAAGTTTATCTATAATAGAGGACATTACACAGATAGTTCACATGGTAAGTTTATCTATAATAGAGGACATTACACAGATGGTTCACATGGTAAGTTTATCTATAATAGAAGACATTACACAGATAATTCACATGGTAAGTTTATCTATAATAGAGGACATTACACAGATGGTTCACATGGTAAGTTTATCTATAATAGAGGACATTACACAGATGGTTCACATGGTAAGTTTATCTATAATAGAGGACATTACACAGATGGTTCACATGGTAAGTTTATCTATAATAGAGGACATTACACAGATGGTTCACATGGTAAGTTTATCTATAATAGAGGACATTACACAGATGGTTCACATGGTAAGTTTATCTATAATAGAGGACATTACACAGATAGTTCACATGGTAAGTTTATCTATAATAGAGGACATTACACAGATAGTTCACATGGTAAGTTTATCTATAATAGAGGACATTACACAGATAGTTCACATGGTAAGTTTATCTATAATAGAGGACATTACACAGATGGTTCACATGGTAAGTTTATCTATAATAGAGGACATTACACAGATGGTTCACATGGTAGGTTTATCTATAATAGAGGACATTACACAGATAGTTCACATGGTAAGTTTATCTATAATAGAGGACATTACACAGATAGTTCACATGGTAAGTTTATCTATAATAGAGGACATTACACAGATGGTTCACATGGTAAGTTTATCTATAATAGAGGACATTACACAGATAGTTCACATGGTAAGTTTATCTATAATAGAGGACATTACACAGATAGTTCACATGGTAAGTTTATCTATAATAGAGGACATTACACAGATAGTTCACATGGTAAGTTTATCTATAATAGAGGACATTACACAGATAGTTCACATGGTAAGTTTATCTATAATAGAGGACATTACACAGATGGTTCACATGGTAAGTTTATCTATAATAGAGGACATTACACAGATGGTTCACATGGTAAGTTTATCTATAATAGAGGACATTACACAGATGGTTCACATGGTAAGTTTATCTATAATAGAGGACATTACACAGATAGTTCACATGGTAAGTTTATCTATAATAGAGGACATTACACAGATGGTTCACATGGTAAGTTTATCTATAATAGAGGACATTACACAGATAGTTCACATGGTAAGTTTATCTATAATAGAAGACATTACACAGATAGTTCACATGGTAAGTTTATCTATAATAGAGGACATTACACAGATAGTTCACATGGTAAGTTTATCTATAATAGAGGACATTACACAGATAGTTCACATGGTAAGTTTATCTATAATAGAGGACATTACACAGATGGTTCACATGGTAAGTTTATCTATAATAGAGGACATTACACAGATGGTTCACATGGTAAGTTTATCTATAATAGAAGACATTACACAGATAGTTCACATGGTAAGTTTATCTATAATAGAGGACATTACACAGATGGTTCACATGGTAAGTTTATCTATAATAGAGGACATTACACAGATGGTTCACATGGTAAGTTTATCTATAATAGAGGACATTACACAGATGGTTCACATGGTAAGTTTATCTATAATGGAGGAAATAGTCTTTTTAAGAACCAGCTGTGCAATTTTTTATGTGCAGGTATATGTTTATATGTATTTAGGTTCCAGGACTCAGATCAATGGGTGTCTCGCCCTGGTCACAAAAACTTAGTTCGCAGGACACATTTCTGGAATTACCTTCATCAGGTACATGTATTGTCAAGTTTAACATTGGGGATAGAGGGTTCAATTTTTCTACTTTCTCAGAATCGACAATGATATTCAATTGTATTTGACATGAAACATCATTGTGATTTACTACCTATGCAATCAGTGCCTATCACCACTAATGTTGCGAGTTCGAATCTCGATCAGGGCGAGGTGTACAACAAATTATGTGATAAAGTTTGTCAGTGACTTGCGACAGGTCAGTGGTTTTCTCCAGGTCCTCGGGTTTCTTCTACCAATATAACTGACCGCCACGATATAACTGAAATACTGTTGAAAGTGGCATTAAACACCATCAAACCAATCATTGTGATATGTAGAGATAAGTTTGTACAATAGAAAACTCCATTAGCCCAGGGTTTATAGGATCCAGGGTCCTAGTCCTCATGATCATGGTAATATACATGTATGCTATCAGGTGTGTGCATCAACATCCATTATGTCATCATCTACACACAGTCAGCACAGACTTGTTTATGTGTTGATAATTGTCTTTATAAAATATACTTATGCATTTCTTCTATTTATTTCATTATTATGTTATATAGAAACAGTTATTTGAATTTACATAAAGGTTACATATGACAATTCCTTTTATAAAAATCAAAGTAGTGTTTTATTCAAGTCACTTACAGGATTATGAAACATCATAAGTTTATTTGGATTTCATGCTATTCTTATAAACTTGAAATAAAGTAGGTAAGATAGTGATTGTCTATAATGATATAGTCATGCATGGGCTCTCTGTCAAGATGGTCATGTGATGTTAAATGTATAAATACAGCAGAATTACAGCCAACTATTATAAGTATCTTTATTCAGCCTTTCCTAATTTCTGACAATGAAGTTGAAGCATATGCTGTCTTTCCGAGCGATCTTTCTTGTTTTAAAAATTGATTTAAACGACCACAGGTCAAGACTGTTATGACTTTTTATAATAAGAAATATTGCCAATTAGATTTATAGTTGCCATAGATAGGTCTATATTTGTATTTATACCCCCGCTCCCCGAAGGGGGAGGGAGGTATACTGTTTTACCTCTGTCCTTCCGTCCGTCCAAGATATTTTTCTCAGTAACTGTTGATGGCAGAAATCTGATTTTTGGTCACAAGCTTCATATAGGTATACCATATTGTGGGTAGCGTTTTTGGACCCGTCAGATTCCTACTTCCTGTTTGCCGACTTAGTTGGTTTTTATACACATTGAACATATATGCTCATTTTTCGTCGCATTTTTCTCAGCAACTATTGATGACAGATATCTGATATTTTGTCACAAGCTTCATATAGGTACCCCATATTGTAGGAAGCGATTTTGAACCCGTCAGATTCCTGCTTCCTGTTTGCCGACTTAGTTGGTTTTTATACACATTGAACATATATGCACATTTTTCGTCACATTTTTCTGACAGCAACTATTGATGGCAGAGATCTGATATTTGGTCACAAGCTTCATATAGGTACCCCATATCGTGGGAAGCATTTTTAGATCCATCAGATTCCTACTTCCTGTTTGCCGACTTTGTTGATTTTTATACACATTGAACATATATGCTCATTTTTCGTCGCATTTTTCTCAGCAACTATTGATGGCAGAAATCTGATATTTGGTCACAAGCTTCATATAGGTACCCCATATCGTGGGAAGCGTTTTTTGACCCGTCAGATTCCTACTTCCTGTTTACCGAAGAGCGGGGGTATCATAAGTGAGCATTAGCTCACAGTTCATCTTGTTCAGATAGCTTTAGATTTATGTTTCTCTGTTTGCTGTTTTAGCCACCAGGCACAATGCATGGAGCAGAAACAAAGCTGCAGTTACATCAGTCATCACAGTTTGTTACTCTCCAGTCCTGTAAAAATATAGCACAGCATGTAGGTGTTCTAGATAATGGACAGCTGAAATCAGCCTTAGCAACACACTGGAATGACAAGCATGCCATGTTTGGTGTTAGACTAATAGTAAGTGTTTTACAGTATTTTCAGTTACCTATAATTTTGAGTGATTTTTTAGCCATATTATGGCAAAAGCAAATATTTTTTTAACAAGAGGATGATGACTCGTTGAACTGGATTTTTATAGTGCAGGCTCAATGAAATGTTGCTCCATTTAGTACACATTATCCTGACTGAATCTGTCTTGTTACTACCCCGGTATATAAAGTTGCAAGTTTGATCTGCAAGTACAAAATACCAGTTTAATAGTCTTTTATTTGACCCAATCTGGATCTAACACACAGTCTTCCACACTTAAGGCAATCACTCTGACCATTACATCAGTAAGAAGGACTATTGGAAATGTTGTATTGGTATTGGTCTACTGATTCATTATGAAGTCCATAACATTTCTGTGGAGATGAGAGATTCCCCAGTTGTCTTATCCCTTCCATGTTTCTGTATAACTTTTATTGTTAATCTTGTTCTCATCATGAATATGCATGTAATATTTTCAGCTGAACATTAAGCAACTAACAATCAATCAACCAATCAAAATCTACAATATCTTTTATGTTTTTTTGTTGGAGACAATGTGTGTTTTATCGACTGAAAAAAATATGAGGGACAACAGATAGTTTATTTCATTATGTTGACTGTAGTACATTCATACTTGCTTTAAGAATAAGTGACCACCTCTATTAAAGGAAAACTCCAGTCAGTTGAACAATTGTTATAATTCAATACTTTGTAACTTTTTATTCGTAAATAACTAATTATTAAACAAAAAACACCTTTATTAACATTAATATACCCAATTAGAAATATGAATATTTGGAATTTCCTGTCGTAGTGTAAGCGGACATGACACCTCTTCATGTGAGGTCACGGAGACGGATCATGTTAGTTGAATAAATAATGTATCTGACTCTTCCCAACATCGAGCCCTTTTGGTTATGTTTTAATATCAGATCAACTGCAATACAATGTTAACAATTTGTATATCGTCGTAATTTATTTCTTAATATTCCCATCCAATGTTACATTTTCATAAAACAAATGGCTTTATTTGTATTTGGGAGGGGTATCTACGTATAATTCCATGTTTTACATGATTGGCCATAGGTTAAATAACTGTCACTTTTAAATCGTTTTATGCGTACACATGCTTTTTTTTTCTTTTTTGTCACCAATGCTGTGTTTTTCGTGGTCACTGGTCGATGTGTTGACCAGGGTAGTCCTGATCGGTAATTAAAAAAAAATTCTTCTCACACTTTCCCTTTTCGCTTGTGCAATAAAATGCTCGACATGAAGTCATAATGATTTTGTAAATATCAAATACGACGTTATTTTATGATGTACATAATTTTTAATGATAAAATTGCAACTAATCAATGCTGATATAATATACGATACCGCTAAAAAGCCTATTGTGACGTCACTGCTCTTTCGGAAGAGCTTTAATTGCAAGTATAATCCGAGAATGGATTATGCCTTTTGTCTCCACACATTGAAGAGTTATGAAAAATGGTGATCCCCATTATTTGGTGCTACATGCAACTTCAATGACCAAATTCTACCTTACGGTATACTATTTTTAACATTCATTAACACAAATGTCCTTTATTTAATGTCATTTAAATTTTCACGCTAACTTGTTAAGACTATGGCATTTTCCTTTAACAGCTTGTATTGTGTGACCTTAATTTTACATTCCCTTGTGGACTTTATAGTAATTAAAACTGTATTTAGCAACTACCTGTCTTATGTGACCTATGTCAGTGTTACCTTGGAAGGTCACATAAAACAGGTTTGACTATATATTTTATATTCAATAACAGCCGATATTCTTTATTGTTTCAGTCAACACCATATGTTGGAGCGACAGGAGGTTATGTTAAGCGTTAAGTTGTCAGCTGATGAACCATTGCTTTTCTTATTATGTATTTTATTAGAATCACCAAGTTGAAAATAAATCACACATTTTGCTACTCTATTTTCATTGGACTAAATGGTGACATGCGATATTTTTATAATTAGCCAATACCTACTTCTTATTGGATAATCTTTAAATTGATTGGTTACTGAAGTTGTTACTGTTAAATGTTGTGATATTGATCATTATTTTATTTTATAGTTGAAATATTTTTGTAAATATGTTTGAAAAATAATGATGTATATTTTCTTGTACTTTTGAAAACATTGACATTACATGAATTTATGTCATTATATATATTGGGAAAAGATTTTAACAACTTCCGGTTATAGAAATAAAATTTATTTCAAAACCCTACACTAATGGTGACATTTGTCTATTAAATTACAACAACCTTCAATAAACATATTTTATCACCTTTCAACACCTTTATTTAAACAATTCAATTATGTATAAGTTAACTGTATATTTGCCCCGGGGTCAGGATTACTCTTGTGACACAACTATGAGTGGTTTCAATCTGAGAAAAAGGGTAGTAAAAATCGAACATTTTGGAATAATTTTACAAGTATAAATCTGTAATTGGAATAAAAATAATGAGACAAAACTTTATTGTTTTTATTTTATTTGTGAAAAACAAAATTTGAAAATAAAATAGAGAGTAAATATTTGAATAGCATAAAAACGAATTTAATTTATATTGAAAGAATTGCTATGTATGTGCTAATAATTTCAGATGATTTTTTAAAATTTTCAAATTCAATAAAATAAACTCTGCTAAATTTACAAATGCCGGAATTTTCAACAACTGTCAAAATGAACACTTTAATATCCACGTTCCACTTTCGATTACATAATTCTACAATTCATCTGTCGAATGTATTGAAGCTTTCTCGCTACCCAATGAAACTTATTATGTTGAAAATATAAAATCAACGAATTTTATTTTGGGTACAAACACAAAAATCCATGAATTTAGGAATCCACGAAGAAAAGTACTTTCACAGTAATATACTAGCAATTCTTTAAAGGTTATTAATTCATTCAACAAATTTACAAATAAACCATAGATTTATCAAAAAAGCCATGAATTAATCTGTTGTGTTAATTGTTTATTATTGCTACATGTATCTAGATCTGTTTCATATTCTGTTGTTCAACTTTTTATTATCACATTTTCGTTTGATTTGTTGTAATTTATTCAAATTATATATATTTTCTGAGTTACTTAGATTTTTTGGTTCCTATAAGATTCAGGATTTATTTTCTGAATTTCATATTTGTTTTTCTAAAATTTCTATTTGTGATTCTAAGCTCCACCAATAAATCTTGACAGCCACAGTATAACTGAAATGTTGTTGAAAGTGGCATTAAACACCATAACCCTTACCGTATTCTAAAAGTCATAATTTGTTTTCTAAAATTTCAATTTGTGATTCTAAGCTGCATGCTTCTTGTTAATCGTATTTCAAGACCAAATTTTGAGTTGATAGAATAATGAATTACTGGATACAAATCGTTTTCAACAATTTTGTAATGTTATTGAATATTTTTTGTATTTCTCTGAACAGAAATGTATAATTTCATTGATGATAATCTAATAGCTCTTAAAAGTATTATTTTCTTTATCTGGTTTCCTTATTTTTTCTAATCAAATGTACCTACATTATACTTGTACTTTTTTTCTTTTTATGTAACATATTGAATTTTTTTGGTGTAAAAAACATATTGGTTTATTATCCCCTCGCCAACGATGTTGGAAAGGGATATAGTAATGCTACCGTCCTTCCGTAACATCCTTGTGAACACTCTAGAATCAACATCCTTCAATGGATTTTGACCAAAATTGGTACATACTTAGTCCGTAGGAGAATCTGGAACCCTATTGATTTTCAAGGTCACAGGGTCAAATTTTAGGCGAGGGGATACACTACGCTTTGCCCTTGTTATTTCAATATTTCTTCACTTTACAATTCATTTTGTATATAAAAAAACATTGTAATTTGAAGTGTTTTTGGTAAAACAAATAGTTTTATAATTTTTACACAATCCACTTATCTGAAAAATAGTGTACTTGAGCATTATTATTTATAACAAACTGAGAGAGAGAAAACAGTAAAAAGAATATTCAAATGTTGATGTACAAACATGTGGGGGCCGTCGTAATCGTATGGTAGTTGGATTTACAACTGCCTGTGCAATCAGTGCCTATCACCACTAAAGTTGTGAGCTTGAATCACACTCATGGCAAGATGTACTCAATACAACTTTATGTGATCAAAGTTTGTCTGTGACTTGTGGCAGGTCGGTGGTTTTCTTTAGGTACTCCACTTTCCTCCACCAATAAAACTGCCTGCCACATTATAGCTGAAATATTGTTGAAAGTTGCAGTAAACACCATAACCCTAAAACTATATGTATTGTGAACTCGCTATCAAATTATCTCACCGGTTTTCAACATTAAGAAATGTGATTTTAAATAACATGTAACATAAAGTCATTCACAGGGCTGTCATCAGGTTATGGGCACATTGTATATGTAAACTTGTAATCTGCTTTTTCAATACAATATTGGAATCGCTACAAAATTAAGTAAAACTTGAAAACTTTTTAAAAAATGTGGGAAGAACTATATAATGTACAGACTATTAGAGTTTGATCACAGTCTGGACTTTTTATAGTTAGGTTGGGATTGTTTTTGTGGGAAGAACTATATAATGTACAGACTATTAGAGTTTGATCACAGTCTGGACTTTTTATAGTTAGGTTGGGATTGTTTTTGTTGGTTTTCTTTAGGAAGATGTTTTGTTGATTATTGTTGTTTTATCACAATTTGTTTAGATGTTCAAGGTTTACAGTAAGGTATCACACTTAGTTTTGAGTGTTTTTTCCATGGAAATCCCATACTACAATGGCATGCTAATTTAATGCTCTTTAATATTAGTGTTATTAATGTATTATTATGTTATTTTTCATTAAAACAAATTGTCCTAGAATATTTTGTATTGTTTTACACTTTCTTTAGTTCAATTACGTGTACCTTCTAGCCTAGCATATATTTTTCCTTTTAAAATGAGGCATTATAAATGAAAAATCTCTTAATAATAAAGAGTTTTGAGTACTTAAAAAGCTATTTGGTTTATGAGTATAAATACATAGACCTTCCATTATCAATGTGTGGATCAAGTATGGAGTCTAGGTTGTACGACAATAGTGAATCTGTCATAATTATGAAAACCTGATGTAAATTTAGTCAGTAGATCATGAAAATGAGGCCATGGTCAGGTGACACATGCTGCGTCGACATGTACCTTCCATGATCAATGTATGGACCATAAATGGTGAACCCAAGTTGTATGGAAATGGAGAAACAGGATAAACCGGTATAACCCTGCCACATTTTGTGCCCTTCCTATGTCAGGACAATGATTTCAAATGCCATGTCATGGTCTTTTTATGTGGTGGATATTCATTTTGTTTATATTGGTGGAATTGTTTAAACTTTCTTATCATACCCTGCTATTGCATTGTCCACGTTTATGCTGTCAAACATTTTTGTGTTTGTTCGTTTTCTTTATACATGTTGGTGGAATTGTTGACAATCACTTTTTAAGCCATCTTTACCTAATTAAGAAAACTTGATGTAGATTTAAGTCAGTAGACCATGAAAATGAGGTCAAGATCATGTGGCACATGCTGGACTGACACACACAAGGTGATACTAGGTTGTTTGGAAATGGACAAACACCTAATAATATAAACTTGACATAAATTTAATTAAGTACACAGTGAAAATGAAGGTCAAAGTCAGTTGACACATGCCTGGCTGACATGTACCCTCCATGATCTGTGTGGACCAAATATGGTAAATCTATATTATATGAAAATAGAGAAACTGACCTAATCACAAAAACTTGAGGTAAATTGAAGTCAGTAGACCATGAAATGAAATCAAAATCTGGCCACACGTGCGTCGTAAACATGCATCCTCCGCGATCAATGTGTGGAACAAATATGGTGAACCTAGGTGGTATGGCAATGGAAAAAATGACCAACATGAAAACTCGACAAAAATTTAAGTCAGTAGACCATGAAATTGAGGTCAGGTGAAACCTGCCAGGCTAACAACAAAAATAAAATACAACACCATACAAAAGAAACATGTTTTCAAATTTATTTGACATCACTACTTAATATCAACAAAGACTAGATTAATTTTAAGTTTTTATCCTGAAAACTGCACAATTGTCCTGAGCTCAATATTATTATAGAAAATAAAACTGACTTATAGTAATGTAAAACAATATATATGTATATGTTAAACATTTTTTTCTTTATGAACAAAAATTCATGCAGATCCTATTTTTACAAACTATGATCGTCTCATTTGAAATTTACATACAATACACAAGGCATAAAAATTTAAAAACTGATGTACAAGGCTGTCCCAATGTAAGTCAGGGGAATGCAAGGTAGAATTCTATGATAATCTCTCATATCTCTTTCTATTTATTCTATCAATGATTTCTGTGAACCAGTCATGAGGTTACACCTAGAGTAAAGGTACCTATGAGGTAGTCATGAGGTTACACCTAGACTAAAGGTACATGTGAGGTAGTCATGAGGTTACACCTAGACTAAAGGTACATGTGAGGTAGTCATGAGGTTACACCTAGAGTAAAGGTACATGTAAGGTACTGACAATACCTTGTACTGTCTGATCATCATAAAATACATGCTTTAATCATAAAATTGAGAATTCAAAATAGGGGTATGCAAAGTACAGCATGATACAACCTTGACGGGCTTCCACCTTCAACAGTTTTACTGCAGTCAAAAGTTTAAAATCCAAAACTATATCTGATTGAGGAAATCCACTGGAAACATGAAGCCTTTGTCACCATCAATTCAAAATTGCATCAAAATTAGAATAAAAAATAAAAATTGTGTATACCTGCCAAATATGCAAAATTTTCGTTTATGGTATTTAATGCCACTTTCAACAATATTTCAGTTATATCGCGGCTGCCCGTTTTATTAGTGAAGGAAACCAGAGTACTGGGAGAATACCACCGACCTGTCACAAGTCACTGACAAACTTGTTCACATAATGTTATAACTTTAGTGGTGATAGGCACTGATTGCACAGGTAGTTGTAAATCCAACTACCATATGGTCACGGCCACAACGGCCCCCAAATTTTGGTATTATGTATTTTTTGCCCCATTTTAGTCCAGTTTATCTTGGAAACCGAAAGAGAACATTTGTTAATAAACTACCAGAAGCTATTCATTCAAGGAAACAAAATTACCATCAAAATAGAATGAAAATAAATTTTTATATACCTACCTTCCAAATATGTGAAATTTCAGATTATTTGTACCCTTTTTGAATCCTATTTCAAAATAAAATGGCTGAATCTTGCAAAAAATTGGGACAGCCTTGTCATTATACATTAAAACTTCATATACACTGAACACAAAGTATATACAATTGCATCAAAAGGTTAAAATGTATGATCAACTTTTAATTGAATTATTAACTTTTGTTATTAGAGTTTGTAATTCAATATTTCTGTCCATTTTAATATATTTCCCCTTCTTTATTTCCACCTGTTTTAACCACTGAGGTAATATTTCTATCATCATGTTGACATGGGACTCTACATCACCTGAAAATATAACAAAAATAGCATTATCTATGCAGGTTTTAAAATAATTTCATGTTCTATCAAACATTTAAATACAATACAGATGCAACATCTCATTTTGACATAAATGTTATGTTCAGGGCTGTTCCAGAATTGTTAGGCAGAATCTGAAGCCTCTTAATTTTAATATCCATCATTCTAAACAGGTCTTGTAGTTGTTTCTATTTTTAATGTTTTTACTTTATATGTCAGATGGTTTTTTCATGTTCACAGGCATTATAATTGTTTCTTCTTCAGGGAAGACTATACATTTGGTATTTCTTAATGTAAGACAATCATACATATGTGCAGCTTTTTTTTATCGTTTGTGTATATAAACTGATACGATGGGATAAACTTTAAGAGATAGTTGACCTCGTTACTTAGGCGACTGCTCATTTCAGTTAAAATAAGAAGTAAATCCGTTAGGAGAATTTTGTACTGACTGTTTACAGCAGGTGACAAGTAATATTGACAAGTTATGGATCAATGTATATTTCAATCAGTACTTACCCACGGCTATAGATGATCGACAACTGTCTGTCAGTTTCTGTATAATCTCCCTTTTCAGTAGAGCAGGTTTTTTCTCTGTAACAAAGTGTGCTCGTAGTATCCTCATCATCTCTGGTAGACGTTGTAACATCTTCTGTCTTTTATCTTCTTTTGGATCCCTCATCATCACAGCTTCCATTTTAGCAGCTTCTTTTGCTCTAATCTAAATAATCAAATTTAGAACATCGAAACTTTTCTATTCATCAACAAGGCATTTGCATTCAATTTATTTGGTTAGTAAATTGATATTAAATATATTACTGAAGTAATATGATTATAAATTGAAACAGCAGGTTATTGTACATCATTGTAATGAGGATGACAGCACTATTGCACAAAATAGGCTATGTTAAATAACCCTGGTGTTTGTTATTTGCATAATCTACCACATCATAACATTTCATGTCAAATATTTCTCCATTGTTGGTTCTGATGAGAATGTAAAAGATATCATTTCCAGACACTGATAATTATAAAACTTGAACCTATTACCACCATCACAACTCTTTTTTTGGGGGGGTTTATTCATGTAAGACTCTACTCTTTTTTTTTGGGAGGGAGGTTTATTCATGTATGACTCAACTATTTTCATTAGCTGTTTTTCTTTAGATTCAGTAGACACTTTGGACTTTAAACTTTTTCATATCACAAGGTTTTGTGTCAAGTACCATTCCATTCCCCCTGGATCAATAGACTTCAATTTAACAGACTTAATCTTCATATCATATTGATTCTTAAAGCCATTGTAATTCAACTGCTGTGTGGCAATGGACCATGATATAAACAAAAGTGACTACTTACCTTCTCTAGAAGCGATTGTGGGATCCCTTTAAGTTGATTGGTCTGAGCTGGAGAAGGTTCTACTGGTGTGACTGGTTCCTGGTGTGTAGTAGATACACTCTCTAGAGCCTTTTCTACCTGAAATTGTAACCATAGAAATATAAGTTGTATGACATAACTAAAATATATAAAGTATAGCTTTTAGAAATTGTTGAACTTCCTTCTATGTTTAATCAAAGCGAATCTATCAATTGTTCCTTTTAACTCCAGTTCATGACCTCATGTTATGGACGACTGAATATGTAAAGCAATTTTTGGCACAGGTGATTTTATTTAATTTTTACATTTGCAATAAATCAGGGCTCTACAATGCAACCAAAACACTCGCATTTGCGAGTTACTTTTGTAAAATGCAAGTAAAAATTCTGTATTGATATTTCTGGCGTGCAATTGACTCGAACATAAAAGTTTTAAAACACATACTTTTAACGGTTGCAAGTGACCACGATTAGCATAAAACAAAACCTTCTCATAATTTTTTTTCGCTAAAAATAAACCGGTTGATACCGATTGCGAAACTGGCCTGTCTGATGCAACATTGACGGAAGCATAAGCCAAAATACTGATGAAGGATGGGTGCTAAAGCTGAAAAGCGTAAATTACAAGATGTTTCAAAGTCGTAGTTTTCGTGGCTCATTGATGATTCCAATAACTACGTTATGTATTGTTATGTTTGTAGAAAGGCAAACCCAGATATTGCTGGCAAAATCGAAAATGACACTGGAAAAAAGTTTAAATGTGAAAGTCTTGTTTATCAAAATAAAACTAAAAGTCTGAAACATGAAAAATGTTTCAATGTGGTATCAGAAAAAACCCATTCCTCAACAAAGTATCTTCTGCCTCATTCAGAGCATTAATAATTATGTACAAATAAATACATATTGGAGATATATAGTACGATTTATGGCAAGTAACATTCTTTTGTTGGCGAGTAAAAATTTGTTCCTTACTAGCCAGGGACTAGTGGGTGCTGATATGAATTGTAGAGCCCTGTAAATTATGTATTTGGTTTTCAAAATATAGCAATATTTGTAATATAAATGGGCAAGTTCTCTGAAGATATTTGAAGCTGATTATATAAGAACATAAGAATATTTCTGAACCAAAAAAACTTCATCAGGGATTTCCACCATATAAATAACCTTGTAAATGATCAATAGAAAGAAAAGGTGATTTATTTCTATAACATCATAAAAAGTCATTGTATTGAACATAAAAGTATTAGAAATAGTTATATAAAAAAATATATATATATTTTGCATAAAATATAAATTTCAATAATACTATGAACTATTCCTGAAAATGAACCACATTTGTTTTTCGTATTTTAAATCTGGTAAATAATTTAAAAAACATTTCTAGTATAATGGCTTTACAATGGTCTAGTGAAGTTTGATTCCTGATAGTAATATCAATATGTAAGTTGTACATCTTTGTACACATCAATGCCAGGTTACCAATCTTTATCTCTTTATCATGGTCTTTTGAAAGTACCCTATAAAATGGATGGGTAAATTTTCTATTCCTGTTTTTTTCATGTTTGATGGTAAATTTGTTGACAATATTAGTTAACATGCTTACATTAGGTAAAACTTTTCCTCTGGCATTTTCTAAAACATCCTTGGCTGTTTGGTATACTTGTACATTTGGAGGTTTTGGCACTTCCGCAGGTTCAATATCTGGAACTTCATCTAATCTAAATTTAGGATGCCATCTTGTAATCTTGTCATTTGGAACATTTAATGGTCTATCTAAGTTGGACAAAAACTCCTGAAATATATGATACAAACCATTCATACATGTTGACTAATCATGTATTCAGTCACACAATTTGATCATTTTAAAGTTTGTATACACCAAAATTAACAAGTATTGATTCCCCCAAATGATTGAAAATTTGATATTGAAATTTCGTATATTTAGACTTCACCCAAGGTTAACTCCTCACAGATTCTACTTAATATTTTTCAACAAGCTTAATTCCTTTATCTTAAGTTCTTTTTCACTAACATAATTCATCTTCCTTTAATTCAATTTTATTTTTGCTTACTCTTAAACACATTATTATTTGTATTGTACATGTATCATATTTCTTTATTTTGTGATTCATTCTATCCACACTTAAACAATATGGTCAATTCTTTATTGATATGTGGCCTCATGGGAACATTGTATTTTCTTCAAAACAATTAAAAATGCTCTTCCTACCTTGTGATATCTTTTAACTATAGAAATCAGCTTGCTGGAGAAAACATTTCGTCTTTCTAACAAATGTTTAGCTGTAAATGTTTGTTTTGTTTTGTAACTCTCTGCGGCTTTCTCACTGTCTACAATAGTAAAAGAAATACTGTAAAATAAAACATGACTTGAGAAGGCAAAATCCATCAGACTTGATAAAGTACATATGTTACAGTTCATATCAATATAAGTACATGTAACAGTTCATATCAACATATACAGTCAAACCTGTATATAAAGGCCACTCGAGGGAACCTGAAAATGTGGCCTTCATGAACAGTTGTTCTTTATATACAGGTTTAAATTATTTGCACTATTCATTAATGGGAAAAATGAGACTGTCCTTTATAGACAGTGATTTGTTATATAGAGGTGTCCTTTATAGACAGTGATTTGTTATATAGAGGTGCCCTTTATAGACTGATTTGTTATATAGAGGTGTCCTTTATAGACAGTGATTTGCTATATAGAGGTGTCCTTTAGACAGTGATTTGTTATAGAGGTGTCCTTTATAGACAGTGATTTGTTATATAGAGGTGTCCTTTATAGACAGTGATTTGTTATAGAGGTGTCCTTTATAGACAGTGATTTGTTATATAGAGGTGTCCTTTATAGAGTGATTTGTTATATAGGTGTCCTTTATAGACAGTGATTTGTTATATAGAGGTGTCCTTTATAGACAGTGATTTGCTATAGAGGTGTCCTTTATAGACAGTGATTTGTTATATAGGTGTCCTTTATACAGTGATTTGTTATATAGAGGTGTCCTTTATAGACAGTGATTTGTTATATAGAGGTGTCCTTTATAGAGTGATTTGATATATAGGTGTCCTTTATACAGTGATTTGTTATATAGAGGTGTCCTTTATAGACAGTGATTTGTTATAGAGGTGTCCTTTATAGACAGTGATTTGTTATATAGAGGTGTCCTTTATAGAGTGATTTGTTATATAGGTGTCCTTTATAGACAGTGATTTGTTATATAGGTGTCCTTTATAGACAGTGATTTGTTATAGAGGTGTCCTTTATAGAGTGATTTGTTATATAGGTGTCCTTTATACAGTGATTTGTTATATAGAGGTGTCCTTTATAGACAGTGATTTGTTATATAGAGGTGCCCTTTATAGAGTGATTTGTTATATAGGTGTCCTTTATAGACAGTGATTTGTTATATAGAGGTGTCCTTTATAAACAGTGATTTGTTATATAGAGGTGTCCTTTATAGACAGTGATTTGATATATAGAGGTGTCCTTTATAGACAGTGATTTGTTATATAGGTGTCCTTTATAGACAGTGATTTGTTATATAGAGGTGTCCTTTATAAACAGTGATTTGTTATATAGAGGTGTCCTTTATAGACAGTGATTTGTTATATAGAGGTGCCCTTTATAGAGTGATTTGTTATATAGGTGTCCTTTATAGACAGTGATTTGTTATATAGGTGTCCTTTATACAGTGATTTGTTATATAGAGGTGTCCTTTATAGACAGTGATTTGTTATATAGGTGTCCTTTATACAGTGATTTGTTATATAGAGGTGCCCTTTATAGACAATGATTTGTTATATAGGTGCCCTTTATAGAGTGATTTGTTATATAGGTGTCCTTTATAGACAGTGATTTGTTATATAGAGGTGTCCTTTATAAACAGTGATTTGTTATATAGAGGTGTCCTTTATAGACAGTGATTTGATATATAGAGGTGTCCTTTATAGACAGTGATTTGTTATATAGAGGTGTCCTTTATAAACAGTGATTTGTTATATAGGTGTCCTTTATAGACAGTGATTTGTTATATAGAGGTGTCCTTTATAAACAGTGATTTGTTATATAGAGGTGTCCTTTATAGACAGTGATTTGTTATATAGAGGTGCCCTTTATAGAGTGATTTGTTATATAGGTGTCCTTTATAGACAGTGATTTGTTATATAGGTGTCCTTTATACAGTGATTTGTTATATAGAGGTGTCCTTTATAGACAGTGATTTGTTATATAGGTGTCCTTTATACAGTGATTTGTTATATAGAGGTGCCCTTTATAGACAATGATTTGTTATATAGGTGCCCTTTATAGAGTGATTTGTTATATAGGTGTCCTTTATAGACAGTGATTTGTTATATAGAGGTGTCCTTTATAAACAGTGATTTGTTATATAGAGGTGTCCTTTATAGACAGTGATTTGATATATAGAGGTGTCCTTTATAGACAGTGATTTGTTATATAGAGGTGTCCTTTATAAACAGTGATTTGTTATATAGAGGTGTCCTTTATAGACAGTGATTTGATATATAGAGGTGTCCTTTATAGACAGTGATTTGTTATATAGGTGTCCTTTATAGACAGTGATTTGTTATATAGAGGTGTCCTTTATAAACAGTGATTTGTTATATAGAGGTGTCCTTTATAGACAGTGATTTGTTATATAGAGGTGCCCTTTATAGAGTGATTTGTTATATAGGTGTCCTTTATAGACAGTGATTTGTTATATAGGTGTCCTTTATACAGTGATTTGCTATATAGAGGTGTCCTTTATAGACAGTGATTTGTTATATAGGTGTCCTTTATAGACAGTGATTTGTTATATAGGTGTTCTTTATACAGTGATTTGTTATATAGAGGTGCCCTTTATAGACAGTGATTTGTTATATAGGTGCCCTTTATAGAGTGATTTGTTATATAGGTGTCCTTTATACAGTGATTTGTTATATAGAGGTGTCCTTTATAAACAGTGATTTGTTATATAGAGGTGTCCTTTATAGACAGTGATTTGTTATATAGAGGTGTCCTTTATAGACAGTGATTTGTTATAGAGGTGTCCTTTATAGAGTGATTTGTTATATAGGTGTCCTTTATACAGTGATTTGTTATATAGAGGTGTCCTTTATAGACAGTGATTTGTAATATAGAGGTGCCCTTTATAGAGTGATTTGTTATATAGGTGTCCTTTATAGACAGTGATTTGTTATATAGAGGTGTCCTTTATAAACAGTGATTTGTTATATAGAGGTGTCCTTTATAGACAGTGATTTGATATATAGAGGTGTCCTTTATAGACAGTGATTTGTTATATAGGTGTCCTTTATAGACAGTGATTTGTTATATAGAGGTGTCCTTTATAAACAGTGATTTGTTATATAGAGGTGTCCTTTATAGACAGTGATTTGTTATATAGAGGTGCCCTTTATAGAGTGATTTGTTATATAGGTGTCCTTTATAGACAGTGATTTGTTATATAGGTGTCCTTTATACAGTGATTTGTTATATAGAGGTGTCCTTTATAGACAGTGATTTGTTATATAGGTGTCCTTTATACAGTGATTTGTTATATAGAGGTGCCCTTTATAGACAATGATTTGTTATATAGGTGCCCTTTATAGAGTGATTTGTTATATAGGTGTCCTTTATAGACAGTGATTTGTTATATAGAGGTGTCCTTTATAAACAGTGATTTGTTATATAGAGGTGTCCTTTATAGACAGTGATTTGATATATAGAGGTGTCCTTTATAGACAGTGATTTGTTATATAGAGGTGTCCTTTATAAACAGTGATTTGTTATATAGAGGTGTCCTTTATAGACAGTGATTTGATATATAGAGGTGTCCTTTATAGACAGTGATTTGTTATATAGGTGTCCTTTATAGACAGTGATTTGTTATATAGAGGTGTCCTTTATAAACAGTGATTTGTTATATAGAGGTGTCCTTTATAGACAGTGATTTGTTATATAGAGGTGCCCTTTATAGAGTGATTTGTTATATAGGTGTCCTTTATAGACAGTGATTTGTTATATAGGTGTCCTTTATACAGTGATTTGCTATATAGAGGTGTCCTTTATAGACAGTGATTTGTTATATAGGTGTCCTTTATAGACAGTGATTTGTTATATAGGTGTTCTTTATACAGTGATTTGTTATATAGAGGTGCCCTTTATAGACAGTGATTTGTTATATAGGTGCCCTTTATAGAGTGATTTGTTATATAGGTGTCCTTTATAGACAGTGATTTGTTATATAGAGGTGTCCTTTATAAACAGTGATTTGTTATATAGAGGTGTCCTTTATAGACAGTGATTTGCTATATAGAGGTGTCCTTTATAGACAGTGATTTGTTATATAGAGGTGTCCTTTATAGACAGTGATTTGTTATATAGAGGTGTCCTTTATAGACAGTGATTTGTTATATAGAGGTGTCCTTTATAGACAGTGATTTGTTATATAGAGGTGCCCTTTATAGACTGATTTGTTATATAGAGGTGCCCTGGCAGGTTTTATTGTATTAACAATAGAATAACATACAGGACATATTATAATTCAGAAGAAATGCTGGTGTGAATTTTTCTCAGAAAATAAACGAAATCAAAGTACCAAGAAACAAAAAATTAGGCTTAGGTTATATATGTATAAATGTACCCTCTGTCTCAAATGTGTGGACCAAATATGGTAAACCTAGGTTGTATGGCAATGGAGAAACTGACCTAACCATGAAAATGGTGTCAAGGTAAGGTGACATATGTCTGGCTTACATTTACCCCCAGTGATCAATGCCTGGACCAAGTATAGTGAGACTAGCTTTAAGCTTATATGGTAATGGTGAAACTGATCTAATCACAAAAACTTTCCATTGTTAACACCATAAATATTATACTAACATCTCTCTTTCAGTGACTTTTATCATAAACAAAACAATGAAATTGTACAAGTAGATTGTGTTGAACAAAGTAATGCCTGTTATTGGCAGGACAACATGTTTTGCCTTTGGACAATTAAACACCATAACACTGGTCTGATTTACAACAAGTTATTGTATGAGCAGGATTCTGTTGTATATACAGGCTTGATGACATGTTACATAAATTACCTTGGTTAAGATTAGCCTCTACTGTCAAGTGATAACCTGATGTTTTTTTACCAAATCCTGCAAATCCTTTTTCTTGTCGAAGAGTATATGCTTCAGGATCCACAGTTTTAATCTGACCTAGATTCTTTTCTTCAAAATTCCTTAAAAAACAAGATGAACTGTGAGCTAATGCTCACCTATGATACCCCCGCTCTTCGGCAAACAGGAAGTAGGAATGTGACGGGTAAAAAAACGCTTCCCACAATATGGGGTACCTATATGAAGCTTGTGACCAAACATCAGATATCTGCCATCAATAGTTGCTGAGAAAAATGCGACGAAAAATGTGCATATACAAATGTATGTTAAATGTGTATAAAAATCAACAAAATCGGCAAACAGGAAGTAGGAATCTGATGGGTCCAAAAACGCTTCCCACTATATGGGGTACCTATATGAAGCTTGTGACCAAATATCAAATTTCTGCCTTCAATAATTGCTGAGAAAAATGCGACGAAAAATGAGCATATGTGTTCAATGTGTATAAAAATCAACAAAGTCAGCAAACAGGAAGTAGGAATCCGATGGGTTCAAAAACGCTTCCCACGATATGGGGTACCTATATGAAGCTTGTGACCAAATATCAGATTTCTGCCATCAATAGTTGCTGAGAAAAATGTGACGAAAAATGTGCATATATGTTCAATGTGTATAAAAACCAACTAAGTCGGCAAACAGGAAGTAGGAATCTGACGGGTCCAAAAACGCTACCCACAATATGGTATACCTATATACCTAAAATGCGACGAAAAATATCTTGGACGGACGGAGGTAAAACAGTATACCCCCCTCCCCCTTCGGGGAGCGGGGGTATAATTATATATATTTAAAAGCTATTAAAATATTATTCAACAGAGCTATAACAATATATACTACTGTTTTTAAACTAAAGGTAAAGGTAAAAATTCAAAGGATCTGGCAGCATAGTCAGAAATCTTGTACACAAACTGTAGATTTTCAGTTAGATATTTATATTTAAAACTACCACATTATTGTGATTAGGCCCAATGTAAGATGTAATGTGCAATGAAGACTTTCAAATACTTTGTAAAAGGTCCAATTATGTAACATACTGATGACTTTTGAACATCTTGGACAACACATTTGTACCCGATTGATTGGTGTTTAACGCCAACTTTAGCAATATTTCAGCTACATCGTGTCGTGGATTTGTACCTGAACAGGATGGCAGATATAATGCATTCCAGAAAATGATACTCTGAAGACACTGGAGACAAATTGTCTGATACTCCCCAAAACAATCTCTGGACAGAGGTGTTAACAACCAACCTTTTAGACATGTCCTGAACAGCTGCTTTAAGCTTTGAGAATGTACAGATTTCAGCTCTATTATGTAACATGCTAACTACAGTATCACAGTTTCTGAACATCTCAGCTAGCAGTTTGTATCTGTATGGTAATGATAGGGTAGGTGGAGCAGGCGTGGCTAAGGAATGGAATCTCTCGTAGGCTGGGACTTCCTGTTTCCTGAAAACACAGAGTAGATGGTAATGACAATACAAAATCAGAAATTTTAAACTCTGTAAAATGTCCCATGAAATAATCGAGGAATAATTACATTTTGTTGTCAACAATTAAATTAGAAAGAATATCTTCAATTTTTAAAAAGGAAAAACTTGTATAACCTGTTCAACAATTTCAAGTAATCCTTATACTTTAATTTTTACAACAAAATTTAATGATTCCTCGATTTTAATTACGATTATTTCATGTGACAATTTGAATTTATCGTTGGCGGATGAACACGTTGGTGACGTTACAATACCAACCCAGGTTATCAAGTATAACAAAAATGTTCTCCAGGTGGATTAACCAATCAGATTGCAGTATTCAAATCAAATTAAATTATTCTTACAATATTCTAAAAAAATATAATGATTCAATTTATTTATTTTGACATATTTAATTTAACAATTATAATTAAGAATGGACAACAGTCAACACTAAATATATTTGTATGAAGAATGTACTTTAATGATTTCCTTACACAGGTGACATATCTAATGGTTTGGTAGGTGTTGGAGTTGGTTTGTCAATAACCATGCTGTCAAACTTGTCAAGTTTTGGGGCAACAGTAGTGGATTTCTTCAATTCTGCCATGTTCTTACTCATTTCAGCCAATTGAGCTTTTATTTTTTCAAGTCGATTACATTTCTGTAATTTTTCTTTTATCTTGTCAGCTGTGACTTTCTGCAATTTAATTAAATATAGCATTAAAAATCAGTAAGTGATTCAGGTCTACATGTCTCTGTGCCATCTGCGGCGTCATCAGGACAAATCACATGAGAAATACATTCCGAAGTATGATAGTTTTTATGACATTTCAACGAAAATGAAAGTAAAAGTGAATTCTGTTGTCACAATATAATAGCAACAATCTTTTATGATGTTGAGCAATAAATATTTGTATATTGCCATTACAATATAAAACCAATCAAATTAAACATTTTTCTTTTTTCATGTCAACTACATTATTGTGCCAAAAGTAGGCTAATTTTTCAGCCAAGTTTGGTTTCAAACCCATCAAAGTTTCTAGAGATGATGATTGAAATAGTGAGTGATTGTTGTTTAACATCATATGAGATGTTGATGTTTGTTTTGTATTAGACCAACACGCTTAGTTGGATTTAGATTGATAGCTCACTGAAACAACAGTCTGTGGGTAGACATGTCGTTCCACTTGGACACATTATCCAGAGCCAACAAATCTTTACTCTTGCTCTGTAATGCTGTGTGCTTAGCAGACAAGCAGCAAATACAATTTTGTAGTCTTTGGTTTGACCTGACCCATGATCTACACTACGTTTACTGATGCAATTAAGGTTGAAATATGAAAAGCTAACAGATGACTGATGTAAAGTGATGGAAAAAGCTCACATAATGCTTCGGATCAGCAGAGTTAAATTATATACTTCTGTATATATTGGGCCCACTGTATTGAATGGGAAAGCAGTCACTTTTCACATATATCCCATGTTTTGTAAATACCTTCTCTGTACTTGAAAGTTGTCTAACTTTTTCAATGGTTTTCTTTAACCTTGGTGACATTGGGCATGGAATATCACTGATTTTCTTGCTTTCGTTTGAGAAAGATGATGGAGTTTCAGGCTTTGTCATTGCTGTGTTTTCTTCTGGGATATTATCAATCTTTTCAACCTAGTAAAACAAATATATTTCAGGTAAATATAAGTATAGTCATTTCCAAGGGTATTACATGTATCAATCATTTATAATTTATTTTATTTCTCAGAGTTCAGTTGTACATTTCATTTTAATAATCTCGATTTCTTTTACAACTGTTGGCATGTTGTAAATATCTGTACTACGTGTATAATGTTTCAGAAAAAAAACATCATCATAAGCTGAAAAATTAAATAAAATTGACTTAGCCTCTACAATATCTACAGGTCACTGTTGACTTGTCCATAATTTTTTTTAGGAGAATTCGTATTCACTCGATGTGGCTACTAAATACATGTTTGTACTAATTTCATAGCACTTGGAACACAATGTACCTCAAGCAACGCAAGTAGACCTACGTTAACCAATGTTACACTATTGAGACATTATTTATCATCTTGTAACAGAAAATCACAACCAAATAATGTAAATGAGCAAATTAATCAGACCATAAAGAGCCTGAAAAGTTCTTATTCTTCTTCTTTCAATTTCCGCACGCCATCATCTTATTGACGATTATGTGCCGTGCAATAGCAAGTGGTCAATACTATTGCTACATCTCAACTTTTGCTAAGTTCCAATAATCAAAAACAAAGCACAAACGAGGCGAAATAATCATCTGACCCCCCAAAAAAATCTTGAAAGTCAATATGTATTGGCTGACGACCCTATCTTGATAAAATGCATGAACAGCCGTTACAGAGCAAACACACAAGAATTTCCGTACATTTGAAACATGTTATGAAAAAAATTGCATGAAAATTCAGGTGATATCGTGATTGGTACTTTCCGAGCGAGGGCCTGAAACTGGTACCCTTTAGAACTTTATACCTGCTTCAACATCAACTGTTTTCTTGCTTTGGACTCCATAATTTTGACTCCAGTATCTTTCATAGCGGCTTCTTCTATTTCAATTTTCTTAGAACCACATCTTGTTCTTTTCCCTGATCCTTGAGAAATTTCTGAATCAGAATCATGTGGATCTTTTGTTCTTTTACTAGGTGTCAATTGCACACCATCATGTTCGTCCCAAGCTGATGTTACTTCTTCCATCATAGCCTGGCGATAATCGTCCTTGTCTGAAGCAGAACAATCATTGCTCAATATGTCTTTTAAAAGTGGTTGACCGGATTGAGATTTGCTTTTCTGTGTCCCTTTTTTCTTAGATTTGTTTCTGTTGTGACTAGAGCATTTTCCTGTGGGAGGCGTCTGAATAACAGCATTTTCAGGACGAGAGTCTGGAACATTTTTACTGTTTCTTATGTTATTCCCTGGAATGGTGTTTGACTCTTGTATACTAAATGCATTAATACTTTCATTGGAACTTCCAAGCTTTCTTCTTTTGGATGGATTTCCTCCATTGGTTCTTTTTTTCGTTGAGAAAAAGTCAGTTACATGGGCTTGCGACATTGTTGTTGTTCTTGTTTGGCGCGTTAAGTCACATGACAAGCTTTGGCATTTAACTTTAATTTAAAAAAAGACTGTCGTATCCCGAACTTGTTCTACTGGATACAGAAAGGACGAACGGCGATCTTATTCTTTCTTTACAGTTTGATAGCCTTTTTTATTCAGGTGGAAAGTTGAAATCCAATTAACCGCTGTAATGACAAATTGTATTTGATTATAATTATTTGTTGTAAAACAGTATCGCCAATTAAATCATGGAATACATGTCAAAGTTAAATGTATTTTGAGTCAATCTGAATAAGACTATTTTTAATTTATCAAATGATCTACGAGGCAAAAACGATATTGTTGTTTAGAAAGAGAAATTTGTTATTATTATTTTGCAATTCAATTGTAAATAAAATTAGCTACTGCAATTATTTTTGATCGGCTAGTTAACTTGATAGAATATGGTTAAGTTCTTCTTTATGACTAAAACATTCCGGTGATACGAATAACCGAAATAACCCTGATTAACCGAAATAACCTGTTAATAACCAAAATAACCCTAAATGGCACCGAAATAACTTTTTATAGATTTATTTTTGTATGAAATGATAAAATATCAACTTAATATAACTTTATATGAAAAAATAAGTTTGTATTCCATACGCTTCGATATTTCGTTGAGTCAGGCTTGTTGCCCCGTAATTACCGAAATGCTCAATGGAAAAATGCAATGCCCCGGAATTAGGTGTGCTATTTTAGTACAAAGTCAAACATTATTAAAAGTATTAAAAGAAAGAAGACAATAAAAAGAAAAGGTCGTCTTTAAGTTGTAATTAAGAAAATGAGATTGCTATGAATTTACCAGTTTCATTCATTTACGGGAAATCAATTAGAAGTATATTAAATTATTAAGTAGTGATAATTTCTTTTGGGATATGAGATAAGAATCAAAATTCATAATATTATACTATATCAGGGGCGGATCCAGGATTTCAAGTTAGGGGGGGTGCACTTAAAAAAATTGCGCCGAGCGGAGGGAGGCGCGAAAATTTTGGGGGTATTTCGTGTGAAAAATCACGATTTTACGCTAAAAAATCATATTTTTTCCAATTTTAGGGGGGGGGGGGGGACGCGCGCCGGGTGCGTCCCCCCCCTGGATCCGCCCCTGTATATGTAATATGTATATAAGCCTGAAAATTAAACCAAACATGACATAAAATAAACATGATTAGAATGTTATAAAAACACATTTTTGCATAGTTTGGAACTCTAATTCATCGATTTAGAGGTTATTTCGGTGCATGTTAGGGTTATTTTTGGTTATTAGCAGGTTATTTCGGTTAATCAGGGTTATTTTAGTTATTTCGGTTATTCGTAATACCCAAAACATACTTATATTTATCAACTATATATTATATTTCATATGTTTAAGCAAGGATTTAAATAGTATACAAATCCTTGGTTTAAGTGTTGTTGCTAAGAATATAATGCCGTAAAATGTTGATTAATGCCAAAAATTAAAAGATTCAGGATTTGGCATGAAGGGTTGTCAAATATAGGTGAAGGGTCTCGACATGCAGAATATTATTTACTAACTTAAAAAAAAAGTTTTTGCTGTGAAATATTTTGATATGTACATACTGCAACTGTACGTCTAAGGACGTATATTAGATACATGTATATGATTGTTTGCCTTCATCTGTCCCTTAATTTGTACATAAAATAAGTTCCCATGCATGATTCTACTGATAATTAATCGTTCGTGCAAGACCAATAAGTAGTTAATGCTGTTTAAAATCCCATCACCATCATGACTATTCTATTCTGTATAATTGTATATTGTGTAGGACTTGCTTGGGCAATTCGAGGTCGAATTCAAGCAACTTGGTATTATTAACTCATTAAATTATGCGTTAATGATTATTAAAATGAATAACAAAAACAAAAACAAAATACATGCGAAACATCATAACAGCATCGAGGATACATGCTTCTTGAGGTCAAATCGGCACCTATCTACATAGTCAAATCGACACCTAGTAAAATCGGCATCTTAAGGTTGGTTAGTTCGGCACCTGTCATGGTCAATTCGGCACCAGTATTAAAAATAATCTAGTAATAATAAAATATTTATATAAAAATAAAAAAAGAAAGTTGGATTTATTAGCTAGTACCAAATATAATCTATACAGTCAATCAACGATTTTTGTTTTAGTTATTACGATTAAATTTGATTGTGTTTAATTAATTTTAATTATTTCCTTTCATTAAATAAATACTTATAATATAAATTCAATACATCTAACATGCCGCGTGATTAACATTAGATGTGTTTCTTTTAAATATACTCTGGAAATCTTTGATGTTTATTTTGGTAGTAATCTTGTACATGTATTCATCTCAGCTCTGAATGAAACGTCTAAAAATATATGACTATGCAAACAAATCAAACCTCGTTAAAGAAATAAATAATTAAATCAAACAAATCAATTAACATCAGTGGTCGGTGTTCATGTCGCCAGTCCGGACGAACAACGACGTGGAGGGATGCCACAACAGATTTAACAGCAACGTCGTTACCCGGGGACCCGTGCCGGCCTTTCTACCACCTGGTGACAAAACTGTATGCAGAATCAACAGACATCCCCGTACAATATAAGCTGGTATCAGAGGGGAGATTAAAGCGTTACCAACGCAAACGGAGTAAACAGATCCAAGGACAAGTATTAGGGCTATGGAAGCAGTATGTTCGTCATGAAATTGCCACTAGTCAGCTGCTCCGGGAGTGCGCCTTTGTGTATGGACCACCAGGACAATAAATAAATTGACTATATTGTTCTATTTGTCATTGTTATTTATGATATTGCAAAATAAATAAAATTAATAAATGCAATTTATCAACTCTGAATATTGTTTCTTTTTTTATTATTATTATGTACATTGTGAAGCAGAATATGAACATTTTACAGATAACATGTTTCATTCAAATACATATACATTTAAATATTAATCACTAAAATATCAATAAAATTATAATTTTCCAATGTACAAATGAAAAAATATATACATAGGTGCCGACTTGACCATCGGAAGGTGCCGAATTGGCTATCGTCAGGTGCCGATTTGACCAAGTGCCATTTAACTTGGGGCCGAAATGACTAACCAAGGTGCCGATTTGACTAGGTGCCGAAGTGACTTGAATTCATCTTGAGTTGGGTGGAGTGCAGTTTCGCTGAGGAGAGAAACGGAAAAAAAGTATATTATTTGTTTTGCTTTTGATATTTTAAAAAAACATTAACATCACTTGTTTTAGATTTATTGTGCATTGTTTCAAAGTCTTTCTAATTCATGAAATATCGGATGGCATCTTATCAAAGATAATATATGTGTACCAATTATAATATCACTTCCCTTGAACTTTATTGTGTGGGTTTTTTCGGCTCCTTAGGGCTCACAAACTTAAAACAGTTTATTCACGTTTCTCCCACTTTTGAAAAACCCTATTCACGTTTCTGCCACAAATGTCAAACAATAGATTGGCTTGGTGTTTATACAGTAATTAAAATTGTTCCCGAACGTCAACTTTCTTAAAATCACCAGGGAATTATAATTAATTCCCTGAATTCACATATGATACATATCGGTTGTTTTAGCAATTATGATCTATTAACTTGAAGAACACCATTAAGGGTATATTACCCTTTTCCCCACTTTCTTAATATTAAATATATACAATGTATATAAAATTAATTTCAATAAATAAAATCATTTACAAAAATAAGGTTTTATTTTAGAATATTAAAATTTAAATAAAAAACCCCCTCATTTTAACAAATAAACCAGTCCTTTGTAATAGTTTAATAATAATAATGCCAATATCTTAATTATGATAAAATATATCTACATATTTCTATATAAAATGCTAGCTAGATTTTGAATGATTTGATTATATTAAAAAAAATATATTAGGCCTATTCCAGAGTATACGGACATAATTTTTATCCTTAGTTTCGTATAATAGTTATTTGCTACATTGAGTAAATATAATTTACACGTTAATTTTAAGTATATATAAGTAAAGAAATAAAGAAGAAATACATATTTGAATGACAATATCTATATGTATTTATGTTAAACAGTTTCGTGTATCCCACGTGATCGAAAAATGGCGGACGACCATAACACAAATCCGTTTCTCGATGACGATAGCATTTTAGAAGAAGAAACGGTTACACAGAGAGTAAAACAAGAATGTGCAGACATATCACTAGATTCTTTAGCTTCTCGACTTCTAAAAGAGAGTCTATTGTTAACTGCACTTGAACTGCATACTGAACTAACCGAATCGGGAAGAGAAATTCCACGTCTCCGGGATTATTTTTCAAACCCGGGAAATTTTGAGCGAACCAAAGAGGATCTTACTTCACCTACATTGCGTAAGATGGAACATTTATTATGTATATATATCCATAACACATGTGGGGTAAAATGATACATACTAAATACCACAGACACAGCATACGGATAGGTCTGCTTCATACCTTGTCCTTGGCCTAGATAACGTAACCCTCAGTCCGCTTTTGCTCCAGCATAAACATCTTACCCTCAGAAAGTGGTGTTACACTCGATTACTGCACAATTTTCCCTTAGACCATCTCATTTCGCCATTTCACTTTCAAATTATTTGCATACATGTTTCAGCGATGTTCATCCGGGAAATCACGATCATAATATGTAAATCATCTCCCATGATACATTGCGGTAATCGTAGTTTTCTCGAAGTCACGTGACAAATGTTTGAAAGTGAAAGTGAAATGGCGAAATGAGAGGGTCTAAGGGAAAATCATGCAGTAATCGAGTGTAACACCACTTTCTGAGGGTAAGATGTTTATGAATGAATATAAAAATGATTGGTGAAGCGATTTATATAAGGGTTTCGGATAGAAAATAAAATCTGATGGCCACGAAACGTGGAAATGTGCCGACCCAGAGTTGGAGCGGCAAATCCGCTGTTTTCCTTATGCAGTGATTTAGCTAGCGCTCGTCACTTTCGTCATTGACGATTGATTTTCGAAAGTGACGAGTATTTCCCATACCCAATTCGTCACTTGAATTTTCAAAAAATTGTAAAAAAATGTTTGTAACAATCCATTCTTCTTCATTTGCTGATTAAAACTAATTAGTCACTACAGTGACAATTTTATTACATGTTACAAGCCAATCAACGGATTATAGAATTTTTGTTTTGATTGCGTAATCTTTGATCGTGATCTGGACAAAGAATTCAATCAACGATAATAATTTTTTTATAGTTATGACATGTACTCAAAATGCCACAGTATGTATTTAAAGTGGACATATTTTTGTAATCGTCATATGGGTGCAATTTCGCATTGGGAAAGTTGTCTTCAAAATATATAATTAATAGTAATCGTCATTCATTGCACGATTCGTCTCAATGTCTGCCATAACGAACTATTTTTGCCAAATTTATGAAAATGTCGATATCATGTTTATTGAAATCTATCGTATCCATTAAGTATTTTTAAAGTGATTTTCTCGAAAAGTCATCACTTTGATTAAAGAAACCAAGCGGTCTCACTAATTAGAGACAAGAAGCGACAAGAACAGTAAAAAAAGCGACAAGAACAATAAAATAGTGACAGAATATTAAAAAAGTTCATGAAAACAAATTGAAATAGATTTATTTCCTGATCAAATTTGTAGAAAATTTACATTTTTTTAGAATAAATCATTTATGAACTATGCTTAAAAAAAATACGTTCAATCCCCCATGATAATTTAATAACATCTTGTTAAAAAAAAATGGATAAGACTGGCGAATTTTGTATAATGTGTTGAAGTTGGGAATACAAAGCCTATATTAAATTATTATATCTTTTGTGATAAAAAAAATACGGGTGATTTTTTTTTAAAGACTGCTTATAGCAGTGGTTATTAGATGATTGTTTGTTGATTCGTTTATGACAGCTAGCTTGTGCCACCAGCATTCAACAGTTTACAACTGTGATTGGCAATCAACAACTTAATCAACCACTTATCGGAGACACACGCTTTGGAAAGGAAAAGATACTCTGTTACAAAGATTCTTGACTCATGGCTTAAAAAAGCAAAACGTTGCTACCAAATCGGTTACCTCAACGGATGGAACCCTTACCATCCCACAGACAAACAATTGTGCACGTAAACCGGGACAAAGAAAACGTGTGAGGAATATCTTAATATATACAAATACACATATACACACACAACACTTAAAAATAAAAAAAATAATTTTATCCTTTTGTTTTCCATTTTTACAATTTTGATTAGTTTTTGTCAGAATTTATGATTTCTTGTCGCTAATTAGTGAGACCCAAACCAAGGACATGTATACAGGAGTTCGCAATCCACCGAAGCTACTTTTAACCAAACAAACTGTTGATGTATTTACTCTCATTTCTGTGAAATGAAATCTTAGTTCTCATATTTTATATTTCATTTATATGCAAAGGTTGGCCATTCAATTCGTTGAAATGCACTGCATGAGGACGCATATAAGTTTTTTTTATATATTGATCAGCATCCGGGTAACAATTGCATTCTATTTACAAACAGACATGTGTCTGCAATTAAAAAAAATAACTACAGTATTTTTATTCCTATTGTTGCAATTTGATTATGAGGTCTGAGAAATAATTATTTATTTTAGAACTTGCTTCAGTTTTTGAAGTTTGTTCTATACTGATTTCCTACAAAGAATCTAGATAGAAGTTGGACCATTGGGCAAACTGGCAGAATTTTTTTTTCTGCTGAAGACTACACAAATATGAGTTATTACAATTGTTGTGGTATTAGACCAAAGCACAGTAACATTTCAAAAAGGGTGGGGGATTACAATTTGTGTGGTATTGAGATCAAAATAGTGGCAATGTTATGTTTTATCAGTTGGTTGTTAATTTGCAGAGTATGTTCCCATCCTAGGAGGTTTTCAATCTCCATTACTAACCAATAAGGCAACGTAACTGATTATAAGATTAAGCTCATTATATTCTTGTTTATAAAATGTTCCGCAAAAGTGACTAATGGTCTCAAAATCCTGGCTAAATCCCTGCTTATGGAGAGCGCTCTGATGTCCCACGGCTCCAGCAAGTCGAACAAAAAGCTGTCGGACGGCAGAGGAATCCCGGATTAACCTACACCGTGAGGGTCGATTAAGAACGAAACTTTTCGACAAAAGAGATGATTTCAATTTTCCCATCGTGAACTTTCCATTCATATGTAGCAACTTTCCAGCAGCACCTGCATATGGAATATATATCTCTCAGTTGATACAATATTCTAGAGCTTGTGGTTCCTATCAGGATTTCCTTGATAGAGGGTTGCTGCTAAGAAGGATGCTACTGAACCTAGGGTTCCTCTTAGTTACGTTGAAGTCATCACTTCGAAAGTTTTACGGTCGCCACCATGACTTGGTTGACCGTTATGGAATATCTGTGTCACAAATGACCACAGATATGTTCCACTTGTCATAAGCACTTCCCGCTCCTTTCCTTGTTCATGACTTATCACCGGGTTTGTAACTAGATTAACACGATGGGTGTCGCTAGTGGAGCAGGAACTACCTAGCATTCCGGAGCACCTGAGTTCACCCCTGGTTTTTAGCTCACCTGACCCAAAGGGTCATGTGAGCTATTGCCATCACTTGGCGTCCGTCGTCGTCGTCCGTCGTACGTCGTAAACTTTTTCAAAAATCTTCTCCTCTGAAAGTACTAGACCAATGGAAACCAAACTTGGTCTGAATCATTACTAGGGTGTCTAGTTTCAAAATTGTGTCCGGTGATGCCGTGCACCAACCAACATGGCCGCTGTTACTAAAAATAGAACGTATGGTAAAATTGCAGGTTTTTGGTAATAACTCAAAAACCGTTAATAATATCAAAAATCTGACATGGGGTAAAAAATGATCAGCACATCAAGATCTACCTACCCTGCAATTTTGAAGTAAATCTGATTACCCATCTTGGAGTTATTGCCCTTTTTTCATCAAATTTGTAAAATTTTAATACTTTTCGTCTTATATTTCAAAAACTATAAGAGATAAAGGTTAACTTTAAATTGCAAAAATGTGCGGCATATCAAGATCTACCTACCCTGCAATTTTGAAGTTAATCCCATTGCTCATTTTGGAGTTATTTCCCTTTTTTCATCAAATTTTCAAAATTTTAATACTTTTCGTCCTTTATTTCAAAAACTATAAGAGACAGATGGTAAGTTGAAACTGCAAACATGTTCAGCATGTCAAGATCTACCTACCCTGCAATTTTGAAGTAAATTTGATTACCCATCTTGGAGTTATTGCCCTTTTTTCATCATTTTTTTTTTTCATTTTAATACTTTTCGTCTTATATTTCAGAAACTATTTAGAGATAGATGTTAAGTTTATTGCAAAAATGTGCAGCATGTCAAGATCTACCTACCCTGCAATTTTGAAGTAAATCCCATTACCCATTTTGACCGATTATGCAAATTAGAAAAAAGGGGGGATGAAATTAAAAAAAAATCTTCTCTGAAACTACTGAGCCAATCTCAACCAAACTTTGCTGAAATGATCCTTAGGTGGTCCCCTTTCAAAATTGTGTCCGTCAGCACCGTCCTGTATCCAAGATGGCCGCCATTACTAAAAATAGAAATTTCTTCAAATGGCCAAAACTGCTCTATTTTAAGCCAGAAAGTGCCCAAATTTGAACTGTATAAGCATAATGAGCTTTTTAACATATATTACGGGATTTTTTATGAACTTTGAACTTTTACCGATTTTGACCGATTATGCAAATTAGAAAAAAGGGGGGATGAAATTTAAAAAAAATCTTCTCCTCTGAAACTACTGAGCCAATCTCAACCAAACGTTGCTGAAATGATCCTTAGGTGGTCCCCTTTAAAAATTGTGTCCGTCAGCGCCGTCCTGTATCCAAGATAGAAATTTCTTCAAATGGCCAAAACTGCTCTATTTTAAGCCAGAAAGTGCCCAAATTTGAACTGTATAAGCATAATGAGCTTTTTAACATATATTACGGGATTTTTTATGAACTTTGAACTTTTACCGATTTTGACCGATTATGCAAATTAGAAAAAAGGGGGGATGAAATTAAAAAAAAATCTTCTCCTCTGAAACTACTGAGCCAATCTCAACCAAACGTTGCTGAAATGATCCTTAGGTGGTCCCCTTTCAAAATTGTGTCCGTCAGCGCCGCCCTGTATCCAAGATGGCTGCCATTACTAAAATTAGAAATTTCTTCAAATGGCCAAAACTGCTCTATTTTAAGCCAGAAAGTGCCCAAATTTGAACTGTATAAGCATAATGATGAGCTTTTTAACATATATTACGGGATTTTTTATGTACATTGAACTTTTACCGATTTTGACTGATTATGCAAATTAGAAAAAAGGGGGGATGAAATTAAAAAAAAATCTTCTCCTCTGAAACTACTGAGCCAATCTCAACCAAACTTTGCTGAAATGATCCTTAGGTGGTCCCCTTTAAAAATTGTGTCCGTCAGCGCCGTCCTGTATCCAAGGTGGCCGCCATTACTAAAAATAGAAATTTCTTCAAATGGCCAAAACTGCTCTATTTTAAGCCAGAAAGTGCCCAAATTTGAACTGTATAAGCATAATGATGAGCTTTTTAACATATATTACGGGATTTTTTATGAACTTTGAACTTTTACCGATTTTGACCGATTATGCAAATTAAAAAAAAGGGGGGATGAAATTAAAAAAAATCTTCTCCTCTGAAACTACTGAGCCAATCTTAACCAAACTTTGCTGAAATGATTCTTGAGTGGTCCTCTTCCAAAATTGTGTCCGGCATTTCAGAACACCGACCAAGATGGACGCCACAGCCGAACTTAATTTAACATAGGACCCTATGGGAAATTCCCATAAAAATATTTTTGTCTGAAACCATTTGCTCAATAAGAACAAAATTTTGATGAAATAGTCATTGGATGGTTCTCTTCCAAAAATGTGTCTGGCGGTTCGACCCTTCTATCCATTTTTTTTTTTACCTGCAATTTTGAAGTAAATCTGATTACCCATCTTGGAGTTCTCGCCCTTTTTTCATCAAATTTATAAAAAAAAAATTAATACTTTTCGTCTTATATTTCAAAAACTATAAGAGATAAAGGTTAAGTTTAAATTTCAAAAATTTGCAGCATGTCAAGATCTTCCTACCCTGCAATTTTGAAGTAAATCCAATTACCCATTTTGGAGTTATTGCCCTTTTTTCATCAAAATGTTCTCAATTTTAATACTATCATCTTATATCTCAAAAACTATTAGAGATAGATGGAAAGTTTAAACTGCAAAAATGTTCAGCATGTCAAGATCTACAAAAAATTTCCCACAGTTAAAAATGTGCGACAGCTGTGAAGAGTTATTCCTCTTGAAATGCATATTTTTGTTGACTCACTGCTTTTGGTTACTCAAATAATCAAAGGGAAGCAACTCTATTACAAAATGTGAAGTAGGAAAAGCTAAATTTTGAGAATCATTGACATATATGTTTTTTTACAGCAATTTTGATAACTTACATTAAAGGGGGAACCCCTGCCCACATTTTTTTGTAGAAGGGGTCTGCAATGACCAAGGCTACATTTGTTAATTTTTTTTACCGAAGTTATCAAGTTTTATTGACTGATGTTGTTATTATACCCAGGTGAGCTATACAAGCTCCTGGGAGCCTCTAGTTAGTAGTGTTCGTGTTACTTGATCTTTAGTATTATATGTATGTTTTGTAGATCGTATTTTGTACTTTTTCTTTTGACCATTGTGTTGTCTGTTCTTTTTTGATAAACGGATTCTGATTACCTTCCTTTGGTATCTTCAAACTCTTCTTACTGCAAAGTAATATATAACCAACTTAGGTATTTACACCTCCATCTTTTGTTTAGACCAAAATACAATATCTTATCTATGTAATGTAGGTTCCTGGTCCGTTCGCCCTAATTCATGTTCACCCTATTACCTATATGCCCTGGGTCGGTCGCCCTAAAAGTGGGTCCGTTCGCCCTGATAATTATATATACTGTGAAAGTACTTTTCTTCATGGGTATCAATTTTCGTGGTTTGGTTAAAAATTACAAGTTCGTGGATTCGTAAATTCGTGGATTTTGTGTTTGTACCAAATAAAATTCATTGATTTTATATTTTCAACATAATAAGTTTTTTTTTTTTTTTTTTTTAGTTTTTTTTTTCTCAACTGCAAAATACATCAATACAGAATAGAGTACAATAATATAATAACATATAAAACATCATACAATCTATATAGTAAAGTACAATTAAATCTTCTTACAATCTTTTCCAATATATAATCATATGTATATTGCAGTGGAGGTTTTTGTTTTTTTTAGAATATAAAAGATGAGAAAAGAGGTATTTTGCAGAGTTTAAAATTGTTTACTATTGATATATGTGATAAATATTTTTTTGTATAATTAGGAAAAAAAGTAGATAAGAATTTAATGTATTTTTAAAAAGAAGAAGAAAAAAAAAGAGAAGACATTGAGAAGATGGGATTGTACTTTATATTGGCATTTATATATAAAACTTTTATGGCCTGGCCTGGTGCAAACAATCAATTGGACTATACAAAAGTATTATTTGGATGGATAAAACATTCATATTGTTTTAATTATCCTGTAATGAGTATACTATAAAGTATACTATAGTATAGTAAATATAAACAAGAAAAGTATATTTAGATAGACTATATCAGTTAGTATTTAGTGGTGTCTCTATGGAAAGGGAATTTACATAAGAATAAAAACTATGTCAACAATCCTCAAACAGTTTTTCAAAAGTACTCCAATGTAATTGAAATTCTGCAATTCTTTGATTTCGGACAGCAATCATTTTTTCAGTTTTATATAAATTTATCAAACAGGCTTTAAGCGAAAGAAAGGATAATTTTTTCTTCAGACATCTGTTTGTATATATATAGTATTTTATGTTTAGTAAAATGGCATTGTATACAATCTAATTCATGTTCACCCTATTACCTATATGCCCTGGGTCGGTCGCCCTAAAAGTGGGTCCGTTCGCCCTGATAATTATATATACTGTGAAAGGACTTTTCTTCATGGGTATCAATTTTCGTGGTTTGGTTAAAAATTACAAGTTCGTGGATTCGTAAATTCGTGGATTTTGTGTTTGTACCAAATAAAATTTGTTGATTTTATATTTTCAACATAATAAGTTTCTCAACTGGGTTTCAAAACTTCGAGAAAGCTTCAATACATTCGACAAATAATCCGCATAATTATGTAATTGGAAGTGGAACGTGGATATTAATGTGCTCATTTTCTCAATTATTTTTTTGCATATATCAACTTAGAATCAGAACAAAATCAGCTTTTGAATTTCATAATCATAAATCAGTGTTATTTTATCGAATTTGAAAATAATAAAAAAATTCATCGGACATTATGTTATGAGCACGTACACTAGCAATTTCCATTAATATATATTATTATTTTTTTTATGGTTTACAAATATTTAATCTCCATTTTATTTTTATTTTTTACAACTAAAAAAAATAACAATAAAGTTTGTTTTTTCTCATTATTTTGATTACGATGACAGATTTTACTTCAACATGTGCTATCTTTCATTACCCTTATCTCGGATTGAATTCACTCGTAATCTTATCACAAGATTAATCCTGACCCCGGGGCAAATGTACAGTTAACTTATACTTAATTGTTTAAAGAAAGGTGATCAAATATGTTAATTGAAGGGTGTTATAATTTGATAGTGAAATGTTTAATATGCAACACTTAAAAGTGTGTCACCGTTAGTGTATGATTTGGAAGTAAATTTTATTACCAGAAGTTGTTAAAATCTTTTCACAAATAAATATTTCTGTCGTTTTTACATATGCATTCAAAATCAAATCATTCACAAACATGTTAATGTGGATTATAACTCATTAAAAGATATGCTCGTACTTATTTCGTCATTAAAATTGTCAACTGTCCTCTATGCAGCTGGTCCAGAAAGTCGAGGTTACTCGAGAACAGCATGGCTATATATCGATGTCAAACTGCTTCCCAAGTTTCATTGTTCGTTGGATTCTTAATTTCGTGGATCAGCCTAACCACGAAAATTGGTACCCCACGAATAAAAGTGATTTCACAGTATGTAGGATATTAAAAATAAATGAAGTATAAATGATATTTGAAGGTTTATAGATAATAAATTGAGAAATTTTAAATATAGGTCATGCTAAATGTATACATGCACTTTATTCAATAAAATATTTGAATTGAAAAAAAAATTTATGTTGCCACCTTTCACACCCGTCACACGAGATAGCATGAGATCAAAAGAAAACAAACTGTAAGGTATATAATTCTTTTATAATAACAGTCTGCACCAAAAACCACTAGCCCTATGCCCCACTCTAGTAAAAATTGGTTCAGGCTAGTCAAAATTGCATAAAATTTGCTTAATCAAATAAAAATATTCTTCTAAAATACTGTTCGTGGTAGTTTGTCCAAATGTTTTTGGCACAGACTAAAATAAAGAGATCAAAGATATACAATAATCCCCAATCAATAATTGTAATGATGAATTCAACAATCAATAATTGTAATGATGAATTCAACAATCATTAATTCCTATTAAACATTTCAAGTAATATACCTAATTATTACTTGAAAAGAACTTAATTAATTTCCAAAAGTACATATTTTTTCTTTAAATTAATACTTTTCTATATCATTACTTCTTTATTTTAAATTAAAATATGCATTATGTTCATTAAAATACTTTTTGATTATCGGGGTGAACGGACCCAGGGCAAATGTGTAATTAGGACGAACAGACCCGATACCTGTAATGTATGGACATTCCAGGAACCTGTAAGTTGTTTCGATAGTTTTTGTTGTTCAAATTTCTGTTAATGGTGTAATAAAAAAATGCAATTGCCACATTTAATAAGATTTCTGTTTTAATTTTTGACAATAAATTCAATAAAACTGAAGGAGTCAGCATTTCCACAAGTTTACAAATGGGTGAAATCTATAACTCTACTGTCAAAAAAGAAAAAAAAAATAGGCTGTTAAGAGATCGTTCCATTGCTAGATTTATATAGCTCGTATGAAGAGCAGGTGTGACCTAAGAAGCTAGTAGATTGACTAGCTAAAATACTTTCGTCTAGACCAAAATACTCAAAGCGTTTGACTTATAAGATTTCACCAGATACTCTATATTGACTTATAAGATTTCACCAGATACTCTATATTGACTTATAAGATTTCACCAGATACTCTATATTGACTTATAAGATTTCACCAGATACTCTATATTGACTTATAAGATTTCACCAGATACTCTATATTGACTTATAAGATTTCACCAGATACTCTATATTGACTTATAAGATTTCACCAGATACTCTATATTGACTTATAAGATTTCACCAGATACTCTATATTGACTTATAAGATTTCACCAGATACTCTATATTGACTTATAAGATTTCACCAGATACTCTATATTGACTTATAAGATTTCACCAGATACTCTATATTGACTTATAAGATTTCACCAGATACTCTATATTGACTTATAAGATTTCACCAGATACTCTATATTGACTTATAAGATTTCACCAGATACTCTATATTGACTTATAAGATTTCACCAGATACTCTATATTGACTTATAAGATTTCACCAGATACTCTATATTGACTTATAAGATTTCACCAGATACTCTATATTGACTTATAAGATTTCACCAGATACTCTATATTGACTTATAAGATTTCACCAGATACTCTATATTGACTTATAAGATTTCACCAGATACTCTATATTGACTTATAAGATTTCACCAGATACTCTATATTGACTTATAAGATTTCACCAGATACTCTATATTGACTTATAAGATTTCACCAGATACTCTATATTGACTTATAAGATTTCACCAGATACTCTATATTGACTTATAAGATTTCACCAGATACTCTATATTGACTTATAAGATTTCACCAGATACTCTATATTGACTTATAAGATTTCACCAGATACTCTATATTGACTTATAAGATTTCACCAGATACTCTATATTGACTTATAAGATTTCACCAGATACTCTATATTGACTTATAAGATTTCACCAGATACTCTATATTGACTTATAAGATTTCACCAGATACTCTATATTGACTTATAAGATTTCACCAGATACTCTATATTGACTTATAAGATTTCACCAGATACTCTATATTGACTTATAAGATTTCACCAGATACTTTATATTGACTTATAAGATTTCACCAGATACTCTATATTGACTTATAAGATTTCACCAGATACTCTATATTGACTTATAAGATTTCACCAGATACTCTATATTGACTTATAAGATTTCACCAGATACTCTATATTTTATTTTATTTTAGAGAGAATAGCCATAAATCTTTTTGTTTTGTCAGATATTTTGAACTTTTCTTCTAATTTTAGAGAGAACATCCAGCATACAGACATTTGACTCATTAGATTTTGCCAGATATTCTGATGATGGAGGAGGCCAGGTTGATGAAAGAGTAGCAGGTATGTATAATATATGACCAAACTTCTTTTAAAAATCTTCTCCTCTGATTGATACATGTAATTTTTTTTTTTTAATCCAGCAAGTAAGTAAATAGCTGGTGTGTAAAGGTGTTCAGTGTGTTAGATGTTACATGGACAAGACAGTCAGCAAATGTTAAATCTTAATACAAGTTTTCCAGGTTTTGCTTTTGTTTTTGAATGGATCCTTAATTCCAGATACACATTTTCAATATGTGTGTAAAAATTTACATTGGACAATGTTGAAGGAGTTGATTACCCAAAATAGATACCATCTAAGTACTAAAAATTAGTTTGAAAACATAATATTTTCTTATAAAGATTTGCTTATCATCATTACAGTATCACACGTGTATCTTCATTCTGTCACCAACAACTGTGTATAGGTTTGAAATCATTTAGTGGTAAAATGTTAGAGGGATTGATTACATACAGAAGCTACCCTTGACCACACACAAACACACACACACTCATCCACATGTTTGCCTGCCATTTCACCACACTATTATATACCAATTTGCACCACATGCAACACAGCCAATAAAGATCATTAATAAAGGTGAGAGAGATCTTTCTTTATTTTGTTCATTGCTGTGAAGAATCTTCCATAGATAATGTCAGTGTCTTAAGGTACTTCCTGTTAGTCTACAATGGATCTTGTAAGCCTCTGGTTAATGACATCTTGTTCTTTGTTGTGAAGAGAAGTTTTCTAAGGTAAAGTAATATCTGGTCAGACACAAATTATTACAACATTATTTTAAACTCCCCACTCCCTACAATTTAAAACATAGTACATATATGGAGGCTGTCAAGTGTCCTATTTTATACCCCCACTCATAGAGTGGGGACTATATTGCAATCACCTTGTCCGTCCGTTTGTCCGTTCACACTTTCTTAACAGATATCTCAGCTTCTACTGGAAGAAATGATTTTATATTTGATATATGGCTTTGGCATGGTGACTTGTACTGTGTCTCCCCTTTCCAGGTTTACTGCACATCTGCTTCCTGTTTACAGTGCAACTTAGAATTTTTCATATTTGCTGTAATGAAAACTTTCGTAACAGTTATCTCAGCTTCTACTGGAAGAAATGATTTTATATTTGATATATATATGGCTTTGACATGGTGACTTGCACCGTGTCTCCCCTTTCCAGGTTTACCGCACATCTACTTCCTGTTTACAGTGCGACTTACAAATGAACGAGTGGGGGTTTTCTTAGCACGACGTAGCGTGCAACATCTTGTTTTCCTATATTTTCCTTTTTTTTCACCACTTCCTATATTTTCCTGTATTAGGGCTAAGATTCCTGTATTTTCCTATATTCCAGTACAAAAAAGAATGGATATTGAAAACAGTGAAAGCTGTGGATTAAGTTCTTGATATTGGTTGTTTGTATCAGTAATGGGGGATATGAAAAACAACAAAGTGTAAATTTAATGTATATTTCAATGGAAAGGATGTGTATACATGTATCTTTAGTGTTTTTGATGTTTTAATATTCAAAGTTATTCACAAACAACCAAATCTGTATCATTGAACTGACAACATGCAGCAATAGTAGAATATGTTATGTTAAAGTTAGTTAGCAATGTGCCTCCTTCAGAAATTGATTTGGATGTACCTGACAAAACAGTGTATTGTTTTACATACATTTCCAGCACACTGTATAAGTATATATACACAGCTATTTTCGCAACAGTACTTTTCATGTACAATTAAAATATAGTACTTTTATATTTATTGTACCATAAATTTATATTACTATTCTTGTACTACTTATATATTGTACAATATTTGTACTAAAACCTTTTTGTACTTTTATTGTACTATGATTGTACTACTAATATGTATTGTACAATGTGTCAATGTCAATATATACATTGTAAGTAGTACAATCATAGTACTATAAATTGATGGTACAATAAAAGTACAAAAAGGTTTTAGTACAAATATTGTACAATATATAAGTAGTACAATCATAGTACTATAAATTGATGGTACAATAAAAGTACAAATATTGTACAATATATTAGAAGTACAAGAATAGTACTATAAATTGATGGTACAATAAAAGTACAAATATTGTACAATATATAAGTAGTACAATCATAGTACTATAAATTGATGGTACAATAAAAGTACAAAAAGGTTTTAGTACAAATATTGTACAATATATAAGTAGTACAATCATAGTACTATAAATTGATGGTACAATAAAAGTACAAATATTGTACAATATATTAGAAGTACAAGAATAGTACTATAAATTGATGGTACAATAAAAGTACAAATATTGTACAATATATAAGTAGTACAATCATAGTACTATAAATTGATGGTACAATAAAAGTACAAAAAGGTTTTAGTACAAATATTGTACAATATATAAGTAGTACAATCATAGTACTATAAATTGATGGTACAATAAAAGTACAAATATTGTACAATATATTAGAAGTACAAGAATAGTACTATAAATTGATGGTACAATAAAAGTACAAATATTGTACAATATATAAGTAGTACAATCATAGTACTATAAATTGATGGTACAATAAAAGTACAAAAAGGTTTTAGTACAAATATTGTACAATATATAAGTAGTACAATCATAGTACTATAAATTGATGGTACAATAAAAGTACAAATATTGTACAATATATTAGAAGTACAAGAATAGTACTATAAATTGATGGTACAATAAAAGTACAAATATTGTACAATATATAAGTAGTACAATCATAGTACTATAAATTGATGGTACAATAAAAGTACAAAAAGGTTTTAGTACAAATATTGTACAATATATAAGTAGTACAATCATAGTACTATAAATTGATGGTACAATAAAAGTACAAATATTGTACAATATATTAGAAGTACAAGAATAGTACAATAAATTGATGGTACAATAAAAGTACTATATTTTAATTGTACATGAAAAGTACTGTTGCGAAAGTAGCAGTGTACAGGTATTTCTGAAGATCAGCTGTTATTTCTAAAGGAACATATTTTAAACATGTATGTTTTTCAGGAGAGGAAATCTTGAGTAAGTAAGAGTATAATCTATTAAAACCAAAGTTTTATACATAGCTTTTATTGAAAGGATTTACTAATTCTAATTACATAAGCAGAACATTTTTGTAGAATAGCATTTTTTCAATTTTACATTATCCAAAAACAATTAAATGGTTGGTATCTTAGTGTTTTTTTATCTATTCAATTATAATAATCAATGTCTAATTTTATTGTTAAAAAATCATGTTTGATGAAAAAAATTATCGTGTCATCATTTGTACACTGGTCTTTCTAATTAAAATGGGGAGAGCTAGGGTTGGCTATAAGGGGAGGTGGAGGCCAACTTTTAGTTAAAAATTAAAAAAATGATTGTCTGTTACAGTAATAATAAGATATTCATTCATTAAAATGTCAGTAAATAATGTTTTCATGTAACATATATGTGTATAATTGCCTCTTCAGATGATATATTTCACCTTTATTTCTCCTATATTTGAAAACAGAAATTCCTATATTTTTTCAACTTTCCTATATATTTTTCATCAAAAGTTGCTTGACAGCCTGTATATGGCAGCAACTATCAATTATAAATTCATGTACGTGTTCATGTGTTAAATATGCTTAAAACAAATAAATAAAAAAAATGTACCTGAAAGTATCTCTTCTCTTCAACAAACTCCTACATTGTAATTTGATTACTGGTACTTATATTCTAAATAGAAAATGTGTTTGTCATAATGTGTTGTTGTCATATTATACTAAATATGTAGAACTTTTTTCTGATTTATTTGTTGTATGTTGATTAACTGTTTCTATTATTGTAGTTTTAGAGTTTGAATTGAGAAAGGCCCAAGATACCATCAAGTCATTACGAGCTAGTCTAACAAAGGAAGCAGGTAAGATAAAAAAACTTTTATATCCATGAAGAAATTTAATTTAATACACTAATAAAGAGTAGTTAAGTAATTTATTATGAAAAGAAAATTTAATATGTGATAGTCAACAATTCCACCAATATCAACAAAACAAACAAGCACCTCTCCTCTTAACTCGCTGAACGTAAAAAAACCCCAAAAAACACAAAATATGACGTTGGAAATCTAAGTCAATATGAGTGTTATATTGAATAAATAATATATTTCTCAAGAATCTGGTCTGCACAAAAAAGCATACATACAAATTAGTTATAACCAGCGGGTGCAAAAAAATAGTTTATATGAAAAATAATATACTGTCTATGGAAATTAAAATGAAAATGCTGTGACACGTCACAGTTCAAATGTATTTATACAAATTACAACTCAGATCTGGATGTAGATGTCAAACCAGTAATTCAACCAATCAGAGCTAAGAACATATACAAAAGTAGTCCTTTTAAAGAAAAATGTTCACTTTGTTGTATTGTGACAAATACTGAATAGAATGAAATAATTAAATTGATAATTGAAGTTAAATGTATAAGGATTATTTTGAGCCCAAATTTGATTGATTTAGTTGTATTTTAATATGGATATGGAGGATTTGATGCATGACCTATAAATAGGGAATTTCTGGGGGATGACAGAGCTATTTTTAGAGTAGGTATTTTCCGTAGCCTGGCATTTCACTGCAAGACTTTAAACATGGCCTGATATTTTGACAGAACGTAGAGGAATCATGGACATTTCAGAAAATGTATGGTCTTCGAAAGGTTAAACTTAAGGTAAAATGGCCAGGTAGGCTCGAAAAAACACAAATTTAGTAGAAAACCTTAAAGAAATTAATTATAGGTTTCACACCTGTAGATCATCAGATAGAAAAATAAGATCCCACAATGATATCATTATAATTAGATTGTACTTCTTTTCATAGAATAATTGACTAATATAATAAGAAAATCAGACATGTACCAGTGATCCTTGTAACTCTTTAAACCATTGAAATTATTTTTTGCAGAAACAGATTTGAATTCTACTGAACAAGTAAATGAAGATAACATTACCCCAAATAAAGACGATCCAATAAGACCGTTAGAAAGAAAAGCAATAAACTTCCTGGTTAATGAATACTTATTACAGAATAATTACAAACTAACATCCGTCACATTCTCAGAAGAGAATGAAGACCAGGTAAATATACAATAACAACAAAATAATTTCATCACATTCACAGTAGTGAAAGAGGATTATAAAAATACAGAACAGTTACAGTATAATCATGCTAAAAAGAAATAAGGATTATAAAAATATAGAACTATTCAAAATTAATTTCTATCAATTTCTGAATAAATAAAAACTAGAACCAGATATAGAAAGATTACAGTACAAATTTACAATGCATTTTCTAGAGAGATTGTGGACCAGGAGATTATAGAGCTATACTAATAAACGTTCACAATATTTACAACAGAGAAACTAGTAACAATTATATATTAACTACCATCATATTTTCAACATAGCAAGAAGTAGTAAATATAGAAAACACATTCACTGAAGAACAGATGTGTTTAAGAAAGAGATAAGGGACATAATCCAGTTATCAGTTATATTATTATTTGCACTAGTTTTTCTCTAAAATTATGAACACTTGGAGTTTAGAATCCCACACTCAAACATTTACATAATTTGTACAAACACTATGACAGTCATAGTTCACTAGTGTTAGACGACTTGTAGATTTAGGTATGGTAATATTTATACTGTTTCCCCTAGGATTTTGAAGACTGGGATGATGTTGGACTTAACATTGCTCGTCCACCAGATATATTACATTTATATAAAGATTATGGTAGTCATACAGTACCTGTGGTAGAAACATGTAGTGTAGAATGTATGGTATGTTTGGAAGATGAAAGAATTGCAGCATTAGAGGAACAACATCAACTATTGTGTCAAGAAATGGTAAGTAAATCCTATACTTCTGGTTTCTCAAATAAATTTCAGAAGTTTTAAAAGGAGAGTAGCACCTTTTACAGATAATATTATTTTCATATAAAAATTTTTTTTAATTTGAAATGTTCAACAGTAAATTTGACCATGATCACAAATTTCATAAATACCCACTGCCACGATATAACTGAAATATTGTTGAAAGTGGTGTTAAACATCATCACACACACACACACACATAAAAAACCAAATTGAAGGTAAAGACAAGTTCCATACTATTAAACAGATTCTTACACATGCAAGTTCAGATGATCCACATCAATTAATATCTGATCTGTTTATTTAATGTACCTATATGATAAATATGTTGTAACTGCAATGAAGATAGTGGCCTTGTTAGAAGGGTCGCCTCTCTTGAGGGAGACCATTTATCATAATGTCTCAGTCCCTCTGAAATCTGGCCTGAAAAAAGAGGTGGCCTTTTTTTTATTGCTACATTATCTTTTTATTCATTAATATGTTTTTTTCTTCTTCAGGAAATAAGAATCTCACAACTAGAAATTGAATTAGATTGTTGTAAAATAGAGAAAGATCAAATAGGTTTACAGTTAGAAGATTATACTACAAGGTATAGACATGATAAACTGTTAGTTGTTGTCATCTTAAGAATATATTAGAAGTAGAATTTTGTTTCTGTCATGGTCTGTGAGCTATTTATACCACAATGTCAAATAATTGATCTTTATGTATGTTTTAATGGCATGTTCAAATAATTAATGAATGGTATTTGTTAAGCCATGGTCCAAAGCGTAAAAATATCAAAATGATCTCGTAGCATATTTTTTTGTTCAAATAATTCTGGGTGGTCTTACTGTGTTGAGTATCTCTAGTTGAAAGCAATCTTCACTAGAATATTCCCTGTATACATTTTTTATGAGGATTCAAATCCAAGATGCCCATCACAGCACAACCTAGTTTAAGATTGAACCCATTGAGTAAAATCTATAAATAGAATCTCAGAACCGACAAACTTTATTGAACTATAACTGAAAGTAAACTTTATTCTATGGGAATCTATGGGAAAATAATATCATATAAACAAAAGTTGCCAGAAACTATGATGTTGGTTCAACTCTCAATTATAATTGTTGACCATATGCAAAAATTGTTTTAAAAGTCTTATTGAAAAAAAACTATTGAACCATTTGAAAACAAACTTAAAAACAAAAATATCGCCACAACCTTTTAGGAAATATGTATATAATAAATCTTCTTTTCTGAAGCTACAAAGCTGATAGAAGTTAAACTGTATATCTATTGATCAGTCATCACCAGATGAACAACAACAATACCCTCTTGTTATTAACAATAATTTTTATATGATGAAAAAAAAATTGTCTATTGATTTAATCTGTACTATTTAATACCTTTAACTTTTAAGAAAACTAAAGTTCTCCTCCCTCAGGCATGTGTGACCTTAGCCGAGTTTGGCTATCCTCTTTAGGCCTTTAGTTTACGTGCTCCCAGATTTTAGCTATCCTCTTTAGGCCCTTTAGTTTACTTACTCCCAGAATTTGTCTATCCTCTTTAGGCCCTTTAGTTTACTTACTCCCAGATTTTGACTATCCTCTTTAGGCCCTTTAGTTTACTTGCTCCCAGATTTTGGCTATCCTCTTTAGGCCCTTTAGTTTACTTGCTCCCAGATTTTGTCTATCCTCTTTAGGCCCTTTAGTTTACTTACTCCCAGATTTTAGCTATCCTCTTTAGGCCCTTTAGGTTACTTGCTCCCAGATTTTTGCTATCCTCTTTAGGCCCTTTAGTTTACTTGCTCCCAGATTTTAGCTATCCTGTTTAGACCCTTTAGTTTACTTGCTCCCAGATTTTGGCTATCCTGTTTAGGCCCTTTAGTTTACTTGCCCCCAGATTTTGGCTATCCTCTTTAGACCCTTTAGTTTACTTGCTCCCAGATTTTGGCTATCCTCTTTAGACCCTTTAGTTTACTTGCTCCCAGATTTTGGCTATCCTCTTTAGGCCCTTTAGTTTACTTACTCCCAGATTTTGGCTATCCTGTTTAGGCCCTTTAGTTTACTTACTCCCAGATTTTGGCTGTCCTCTTTAGGCCCTTTAGTTTACTTACTCACAGATTTTAGCTATCCTCTTTAGGCCCTTTAGTTTACTTGCTCCCAGATTTTGACTATCCTCTTTAGACCCTTTAGTTTACTTGCTCCCAGATTTTGGCTATCCTCTTTAGACCCTTTAGTTTACTTGCTCCCAGATTTTGGCTATCCTGTTTAGGCCCTTTAGTTTACTTACTCCCAGATTTTGGCTATCCTGTTTAGGCCCTTTAGTTTACTTACTCCCAGATTTTGGCTGTCCTCTTTAGGCCCTTTAGTTTACTTACTCCCAGATTTTAGCTATCCTCTGTAGACCCTTTAGTTTACTTGCTCCCAGATTTTGACTATCCTCTTTAGACCCTTTAGTTTACTTGCTCCCAGATTTTGACTATCCTCTTTAGGCCCTTTAGTTTACTTGCTCCCAGATTTTGGCTATCCTCTTTAGGTCCTTTAGTTTACTTGCTCCCATATTTTGGCTATCCTCTTTAGGCCCTTTAGTTTACTTACTCCCAGATTTTGGCTATCCTCTTTAGGCCCTTTAGTTTACTTACTCCCAGATTTTGGCTATCCTCTTTAGACCCTTTAGTTTACTTACTCCCAGATTTTGGCTATCCTCTTTAGACCCTTTAGTTTACTTACTCCCAGATTTTGGCTATCCTGTTTAGGCCCTTTAGTTTACTTACTCCCAGATTTTGGCTGTCCTCTTTAGGCCCTTTAGTTTACTTACTCCCAGATTTTAGCTATCCTCTTTAGGCCCTTTAGTTTACTTGCTCCCAGATTTTGACTATCCTCTTTAGACCCTTTAGTTTACTTGCTCCCAGATTTTGACTACCCTGTTTAGGCCCTTTAGTTTACTTGCTCCCAGATTTTGGCTATCCTCTTTAGGTCCTTTAGTTTACTTGCTCCCATATTTTGGCTATCCTCTTTAGGCCCTTTAGTTTACTTTCTCCCAGATTTTGGCTATCCTCTTTAGGCCCTTTAGTTTACTTTCTCCCAGATTTTGGCTATCCTCTTTAGACCCTTTAGTTTACTTACTCCCAGATTTTGGCTATCCTCTTTAGGCCCTTTAGTTTACTTACTCCCAGATTTTGGCTATCCTCTCTAGACCCTTTAGTTTACTTACTCCCAGATTTTAGCTATCCTCTTTAGACCCTTTAGTTTACTTGCTCCCAGATTTTGACTATCCTCTTTAGGCCCTTTAGTTTACTTGCTCCCAGATTTTGACTATCCTCTTTAGGCCCTTTAGTTTACTTGCTTCCAGATTTTGGCTATCCTCTTTAGACCCTTTAGTTTACTTTCTCCCAGATTTTGGCTGTCCTCTTTAAGTCTTTTAGTTTACACGTTCCCAAAGACTTTTTAATTATTTGACTTTCCTATATTTTGATTATGAGCGTACCCGATGAAGGCTATTCCAGAAACGTGTCGTGTGCACTATTTTCAATATCTACGTTTTTATTTCAGGAAACAATTTGACAATAACAAACTGCTTCATTCTACACCAGCAAAACCACAAGAAAATACATCGCAGAACAGATCTGATACATATGACAGAGTGTCACTAAACTTGTCAGATAATAACTTAGATGTTGTAGAAAATGGAAAGTTCTCTATAAGAGAAATGGGGGACGGATCTGAAACTCTATCTATCAATCAAACACAATGTGACAGTGTTTCTGAATCATCAATGACCAATCATGAAGAAGATAGGGTCATGGATGAGGTCGATTCTAGTACAGAAGCCACACAAATAGAACAGGGGACAACACAGACACACAAAGAAAAGCCACCAGATTTAGGCTTAAAAATAGGAATAAATAGAGAAAACAGTATATTGCGGTAGGTTATATTGAAGTTTTAAGGTAAAAATGCTATCCCCCCGATAAAAAAAAAGTTCCAATCATGAAGAGCTTACACAAATAAACAGTTTGTACAGTAAACATGTTGTAAATAGAACAAATTGAATCAACACTTTAACAATTCTTACAAATACTATGTATATCAAAAATCAAGTTTTTTCTCAAAATCCCTCAATTTCTGGTAATTGCAGCAAGGAAGTAGTATCTTGCTTAACAGTATTTTTGAGAGTATAGGTCAAAAACTTTTTATTAGACTACAACAATATTTTTGATAGTAGTATGTTATGGATAACATCATTTCATTGTCGTTGTTATTTTCTGTCTGTAGACACCATGTTTTTTTCACAATAACTTCAGTTCTATTTGAAAGATCCTTTTGAATTTTAATACAATGATACTTGGTATAGAGTAAAGGTTCTGATTGATTTTTTGGATTTTAGCCTTGCCCATTTTCAAATAAGAAAGCCCCAATGTATTCTGTTGGGGTTTTTTTTAATGCAGGGCAATTATTTTTCAATCAGTTTTGATGAATCATTTTGTTGATGCTCCTTATGAAATTCTCTTTATATAGTATGACAATAGATTTATATAAGTCTTGCAGTTTTCAAGATATAATAGGGCCAACAATCAAAGTTTTTTTTTCTATTTTAAGTCCAATTTTGATAGGGTTTTTTATTTGGATTCCTTGTGAAGTTTCCTGCCTACATTTTTCAAACAGATTTAACCTAGTTCTTATGGTTTCAGAGATGATAAGGGTAAAAGGATTCAAAAAGGGACCAACACCCAAAACAATAACTTTTCGAGTCCAACTTGTAATAATTGTATGTGGTTTTTTCTCTGTTGAATTCCTCAGACAAACTACTATTTCTGAGATATGAGGGCACCAGCAGAGACTGAATCCCAAAAGCCTTTACTGATATTATTTATAGAATTATTTAAAAAAAATTAAAGGTCAGTAGCAATCCAGTAGACTTCAACAGATGTGTATTGCATTGAATCAAGTATAAAATTGTTAATATTGTGTATTTCAGTAAGACATCAGTAGCATTCCAGAAAGCTTTACGAGATGTTTGTTTCCATGTGTCTAAAGATAACAGGTTAATCAATGAGGTAACTATACATCAAACTGTCTATGACATCATGTTTGTCATCAGTTTTGTAATGAGGTAATAGATGCTTCGAGTTGCCTATGAAATTAATGTTTGTTAAGAACAGTTTAGTAATGGGGTATCAGTGTGTCAAGCTGTCTATTATTTTGTCATCAACAGTTTGGTATTGTAGTAATTCAAAATGTTATACATGTGTATCAGTGTAATGTTATTTTTGAAAGGTTAACCCTATATCAGAAATGTGAAGTCACATACATATTACAGATCAGTAATAGGTCATTGAATGACATTGAATTCTAAGTGTGACTGACAGATGGAAAGAGCCAACAAAAAGAGTTACTTCTTTTGTTATTTCCAGAACATTATTGTTTTATATTTATATATTCTAATATGATGTCCTTCTTTCACTTTGTAAACAAATGAGCGATTTATTTAGATGGCAAAATCTAAATTAGCTCATGTGTGGTGCACACATTTCAGCTAGCTGATAAAATCACAAATTAAAATTATTTACACTGTTGTCAACGTTTTAAACATCTATATTCACCGAAAATAATCAACATATAAAAAAATTAATAGATATGCGATGGGCAATTAAAATGTGCAAGCACAATATTTAATTCTTTGTTTTTATTTTTTAGGTTTCTAAGATAGTTGGATCAGATACAGATGGTGTAGTGTTGATTTAATTCTTTGTTTTGATTTTTTAGGTTTCTAAGATAGGATCAGATACAGATGGTGTAGTGTTGATTTAATTCTTTGTTTTTATTTTTTAGGTTTCTAAGATAGTAGGATCAGATACAGACGGTGTAGTGTTGATGTTGAGTCGTTGTTTACCACATATAGTTCCCAATGTCTTGTTAGCAAAAAGGGAGGTAAGAATGTGAGACTTCTTGTTTCATGCAGTTATGCAATGTTATAGATATGGTAGTGGTATTGACCAGAAAATTATGCCTCTTTATCACTTCAAAAGTACAAGCAAATTTTTATATTGTAGTGCAAAATGTACAAATCAAGGGTGTGGCATTGCCATGCCTGGCTCATCCGACGTATACAAAGAATCTGTCAAACATGGAAATTTTTCTGTTTGGGACAAGTTAAAAAAATTGCATAACAATTTTCAGACTTAAAATGTTCTGGGAACGTGTATTTTTCCTTAATAATAAATTGCATTGTGAATATTTACGGTTAAAACTTATATTATGAAAAAAAAGTTAAAACAGTGATGCACCAATATCAACAAAATGAACCATCACCTTAACAAACCACATCTGTAGTGTAATGGTTAGTATGCTCATCTCGAGTGCTATAGATCATGGGTTCGAGCCCTGGTGTGTTCAAACCAAAGACTGTAACATTGGTATTTGTTGCTTCTCAGCTAAGCACACAGCATTAAGGAGAAAGAGCAAAGGCTGGTTGGCTCAGAATCAGAATAATGTGTCAAGAGTGGAGCTACATGTCTACCCACAGATTGTTGTTTCGGTGAGCTGGCACTATAAAATCCAACTAAGCTTGTTGGTCTAGTACAAAGTGGATATCATTATCATCTCATCAAATGTAATGTAGTCTTGTCATGATATAGCTGAAAAATTGTTCATATGATGTTGCTTCCAGATAGTTAAGACATATGTTGACTCTAATGTATTATTTATTTTTACAGGAGTTAATTCCCCTGATTATTTGTACAGCCATGTTGCATCCTGATAGCAAAGACAGAGATCGGCTTCTCAATATTTTATTTAATCTCATTAAAAAACCAGATGAAGAACAAAGGTATTTATCACACTTGAAAGTTTTTTTTAATTTACATGTACTTGCCTAAAATGTTCTTACCTATGTAAGGTAGCTCATCAAGCCAAGAAACTAATTTTCTTTACATCATTATTGTCCTGAAGTTTTTATACTCCTGTCTAAAGACAAGATGTATTAAGGTATGAATGTTGTTTGTCAGTTTGTCCATGTGCTGTAAACATGTCATGCACTAACTAATCTTTTCCATGACCAAACTTCAAACTTTGTGACTTTATTATAAATGATGTTGTTCTGCCTCGACACTGAGCCTTACAGTAAGTATAACCAGGCACAATGGTAATTCAGAGTGTATGGAGAAAATGAAACCTCTTCTAAGTCACTATGATTCATCTATTGTAGTTACTCCAATAGTTAATAAACTGTCACATAATCTACAAGAGAAATGGACTTACACAGCTGTGAAGTACTCTATTGGAGTTAACCCAATAGTTAATAAACTGCCACATAATCTACAAGAGAAATGGACTTACACAGCTGTAAAGTACTCTATTGGAGTTACCCCAATAGTTAATAAACTGCCACATAATCTACAAGAGAAATGGACTTACACAGCTGTGAAGTACTCTATTGGAGTTACCCCAATAGTTAATAAACTGTCACATAATCTACAAGAGAAATGGACTTACACAGCTGTGAAGTACTCTATTGGAGTTACCCCAATAGTTAATAAACTGCCACATAATCTACAAGAGAAATGGACTTACACAGCTGTGAAGTACTCTATTGGAGTTACCCCAATAGTTAATAAATTGTCACATAATCTACAAGAGAAATGGACTTACACAGCTGTGAAGTACATGAATGATCACGATGTTGCTTATCCTCCTTTCAGAAAAATATGGTACAGCTAATAACCAAAAATAATGAATAAAAGGAAGATTTTGTATGAAATGAACAGAACACTCCGATGCCTAAAGCATCACTACATATACAATGTTAATTTGAGGGTTGCTATGCCATTTGATGATTTTCACCTTTTTTGTTCCAGAGTTATGGGACTTTATCCAATAATAGATTAGGCTGTTGTAAACGTGTTCCATGCTTTTGCAAGTTTGTGTACATTTTGACATGTTTTACGTCTGTTGTTAAATATTTAATAGACTTTATATGGGTGTATGAGGTGCAAATAGTTAAGCCATTAATTGATTTCAAATCAAATTTATCAATAAAATAACTTTGCTAAATTTAAGTATTACTAGACTCCCTTGTATTGACTTCATCTCTGACAAAATGTATACAATGCAATTTTTTGCCTATTTGCTAATGTTCCATATAACCAGATAATGAGTTATATTTAAACACATTTACAAAGTTTGAAGTAATTTTCTTATAATATATTGTGGAACATCTATACTTGCCCATCTAAATAGTTTTCTTCAGGTTACAGCCTCTCCTTTATATACCAGAACTATTGGTCTTATTTGTGATCGGTTACAGGAAGTTTACCAGTAAATTTTGTGTTTGTAATAATCGTTTTTATTTGCTTTTGTAACAGGAATATGATATTAACTGGTTGTGTAGCCTTTGCACAGCATGTAGGTCAACAGAGGTTAGAAGAAGAATTATTACCACAGTGCTGGGAACAGGTATGTTTATATCCTGGGTTATATATATTATTCCTCCAGCAATCAATAACCTTAGAGTTGGGGTAGGTAGTGGCTTAAATTGTTTTCTATGTCTGTACATCCTCCCATAAGTCTATCTTTCTGAATACAAAATGTAACATTTGTGCAGTTTTCGATGTGGAACTTTTTGATTTGCCAAATGTCTACATGGATGATGTGTGTTGTTGACATTAGTCAAATTATGTATGCATTAAATAACTAGAACTAATCAGGGCTCACCACACATAGTAAAAACAGGGCGACTTGACTTCTTTCTCAGTTGACTTAAGGACGAAGTGAGGGAAATTCTGGGAGACTTCCGAAAATCGATCAAAATTTTAACTTTTCTTTCCCTACTACCACATGTCCCCCTACCTTTCACAAAATGAACGTGCTGCACAATGATCTTAAAAAGGATGCAATTAACGAGTTTGGAATAAAATATTGAACATCAAACCCTGTATGGGTCATATTTCAGGAACATGGGAGCTTCTTTTACGTGAATATTGAAGAAAAAGTATGATTATTGGTGAACAAAATATTGACTTGAAAAGACTGACAGGGCGACTAAAACTTTGCTTTTTGACAGAAATTGGGTGATTTCATTGAAACCAAGGCGAAGAAGTCGCCCACTTCGCCTGGTTTGGTGAGCCCTGACTAATACTTGGAGATTATAAAAACATAAACAAATCCATCAGTATATGAACAAATCCACTAGGGCATACACGAATCCACCAGGATATACAAAAATAACCCACAGACTGTTGTTTTCATGAGTTGGCTCTATACAAATGGTGTAATATAAAGCAGACATAATGATCATCTCATCAAAAAGTAACTTGTTCTTACCATGTTATATTGTACATGTGTAACTATTGACTGTAAACAACAATTACTCACTTACTCACTAGAATGAAGGTTAACTAATATTACTTACTCACTAAAATGAAGGTTAAGTAATATTAATGATTTTTATTATTATTATTTGACAGATTAGTCACAAATATCCAGAGAGAAGAATTTTAGTGGCAGAAGCATGTGGGGCATTATCACCTTATATACCTGTAAGTGTAACAAATATCTAGATGAGTTTCAATGAAACCACACAGTTTACTGATGAAGGGGGGTTGTGTCTATGTTTTATCAAAAGTTATTAGTTCTTAGTGCACCAGTAATTGTATTCCTCATTAGATTTCAATCAATTTTATACCGAAAATTTATACAGTATTATCCAATATAAATTAAAAAACCAGAGGTTTTCAAAAATAATTGATAGAGTTATGTCCCTTTGTATATTAAAATATGACCAGAATATACTTGTCAACTTATAAAACTATTATTCTTCAACAGAAACAAATCAAATTTATAGTAAACCTTGATACTCAAATCAACTCATATTTTTTATAGATTTTTTTAAACAGCTGTGAATGAACTTAAATTTGTGGATCCTGTGGTTTAGATATACTAGTGGTATTAAATTTAAGGGTGTTGATGGGCCTTTCAATGGCTTCATTATTAATTCTGTTTCCATGGTATTATTGAATGTCATACAGATCTTATTAATTTATATACTAAAGCATCTTATTCAATGGTCACGTTGCACATCCAATATAACTTTCATGTCACAATGGTTAAGCCGTCATATCTTTAATATCACTTCTGATATAGGTATCGTCCAGTTTTTAACATGAAATTCTCTTTATTTATAGTACTCCTAATATTTTCAAATTGATACATCAAATGGCTAATTGTTAAATAATAGAAATAAAAAAGATTAAAACCAAAAGTCAAATAAATTCACATATATATTTAATACCAGAATGGTGATTTTTATAACTAGTTGATTTGATTATGACAATTAACCTACATATTTATATTACCAGAATGATATCCTAAGTTCTGTTTAATGTAATAGTTGCTATGACAATTAACCTACATATTTTTATTACCAGAATGATATCCTAAGTTCTGTTTAATGTAATAGTTGCTATGACAATTAACCTACATATTTTTTTACCAGAATGATATCCTAAGTTCGTTGGTTTTATCAATGTTACAACAAATGTTGATGGATGATAAAGATGATGATGTACGAGAAGCTGTGATACGAAGTTTAGGACTTATAGTAGGATTTATACAGAATCCTGATAAATATTCTCAGGTAGGTTAATTGTTTTTGATAATTTGATTAAATGTTTGTTTTCATGTTTATACCACATGGTAAACTCTGTATCTACATAAACAAGTCAAACACCTTGCCACAAGCTTGGAACACAAGTAGACCTCGTATGTGATAAGATGGAAGTCTGTATAGATGATAAATGTCCTGAAACAATTAGTCTACTGTGTGTCTGCCTCTTGTCATTAGATGTCTGTATAGATGATAAATGTCCTGAGACAATTAGTCTACTGTGTGTCTGCCTCTTGTCATTAGATGTCTGTATAGATGATAAATGTCCTGAGACAATTAGTCTACTGTGTGTCTGCCTCTTGTCATTAGATGTCTGTATAGATGATAAATGTCCTGAGACAATTAGTCTACTGTGTGTCTGCCTCTTGTCATTAGATGTCTGTATAGATGATAAATGTCCTGAGACAATTAGTCTACTGTGTGTCTGCCTCTTGTCATTAGATGTCTGTATAGATGATAAATGTCCTGGGACAATTAGTCTTCTGTGTGTCTGCCTCTTGTCATTAGATGTCTGTATAGATGATAAATGTCCTGAGACAATTAGTCTACTGTGTGTCTGCCTCTTGTCATTAGATGTCTGTATAGATGATAAATGTCCTGAGACAATTAGTCTACTGTGTGTCTGCCTCTTGTCATTAGATGTCTGTATAGATGATAAATGTCCTGAGACAATTAGTCTACTGTGTGTCTGCCTCTTGTCATTAGATGTCTGCATAGATGATAAATGTCCTGGGACAATTATTCTACTGTGTGTCTGCCTCTTGTCATTAGATGTCTGTATAGATGATAAATATCCTGAGACAATTAGTCTACTGTGTGTCTGCCTCTTGTCATTAGATGTCTGTAGAGATGATAAAAGTCCCGAGACAATTAGTCTTCTGTGTGTCTGCCTCTTGTCATTAGATGTCTGTATAGATGATAAATGTCCTGAGATAATTAGTCTACTGTGTGTCTGCTTCTTGTCATTAGATGTATTAAGTATATTTTCACACTGACACAAATGACACAAATGGAAAAAGGAAGGCACCTTTCATAATTGTACTATTTGGATTTTCCCATTTTTATATATCATAAATATAATTGTAAAGCTCATTATTGTAGGGATATGAATTACTGAAAATGGCATTAAAGGATACATCTGAAAAGGTTGTCATAGCAACACAACATGTTTTCCTACCATCATTTGCAGCATGGGCATATGATCTTGACAAACTGGAGCATAATCTAATTCATAGCATTTTAAAAGATCTGGAAGAGATGGTAAGATTCACATATTGACAATTAGATTTAACATTACTGTAGATTCATTTACTTTTAAAACATTATTTTTAATGAGAAGCAAGCATGTAAATGCAATTGTAAATTGATTGAATCATCATTGTGATATACAGATTCATGAGTGCACAAATGAAGTTCCTCAGGATCAGTGAGGATTGTGCCCTAGGGGTCAACATTTTTACAAGGCTGCAATGGAAAATAATAAAGTTGTATTCTGAAGAATCAGCAACTGAAATATTGTTGTATTTGTCATGAAATATCCTTGTAAGATGGGGTTAGGGTTATGGTGTTTAATGCCACTTTCAACAATATTTCAGTTATATTATTGCGGTCAGTTTTATTGAAAGGAGGAAACTGGAGTACGCAGAAAAAACCACAACCCTGTCGTAAGTTACTGACAAATTTATCACATAATGTTGTATCAAGTACACCTCGTCAGAGCGAGATTCGAAGTCACAATGTTAGTGATGATAGGCACTGATTGCATAGGTAGTTATAAATCCAACTACCATATGATCACGGCCACAACGGCCCCTTGTCTTGTAAAATGGCAATTCAAGCTTGTACAAATGTAGATGTCATGTTCTATAGGGTCTTGAGGTCCAAAATTTAAATGTATGAGGGGAAAAAACTCTCTTCTTGATTATGGCAGCCACATGACAGTAAGGTTGAAGACTTTATTTATATTATGAACTGTCAGATTAACATGTGTTATCATTATTATAAGATATGTAGATGTTGATATTATATGTTTCAGTGTGCTGCTGGAGCAAGGAGAGCCTCATTGTCAGATTAACATGTGTTATCATTATTATAAGATATGTAGATGTTGATATTTTATGTTTCAGTGTGCTGCTGGAGCAAGGAGAGCCTCATTGTCAGATTAACATGTGTTATCATTATTATAAGATACGTAGATGTTGATATTTTATGTTTCAGTGTGCTGCTGGAGCGAGGAGAGCCTCATTGTCAGATTAACATGTGTTATCATTATTATAAGATATGTAGATGTTGATATTTTATGTTTCAGTGTGCTACTGGAGCAAGGAGAGCCTCATTGTCAGATTAACATGTGCTATCATTATTATAAGATATGTAGATGTTGATATTTTATGTTTCAGTGTGCTACTGGAGCAAGGAGAGCCTCATTGTCAGATTAACATGTGTTATCATTATTATAAGATATGTAGATGTTGATATTTTATGTTACAGTGTGCTACTGGAGCAAGGAGAGCCTCATTGTCAGATTAACATGTGTTATCATTATTATAAGATATGTAGATGTTGATATTTTATGTTTCAGTGTGCTACTGGAGCAAGGAGAGCCTCATTGTCAGATTAACATGTGTTATCATTATTATAAGATATGTAGATGTTGATATTTTATGTTTCAGTGTGCTGCTGGAGCAAGGAGAGCCTCATTGTCAGATTAACATGTGTTATCATTATTATAAGATATGTAGATGTTGATATTTTATGTTTCAGTGTGCTGCTGGAGCAAGGAGAGCCACATTGTCAGATTAACATGTGTTATCATTATTATAAGATACGTAGATGTTGATATTTTATGTTTCAGTGTGCTGCTGGAGCGAGGAGAGCCTCATTGTCAGATTAACATGTGTTATCATTATTATAAGATATGTAGATGTTGATATTTTATGTTTCAGTGTGCTACTGGAGCAAGGAGAGCCTCATTGTCAGATTAACATGTGCTATCATTATTATAAGATATGTAGATGTTGATATTTTATGTTTCAGTGTGCTACTGGAGCAAGGAGAGCCTCATTGTCAGATTAACATGTGTTATCATTATTATAAGATATGTAGATGTTGATATTTTATGTTTCAGTGTGCTACTGGAGCAAGGAGAGCCTCATTGTCAGATTAACATGTGTTATCATTATTATAAGATATGTAGATGTTGATATTTTATGTTTCAGTGTGCTACTGGAGCAAGGAGACCCTCATTGTCAGATTAACATGTGTTATCATTATTATAAGATATGTAGATGTTGATATTTTATGTTTCAGTGTGCTGCTGGAGCAAGGAGAGCCTCATTGTCAGATTAACATGTGTTATCATTATTATAAGATATGTAGATGTTGATATTTTATGTTTCAGTGTGCTGCTGGAGCAAGGAGAGCCACATTGTCAGATTAACATGTGTTATCATTATTATAAGATATGTAGATGTTGATATTTTATGATTCAGTGTGCTGCTGGAGCAAGGAGAGCCTCATTGTCAGATTAACATGTGTTATCATTATTATAAGATATGTAGATGTTGATATTTTATGTTTCAGTGTGCTGCTGGAGCGAGGAGAGCCTCATTGTCAGATTAACATGTGTTATCATTATTATAAGATATGTAGATGTTGATATTTTATGTTTCAGTGTGCTACTGGAGCGAGGAGAGCCTCATTGTCAGATTAACATGTGTTATCATTATTATAAGATATGTAGATGTTGATATTTTATGTTTCAGTGTGCTACTGGAGCAAGGAGAGCCTCATTGTCAGATTAACATGTGCTATCATTATTATAAGATATGTAGATGTTGATATTTTATGTTTCAGTGTGCTACTGGAGCAAGGAGAGCCTCATTGTCAGATTAACATGTGTTATCATTATTATAAGATATGTAGATGTTGATATTTTATGTTTCAGTGTGCTGCTGGAGCAAGGAGAGCCTCATTGTCAGATTAACATGTGTTATCATTATTATAAGATACGTAGATGTTGATATTTTATGTTTCAGTGTGCTACTGGAGCAAGGAGAGCCTCATTGTCAGATTAACATGTGTTATCATTATTATAAGATATGTAGATGTTGATATTTTATGTTTCAGTGTGCTGCTGGAGCAAGGAGAGCCTCATTGTCAGATTAACATGTGTTATCATTATTATAAGATATGTAGATGTTGATATTTTATGTTTCAGTGTGCTGCTGGAGCAAGGAGAGCCTCATTGTCAGATTAACATATGTTATCATTATTATAAGATGTGTAGATGTTGATATTTTATGTTTCAGTGTGCTGCTGGAGCGAGGAGAGCCTCATTGTCAGATTAACATGTGTTATCATTATTATAAGATATGTAGATGTTGATATTTTATGTTTCAGTGTGCTGCTGGAGCAAGGAGAGCCTCATTGTCAGATTAACATGTGTTATCATTATTATAAGATATGTAGATGTTGATATTTTATGTTTCAGTGTGCTGCTGGAGCAAGGAGAGCCACATTGTCAGATTAACATGTGTTATCATTATTATAAGATATGTAGATGTTTATATTTTATGTTTCAGTGTGCTGCTGGAGCAAGGAGAGCCTCATTGTCAGATTAACATGTGTTATCATTATTATAAGATATGTAGATGTTGATATTTTATGTTTCAGTGTGCTGCTGGAGCAAGGAGAGCCTCATTGTCAGATTAACATGTGTTATCATTATTATAAGATATGTAGATGTTGATATTATATGTTTCAGTGTGCTGCTGGAGCAAGGAGAGCCTCATTGTCAGATTAACATGTGTTATCATTATTATAAGATATGTAGATGTTGATATTTTATGTTTCAGTGTGCTGCTGGAGCAAGGAGAGCCTCATTGTCAGATTAACATGTGTTATCATTATTATAAGATATGTAGATGTTGATATTTTATGTTTCAGTGTGCTGCTGGAGCAAGGAGAGCCTCATTGTCAGATTAACATGTGTTATCATTATTATAAGATATGTAGATGTTGATATTATATGTTTCAGTGTGCTGCTGGAGCAAGGAGAGCCTCATTGTCAGATTAACATGTGTTATCATTATTATAAGATATGTAGATGTTGATATTTTATGTTTCAGTGTGCTGCTGGAGCAAGGAGAGCCTCATTGTCAGATTAACATGTGTTATCATTATTATAAGATATGTAGATGTTGATATTTTATGTTTCAGTGTGCTGCTGGAGCAAGGAGAGCCTCATTGTCAGATTAACATGTGTTATCATTATTATAAGATATGTAGATGTTGATATTTTATGTTTCAGTGTGCTGCTGGAGCAAGGAGAGCCTCATTGTCAGATTAACATGTGTTATCATTATTATAAGATATGTAGATGTTGATATTTTATGTTTCAGTGTGCTGCTGGAGCAAGGAGAGCCACATTGTCAGATTAACATGTGTTATCATTATTATAAGATATGTAGATGTTGATATTTTATGTTTCAGTGTGCTGCTGGAGCAAGGAGAGCCTCATTGTCAGATTAACATGTGTTATCATTATTATAAGATATGTAGATGTTGATATTTTATGTTTCAGTGTGCTGCTGGAGCAAGGAGAGCCTCATTGTCAGATTAACATGTGTTATCATTATTATAAGATATGTAGATGTTGATATTTTATGTTTCAGTGTGCTGCTGGAGCGAGGAGAGCCTCATTGTCAGATTAACATGTGTTATCATTATTATAAGATATGTAGATGTTGATATTTTATGTTTCAGTGTGCTACTGGAGCGAGGAGAGCCTCATCAAGTCAAACAATTCCATTAAATGAAGGTCGATTTCTGTTATTATTATCATCGTTACGAGAATTAGTGACATTCCTTTATTTGTCTGTGATATCGTCAGGACCATACCTGAACAAAGATTTAAGCTGTGATATTCCTGATTTAGATGGTGAGTTTATATATAGAAATTATGACACAATTATGTAACATTATCTGAGCACAACATGAACCTAACTATGTAACTAAACAGAAAATGGTCCTTGGCCCGTTCTGGTGCCACCTGTTTAACTATACATGACATTGTAACTTGTTTTCATGAATATAGCTGTAATACTTCTCATTCGACATTAAACAACAATCAATCAATCAATTCCAAGTTTACATAAATATCTGAGAGGTCATTTATTATACTACTGGTATTTTCATTATAGATTTTCAAACAATATCAGTTAAGAATTTTTTTGTTTAAATATCTGACCTTGATCACAAATATAGATTGTGATAGTATTGAAGGAGAGTTATTTCCCCTTACAGTTAACCATTCATTTTATTAACTGTAAATAAATTAATTTGATGTGTTTAAGAGATTTTGATTGGATAAAAAATTGATGTTATTTTCCATAGACAAAATTTTTAACTGGAAGTCACATGTTGGGGTCTCAATTGGGAAAATTGTTAATTTAATTCTTTTTAAGCAATTATTATCCATCAAAATATTTTTAGGACAAGAAAAAAATTAATTAGGAATTAATTTATAAGGGTTGATCACAATTTTTTGTTCGGTTCATTCGAAATAAACTCAAAAATGTGGTACACACCCTTGCGTAACCCGCTTTGCGGGTTACTCAGTGTGTACCACATTTTTTAGTTTATTATTTCATGAACCGAAAAAAAATTGAGATCAATCCTTAAATGTTTAATTTATCTTCTATTTTTATTTGACAGAATGTCAGTTTCCCAAATCAAGTTCTCAACTAACAGATCTGAATACTATAATAGGAGACAGTAGAGACCTGTCTTACTTGGTTTATCGTTTCCAGGAACATTTATCACAGGAATGGTTTGAACCATGGGATAGTTTTAACTGGGTAGTCAATAATTTGTAAGTATCATGAAACATGACTTTTCCTGATATTTTCTAAGATTGTAACTGCTAGCATGTTTTTAGCTCACCTGGCCATAGGCCATGTGAGCTTTTGTCATGGGTAAGCGTCCGTCGTCCGTCTGTCAGCTTTTCACATTTAAATCTTCTTCTCTGAAACCGTTGAACAGAAATCAGCCAAACTTGCCAGAAATGTTCACTGGATGGTCCTCTACCAGATTTGTGTTTTTGGTGCTGATTTGAAATCCAAAATGGCTGCCAGGGCCCATAATGTGTTCTGATTGGTCGAAATTTTTAAAATCTTCTTGTTAGAAACCACTAAGTCAATTGAATTGTGACTTTGCAGGAATGATCATTGGGTGGTCCTGTACTAAAATTGTGAATCGTTTGCCGATCGGAAATTCAAGATGGCCGCCATGACTCGACTTAGTTTAACATTGGACCCTATGGGAATTTCACATTTTCATCTTTTTGTCTGAAACCACAAAACAGATTTGAACCAAACTTGGCAGAAATGTTCATTGGATGGTCATATACAAGATTTTTGTTTTTGGCGCTGATCGGAAATCCAACATGGCTGCCAGGGCCCATAATGTGTTCTGATTGGTCGAAATTTTTAAAATCTTCTTGTTAGAAACCACTAAGCCAATTGAATTGTGACTTTGCAGGAATGATCATTGGGTGGTCCTGTACTAAACTTGTGAATCGTTTGCCGATCGGAAATTCAAGATGGCCGCCATGACTCGACTTAGTTTAACATAGGACCCGATGGGAATTTCACATTTTCATCTTTTTTTCTGAAACCACAAAACAGATTTGAATCAAACTTGGCAGAAATGTTCATTGGATGGTCATATACAAGATTTGTGTTTTTGGTGCTGATCGGAAATCCAACATGGCTGCCAGGGCCTATAATGTGTTCTGATTGGTCGAAATTTAAAAAATCTTCTTGTTAGAAACCACTAAGCCAATTGAATTGTGGCTTTGCAGGAATGATCATTAGGTGGTCCTGTACTAAACTTGTGAATCGTTTGCTGATCAGAAATTCAAGATGGCCACCATGACTCGACTTAATTTTAACCTAGGACCCTATGGAAAAAATGTTTAAAAGTCTTCTCCTCTGAAACCAGTAAGTCAGTTTAAAGCAAACATGGGATGAATGGTCCTTAGGTGGTCAACTTTCAAATTTATGTCCTGTGACCCCGACCTCCATCCAAGATGGCAACCATCAGCGAACATAGTTTTAACATAGGACCCTATGGGAAATATATTTAAAAATCTTCTTCTCTGAAACCAGTAAGCCAATTTAAAGCAAACATGGCATGGATGGTCCTTAAGTGGTCAATTTTCAAAATTGTGTCCAGTGACCCCGACCTCCATCCAAGATGGCCACCTTCAGCAGACATACTGTAGTTTTAACATAGGACCCTATGGGAAAAAATGTTTTAAAATCTTCTCCTCTGAAACAGTAAGCCAATATAGCAAACATGTCATCGATGGTCCTTAGGTGGTCAACTTCCAAAATTGTGTTCAGTGATCCCGATCTCGGTTCAAAATGGCCACCGTCAGCAGACATAGTTTTAACATAGGACCCTATGGGAAAATTGTTTAAAAGTCTTCTGTTCTGAAACCAGTCAGCCAATTTAAAGCAAACATGGCATGGATGGTCCTTGGGTAGTATACTTTCAAAATTGTGTCCGGTGACCACGACCTCCATCCAAGATGGCTGCCATGAGCAGACATAGTTTTAACATAGAATCCTATGGCAGTATGGGATTTGAATAGTAACTTAGATGTATTCAGCATGCAGACATTCTTAAGAGGACTTATTTATGTCAGGTGAGCGATACAGGCTCACCTGAGCCTCTAGTATTGTTAAAAGTTATTAAATATTCTTTGAAAGTTGAAGATGGTAATATAAGGTTTGAGCAAAAATAAAAACTTATTGAATATCGATCAATCCGTCTTTGCAGTATAAAAGGAAAACATGATTGAGTGCCACATGCATGTGTGATTATCAAAGAGTAAACATTAACGAAATGCCACCAAATGATCTATGCACATGGCAGGTGAATACACCATAGCAGAATGGAATTGTTGATGTGTAAGCTTTTTAAAGTTTGTTGTTTCATTCAATGAAATCAAGGGACCAGGTGGCTCAATGAGTTAGGTAGTTGGATTACTTTACAACTCATACAAGCCTATCACCAATACGACGTGGGTTCCCGCCGGGCTTTGTAAATTACAAAAAGGGTGCACTTGACTCGCAGCCGCAAGTGATAAAGTTTACCAGTTGCTTGCCCATGCCATGATCAGTGGTTCTCTCTGGGTACTCTGGCTTCTTCCACCACTAAAACTGGTCGCCATGATATAGCTGAAATATTGCTGAAAGTGGCTTTAAAACACCAAAAATAAATCAATCAATGAAATCATATGCCAAGGAACAGCAGTATGCAAATTTGAATGGAATTATACACAAATAACTAAATCTTTTGCATTCTGGTAAAGTAAATTATGTATAAACTGACCATCAACTTGTTATTTTATTGTATAAACACTTTGTAATTTAACCTGTTTTATCTGAACACCTTTCTGTTACAAACATAAATGTTAGTGGTAATTGTTCTCAGTTAATAGTAAGTTTCTTTTTTGACTATGAGCTGATGAAGGTTATTACAATCTTTTGACTATGACCTGATGAAGATTGTTCCACTAAATTATATATATGTTTTATTTAGAAAGTTTTTATCAGTATATGTTGATCAAGCAATACAACTAATAATTATTATTTCTTGTTAGTTATCATCAAACATTAAATATTAGAATTAGTATTAAGATATTCAGTCTTTCAGGATAAATAAGACAATCTCCAGTGTTAGTACCTATTTTTTCTTTTCTTTTCAGTGTACCTCGTTTATTAGAAGTTGTTATGGGATCTGGATTATCTATGCCTAAAGTTATTAGCCAGTTGTGTTCCTGTTTTTTCACCATTTCTCGTACATTTGGTAAAACATTTGTAGAGAAAAAGGTATGGTTTCATTTAAAGATTACATTGGTTCTGTAAATATTGTGACCTAATTTCTGTAGTTTTTATTTTGATGTATGAGATTCAAGATCATATAGTTTTTAAAACAAGAAATTTAAGTACAATATGATTATAAGACTACTACTTTTCTGTGCAGTATATGACTGTGTTACAGAGATAGGTCTGGGTGGGGTGTAATTTATGTTTTATATTTGAGTTAGCTGTATAGGTCTGGGTGGGGTGTAATTTATGTTTTATATTTGAGTTAGTTGTATAGGTCTGGGTGAGGTGTAATTTATGTTTTATATTTGAGTCAGTTGTATAGGTCTGGGTGGGGTGTAATTTATGTTTTATATTTGAGTCAGTTGTATAGGTCTGGGTGAGGTGTAATTTATGTTTTATATTTGAGTTAGTTGTATAGGTCTGGGTGGGGTGTAATTTATGTTTTATATTTGAGTCAGTTGTATAGGTCTGGGTGGGGTGTAATTTATGTTTTATATTTGAGTTAGTTGTATAGGTCTGGGTGGGGTGTAATTTATGTTTTATATTTGAGTTAGTTGTATAGGTCTGGGTGAGGTGTAATTTATGTTTTATATTTGAGTTAGTTGTATAGGTCTGGGTGGGGTGTAATTTATGTTTTATATTTGAGTTAGTTGTATAGGTCTGGGTGGGGTGTAATTTATGTTTTATATTTGAGTTAGCTGTATAGGTCTGGGTGAGGTGTAATTTATGTTTTATATTTGAGTTAGTTGTATAGGTCTGGGTGAGGTGTAATTTATGTTTTATATTTGAGTCAGTTGTATAGGTCTGGGTGGGGTGTAATTTATGTTTTATATTTGAGTTAGTTGTATAGGTCTGGGTGGGGTGTAATTTATGTTTTATATTTGAGTTAGTTGTATAGGTCTGGGTGGGGTGTAATTTATGTTTTATATTTGAGTTAGTTGTATAGGTCTGGGTGGGGTGTAATTTATGTTTTATATTTGAGTTAGTTGTATAGGTCTGGGTGGGGTGTAATTTATGTTTTATATTTGAGTCAGTTGTATAGGTCTGGGTGGGGTGTAATTTATGTTTTATATTTGAGTTAGTTGTATATGTCTGGGTGAGGTGTAATTTATGTTTTATATTTGAGTTAGTTGTATAGGTCTGGGTGGGGTGTAATTTATGTTTTATATTTGAGTCAGTTGTATAGGTCTGGATGGGGTGTAATTTATGTTTTATATTTGAGTTAGTTGTATAGGTCTAGGTGGGGTGTAATTTATGTTTTATATTTGAGTTAGTTGTATAGGTCTGGGTGGGGTGTAATTTATGTTTTATATTAGAGTCAGTTGTATAGGTCTGGGTGGGGTGTAATTTATGTTTTATATTTGAGTTAGTTGTATAGGTCTGGGTGGGGTGTAATTTATGTTTTATATTTGAGTTAGTTGTATAGGTCTGGGTGAGGTGTAATTTATGTTTTATATTTGAGTCAGTTGTATAGGTCTGGGTGGGGTGTAATTTATGTTTTATAATTGAGTTAGTTGTATAGGTCTGGGTGGGGTGTAATTTATGTTTTATATTTGAGTTAGTTGTATAGGTCTGGGTGAGGTGTAATTTATGTTTTATATTTGAGTCAGTTGTATAGGTCTGGGTGAGGTGTAATTTATGTTTTATATTTGAGTTAGTTGTATAGGTCTGGGTGGGGTGTAATTTATGTTTTATAATTGAGTCAGTTGTATAGGTCTGGGTGGGGTGTAATTTATGTTTTGTAATTGAGTCAGTTGTATAGGTCTGGGTGGGGTGTAATTTATGTTTTATATTTGAGTCAGTTGTATAGGTCTGGGTGAGGTGTAATTTATGTTTTATATTTGAGTCAGTTGTATAGGTCTGGGTGGGGTGTAATTTATGTTTTATATTTGAGTCAGTTGTATAGGTCTGGGTGGGGTGTAATTTATGTTTTATATTTGAGTTAGTTGTATAGGTCTGGGTGGGGTGTAATTTATGTTTTATATTTGAGTTAGTTTTATAGGTCTGGGTGGGGTGTAATTTATGTTTTATATTTGAGTTAGTTGTATAGGTCTGGGTGGGGTGTAATTTATGTTTTATATTTGAGTCAGTTGTATAGGTCTGGGTGGGGTGTAATTTATGTTTTATATTTGAGTTAGTTGTATAGGTCTGGGTGGGGTGTAATTTATGTTTTATATTTGAGTCAGTTGTATAGGTCTGGGTGGGGTGTAATTTATGTTTTATATTTGAGTTAGTTGTATAGGTCTGGGTGGGGTGTAATTTATGTTTTATATTTGAGTTAGTTGTATAGGTCTGGGTGAGGTGTAATTTATGTTTTATATTTGAGTTAGTTGTATAGGTCTGGGTGGGGTGTAATTTATGTTTTATATTTGAGTTAGTTGTATAGGTCTGGGTGGGGTGTAATTTATGTTTTATATTTGAGTTAGCTGTATAGGTCTGGGTGAGGTGTAATTTATGTTTTATATTTGAGTTAGTTGTATAGGTCTGGGTGGGGTGTAATTTATGTTTTATATTTGAGTTAGTTGTATAGGTCTGGGTGGGGTGTAATTTATGTTTTATATTTGAGTTAGTTGTATAGGTCTGGGTGAGGTGTAATTTATGTTTTATATTTGAGTTAGTTGTATAGGTCTGGGTGGGGTGTAATTTATGTTTTATATTTGAGTTAGTTGTATAGGTCTGGGTGGGGTGTAATTTATGTTTTATATTTGAGTTAGCTGTATAGGTCTGGGTGAGGTGTAATTTATGTTTTATATTTGAGTTAGTTGTATAGGTCTGGGTGAGGTGTAATTTATGTTTTATATTTGAGTCAGTTGTATAGGTCTGGGTGGGGTGTAATTTATGTTTTATATTTGAGTTAGTTGTATAGGTCTGGGTGGGGTGTAATTTATGTTTTATATTTGAGTTAGTTGTATAGGTCTGGGTGGGGTGTAATTTATGTTTTATATTTGAGTTAGTTGTATAGGTCTGGGTGGGGTGTAATTTATGTTTTATATTTGAGTTAGTTGTATAGGTCTGGGTGGGGTGTAATTTATGTTTTATATTTGAGTCAGTTGTATAGGTCTGGGTGGGGTGTAATTTATGTTTTATATTTGAGTTAGTTGTATATGTCTGGGTGAGGTGTAATTTATGTTTTATATTTGAGTTAGTTGTATAGGTCTGGGTGGGGTGTAATTTATGTTTTATATTTGAGTCAGTTGTATAGGTCTGGATGGGGTGTAATTTATGTTTTATATTTGAGTTAGTTGTATAGGTCTAGGTGGGGTGTAATTTATGTTTTATATTTGAGTTAGTTGTATAGGTCTGGGTGGGGTGTAATTTATGTTTTATATTAGAGTCAGTTGTATAGGTCTGGGTGGGGTGTAATTTATGTTTTATATTTGAGTTAGTTGTATAGGTCTGGGTGGGGTGTAATTTATGTTTTATATTTGAGTTAGTTGTATAGGTCTGGGTGAGGTGTAATTTATGTTTTATATTTGAGTCAGTTGTATAGGTCTGGGTGGGGTGTAATTTATGTTTTATAATTGAGTTAGTTGTATAGGTCTGGGTGGGGTGTAATTTATGTTTTATATTTGAGTTAGTTGTATAGGTCTGGGTGAGGTGTAATTTATGTTTTATATTTGAGTCAGTTGTATAGGTCTGGGTGAGGTGTAATTTATGTTTTATATTTGAGTTAGTTGTATAGGTCTGGGTGGGGTGTAATTTATGTTTTATAATTGAGTCAGTTGTATAGGTCTGGGTGGGGTGTAATTTATGTTTTGTAATTGAGTCAGTTGTATAGGTCTGGGTGGGGTGTAATTTATGTTTTATATTTGAGTCAGTTGTATAGGTCTGGGTGAGGTGTAATTTATGTTTTATATTTGAGTCAGTTGTATAGGTCTGGGTGGGGTGTAATTTATGTTTTATATTTGAGTCAGTTGTATAGGTCTGGGTGGGGTGTAATTTATGTTTTATATTTGAGTTAGTTGTATAGGTCTGGGTGGGGTGTAATTTATGTTTTATATTTGAGTTAGTTTTATAGGTCTGGGTGGGGTGTAATTTATGTTTTATATTTGAGTTAGTTGTATAGGTCTGGGTGGGGTGTAATTTATGTTTTATATTTGAGTCAGTTGTATAGGTCTGGGTGGGGTGTAATTTATGTTTTATATTTGAGTTAGTTGTATAGGTCTGGGTGGGGTGTAATTTATGTTTTATATTTGAGTCAGTTGTATAGGTCTGGGTGGGGTGTAATTTATGTTTTATATTTGAGTTAGTTGTATAGGTCTGGGTGGGGTGTAATTTATGTTTTATATTTGAGTTAGTTGTATAGGTCTGGGTGAGGTGTAATTTATGTTTTATATTTGAGTTAGTTGTATAGGTCTGGGTGGGGTGTAATTTATGTTTTATATTTTAGTTAGTTGTATAGGTCTGGGTGGGGTGTAATTTATGTTTTATATTTGAGTTAGCTGTATAGGTCTGGGTGAGGTGTAATTTATGTTTTATATTTGAGTTAGTTGTATAGGTCTGGGTGGGGTGTAATTTATGTTTTATATTTGAGTCAGTTGTATAGGTCTGGGTGGGGTGTAATTTATGCTTTATATTTGAGTTAGTTGTATAGGTCTGGGTGGGGTGTAATTTATGTTTTATATTTGAGTTAGTTGTATAGGTCTGGGTGGGGTGTAATTTATGTTTTATATTTGAGTTAGTTGTATAGGTCTGGGTGGGGTGTAATTTATGTTTTATATTTGAGTTAGTTGTATAGGTCTGGGTGGGGTGTAATTTATGTTTTATATTTGAGTCAGTTGTATAGGTCTGGGTGGGGTGTAATTTATGTTTTATATTTGAGTTAGTTGTATATGTCTGGGTGAGGTGTAATTTATGTTTTATATTTGAGTTAGTTGTATAGGTCTGGGTGGGGTGTAATTTATGTTTTATATTTGAGTCAGTTGTATAGGTCTGGATGGGGTGTAATTTATGTTTTATATTTGAGTTAGTTGTATAGGTCTAGGTGGGGTGTAATTTATGTTTTATATTTGAGTTAGTTGTATAGGTCTGGGTGGGGTGTAATTTATGTTTTATATTAGAGTCAGTTGTATAGGTCTGGGTGGGGTGTAATTTATGTTTTATATTTGAGTTAGTTGTATAGGTCTGGGTGGGGTGTAATTTATGTTTTATATTTGAGTTAGTTGTATAGGTCTGGGTGAGGTGTAATTTATGTTTTATATTTGAGTCAGTTGTATAGGTCTGGGTGGGGTGTAATTTATGTTTTATAATTGAGTTAGTTGTATAGGTCTGGGTGGGGTGTAATTTATGTTTTATATTTGAGTTAGTTGTATAGGTCTGGGTGAGGTGTAATTTATGTTTTATATTTGAGTCAGTTGTATAGGTCTGGGTGAGGTGTAATTTATGTTTTATATTTGAGTTAGTTGTATAGGTCTGGGTGGGATGTAATTTATGTTTTATAATTGAGTCAGTTGTATAGGTCTGGGTGGGGTGTAATTTATGTTTTGTAATTGAGTCAGTTGTATAGGTCTGGGTGGGGTGTAATTTATGTTTTATATTTGAGTCAGTTGTATAGGTCTGGGTGAGGTGTAATTTATGTTTTATATTTGAGTTAGTTGTATAGGTCTGGGTGGGGTGTAATTTATGTTTTATATTTGAGTCAGTTGTATAGGTCTGGGTGGGGTGTAATTTATGTTTTATATTTGAGTTAGTTGTATAGGTCTGGGTGGGGTGTAATTTATGTTTTATATTTGAGTTAGTTTTATAGGTCTGGGTGGGGTGTAATTTATGTTTTATATTTGAGTTAGTTGTATAGGTCTGGGTGGGGTGTAATTTATGTTTTATATTTGAGTCAGTTGTATAGGTCTGGGTGAGGTGTAATTTATGTTTTATATTTGAGTTAGTTGTATAGGTCTGGGTGGGGTGTAATTTATGTTTTATATTTGAGTCAGTTGTATAGGTCTGGGTGGGGTGTAATTTATGTTTTATATTTGAGTTAGTTGTATAGGTCTGGGTGGGGTGTAATTTATGTTTTATATTTGAGTCAGTTGTATAGGTCTGGGTGGGGTGTAATTTATGTTTTATATTTGAGTTAGTTGTATAGGTCTGGGTGGGGTGTAATTTATGTTTTATATTTGAGTTAGTTGTATAGGTCTGGGTGGGGTGTAATTTATGTTTTATATTTGAGTCAGTTTTATAGGTCTGGGTGGGGTGTAATTTATGTTTTATATTTGAGTTAGTTGTATAGGTCTGGGTGAGGTGTAATTTATGTTTTATATTTGAGTCAGTTGTATAGGTCTGGGTGGGGTGTAATTTATGTTTTATATTTGAGTTAGTTGTATAGGTCTGGGTGGGGTGTAATTTATGTTTTATATTTGAGTTAGTTGTATAGGTCTGGGTGGGGTGTAATTTATGTTTTATATTAGAGTTAGTTGTATAGGTCTGGGTGGGGTGTAATTTATGTTTTATATTTGAGTTAGTTGTATAGGTCTGGGTGAGGTGTAATTTATGTTTTATATTTGAGTTAGTTGTATAGGTCTGGGTGAGGTGTAATTTATGTTTTATATTTGAGTTAGTTGTATAGGTCTGGGTGAGGTGTAATTTATGTTTTATATTTGAGTCAGTTGTATAGGTCTGGGTGGGGTGTAATTTATGTTTTATATTTGAGTTAGTTGTATAGGTCTGGGTGGGGTGTAATTTATGTTTTATATTTGAGTTAGTTGTATATGTCTGGGTGAGGTGTAATTTATGTTTTATATTTGAGTTAGTTGTATAGGTCTGGGTGGGGTGTAATTTATGTTTTATATTTGAGTCAGTTGTATAGGTCTGGGTGGGGTGTAATTTATGTTTTATATTTGAGTTAGTTGTATAGGTCTGGGTGAGGTGTAATTTATGTTTTATAATTGAGTTAGTTGTATAGGTCTGGGTGGGGTGTAATTTATGTTTTATATTTGAGTCAGTTGTATAGGTCTGGGTGGGGTGTAATTTATGTTTTATATTTGAGTCAGTTGTATAGGTCTGGGTGGGGTGTAATTTATGTTTTATATTTGAGTTAGTTGTATAGGTCTGGGTGGGGTGTAATTTATGTTTTATATTTGAGTTAGTTGTATGCTCAAAATGGAGTCATGCAATTAATTTCATGTAGCTTTCTAACATTTCTTATTTTTCATCATTTACGATAAATTAAGACAATTTCATGTTCTTTAAGTTCTTACCTGACAGAAAAAAAACAGGGAAAATATTTTTTTTTAAAATTAGAAGTATTGTTACAATAAGTGATTACATATCAATGAAATATATATATTACAACGGCTGTGGATAATGTACAGGATTTTAACCTAGAGTACAATTATAGTGAGAGGGAAAGAGGGAATTATACTTGCTAATAAGCTACTGAAGCTTTTTTCAGATCCTTGAGACAATTTTTAGAGTTGCCATACCAGGAATGTTCTGAGTTTTGGTAATGATGTTGATCACCTCATTTGTTTGTCACAAAAGTAATTTTTTTAGATGAATTGTTTTTTCCTAATTTAGAAATTGCAAAATAATATAAAAAAAAACTGCTAAAAAGAATATTTTGATGACATATATGACAGATGTTTTAATTTGACAGGTACGACCAAAGTTTATAGAGCTGTTGATTCTAAATGATGATGCAGGTATGTTTATTTGGAGTATATACAAAATATAATTAGTCTATAAACTGGTTTATTTATAGTGTATACACATATCATTAGTGTATAATATGTATCATTAGTGTATACACATATCATTAGTGTATAATATGTATCATTAGTGTATACACATATCATTAGTGTATAATATGTATCATTAGTGTATACACATATCATTAGTGTATAATATGTATCATTAGTGTATACACATATCATTATTGTATAATATGTATCATTAGTGTATACACATATCATTAGTGTATAATATGTATCATTAGTGTATACACATATTATTAGTGTATAATATGTATCATTAGTGTATAATATGTATCATTAGTGTATACACATATTAGTGTATAATATGTATCATTAGTGTATACACATATTATTAGTGTATAATATGTATCATTAGTGTATACACATATCATTAGTGTATAATATATATCATTAGTGTATACACATATTATTATTGTATAATATGTATCATTAGTGTATACACATATTAGTGTATAATATGTATTATACATATTATTAGTGTATAAAGCCCGGTATACACGATACAAGTTTTGCATCCAAGTCTCCATTCAAGTTTCTTGAATTCAAGTTTTTTGATCGTGTATACCATAAAAAGAAACTTGAATCAAAAAATTTGAACGGACTTGGATGGAATAGAAATGCATCCTATTTTTTTTCAACTTGGATGGAACTTGGATGGAGATTGACCAATCAGAAGACAGAATCCTTATCAACATCAATTTGTGAATGTAAATAATAACAAATACACGTGTTGTGCAAGGATGGCAGGAAAAGAGGAAACTCCAAAATACAGGAAAAAGACAGTTACATGGACTAATGAAATGATTGAAGATCTAATAGACTTCATAGAAATACATCCCATCGTTGCCTTCGAAGCCATTTACGAGCCCATGTTGACCTCTTTTTGGAGCTTAATCTCCTTCGCAGTACAATTGTACATAATAATGCAATACAAAGGACAGCACCCTCCTCTCCTCCCAAAAATGCCATTTTGTTTGTTGTATCTCCCGCCAAAACTTGTGTGTATTCATAAAAAATTCTTGCATCGTGTATACACAAACTTGAATTCAAGTTTTCTTGATCCAAGTTTTCTTGAATGGAGACTTGGATGCAAAACTTGTATCGTGTATACCGGGCTTAATATGTATCATTAGTGTATACACATATTAGTGTATAATATGTATCATTCTCAGATGTCTTAGTGGGAAATAAAAACTTATCTATTATTATTGTTGAATTTTAAGACAATGGGGTGCTTTATTTTCTGTATCAGATCAAGATGTCAGGGTTAGAGAAATCAACTGCTAGCCATCCAAATATTTTTGTCACACATGACCCAGTGTACTGAAAAGTGATTGTCAAGTGATATTTCACTTGATGTTGATTCTGTTGATATTTATTATGTGAGATATTTTTTGTATAAAAAGTTTAGATATTACATGTATTACTATCTTCATTCAGCATTAGAAAATATGTTGTTTTGATTGTTCATGATTAAATCATGATTTAGCATTCTTTTCTTTTACTTTTAATAACAAAATGTATTAATTCTTCAGACCAGAATTCCTTTGTGAGAACCAAACAGTCAGCTGTTACAACCAGTGTGGTACCTGTTTATGCCAGTGGTGTTTTAGCTGCTTTTAATTCAGTAAGGACATATATTTCAACCTATAGATATACATTGTAGTCCCATTTAATTTACATAGAACCTCGAAAAACAATAATTGAATTAAAAATCTGTAATTTTTGTCATATGTTAAACATGTTTCTCTTGTGTATAAGAAAGCTTAGTAGTTTAGTCATTAAGGTAATTAATTGTTTTGAGGTAAAGTTTTTAGTCATTAAGGTAATTAATTGTTTTGAGGTAAAGTTTTTAGTCATTAGGGTAATTAATTGTTTTGAGGTAAAGTTTTTAGTCATTAAGGTGATTAATTGTTTTGAGGTAAAGTTTTTAGTCATTAAGATGATTAATTGCTTTGAGGTAAAGTTTTTAGTCATTAGGGTAATTAATTGTTTTGAGGTAAAGTTTTTAGTCATTGGGGTAATTAATTGTTTTGAGGTAAAGTTTTTAGTCATTAGGGTAATTAATTGTTTTGAGGTAAAGTTTGTAGTCATTAAGGTAATTAATTGTTTTGAGGTCAAGTTTTTAGTTCACCTGGACAAATTGCCATCACTTGGCATCCGTCGTCTGTTGTCTGTCGTCTGTAAACTTTTCACATTTCAAGCTTCTTCTCCGAAACCACTGGGCCGATTGGAACTAAACTTAGCAGGGATGCTCCTTGGATGGTCCTCTACAAAGTTACTGTTTTTCGTTCCAGTCGGATATACAATATGGCTGCCAGGGCCAATAATATGCTCTGATTGGCTGAAATTTCAAAGATCTTCTTCTCTGAAACTAATGAACCGACTGAACCCAAACTGTAAATGAATGATCATTTGAATGGTTTTTTATGCCGATCGGAAATCCAAGATGGCCACCATCGCAGGACATAGATTAACATTGGACCCTATGGGAAAATGTTCAAATGCCTTCTTCTCAGAAACTACAAATATGATTAAAGCCAAACTGTACATGAATGTTCATTGGATGGTCCTCTACAATCTTAAGGTTTTTTGTTCCGATATGAAATTCAAAATGGCGGCTACGGCAGGACTTAGTTTAACATTGGACCCTATGGGAAAAATGTTTCAAAATGCTTCTTCTCTGAAACCACTTGGACAGTTGAAACCAAACTGCCCAGGAATGATCATTGGAAGTCCTCTACAAAGTTTCTGTTTTTTATGCCGATCGGAAATCCAAGATGGCCACCACCGCAGGACATAGATTAACATTGGACCCTATGGGAAAATATTCAAATGCCTTCTTCTCAGAAACTACAAATATGAATAAAGCCAAACTGTACATGAATGTTCATTAGATGGTCCTCTACAAACTTTACGTTTTTTGTTCCGGTATGAAATTCAAAATGGCGGCTACGGCAGGACTTAGTTTAACATTGGACCCTATGGGAAAAATGTTTCAAAACGCTTCTTCTCTGAAACCACTTGGACAATTGAAACCAAACTGCTCAGGAATGATCATTGGAAGGTCCTCTACAGAATGTATGTTTTATATGCCGATCGGAAATCCAAGATGGCCGCCACCGCAATACATAGATTAACATTGGATCCTATGGGAAAATGTTCAAATGCCTTCTTCTCAGAAACTACAAATATTATTAAAGCCAAACTATACATAAATGTTCATTGGATGGTCCTCTACAAACTTTATGTTTTTTATTCTGATATGAAATTCAAAATGGCGGCTACGGCAGGACTTAGTTTAACATTGGACCCTATGGGAAAAATGTTTCAAAACGCCTCTTCTCTGAAACCACTTAGACAATTGAAACCAAACTGCCCAGGAATGATCATTGGAAGGTCCTCTACAAATTGTATGTTTTTTTATGCCGATCGGAAATCCAAGATGGCCGCCACCGCAATACATAGATTAACATTGGATCCTATGGGAAAATGTTCAAATGCCTTCTTCTCAGAAACTACAAATATTATTAAAGCCAAACTGTACATGAATGTTCATTGGATGGTCCTCTACAAAGTTCACGTTTTTTGTTCCGATATGAAATTCAAAATGGCGGCTACGGCAGGACTTAGTTTAACATTGGACCCTATGGGAAAAATGTTTCAAAACGCTTCTTCTCTGAAACCACTTGGACAATTGAAACCAAACTGCCCAGGAATGATCATTGGAAGGTCCTCTACAAAGTTTCTGTTTTTTTATGCAGATCGAAAATTCAAGATGGCCACCACCGCAGGACATAGATTAACATTGGACCCTATGGGAAAATGTTCAAATGCCTTCTTCTCAGAAACTACAAATATGATTAAAGCCAAACTGTACATGAATGTTCATTGGATGGTCCTCTACAAACTTCACGTTTTTTGTTCCGATATGAAATTCAAAATGGCGGCTACGGCAGGACTTAGTTTAACATTGGACCCTATGGGAAAAATGTTTCAAAACGCTTCTTCTCTGAAACCACCTGGACAATTGAAACCAAACTGCCCAGGAATGATCATTGGAAGGTCCTCTACAAGGTGTGTGTTTTTTATGCCGATCGGAAATCCAAGATGGCCACCACCGCAATACATAGATTAACATTGGACCCTATGGGAAAATATTCAAATGCCTTCTTCTCAGAAACTACAAATATGATTAAAGCCAAACTGTACATGAATGTTCATTGGATGGTCCTCTACAAACTTTATGTTTTTTATTCTGATATGAAATTCAAAATGGCGGCTACGGCAGGACTTAGTTTAACATTGGACCCTATGGGAAAAATGTTTCAAAACGCTTCTTCTCTGAAACCACTTAGACAATTGAAACCAATCTGCCCAGGAATGATCATTGGAAGGTCCTCTACAAATTGTATGTTTTTTTATGCCGATCGGAAATCCAAGATGGCCGCCACCGCAATACATAGATTAACATTGGATCCTATGGGAAAATGTTCAAATGCCTTCTTCTCAGAAACTACAAATATTATTAAAGCCAAACTGTACATGAATGTTCATTGGATGGTCCTCTACAAAGTTCACGTTTTTTGTTCCGATATGAAATTCAAAATGGCGGCTACGGCAGGACTTAGTTTAACATTGGACCCTATGGGGAAAATGTTTCAAAACGCTTCTTCTCTGAAACCACTTGGACAATTGAAACCAAACTGCCCAGGAATGATCATTGGAAGGTCCTCTACAAAGTTTCTGTTTTTTTATGCCGATCGAAAATTCAAGATGGCCACCACCGCAGGACATAGATTAACATTGGACCCTATGGGAAAATGTTCAAATGCCTTCTTCTCAGAAACTACAAATATGATTAAAGCCAAACTGTACATGAATGTTCATTGGATGGTCCTCTACAAAGTTCACGTTTTTTATTCTGATATGAAATTCAAAATGGCGGCTACGGCAGGACTTAAGTTTAACATTGGACCCTATGGGAAAAATGTTTCAAAACGCTTCTTCTCTGAAACCACTTAGACAGTTGAAACCAAACTGCCCAGGAATGATCATTGGAAGGTCTTCTACAAATTTTGTGTTTTTTATGCCGATCGGAAATCCAAGATGGCCGCCACCGCAATACATAGATTAACATTGGATCCTATGGGAAAATGTTCAAATGCCTTCTTCTCAGAAACTACAAATATTATTAAAGCCAAACTGTACATGAATGTTCATTGGATGGTCCTCTACAAAGTTCACGTTTTTTGTTCCGATTTGAAATTCAAAATGGCGGCTACGGCAGGACTTAGTTTAACATTGGACCCTATGGGAAAAATGTTTCAAAACGCTTCTTCTCTGAAACCACTTAGACAATTGAAACCAAACTGCCCAGGAATGATCATTGGGAGGTCCTCTACAAAGTTTCTGTTTTTTTATGCCGATCGAAAATTCAAGATGGCCGCCACCGCAGGACATAAATTAACATTGGTCCCTATGGGAAAATGTTCAAATGCATTCTTCTCAGAAACTACAAATATGATTAAAGTCAAACTGTACATGAATGTTCATTGGATGGTCCTCTACAAACTCTACCTTTTTTGTTCCGATATGAAATTCAAAATGGCGGCTACGGCAGGACTTAGTTTAACATTGGATCCTATGGGGAAAATGTTTCAAAACGCTTCTTCTCTGAAACCACTTGGATAATTGAAACCAAACTGCCCAGGAATGATCATTGGAAGGTCCTCTACAAGATGTGTGTTTTTTATGCCGATCGGAAATCCAAGATGGCCACCACCGCAATACATAGATTAACATTGGATCCTATGGGAAAATGTTCAAATGCCTTCTTCTCAGAAACTACAAATATGATTAAAGCCAAACTGTACATGAATGTTCATTGGATGGTCCTCTACAAACTTCACGTTTTTTGTTCTGATATGAAATTCAAAATGGCGGCTACGGCAGGACTTAGTTTAACATTTAACATTGGACCCTATGGGAAAAATGTTTCAAAACGCTTCTTCTCTGAAACCACTTAGACAGTTGAAACCAAACTGCACAGGAATGATCATTGGAAGGTCCTCTGTTTTTTATGCCGATCGGAAATCCAAGATGGCTGCCACCACAGGTCATAGTATTAACACAGGACCATATGGGGAAAATACAGAAATATATTCTTCTCTGAAGCTATTGCACTGATTGAACCTAAACTGTGCATCAGTCATTGGAAGGTCCTTTACAAACGTTGTGTTTTTTATGTTGATCGTAATTCCAAGATGACTACCACTGCAGGACATAGTTTTTACAAAGGACCAATTGGTTTTTTTTATAACCAGGTGAACGATACAGGCTCTTGAGAGCCTCTGGTTAGTCATTAAGGTGATTAATTGTTTTGAGGTAAAGTTTTTAGTCATTAAGGTAATTAATTGTTTTGAGGTAAAGTTTTTAGTCATTAAGGTAATTAATTGTTTTGAAGTAAAGTTTTTAGTCATTAAGGTAGTTAATTGTTTTGAGGTAAAGTTTTTAGTCATTAAGGTAATTAATTATTTTGAGGTACAGTTTTGATGTCAGCTGACCACTAAGTGTGCTCAGCTTAAACTTTAACTGCAGAAGTTGACTAGCTGCTGGTACTCTTATTTATAACAGTTTTCTCTACAACTCCAACTTACTTTACCATTAAACCTGGTCACCATTATATTACATCAATACATGTACTTTAAATTGACAAAAGTACAATGATAAAGAATTTAATCAATCTATTACACTATGTATTAAGTCACAGTTGTACAATTTTGAACCTTTTCTATTTAACAGGAGGAAGATAAAAAACAGCTGTGTCAGTTTTTACAAGAAATTTTATGTACCTTATCTCTGTACCAAGCCCCTTTAGATAGTCTTAAGTCAGCCATATCAGTTCTAAGGTAAGTTTTCTTCTGGATATGGAATAAGTGTCAACCCTACCTCTTATATTAACAGTTTAATATATACCATTTATATCTAGTATATTTTCACTCCAGACAAGCCATCATTACCATAACTTTTAATTTGCCAAGACATATACAAGTATGCAATACAGTGAGTAGACATAAGTGCTTGTTACTTCTGATTTTTCCCTATATATTTCATATAAACCAACAATTTTTCAGAGGAATTATCCAGATGTTATTTTCTGGCCAACTTTGCTAAAAATTTTCTCTCACAAATGTAATTGTTTTGAAGTTTTTCTTCATAATTGTCATAAAAGCTTGTGATTTAAGTTTTTTTTTTAAATACACAAGTTAATGAAAAATCTGAATTTGAATGTTATAAACTACTATTATAATAATAGTTCTTTTGAACTTCAAGAATAAAATACTGTTTTTAAATTGTTAAAACATGAAACAATGATAAAAATAAAATATTGACAATTGTCATTACTAACTGTACATAATTATTCTTACATGCATGAAATGTTTTATTAGAAATCACCCAAAAATTACTTTAATAGATTTTATTTGGAATAATCATGGTTTTGTTTGAAATATGTATGACATAAGTTGAAATGATGAACAATTATGTCTGCTCACTGAAGGATATATTTATAGGATATTGTACTGAATGTAATGTTCATTGTAGGATATATTTATAGGATATTGTACTGAATGTAATGCTCACTGTAGGATATATTTATAGGATATTGTACTGAATGTAATCGGGAATTGATGTAGCAAATTTTATTGTATAAATTATGTATGTGCTTAAATATGATATTAATACAAAATATGATTTGTAATTTTTCTGATTAGTCTGCAGTTAGAAAATTCTAATAAGCTGAATTTGTTATCTGATTGTTTATAGTTGTATGTGTTTTCATTCAATCATGTGCTCCATGTTAACAGTTCTGTTTTCATTCAATCATGTGCCCCATGTTAACAGTTCTGTTTTCATTCAATCATGTGCTCCATGTTAACAGTTCTGTTTTCATTCAATCATGTGCTCCATGTTAGCAGTTCTGTTTTCATTCAATCATGTGCTCCATGTTAACAGTTCTGTTTTCATTCAATCATATGCTCCATGTTAATAGTTCTGTTTTCATTCAATCATGTGCTCCATGTTAACAGTTCTGTTTTCATTCAATCATGTGCTCCATGTTAACAGTTTATAGTTGTATCTGTTTTCATTCAATCATGTGCTCCATGTTAGCAGTTCTGTTTTCATTCAATCATGTGCTCCATGTTAACAGTTCTGTTTTCATTCAATCATATGCTCCATGTTAATAGTTCTGTTTTCATTCAATCATGTGCTCCATGTTAATAGTTCTGTTTTCATTCAATCATGTGCTCCATGTTAACAGTTCTGTTTTCATTCAATCATGTGCTCCATGTTAACAGTTTATAGTTGTATCTGTTTTCATTCAATCATGTGCTCCATGTTAACAGTTCTGTTTTCATTCAATCATGTGCTCCATGTTAACAGTTCTGTTTTCATTCAATCATGTGCTCCATGTTAACAGTTTATAGTTGTATCTGTTTTCATTCAATCATGTGCTCCATGTTAACAGTTCTGTTTTCATTCAATCATGTGCTCCATGTTAACAGTTCTGTTTTCATTCAATCATGTGCTCCATGTTAACAGTTCTGTTTTCATTCAATCATGTGCTCCATGTTAACAGTTCTGTTTTCATTCAATCATGTACTCCATGTTAACAGTTCTGTTTTCATTCAATCATGTGCTCCATGTTAACAGTTCTGTTTTCATTCAATCATGCGCTCCATGTTAACAGTTCTGTTTTCATTCAATCATGTGCTCCATGTTAACAGTTCTGTTTTCATTCAATCATGTGCTCCATGTTAACAGTTGTTTTCATTCAATCATGCACTCCATGTTAACAGTTAAAGGTAATTGAGTTTATTAAGCAATTGTTTATATTTGTAGTTTTGATTCCTCCAATCATGATCTCCTGTTAACAGTTCTATGGGACGGAGTTGTCCACACATCTGGTCAGGTCAGGGCATCTGCTGCCAGATTATTTGAGGTGAGATATTTCATAAGATACTTTTAAAAACCAATAATTTCTTGAACCAAGGATAGGACGAAGCAGTCATTCATTTTCAGTGCATTCATATTGCATGACTGTCAATTCATTAAAAAAGGGGACTGTCATGGTCGTGATCGTGATCGTGATCGTATGGTGGTTGGGTTTATAACTACCTATGCAATCAGTTCCTACCACCACTAAAGGTGTGAGTTCGAATCCTGCTCAGATGAGGTGTACTCGATACAACATTATGTGATAAAGTTTGTCATTGACTTGCGGCAGGTCAGTGGTTTACTCCGGGTACTCCGGTTTCCTCCACAAAGAAAACTGGCCATGATATAACTGAAATATTGTGGTGTTAAACACCATACCCATAACCATAAAAAAAATCAATGAACACGATAATAGAATGAAAAACAAAAAATACCATACCGTCAGAATATCAGAAAATACCATACCATCAGAAAATACCATACGGTCAGAATATCAGAAAATACCATACCGTCAGAATATCAGAAAATACCATACCGTCAGAATATCAGAAAATACCATACTGTCAGAATATCAGAAAATACCATACCGTCAGAATATCAGAAAATACCATACCGTCAGAATATCAGAAAATACCATACCGTCAGAATATCAGAAAATACCATACCGTCAGAATATCAGAAAATACCATACCGTCAGAATATCAGAAAATACCATACCGTCAGAATATTAGAAAATACCATACCGTCAGAATATCAGAAAATACCATACCGTCAGAATATCAGAAAATACCATACCGTCAGAATATCAGAAAATACCATACCGTCAGAATATCAGAAAATACCATCCTGTCAGAATATCAGAAAATCATAGACACAAGGGCAAAATTGATACCTCTCACACATATATATATACATGACTGCTCCTGTCTAGGTACAGGCACTTCTACCAAATACTGACTGCCTTCAACAGGTTGAAGATTATGTCAGAGAAGTAGACGGTGGTCATGTGAAGATATTTACCACCTAATAATGTGTCTTTTAGATATTTACTGTTTCAGTGAAGTTTTGTGTCTTTTAGATATTTACTGTTTCAGTGAAGTTTTGTATCTTTTAGATATTTACTGTTTCAGTGAAGTTTTGTATCTTTTAGATATTTACTGTTTCAGTGAAGTTTTGTGTCTTTTAGATATTTACTGTTTAAGTGAAGTTTTGTGTCTTTTAGATATTTACTGTTTCAGTGAAGTTTTGTGTCTTTTAGATATTTATTGTTTCAGTGAAGTTTTGTATCTTTTAGATATTTACTGTTTCAGTGAAGTTTTGTATCTTTTAGATATTTACTGTTTCAGTGAAGTTTTGTATCTTTTAGATATTTACTGTTTCAGTGAAGTTTTGTGTCTTTTAGATATTTACTGTTTCAGTGAAGTTTTGTGTCTTTTAGATATTTACTGTTTCAGTGAAGTTTTGTGTCTTTTAGATATTTATTGTTTCAGTGAAGTTTTGTATCTTTTAGATATTTACTGTTTCAGTGAAGTTTTGTGTCTTTTAGATATTTATTGTTTCAGTGAAGTTTTGTGTCTTTTAGATATTTACTGTTTCAGTGAAGTTTTGTGTCTTTTAGATATTTACTGTTTCAGTGAAGTTTTGTGTCTTTTAGATATTTACTGTTTCAGTGAAGTTTTGTGTCTTTTAGATATTTACTGTTTCAGTGAAGTTTTGTATCTTTTAGATATTTACTGTTTCAGTGAAGTTTTGTATCTTTTAGATAATTACTGTTTCAGTGAAGTTTTGTGTCTTTTAGATATTTACTGTTTCAGTGAAGTTTTGTGTCTTTTAGATATATACTGTTTCAGTGAAGTTTTGTGTCTTTTAAATATTTACTGTTTCAGTGAAGTTTTGTATCTTTTAGATATTTACTGTTTCAGTGAAGTTTTGTATCTTTTAGATATTTACTGTTTCAGTGAAGTTTTGTATCTTTTAGATATTTACTGTTTCCGTGAAGTTTTGTGTCTTTTAGATATTTACTGTTTCAGTGAAGTTTTGTGTCTTTTAGATATTTACTGTTTCAGTGAAGTTTTGTATCTTTTAGATATTTACTGTTTCAGTGAAGTTTTGTGTCTTTTAGATATTTACTGTTTCAGTGAAGTTTTGTATCTTTTAGATATTTACTGTTTCAGTGAAGTTTTGTGTCTTTTAGATATTTACTGTTTCAGTGAAGTTTTGTGTCTTTTAGATATTTACTGTTTCGGTGAAGTTTTGTGTCTTTTAGATATTTACTGTTTCAGTGAAGTTTTGTGTCTTTTAGATATTTACTGTTTCAGTGAAGTTTTGTATCTTTTAGATATTTACTGTTTCAGTGAAGTTTTGTATCTTTTAAATATTTACTGTTTCAGTGAAGTTTTGTGTCTTTTAGATATTTACTGTTTCAGTGAAGTTTTGTATCTTTTAGATATTTACTGTTTCAGTGAAGTTTTGTATCTTTTAGATATTTACTGTTTCAGTGAAGTTTTGTGTCTTTTAGATATTTACTGTTTCAGTGAAGTTTTGTGTCTTTTAGATATTTACTGTTTCAGTGAAGTTTTGTGTCTTTTAGATATTTACTGTTTCAGTGAAGTTTTGTATCTTTTAGATATTTACTGTTTCAGTGAAGTTTTGTATCTTTTAGATATTTACTGTTTCAGTGAAGTTTTGTGTCTTTTAGATATTTACTGTTTCAGTGAAGTTTTGTGTCTTTTAGATATATACTGTTTCAGTGAAGTTTTGTGTCTTTTAGATATTTACTGTTTCAGTGAAGTTTTGTATCTTTTAGATATTTACTGTTTCAGTGAAGTTTTGTATCTTTTAGATATTTACTGTTTCAGTGAAGTTTTGTGTCTTTTAGATATTTACTGTTTCAGTGAAGTTTTGTGTCTTTTAGATATATACTGTTTCAGTGAAGTTTTGTGTCTTTTAGATATTTACTGTTTCAGTGAAGTTTTGTATCTTTTAGATATTTACTGTTTCAGTGAAGTTTTGTATCTTTTAGATATTTACTGTTTTAGTGAAGTTTTGTATCTTTTAGATATTTACTGTTTCAGTGAAATTTTGTGTCTTTTAGATATTTACTGTTTCAGTGAAGTTTTGTGTCTTTTAGATATTTACTGTTTCAGTGAAGTTTTGTATCTTTTAGATATTTACTGTTTCAGTGAAGTTTTGTATCTTTTAGATATTTACTGTTTCAGTGAAGTTTTGTATCTTTTAGATATTTACTGTTTCAGTGAAGTTTTGTGTCTTTTAGATATTTACTGTTTCAGTGAAGTTTTGTGTCTTTTAGATATATACTGTTTCAGTGAAGTTTTGTGTCTTTTAGATATTTACTGTTTCAGTGAAGTTTTGTATCTTTTAGATATTTACTGTTTCAGTGAAGTTTGTATCTTTTAGATATTTACTGTTTTAGTGAAGTTTTGTATCTTTTAGATATTTACTGTTTCAGTGAAGTTTTGTGTCTTTTAGATATTTACTGTTTCAGTGAAGTTTTGTGTCTTTTAGATATTTACTGTTTCAGTGAAGTTTTGTGTCTTTTAGATATTTACTGTTTCAGTGAAGTTTTGTGTCTTTTAGATATTTATTGTTTCAGTGAAGTTTTGTATCTTTTAGATATTTACTGTTTCAGTGAAGTTTTGTATCTTTTAGATATTTACTGTTTCAGTGAAGTTTTGTGTCTTTTAGATATTTACTGTTTCAGTGAAGTTTTGTATCTTTTAGATATTTACTGTTTCAGTGAAGTTTTGTGTCTTTTAGATATTTACTGTTTCAGTGAAGTTTTGTGTCTTAGATATTTACTGTTTCAGTGAAGTTTTGTGTCTTTTAGATATTTACTGTTTCAGTGAAGTTTTGTATCTTTTAGATATTTACTGTTTCAGTGAAGTTTTGTAACTTTTAGATATTTACTGTTTCAGTGAAGTTTTGTATCTTTTAGATATTTACTGTTTCAGTGAAGTTTTGTGTCTTTTAGATATTTACTGTTTCAGTGAAGTTTTGTGTCTTTTAGATATTTACTGTTTCAGTGAAGTTTTGTGTCTTTTAGATATTTACTGTTTCAGTGAAGTTTTGTATCTTTTAGATATTTACTGTGTCAGTGAAGTTTTGTATCTTTTAGATATATACTGTTTCAGTGAAGTTTTGTATCTTTTAGATATTTACTGTTTCAGTGAAGTTTTGTGTCTTTTAGATATTTACTGTTTCAGTGAAGTTTTGTATCTTTTAGATATTTACTGTTTCAGTGAAGTTTTGTGTCTTTTAGATATTTATTGTTTCAGTGAAGTTTTGTGTCTTTTAGATATTTACTGTTTCAGTGAAGTTTTGTGTCTTTTAGATATTTACTGTTTCAGTGAAGTTTTGTGTCTTTTAGATATTTATTGTTTCAGTGAAGTTTTGTATCTTTTAGATATTTACTGTTTCAGTGAAGTTTTGTGTCTTTTAGATATTTATTGTTTCAGTGAAGTTTTGTGTCTTTTAGATATTTACTGTTTCAGTGAAGTTTTGTGTCTTTTAGATATTTACTGTTTCAGTGAAGTTTTGTGTCTTTTAGATATTTACTGTTTCAGTGAAGTTTTGTATCTTTTAGATATTTACTGTTTCAGTGAAGTTTTGTATCTTTTAGATATTTACTGTTTCAGTGAAGTTTTGTGTCTTTTAAATATTTACTGTTTCAATGAAGTTTTGTGTCTTTTAGATATTTACTGTTTCAGTGAAGTTTTGTGTCTTTTAGATATTTACTGTTTCAGTGAAGTTTTGTGTCTTTTAGATATTTATTGTTTCAGTGAAGTTTTGTATCTTTTAGATATTTACTGTTTCAGTGAAGTTTTGTATCTTTTAGATATTTACTGTTTTAGTGAAGTTTTGTATCTTTTAGATATTTACTGTTTCAGTGAAGTTTTGTGTCTTTTAGATATTTACTGTTTCAGTGAAGTTTTGTGTCTTTTAGATATTTACTGTTTCAGTGAAGTTTTGTGTCTTTTAGATATTTACTGTTTCAGTGAAGTTTTGTGTCTTTTAGATATTTATTGTTTCAGTGAAGTTTTGTATCTTTTAGATATTTACTGTTTCAGTGAAGTTTTGTATCTTTTAGATATTTACTGTTTCAGTGAAGTTTTGTGTCTTTTAGATATTTACTGTTTCAGTGAAGTTTTGTATCTTTTAGATATTTACTGTTTCAGTGAAGTTTTGTGTCTTTTAGATATTTACTGTTTCAGTGAAGTTTTGTGTCTTTTAGATATTTACTGTTTCAGTGAAGTTTTGTATCTTTTAGATATTTACTGTTTCAGTGAAGTTTTGTATCTTTTAGATATTTACTGTTTCAGTGAAGTTTTGTAACTTTTAGATATTTACTGTTTCAGTGAAGTTTTGTATCTTTTAGATATTTACTGTTTCAGTGAAGTTTTGTAACTTTTAGATATTTACTGTTTCAGTGAAGTTTTGTATCTTTTAGATATTTACTGTTTCAGTGAAGTTTTGTGTCTTTTAGATATTTACTGTTTCAGTGAAGTTTTGTGTCTTTTAGATATTTACTGTTTCAGTGAAGTTTTGTGTCTTTTAGATATTTACTGTTTCAGTGAAGTTTTGTATCTTTTAGATATTTACTGTTTCAGTGAAGTTTTGTATCTTTTAGATATTTACTGTTTCAGTGAAGTTTTGTATCTTTTAGATATTTACTGTTTCAGTGAAGTTTTGTGTCTTTTAGATATTTACTGTTTCAGTGAAGTTTTGTATCTTTTAGATATTTACTGTTTCAGTGAAGTTTTGTGTCTTTTAGATATTTATTGTTTCAGTGAAGTTTTGTGTCTTTTAGATATTTACTGTTTCAGTGAAGTTTTGTGTCTTTTAGATATTTACTGTTTCAGTGAAGTTTTGTGTCTTTTAGATATTTACTGTTTCAGTGAAGTTTTGTATCTTTTAGATATTTACTGTTTCAGTGAAGTTTTGTATCTTTTAGATATTTACTGTTTCAGTGAAGTTTTGTGTCTTTTAAATATTTACTGTTTCAATGAAGTTTTGTGTCTTTTAGATATTTACTGTTTCAGTGAAGTTTTGTGTCTTTTAGATATTTACTGTTTCAGTGAAGTTTTGTGTCTTTTAGATATTTATTGTTTCAGTGAAGTTTTGTATCTTTTAGATATTTACTGTTTCAGTGAAGTTTTGTATCTTTTAGATATTTACTGTTTTAGTGAAGTTTTGTATCTTTTAGATATTTACTGTTTCAGTGAAGTTTTGTGTCTTTTAGATATTTACTGTTTCAGTGAAGTTTTGTGTCTTTTAGATATTTACTGTTTCAGTGAAGTTTTGTGTCTTTTAGATATTTACTGTTTCAGTGAAGTTTTGTGTCTTTTAGATATTTATTGTTTCAGTGAAGTTTTGTATCTTTTAGATATTTACTGTTTCAGTGAAGTTTTGTATCTTTTAGATATTTACTGTTTCAGTGAAGTTTTGTGTCTTTTAGATATTTACTGTTTCAGTGAAGTTTTGTATCTTTTAGATATTTACTGTTTCAGTGAAGTTTTGTGTCTTTTAGATATTTACTGTTTCAGTGAAGTTTTGTGTCTTTTAGATATTTACTGTTTCAGTGAAGTTTTGTATCTTTTAGATATTTACTGTTTCAGTGAAGTTTTGTATCTTTTAGATATTTACTGTTTCAGTGAAGTTTTGTAACTTTTAGATATTTACTGTTTCAGTGAAGTTTTGTATCTTTTAGATATTTACTGTTTCAGTGAAGTTTTGTAACTTTTAGATATTTACTGTTTCAGTGAAGTTTTGTATCTTTTAGATATTTACTGTTTCAGTGAAGTTTTGTGTCTTTTAGATATTTACTGTTTCAGTGAAGTTTTGTGTCTTTTAGATATTTACTGTTTCAGTGAAGTTTTGTGTCTTTTAGATATTTACTGTTTCAGTGAAGTTTTGTATCTTTTAGATATTTACTGTTTCAGTGAAGTTTTGTATCTTTTAGATATTTACTGTTTCAGTGAAGTTTTGTATCTTTTAGATATTTACTGTTTCAGTGAAGTTTTGTATCTTTTAGATATTTACTGTTTCAGTGAAGTTTTGTGTCTTTTAGATATTTACTGTTTCAGTGAAGTTTTGTATCTTTTAGATATTTACTGTTTCAGTGAAGTTTTGTGTCTTTTAGATATTTATTGTTTCAGTGAAGTTTTGTGTCTTTTAGATATTTACTGTTTCAGTGAAGTTTTGTGTCTTTTAGATATTTACTGTTTCAGTGAAGTTTTGTGTCTTTTAGATATTTATTGTTTCAGTGAAGTTTTGTATCTTTTAGATATTTACTGTTTCAGTGAAGTTTTGTGTCTTTTAGATATTTATTGTTTCAGTGAAGTTTTGTGTCTTTTAGATATTTACTGTTTCAGTGAAGTTTTGTGTCTTTTAGATATTTACTGTTTCAGTGAAGTTTTGTGTCTTTTAGATATTTACTGTTTCAGTGAAGTTTTGTGTCTTTTAGATATTTACTGTTTCAGTGAAGTTTTGTATCTTTTAGATATTTACTGTTTCAGTGAAGTTTTGTATCTTTTAGATATTTACTGTTTCAGTGAAGTTTTGTGTCTTTTAAATATTTACTGTTTCAATGAAGTTTTGTGTCTTTTAGATATTTACTGTTTCAGTGAAGTTTTGTGTCTTTTAGATATTTACTGTTTCAGTGAAGTTTTGTGTCTTTTAGATATTTACTGTTTCAGTGAAGTTTTGTGTCTTTTAGATATTTACTGTTTCAGTGAAGTTTTGTGTCTTTTAGATATTTACTGTTTCAGTGAAGTTTTGTATCTTTTAGATATTTACTGTTTCAGTGAAGTTTTGTATCTTTGAGATATTTACTGTTTCAGTGAAGTTTTGTATCTTTTAGATAATTACTGTTTCAGTGAAGTTTTGTGTCTTTTAGATATTTACTGTTTCAGTGAAGTTTTGTGTCTTTTAGATATATACTGTTTCAGTGAAGTTTTGTGTCTTTTAGATATTTACTGTTTCAGTGAAGTTTTGTATCTTTTAGATATTTACTGTTTCAGTGAAGTTTTGTATCTTTTAGATATTTACTGTTTCAGTGAAGTTTTGTATCTTTTAGATATTTACTGTTTCCGTGAAGTTTTGTGTCTTTTAGATATTTACTGTTTCAGTGAAGTTTTGTGTCTTTTAGATATTTACTGTTTCAGTGAAGTTTTGTATCTTTTAGATATTTACTGTTTCAGTGAAGTTTTGTGTCTTTTAGATATTTACTGTTTCAGTGAAGTTTTGTATCTTTTAGATATTTACTGTTTCAGTGAAGTTTTGTGTCTTTTAGATATTTACTGTTTCAGTGAAGTTTTGTGTCTTTTAGATATTTACTGTTTCAGTGAAGTTTTGTGTCTTTTAGATATTTACTGTTTCAGTGAAGTTTTGTGTCTTTTAGATATTTACTGTTTCAGTGAAGTTTTGTATCTTTTAGATATTTACTGTTTCAGTGAAGTTTTGTATCTTTTAGATATTTACTGTTTCAGTGAAGTTTTGTGTCTTTTAGATATTTACTGTTTCAGTGAAGTTTTGTATCTTTTAGATATTTACTGTTTCAGTGAAGTTTTGTGTCTTTTAGATATTTACTGTTTCAGTGAAGTTTTGTATCTTTTAGATATTTACTGTTTCAGTGAAGTTTTGTGTCTTTTAGATATTTACTGTTTCAGTGAAGTTTTGTGTCTATTAGATATTTACTGTTTCAGTGAAGTTTTGTGTCTTTTTTACATTACATTAGCCTTGGGATGAAATACTAACATTAAATATATACCAATCATCATATTATTATTTGTTTTACCTTATTTCAGTTATTAGTTAAAGGTGTAAGTGAAAGTCTAGTCTCCTCAAGAGTTTTCCCAGCTCTAGTCACACTGGGTAATGATCCAGAAATGTGAGTACTTTAAGTTATATTATAATATTATACCCCCACTCGTAGAGAGGGGGCTATATTGCAATCACCTTGTCCGTTCGTCCGTCCGTCTGTCCGTCCGTCCGTTTGTCAGTCCGTTCACACTTTCGTAACAGATATCTCAGCTTCTACTGGAAGAAATGATTTTATTTTTGATATATGGCTTTGGCATGGTGACTTGTACTGTGTCTCCCCTTTCCAGGTTTACCACACATCTACTTCCTGTTTACCGTGCGACTTACAAATGAACGAGTGGTGGTATTCTTAGCACGACGTAGCGTGCAACATCTTGTTCATCATTGTCGATCTCCTGTGGGATCAGTTATAGATTCAATGTAATTTCATGTGTGCTCAGTGGTTTCCAGCTATACTTCTGTCTCTGGTATAACTTAATACCTGCAGAAGAAGTGAAAAACTTGAAGCACCAACCGTTTAATGAGCACTTGTCACCATTGATGGATGGATTTATATAAACATAATATAGAATTTCTTTAAAATCATATTTATTTGTGATATTGCTAGTTCCATGAGGAAGAATTTCATTGAGATTGTCAGAAGTACTATATACCCTCATAGCAACATCAATAGTACATGTATTAAAATCTTTATCGTGGAGATTTGTACAAAAACTTCAGGACGCAGGACGATTTAATGTTAACTGGGAGGATAGAGATTGATCGTTTAGTGTTAAATTATCAATCAAATATACATTAGAATATATCATCTTCCTCAAATAATCTGAAGTTTTATTTATTCTTTTTGGGGAAACCTTGATAATACCTGTTACAGAAGGGATATTCAATTGTTTCATTGTTTGTTTTAATAACTAGACCTCCCTTATTTGTATGATTGAGAAGAAAAGTAATGTAGGCAATGCATCTAAAAAAAATCCACCAACTTTCATCTTTTGCAGTATTTTATTTCTCCATATATAGACTAAACCCTGTATATGCTGATAAGTTACAACATTTTTCAATTTGTGACATTTTGGTCTTATCAAATTAAACAAGTTAAATGCTGCAAAAATCTTAAAATAAATAGTAAACAGGTGTCTGTGTCTCCGGCATGCCATGGAAACTACATCACTAAAAGATGACAAATTACAAAAGTGAAAGTCAATAGATAGTTATATTCAGTATTTATTACCAAGCAAAATATTAATATGTAAAGAAACAAAACAAACATTTTAATGTTTTTATGCAGCATGGACCAGTATAAATGAATGAAATCACTTAAGACTGATGTTAATAATTTGTCGACAATACACATGTGCAAATTAAAATGTATCAGGAGTTTTATGAAGGCATTGTTTATAAGACCAATGAATGATGTCATATATGAATTAGTCCACAAAAAGGACAAAAAAATGTATATTATTGAATGTTTATTATTTATGTTTCAGTTCAGTAAGAACGTCAACAATTCCAGCTCTTGGTGCTATAATAGAGAATGTTACAGTAAGGGAGGTAATTATGTAGCTTAAAATCTTTTAACCTTATTGTTAGATAATGCCATTTTATCATTCCATTACTGAGGGTATAAAATTAATGTTAGGCTGCAATAAAGAAATGTTTTTATCCTGCAATTGGGTTGTTTTTTGTCATAATAAATGGGTTGAAATAAACGTTGCTTTATTATGACAGTGTCATAATAACACTTTTCACATTAGCCTAATAAAGCTATTAAGCCACACCCCTGTCATAATAACACTTTTCCCATTAACCTAATAAAGCTATTAAGCCACGCTCCTTACCAGAACTACTATTGAGGCATCAATGGGGTTTCCGTTATCTTTTTATTAAGTTAAATAACATTTTTTGTAAATTTTATTTCAGGATAAATACAATATTGGTGTATTGACAGTAAATATAGAATTTGTGTGTCTCTGCACAAAACGGATGAAAAGACTCCCTAAAGCTTGTCTTTCCACCGTTTCTAAGCCTCGCCACATAAATTGTATATTTAAAAAATAAATCATGGAAGCCAGAATGTGTTGGGAGTTTTAACATGGATTGGCGGATATTAGTATTTTATCCCGAGCCAGAAGCGAGGGATAAAATTTACTAATATCCGCCAATCCATGTTAAAACTCAAAACACATTCTGGCTTCCATGATTTTTTCGATTCTGATATGTCTAAGAGTACAAATATGGTAGTATACTTTGATTGGAAGACGGTAATTTATATTTATGCTGGCGGAAAATGTGGCACACAATTTATGTAAATCGAATAATACTGTGCCCTCTATCGGCATTATTCGGGTTACAATTTATGCTGCCAATGGAAAAGTCAGTCACATTCACCGGCGCATGTGCTGACAAGATTATACCGAATGGATAACTCGCTCGTTTGTTAGCAAAGCAAAAGAAGGAGGTCATGTTAGAATTACCGTCAATACACCAATATTGTATATATATATATATATATCTGTTTCCTAAAAAAAGGAAATGCAGAGTTTTTTTGTATATGAAGGTCCAAGGGAGACAAGATTGACTGAAGCCCAAAATGAAAATTTTTATTTTAAACCTGATTGGTATGCAGCTTCTCTAATTACATTCCTCAGAAATCTTCCTGTCTGAAATATTTCGACAGATTTGTTGTAGCTCTTACTGTTTCCAATAAATGAGAGACCAAAAGGGACCAATCACCAAAATTTTCGAAATGCTATTTTACCTGTCCAGAGTTACTTCCCCTTGAAAACATTAAACCGTTTTACCTTTCCAATGTCACTACACCTTTAAGACATTCAACTATTGTACCTTTCCACGGTCACTGCCCCTTGAAAACATTAAACGTTTTACCTTTCCAATGTCACTACACCTTTAAGACATTCAACTATTTTACCTTTCCAGAGTCACGACCTCTTTAAGACATTAATCTATTTTACCTTTCCAGAGTCACTACCCCTTGAAAACATTAAACCATTTTACCTTTCCAGAGTCACTACCCCTTGAAAACATTAAACTATTTTACCTTTCCAGAGTCACTGCCCCTTTAAGACATTGAACTATTTTACCTTTCCAGAGTCACTGCCCCTTGAAAACATTAAACTATTTTACCTTTCCACGGTCACTGCCACTTGAAAACATTAAACCATTTGACCTTTCCAGAGTCACTACCCCTTTAAGACATTAAACTATTTTACCTTTCCAGAGTCACTACCCCTTGAAAACATTAAGCTATTTTACCTTTCCGGAGTCACTACCCCTTTAAGACATTAAACTATTTTACCTTTCCAGAGTCACTGCCCCTTGAAAACATTAAACTATTTTACCTTTCCGGAGTCACTACCCCTTTAAGACATTAAACTATTTTACCTTTCCAGAGTCACTGCCCCTTGAAAACATTAAACTATTTTACCTTTCCAGAGTCACTACCCCTTTAAGACATTAAACTATTTTACCTTTCCAGAGTCACTGCCCCTTTAAGACATTAAACTATTTTACCTTTCCAGAGTCACTACCCCTTGAAAACATTAAACTATTTTACCTTTCCGGAGTCACTACTCCTTTAAGACATTAAACTATTTTACCTTTCCAGAGTCACTGCCCCTTGAAAACATTAAACTATTTTACCTTTCCAGAGTCACTACCCCTTTAAGACATTAAACTATTTTACCTTTCCAGAGTCACTGCCCCTTGAAAACATTAAACTATTTTACCTTTCCAGAGTCACTACCCCTTTAAGACATTAAAATATTTTACCTTTCCGGAGTCTCTACCCCTTTAAGACATTAAACTATTTTATCTTTCCAGAGTCTCTACCCCTTTAAGACATTAAACTATTTTACCTTTCCATGGTCACTACCCCTTTAAAACATTAAACTATTTTACCTTTCCGGAGTCACTACCCCTTTAAGACATTAAACTATTTTACCTTTCCATGGTCACTACCCCTTTAAGACATTAAACTATTTTACCTTTCCATGGTCACTACCCCTTTAAGACATTAAACTATTTTACCTTTCCAGAGTCTCTACCCCTTTAAGACATTAAACTATTTTACCTTTCCATGGTCACTACCACTTTAAGACATTAAACTATTTTACCTTTCCATGGTCACTACCCCTTTAAGACATTAAACTATTTTACCTTTCCAGAGTCACTATCCCTTTAAGACATTAAACTATTTTACCTTTCCATGGTCACTACCCCTTTAAGACATTAAACTATGTTATCTTTCCAGAGTCACTACCCCTTTAAGACATTAAACTATTTTACCTTTCCAGAGTTACTACCCCTTTAAGACATTAAACTATTTTACCTTTCCAGAGTTACTACCCCTTTAAGACATTAAACTATTTTACCTTTCCTAATTACATGTACTACCCCTTGGCTATGTTTGCTTCTAGGTCTATCAGAGAAATTTATACTTGTTTCTTATCCATTTGTTATTATTTTATTTTTTGACAATAAAGTTGCTTCCCCTTGAAGACATTTAATAGGCTTTGACTATGTTTCTCCAATATTTGGATTATGACCATTTGACCACAATTCTGAACTCTGATGAAGCATATTAAACAGGTCAATGTAACATGATTGTAACTTATATTTGCCTCAATGGGTTACCATACTATTTCTCTATACTAACTGTCACACACATGTAAATTAAAATGAAATTGTTATTGACATACATCAGGTCATAATGACTAGAAGAGACCTAATAGTGCCCCAAGGAGTAATATAATTGTTAAAGGATTATTAAAAAAAATCATCAGAAAATTTTATGTCAGTTTCTCCTTTTAAAAATAACACAAATTGTATTGTACCGTAAATCGGGAAATTTTGGTCATGGTTTTATTTTGGCCCCTAAATACGAAGTGCCAAAATTAAACACACCAAAATATGTCACATTCCAAAAATTAACTGCCAAAATTGAACACTGCCATAATATCTTTTTATATTTATATTCCCTAATCTGTACCTTTTTGTCTTACTTCTTTCCTAAGTAAAACTTTGTCAATTACCGTTATACATGTATATACACACACAAGTCAAACTGAAAAGTGTTCACGATGTGAAATCGTTGGCTTGGATGACAAGAGAGAAATTACAGGTAAATAAAGTACATTGATAAAAACCATGCAATACCAATAAAATGTATTCAATCAACAAAATGTCAAATATCATTAAAATGACAATTACCTATAGAAAAAAGAAAAATCAATAAACACCTAATTAGTGTCTTATCGGTTTTATTTATTATGTATAATTGTTGTGTAAACAAATACATGTACTGACGTTATAATAAGAGTGTTTACCTGTAAAAGCGATGATTAATACCAGTGCAAAATTATTATTTGTTGTTTTTATATTAAATGCATTTTACTTTATGCTGTTTAAATATTTAAATTCCTAGTTTTAATAAATATCACAATTTATCCATAATCGATTTGGTTTCTAGTACGACATCAAAATATCTGGTAAGTAACAGTAAAAACGTAGTATATAGCTGGTTGAAATGAGAACGCTTCCATTTACGTTATGAATTAACTGACAAAAAAATTAAACACATGGGAACCAAAAGTGGCCAAAATTAAACACACTAGAAACGAAATTGTCAAAAATTTCACACACCAAAATAAAACAACCCTCTTTTGGAGAAAAAAGGCCAAAATTAACCTACACCAAAATTTTCCGATTTACGGTATTCGTCATCATTCAAAAATATACAAATATATTTACTGAAAAGGATTCTTATCAGATTATTAAAAATAACTTTAAAATCCAATCATATATATTAGAAATACCCTTTTCTGTTTCCCCCTCATCTATTGTCTGTATGTTGTCTGTCTTTGTTCTATATAACAATGTTGAAATTTGTTAATCATTTTCTTAAAAGGCAAAAATAAAAAAGTAACAGTTTTTTATATGAATTTTCATTGTGATATACAAAATTGACTGCAACAATAAAATTAGAAAAAAAGTAATGATTTATCAATAATGAAAATGCCATTGTCTGCTTAAATTTTGTCCGTTTGAAATAAAAGATAAAATCTCAAGTGGTTTGTATAAATATGTAAGACTTGACCAAAAATCAAGTAAGCATGCTTTTCATATCACAGGAGCCAAAGGCTTAAGTAATATTCTCCCAGCACTTTGTGTTCATCGTTCATTAACTTTTTAGCTCACCTTGCCAAAGGCAAAGTGAGCTTTTGCCATCACTTGGCATCCATCATCTGTCGTCTGTCGTCCGTCGTCCGTTAACTTTTCACATTTTAATCTTCTACTCTGAAACCCCCTCAGCCAAATGAACTGAAACTTGGTAGGAAGCATCTATGGAAGGTCCTCTATAAAGACTGCTAATTTTGTCCCGATCCTGCCACCACAAGCAATTCTTGTTTCTGATTGGCCGATTTTTAAACATCTTCTCCTCTGAAACCGCTTGGCCAAATGAACCGAAACTTGGTAGGAAGCATCTATGGAAGGTCCTCTATAAAGATCGCTCATTTCGTCCCGATCCGTTAACAAACATGGCCACCACAGACCATTCTTGTTTCTGATTGGTTGATTTCTAAAAAATCTTCTCCTCTGAAACTGCCTGACCAAATGAATCAAAAGTTGGTAGGAAGCATCCTTGGAAGGTCCTCTATAAAGATTGCTCATTTAGTTCCGATCCATTAACAAACATGGCCACCACAGGCCATTCTTGTTTTTGATTAGTTGATTTCTAAAAAATCCTCTCCTCTGAAACCACTTGGCCAAATGAACCGAAATTTGGTAGGTAGCATCTATGGAAGGTCCTCTATAAAGATTGCTAATTTTGTCCCGATCCATTAACAAACATGGCCACCACAGGCAATTCTTGTTTCTGGTTGGCAGATTTTTTTTAATCTTCTCCTCTGAAACCGCTAGGCCAAATGAACCGAAACTATGTAGGAAGCATCTATGGAAGGTCCTCTATAAAGATTGCTCATTTCGTCCCGATCCGTTAACAAATATGGCCGCCACAGGCCATTCTTGTTTCAGATTGGTTGATTTCTAAAAAATCTTCTCCTCTGAAACCACCTAGCCAAATGAATCAAAACTTGGTAGGAAGAATTCTTAGAAGGTCCTCTATAGAGATTGCTCATTTAGTTCCGATCCATTAACAAACATGGCCACCACAGGCCATTCTTGTTTTTGATTGGTTGATTTCTAAAAAATCTTCTTCTCTGAAACTGCTTTCCCAAATGAACTGAAACTTGGTAGGTAGCATCTATGGAAGGTCCTCTATAAAGATTGCTAATTTTGTCCCGATCCATTAACAAACATGGCCACCACAGGCCATTCTTTTTTCTGATTGGTTGATTTCTAAAAAAATCCTCTCCTCTGAAACCGCTTTCCCAAATGAACTGAAATTTGGTAGAAAGCATGTATGGAAGGTCCTCTATAAAAATTGTTCATTTCGTCCTGATTCATTAACAAATATGGCCACCACAGGCAATTCTTGTTTCTGATTGATGGATTTCTAAAAATCTTCTCCTCTGAAACCACTTTACCAAATGAACCGAAACTTAGTAGGAAGCATCTATGGAAGGTCCTCTATAAAGATGGCTCATTTCGTCCCGATTCATTTGCAAACATGGCTGCCACAGGCAATTCTTGTTTCAGATTGGTCGATTTCTAAAAATCTTCTTCCCTGAAACTGCTTAGTCAATTGAACCGAAACTTGGTAGGAAGCATCTATGGAAGGTCCTCTATAAAGATTGCTAATTTCATCCCGATCTGTTAACAAACTTGGCTGCCATAGGCAATTCTTGTTTCTGGTTGGTTGATTTCTAAAAATCTTCTTCTTTGAAACTGCTTGGCCAAATGAACCGAAACTTGAATTGGTGGGAAGCACCTATGGAAGGCTCTGTATTAAATTTCCTCAAAGCAGAATGAAAGGTGAGCGACACAGGCTCAGCCTACTGAGCCTCTAGTTACGTTTTGGTCTCTCAAGAACCACTGGCCCAAATTGGACCATACTTGAATGCCATGCTGCTTGAATGGTTCTCTTCCAAGATTATATCTGATGACCTTGCCCTCATCCAAATTAGTCACCATTGATTGTTTGATATGTCTTCAGAACCACCTGATGGAATGAAACCAAAGTTGAATAAAAAAATCCTTGGGTTCCAAAATTGTGTCAATTATCAAAGATGGTCGCTATGACGATTATGCAAATTTTGGTTTTCCAGCATTATTTTTAAGTTCCTGAAATCTGATTTAATTAATATTATGAAATTACATTTAGATTGATAAATACAGATCAACTTTATTCTTGTAGTAGCCTCTTAATTATGTCTAAAATGATGTTTTGGTATCTGCAAGTGGCGAAAGTTGCTGAAGGCAAGATATAGCTGTCACTCGTTCTATTATTGTTGGTGGTTGCTTCAAAAATTTTCGTAAACCCAAAAGTTAAGACTTTTAATTTTATATAACTTCATCAAAACTTTGTATAATTTCATGAAACTTGGATAATGGTAAAATTTTGGAATGTGATTTATAGTTTTTCTATTTCAGCTGAAACATTAAGTGTTTTTTTTCCTTTGTGACATACATGTACTACAATAAAACTTATTTTTGTTTCTATGATCACATTGACTTGTTGCAAGAAAATATTTGTTGAAGCTTACCATTTGAAAAAACCACACAGCAGCAGGAGTACAAGATTTGCAAGTTTCTTAAGACTCCAGTTATTTCAGACTTGATACTCTTCAGTTTTATACTGATTTCAGCTGTTTTTATATGAGATGTGGAATATTGTCATTCCTTTGCATTCATTATTGTCTGTCTTCGTTGTCTGTAAACTTTTACATTTCACTGAAGCCAAACTAGGTAGAAATGTTCATTAATTTTCATTTCATTTCAAATATTTTATTGATAAATCAATAGGATTGGATAACAGGCTATGCCTATACAAATCCTCTCCAACAACAAGATGGAACCATTTGAACACAATTTACATAAGACATAGAGCAATCTACCCATCATGTATACATGCAATTCATCTTAAATACCAAGCATAAACACATGTATATTAATAGCAGAATAATACAAACAAAACAAAAAAGATTTTTCCCTTTCTTTTCTTTTTTGTTTGTTAATAGGTATGATATAATATGTATATTAATAGCAGGATCATACAAAATAAAGTTATTTTTTTTCCCTTTTTTTCCCCCTTTTTAATAGGTATGATATAATTTGGAATAGCCAAATTATGGCTTTACATTTAAGCTATTATAATTTATAATATTAATGATGATGAATTGGCATAGCATGATGGACAGGCTGAACTTACATTTAATCACACAATATATACAACATGTAAACTGAAATTATGATATCAAAATCACTAATTAAGTGAGGTCCACCATATCAATATGAATTAACTCTTTTTCAGTATATATATTTATGATTGAATAAAGGGAATTTGGGAGAGATGGAGGCAGAAGAGACAAATAAGTAAACAAGGGGGGGAAATATCTAAACAAAATAGTGATTGTGATTGAGATAAGCAAGTACAAATTGGGTAAAAGGGGGGAGGGGGAAGGAAGACCTGAATAATTGAAAGATTTACAGCTATTAATTAAGCTGAAAAATTTAAAGATTTGGAGCTACATGTATATATAGGAAGACTTTTCAATGTTATATGACCAAATACAAAGAAAAGGAAAATCTATTGAATCATGTGAATCTTCTACTACCAGTAATGAAATGGTAAACAGCATCGAATATCTCAGTATTCTCATCTACAGTAATATATCCAAATTTAAAACAGCTTGAAACTTTCTTAGAGAATTAAAAAGTTGTATTCTGTGTCTTATGAACAATGGACAAACATAAAAATAATAGAAATTATTTTCAATTGCATCCCCACAGGCACACTGGGAGCTGTCGGACAGATGAGACTGAAACAAGTGGTGATTTAAGCTGCTTGCTTCATTTCGAAGTTGGCAATGCCAAATATTTAAGCTGCGAGAACCAATAGAGTAGAAGCTAGGAGATTTATCAACATCTTCATTAAGTTTAATCTTGAATGAAGATAATGACTGAATGTTCCTAGTATCATTATCTAGTTTGTTCCATAAATCCAGAACAGTTGGAAAAAAGCTATCCTTATATGACTTGGTGCGGTATTGGGGAGGGGTGAAGAATCTGGGGTTTCTAACCACGTAGTTAGGTTCAATATTAATATAAGAAATAATATTATTTGTTATATAGTTGGGTAGCTCTCCTTCCAGAGCTTTGAACATTAGAATAAGTTTTTGCTTCTTACGTCTGTTTTGCAAGGAGTCCCACCCTAATTCGCCATACAACTTAACCCTTGAGGTACCATTTCGAAGACCTGTAACAATTCTGGCTGATTCGTATTGCACTGATTCAATAAGATCAGACTGTTCTCTTGTGCAATTGTCCCAAACTACACTTCCGTATTCAAGTATAGGTCTTATAAAACCAAAATAAAGCTTTTCTAGTGAGTTTCTATCAAGATTATGTTTCATCATGCGCAAAATATTAAGACGAGAGCAAGCTTTTTTATAAATTTCATTTATATGATCTTTCCAGGTGCCATTAGGACAAAAATGTATACCAAGATGTTTATGTTTAAGTACATCTTCTAGGACATCATCATTCATATATAAAGGGGGAATATTAACATCATGTTTTCTAGTAAACAGCATAGGCTTAGTTTTTGAGGCATTGAAATTAACACACCAATCAGATGCCCAAGTACTAAGGCTATTCAAATCAGAATTCAGGGATTCAGCGGTTTCATTCTGATCATCAACAATACCATAAAGGGATGTATCGTCAGCAAATAGTTTCATGCTATTGGAAACGACATCAACAATATCATTAATAAATAATTAAAATAAAAGAGGACCCAGTATGGAGCCTTGAGGAACGCCAGCATTAATGGAATTCCAAGTAGAGTGGTATCCATTCATGCAGACTCGCTGCTTACGGTCAGAAAGATAACTACCAAACCAAGTCAATAAGTTACCCTTAATTCCATATTTTCTAAGTTTGTACAATAGACCACGATGCCAGACACGATCAAATGCTTTTGATATGTCACAAAAAATAAACCTAACATCTTTGCCAATATCTAAATTTGTTATTATGACATCATAAATGACCAATAACTGGTTTATAGTGGAATCTCTATGTCTAAATCCAGACTGATCATCCGATAGTATATTATATCTTAACAAGTAGTTGTGAAGGTGTTTGAATATAATTTTTTCCAATATCTTAATAAAACAATTAGTAACAGATATTGGTCTATAATTAGCTACATTATCGCTACCACCTTTACCTTTGTAAATAGGGGAAACATTGGCTAGTTTCCAGTCACCAGGCACCACACCAAAATTTAAGCTTTTTTTAAATAAAATAGTCAGTGGTTTAACTAGTGACTGGAAAACAGCTTTCAAAAATTTAGGCGGAAGGTTATCAGGACCGGCCGGCTTAGAAATATTTAAAATTTGAAACTGATCATATACCTCTTGTTCATTAATGACAATGCCAGACAGCTCACAAGGTGCAAGTGGGGGTACATCAGGAAGATCAGGTTCAGAATCTATGTTAGATACTGATGTAAAATAGTTATTAATAGAATTGGCTTTGTCTACAGGATGGACAAAAATATCACCATTTACCTTAATAGGAGTATTTGTAGTATTAGTACTTTTAAATTTTGAGACACTCTTTGCAATTCGCCACCACTTACCAGGTGGAATAGACTTGTCAATCAGTGAATTTTGTAATTTTATAATATATTGTTTTTTGGCTTCTCTAATCATATCAATTATCTCATTACGTATTCTGGGAAAATTTTCCCAGTCACTTGCTAGATTTCGAAATTTTGCCTTTTTATGCACCCAGTTCCTTTTTCTAATTTTACACTTTATTTCACTATTTATCCAAGGTTTATCCCGAGGTCGAACACGTATTATCTTTATTGGAATATAAGTATTCATAGCAGAGTTAAGCTCTAAGTTAATAACTTCATTTATGATATTAATGTTCATTGGATCAAAATTACAAAATTTATGTTTTTGTTCTGATTGGAAATCCACCATAGAAATAACAAGTTCCACCATAAAAACAAGAGGTCACAAGGTGATATGTTCTCATATACATCTGTAAAATGCTTGTTTTTGCTTTGTTTTGTTTTTTTATGCACTTGTGTCATTAGCAAGAAGCTCATTAGTTTTAGCACCTTTCTAATGACCTCCATTATTTAGATTTATGAGAGAAAAAACATGTAAATGCTTTAAAGGGAGATAATTAATGACAACCAGCAAGCATATTAGAACACGTTGATAGGATGTCAAAATTTCTATTATTCATGCTGTTAAATGAAGGAATATCGGTCAACCTTCTCAGAGGATTGTTATAACATTGAACTTTGTCTGACCTGTCTTTAGTTAAACAATGCTAATTTATCATAGCATGTCATACTATCATCAGTCTGGTGTCCTTTAGATGCATTATTTGGATCATACATTTCAATTAACCTCTCAAACGTTATGGCTTCTTGTTGATAAATAGTTGACTACCAGGTATATATTGATAGGAATAATCTATTTATGATCCTAAGCAAGATTCAAATTCTACTGACAATATTGACCCCTTAGGACATGATAATAGTTTATTGACAGACTGAAATAAAAAAAAAAAATTCTCAGAAACCAACGGACAGTTTGAACGATTGCTCTATAGATATATTGTATAGAATCCTGTAAAATGATTACTCATTTTATTTCAATCTCATTTCCAATATGGCCAGCTTAGTTAATAGCTAGGAAATAAAAAAATTCATTGGCTGAAATATGAGAAAGAATCTTTTCCTTGGTACTGAACTATTTGAAGAGAAGCTATAAGAATGTCACGCTTGGTCTTCGAAAAAGAATTTGCACTGTGTTCCAATATGGCTGCCACAATGCATAATAGTTTTTATTCTACCTCAAACATTATATGATAAAATTCTGTGCTGATACCTTTTATTCAAGTTGACTGATCGTTCAAAATTTTTAACATAATGATCCTTGACACATAATAAAAGTGAGGGATTTCAGCCCTACCCATTTCCAAGCAAGAAGCCCCAAGGTGCCAGAAATGAGGTTCACTACTTTTTGGAGCATTTATTGGTCATCTGTTTTTGATGAATGACCTTTTAGAAAAATGGATGACATTATTAATTAATTATAACTGTTTTGACATAAAAGGGGACAAAATGTTTTTTTTGGGGCAAAATTTTACCTGTGATTATTGAGCCATTAGAATTGTATCTATTCCATTTCTAAAAAGGGTTTAAATGGAGCCTAAATTATGAGAATATGCATATTTGGAAGGTATATAGAATATTATTTTACATATAATTTTGACGAGTTTTTTCCTTTGAGTTGATTGAGGTGAGAGCATCCAGTAATATGACCCCTTGTTTCCTGTATCTCTTAAGGTTTCCTAATTAAACTCAATTGAAAGGGGCCAAAAAGTGCCAATTTTTAAAATGTGGAAAATGGACTAAAAATACCATAATTTTGCATATTTGTCAGGTCTACTCAATTTTTATTTTTCATCTTATTTTGATACAGTTTTTTTAATCACCTATGGTTTTCTAGTATAACTTGATTACAATAAAACTAGTGCAGGAGGAAGCACAAGTTGACTTGCTGTGATTGTATCATGCTGTGTCCAACATAGCCCTTTTTCACTGAATGAATAATAGATTGTTTTTTTTTTTAAATTAATGACAGTAATCCTCAAAGACAGCCAATATGGTTGACATTGGGAATAGCAGTTTATGTCTTGCTGAAATATGACAAAATAAATATTAAATAGTGGTTTCATAAATCTTCTGTGAAATATACATAAAATGACCAAAATTAAGTCATCACAGGTGTTAAAAACTAATGTATTTAGATGATTTATACTTTCAGATGAGATTTTTGATTGTTAAAGTAATATGAAAGGCAAATATCGTGGAATTTTTGGATTAAATACTTTCACTTAATATGTCACTTAAATTTAACTAAAATCAACTGCATAACATTAAAAATCTGCTCAAAAGCAGATTTTAAGAGCAAATCACAAAATATTTGACAGCAGATAATTCTGTTTTCCCGTACAGTAATGCAAATGATATGTGCGTGGCCCAAGATTTGAATTCTTTCTGGGAGATTCTTGCTCATACGCACTGTTCAGTTGATAAAAAAATATATATATATATTCCGTGTGCACCACATAAGAATAATTGGAGAAAAAAAAATGGTTCACACGACATGAAACAGACAGATTCCTCAATAATCATTGTCAGGAATGTGTGCGTGCTTACGAAGCATCCATGATTGTTTAACTTTTCTTCACGAGGTCATGATCGGCAATCATCGGAACAAAACAACAGAAAGTTAATCAGTTTCCACAACAATGGCAAGGACGATAAACATGCACACAGATTTGCAGATTTCTAGTTGTTGGGAACATATTTTGACTTAAAACATGCATGAATAGCTTAGTAAAGGTACCGCCGTATTCCAAATTGAATTTTCAGGGAAATATTTTCTTCACCCAAAACTGGTGTAATATTACTTTAAAGTGTAATTTAGTAAAAATCAAAGTTCTGATAATTTTTTATTCTATAATTTACAGATGTTAGATAGAGCGTATATGCAGTTTTTAACCTTTATGGATGATCCTGCCTACCGTGATGAACACAGAGTCCATGTAGAACTGATCCATACACTAGCTAGAGTAGGACCAAATACAGAACCAAAGTTTAGAGAAGAATGTAAGTCTCTTTCTTATTTTATATTACTTCCTTCTATGTTTGCTCTTAAAGTTTTGTGCTTGACCTTCATGCTTATATTTATTTAACATAAAATGAAGTTATTTTAAAGACAGCTGATACTCTCACTATAAATAACACTGTTATTCAGTAGTCCCCCTCTTATACAGTCACTCCCACCAATGGACACCCCTTTTTAGTTCACCTGGACCAAAGGTCCAGGTGAACTATTGCCATCACTTGGCGTCCGTCGTCTGTTGTCTGTAAACTTTTCACATTTCAAGCTTCTTCTCCGAAACCACTGGGCCGATTGGAACCAAACTTAGCAGGAATGTTACTTGGATGGTCCTCTAATATTCAATATGGCTGCCAGGGCCAATAATATGCTCTGATTGGCTGAAATTTCAAAGATCTTCTTCTCTGAAACTAATGAACTGACTGAACCCAAACGGTAAATGAATGATCATTGGAATGTCCTTTACCAAGTTTCTGTTTTTTATGCCGATCGGAAATCCAAGATGGCCGCCATCGCAGGACATATATTAACATTGGACCCTATGGGAAAATGTTCAAATGCCTTCTTCTCAGAAACTACAAATATGATTAAAGCCAAACTGTACATGAATGTTCATTGGATGGTTCTCTACAAACTTTACGTTTTTTGTTCCGATATGAAATTCAAAATGGCGGCTACGGCAGGACTTAGTTTAACATTGGACCCTATGGGGAAAATGTTTCAAAACGCTTCTTCTCTGAAACCACTTGGACAATTGAAACCAAACTGCCCAGGAATGATCATTGGAAGGTCCTCTACAAATTTTATGTTTTTTATGTCGATCGGAAATCCAAGATGGCCACCACCGCAATACATAGATTAACATTGGACCCTATGGGAAAATGTTCAAATGCCTTCTTCTCAGAAACTACAAATATTATTAAAGCCAAACTGTACATGAATGTTCATTGGGTGGTCCTCTACAAACTGTACGTTTTTTGTTCCGATATGAAATTCAAAATGGCGGCTACGGCAGGACTTAGTTTAACATTGGACCCTATGGGGAAAATGTTTCAAAACGCTTCTTCTCTGAAACCACTAGGACAGTTGAAACCAAACTGCCCAGAAATTATCATTGGAAGGTCCTCTACAAATTTTATGTATTTTATGCCGATCGAAAATTCAAGATGGCCGCCACCGCAATACATAGATTAACATTGGACCCTATGGGAAAATGTTCAAATGCCTTCTTCTCAGAAACTACAAATATTATTAAAGCCAAACTGTACATGAATGTTCATTGGATGATCCTCTACAAACTTTACGTTTTTTGTTCCGGTATGGAATTCAAAATGGCGGCTACGGCAGGACTTAGTTTAACATTGGACCCTATGGGAAAAATGTTTCAAAACGCTTCTTCTCTGAAACCACTTGGAAAATTGAAACCAAACTGCCCAGGAATGATCATTGGAAGGTCCTCTACAAAATTTTTGTTTTTTATGTCGATCGGAAATCCAAGATGGCCGCCACCGCAATACATAAATTAACATTGGACCCTATGGGAAAATGTTCATATGCCTTCTTCTCAGAAACTACAAATATTATTAAAGCCAAACTGTACATGAATGTTCATTGGATGGTCCTCTACAAACTTTACGTTTTTTGTTCCGATATGAAATTCAAAATGGCGGCTACGGCAGGACTTAGTTTAACATTGGACCCTATGGGGAAAATGTTTCAAAACGCTTCTTCTCTGAAACCACTAGGACAGTTGAAACCAAACTGCCCAGGAATGATCATTGGAAGGTCCTCTACACATTTTATATTTTTTATGCCGATCGGAAATCCAAGATGGCCGCCACCGCAATACATAGATTAACATTGGACCCTATGGGAAAATGTTCAAATGCCTTCTTCTCGGAAACTACAAATCTTATTAAAGCCAAACTGTACAGGAATGTTCATTGGATGGTCCTCTACAAACTTTACGTTTTTTGTTCCGATATGAAATTCAAAATGGCGGCTACGGCAGGACTTAGTTTAACATTGGACCTTATGGGAAAACTGTTTCAAAACGCTTCTTCTCTGAAACCACTAGGACAGTTGAAACCAAACTGCCCAGGAGTGATCATTGGAAGGTCCTCTTACAAATTTTATGTTTTTTATGCCGATCGGAAATCCAAGATGGCCACCACCGCAATACATAGATTAACATTGGACCCTATGGTAAAATGTTCAAATGCCTTCTTCTCAGAAACTACAAATATTATTAAAGCCAAACTGTACATGAATGTTCATTGGATGGTCCTCTACAAAATTTACGTTTTTTGTTCCGATACGAAATTCAAAATGGCGGCTACGGCAGGACTTAGTTTAACATTGGACCCTATGGGGAAAATGTTTCAAAACGCTTCTTCTCTGAAACCACTAGGACAGTTGAAACCAAACTGCCCAGGAATGATCATTGGAAGGTCCTCTACACATTTTATGTTTTTTATGCCAATCGGAAATCCAAGATGGCCGCCACCGCAATACATAGATTAACATTGGACCCTATGGGAAAATGTTCAAATGCCTTCTTCTCAGAAACTACAAATATTATTAAAGCCAAACTGTACATGAATGTTCATTGGATGGTCCTCTACAAACTTTACGTTTTTTGTTTCGATATGAAATTCAAAATGGCGGCTACGGCAGGACTTAGTTTAACATTGGACCCTATGGGGAAAATGTTTCAAAACGCTTCTTCTCTGAAACCACTAGGACAGTTGAAACCAAACTGCCCAGGAATGATCATTGGAAGGTCCTCTACAAATTTTATGTTTTTTATGCCGATCGGAAATCCAAGATGGCCGCCACCGCAATACATAGATTAACATTGGACCCTATGGTAAAATGTTCAAATGCCTTCTTCTCAGAAACTACAAATATTATTAAAGCCAAACTGTACAGGAATGTTCATTGGATGGTCCTCTACAAACTTTACGTTTTTTGTTCCGATATGAAATTCAAAATGGCGGCTACGGCAGGACTTAGTTTAACATTGGACCTTATGGGAAAACTGTTTCAAAACGCTTCTTCTCTGAAACCACTAGGACAGTTGAAACCAAACTGCCCAGGAATGATCATTGGAAGGTCCTCTTACAAATTTTATGTTTTTTATGCCGATCGGAAATCCAAGATGGCCGCCACCGCAATACATAGATTAACATTGGACCCTATGGTAAAATGTTCAAATGCCTTCTTCTCAGAAACTACAAATATTATTAAAGCCAAACTGTACATGAATGTTCATTGGATGGTTCTCTACAAACTTTACGTTTTTTGTTCCGATATGAAATTCAAAATGGCGGCTACGGCAGGACTTAGTTTAACATTGGACCCTATGGGGAAAATGTTTCAAAACGCTTCTTCTCTGAAACCACTTGGACAATTGAAACCAAACTGCCCAGGAATGATCATTGGAAGGTCCTCTACAAATTTTATGTTTTTTATGTCGATCGGAAATCCAAGATGGCCACCACCGCAATACATAGATTAACATTGGACCCTATGGGAAAATGTTCAAATGCCTTCTTCTCAGAAACTACAAATATTATTAAAGCCAAACTGTACATGAATGTTCATTGGGTGGTCCTCTACAAACTGTACGTTTTTTGTTCCGATATGAAATTCAAAATGGCGGCTACGGCAGGACTTAGTTTAACATTGGACCCTATGGGAAAAATGTTTCAAAACGCTTCTTCTCTGAAACCACTTGGAAAATTGAAACCAAACTGCCCAGGAATGATCATTGGAAGGTCCTCTACAAAATTTTTGTTTTTTATGTCGATCGGAAATCCAAGATGGCCGCCACCGCAATACATAAATTAACATTGGACCCTATGGGAAAATGTTCATATGCCTTCTTCTCAGAAACTACAAATATTATTAAAGCCAAACTGTACATGAATGTTCATTGGATGGTCCTCTACAAACTTTACGTTTTTTGTTCCGATATGAAATTCAAAATGGCGGCTACGGCAGGACTTAGTTTAACATTGGACCCTATGGGGAAAATGTTTCAAAACGCTTCTTCTCTGAAACCACTAGGACAGTTGAAACCAAACTGCCCAGGAATGATCATTGGAAGGTCCTCTACACATTTTATATTTTTTATGCCGATCGGAAATCCAAGATGGCCGCCACCGCAATACATAGATTAACATTGGACCCTATGGGAAAATGTTCAAATGCCTTCTTCTCGGAAACTACAAATCTTATTAAAGCCAAACTGTACAGGAATGTTCATTGGATGGTCCTCTACAAACTTTACGTTTTTTGTTCTGATATGAAATTCAAAATGGCGGCTACGGCAGGACTTAGTTTAACATTGGACCTTATGGGAAAACTGTTTCAAAACGCTTCTTCTCTGAAACCACTAGGACAGTTGAAACCAAACTGCCCAGGAATGATCATTGGAAGGTCCTCTTACAAATTTTATGTTTTTTATGCCGATCGGAAATCCAAGATGGCCGCCACCGCAATACATAGATTAACATTGGACCCTATGGTAAAATGTTCAAATGCCTTCTTCTCAGAAACTACAAATATTATTAAAGCCAAACTGTACATGAATGTTCATTGGATGGTCCTCTACAAAATTTACGTTTTTTGTTCCGATACGAAATTCAAAATGGCGGCTATGGCAGGACTTAGTTTAACATTGGACCCTATGGGGAAAATGTTTCAAAACGCTTCTTCTCTGAAACCACTAGGACAGTTGAAACCAAACTGCCCAGGAATGATCATTGGAAGGTCCTCTACACATTTTATGTTTTTTATGCCAATCGGAAATCCAAGATGGCCGCCACCGCAATACATAGATTAACATTGGACCCTATGGGAAAATGTTCAAATGCCTTCTTCTCAGAAACTACAAATATTATTAAAGCCAAACTGTACATGAATGTTCATTGGATGGTCCTCTACAAACTTTACGTTTTTTGTTTCGATATGAAATTCAAAATGGCGGCTACGGCAGGACTTAGTTTAACATTGGACCCTATGGGGAAAATGTTTCAAAACGCTTCTTCTCTGAAACCACTAGGACAGTTGAAACCAAACTGCCCAGGAATGATCATTGGAAGGTCCTCTACAAATTGTATGTTTTTTATGCCGATCGGAAATCCAAGATGGCCGCCACCGCAATACATAGATTAACATTGGACCCTATGGTAAAATGTTCAAATTCCTTCTTCTCAGAAACTACAAATATTATTAAAGCCAAACTGTACAGGAATGTTCATTGGATGGTCCTCTACAAACTTTACGTTTTTTGTTCCGATATGAAATTCAAAATGGCGGCTACGGCAGGACTTAGTTTAACATTGGACCTTATGGGAAAACTGTTTCAAAACGCTTCTTCTCTGAAACCACTAGGACAGTTGAAACCAAACTGCCCAGGAATGATCATTGGAAGGTCCTCTTACAAATTTTATGTTTTTTATGCCGATCGGAAATCCAAGATGGCCGCCACCGCAATACATAGATTAACATTGGACCCTATGGTAAAATGTTCAAATGCCTTCTTCTCAGAAACTACAAATATTATTAAAGCCAAACTGTACATGAATGTTCATTGGATGGTCCTCTACAAAATTTACGTTTTTTGTTCCGATACGAAATTCAAAATGGCGGCTACGGCAGGACTTAGTTTAACATTGGACCCTATGGGAAAAATGTTTCAAAACGCTTCTTCTCTGAAACCACTTGGACAATTGAAACCAAACTGCCCAGTAATAGTCATTGGAAGGTCCTCTACAAAGTTTATGTTTTTTTTATGCTGATCGAAAATTCAAGATGGCCGCCACCGCAATACATAGATTAACATTGGACCCTATGAGAAAATATTCAAATGCCTTCTTCTCAGAAACTACAAATATGATTAAAGCCAAACTGTACCTGAATGTTCATTGGATGGTCCTCTACAAATTTTACGTTTTTTGTTCCGATATGAAATTCAAAATGGCGGCTACGGGAGGACTTAGTTTAACATTGGACCCTATGGGGAAAATGTTTCAAAACGCTTCTTCTCTGAAACCACTTGGATAATTGAAACCAAACTGCCCAGGAATGATCATTGGAAGTTCCTCTACAAATTTTATGTTTTTTTATACCGATCGGAAATCCAAGATGGCCGCCACCGCAATACATAGATTAACATTGGACCCTATGGGAAAATGTTCAAATGCCTTCTTCTCAGAAACTACAAATATTATTAAAGCCAAACTGTACATGAATGTTCATTGGGTGGTCCTCTACAAACTTTACGTTTTTTGTTCTGATATGAAATTCAAAATGGCGGCTATGTCAGGACTTGTTTAACATTGGACCCTATGGGAAAAATGTTTCAAATTGCTTCTTCTCTGAAACCAAACTGGCCAGGAATGATCATTGGAAGGTCCTCTGTTTTTTATGCCGATCGGAAATCCAAAATGGCTGCCACCACAGGTCATAGTATTAACACAGGACCATATCGGGAAAATACAGAAATATCTTCTTCTCTGAAGCTATTGCACTGATTGAACCTAAACTGTGCATCAATCATTGGAAGGTCCTTTACAAACTTTGTGTTTTTTATGTTGATCGTAATTCCAAGATGACTACCACTGCAGGACATAGTTTTTACATAGGACCAATTGTTTTTTTTTATAACCAAGTGAACGATACAGGCTCTTGAGAGCCTCTGGTATCAGTCCAGATTCCAGATGCACTGATATAGCAAATATGTCATGTTGCCCTCAAAAGAGCCACCTGTCTTATATATCCACTTTTTCATTGCAGAGGTGGCATTTTAAGAGAGGGATGATTATATCCTAGTTTCAGCTTTGATGACAAAATTCTAATTCTATTTTCTACAAGAATCAATATAAATTCTCTTTTTTCTCCTGATATAAAACAATAAATCTTGTGATATTTGTTATAGATTTCTAGTTTAAATCCATTAATAGTATTGTATACCTTTGTTATCTAAATAGAAGAAGTAATTAACTAAGACATAATAGTGTCCTGTGAAATTGTGTTCGGTTGTGTTATATTTGTAATGAAAAACCTTACACAGACCGAACGAAGTCATCGCTGTGCTTTATTCCGTCCTCGGACTTTATCATAGGAGACAATTGTAAGGGCGGACACTATTTAATGTTACATTTACACCCCAAGATTCCAATGGTTTTTTTTTATTTCTAAGGCAGACACAACTGGGACTATATCATGTTATTAAAAAAAAATTATTAGCTCACCTTGCCAAAGGCAATGTGAGCTTTTGCCATCACTTGGCGTCCATTTTAATCTACTCCTCTAAAACCCCTCAGCCAAATGAAGTGAAACTTGGTAGGAAGCATCTATGGAAGGTCCTCTCTAAAGATTGCTCATTTTGTCCCGATCCATTAACAAACATGGCCGCCATAGGCAGTTCTTGTTTCTGATTGGCCGATTTTTTAAAATCTTCTCTGAAACCACTTGGCCAAATGAACCGAAACTTGGTGGGAAGCATCTATATCACGTCCTCTATAAAGAATGCTTATTTCGTCCCGATCCGTTAACAAACATGGCCGCCACAGGCCATTCTTGTTTCTGATTGGTTGATTTCTAAAAAGTCTTCTCCTCTGAAACCGCTTGGCCAAATGAATCGAAACTTGGTAGGAAGCATCCTTGGAAGGTCCTCTATAAAGATTGCTCATTTAGTTCCGATCCGTTAACAAACATGACTGCCACAGACAATTCTTGTTTCTGATTGGTTGATTTCTAAAAAATCTTCTTCTCTGAAGCTGCTCTGCCAAATGATCCGAAACATGGTAGGAATTATCCTTGGAAGGTCCTCTATAAAGGTTGCTTATTTAGTTCCGATCTGTTAACAAACATGGCCACCACAGGCAATTCTTGTTTCTGATTGGTTGATTTCTAAAAAATCTTTACCTCTGAAACCGCTTGGCCAAATGGATCGAACCTTGGAAGGTCCTTTATAAAGGTTGCTTATTTAGTTCCGATCCGTTAACAAACATGGCCACCACAGGCCATTCTTGTTTCTGATTGGTTGATTTCTAAAAAATCTTTTCCTCTGAAACCGCTTGGCCAAATGGATCGAAACTTGGTAGGAAGCATCCTTGGAAGGTCCTTTATAAAGATTGCTCATTTAGTTCCAATCCGTTAACAAACATGGCCACCAAAGGCAATTCTTGTTTCTGATTGGTTGATTTCTAAAAAATCTTCTTCTCTGAAACCACTTTGCCAAATGAATCGAAACTTGGTAGGAAGCATCCCTGCTCATTTAGTTCTGATCCGTTAATAAACATGGCCACCACAGGCCATTCTTGTTTTTGATTGGTCGACTTCTAAATATCATCTTCTCTGTAACTGCTTAGCCAAATGACCAAAACTTGGTGGGAAGCACCTATGGGAGGTTCTGTATTAAGTTTCCTCAAAGCAGAATGAAAGGTGAGCGACACAGGCTCAGCCCACTGAGCCTCTAGTTTAATGTGTGTGAATGATTGCACATGTACAATTCAATGATAGTAGTTAGACAGCATAGGCATAAACAGCTGTGCTACTGAAAGTATATTACTGGTACTCCCATGTGTAATCACAATCTAGAGGAAGAAGACCATAATTAATGCCCCAAAAAAAACAGTTAAAATAAATAAAAGACGTTAATATTTGATAATATGAGCTTCAGACAGATAAAAACAGTGAAATCAGAGTTTAAATATTTGTGACTGTTTGCATGTGAAAGATCCATACATTGAAATAGTGTTCCTAATGTTGTCATATTTAGTTGGATAGTGACATGTCAATCCTTAGTGGTTGATTAAAATGGTAAGGATGCATACAACTCTGTGAATGTTAGCATAAAACATCAATTACAACTAATGACTACCATATGATAGCCCCTTGAGAAGTTGAGATCATAGTAACAAACTGTTGTCTATACTAACTTTAGGTACAAGGTTAAAATACCATTGTGTGACATTAGACAAGATTACAGTCGACATTGTAATTCAACAACTGGATTTTTTTATCCATTCAATTTGGATTATATGTATAAGTAAATGCAGTGTTGTTCTTTCCCTGTGAATTTCAGATAATTGCTATGGAAATGACCTCTTGACCTTAAGACATGCAATGCATTCGGTATTCTATTTATATACAAATATGTTCACACACAATCATGATCATTGTGGCTGTTGAAAGTTACGTAAATAATATTTCTTTTAGCGACAATGTTAATTTTTGTGTTGATATTTGTGGTGGTTGCAAGTATTTTGGCACTCATCCATGTGGTCCATTTCCATTTAATAAACTTTTCATAATATTGTCACCTCTGTGCATACACTTGATTGAATTACTGTTTTCTGTGTATAATATTAAAAAAAGCATTTTCTGTATAAAATGTGATGTAAATGAGTACCCCAGAAAAATTATCTTGGCCTAAAATATTTATAGGTGGTTTTTATCTTGCCTGCAATGAAAGTCACTGAAGGCGAAACATAGGTATTGTTTTTCCAATGGCAGCATCAGCAACAACATTAACATTGTCAAGTTTTTTTTTTATTACAGCAGTATATACCTCTGTTACTATACAAGCTAGGCACACCATACTTAGTCCACAATACATGTCAGCAAGGAATGTATCACCGGACCATGACCTCATTTTCATTGTCTACATTATGTCATGTATTCCTGGTTAGGTCAGTTTCTCCATCACCATAAAACTTAGGTTCACCATATTTGGTCTACACATTGATCATAGAAGATATGTCAGTCAGGCATATGTCACATGACCTTGACCTCATTTTCATAATTTATTGACTTTGCTAAAATTATGTCAATTTCTTCTTTAACATTCAACTTAAACTCACCATATATGATCCACACATTGATCATGGAGGGTACATGTCAGCCAGACATGTATCACCTGACCTTGACATAGTGTTCATGGTCTATTGGTGTTCAATTTACGTCAAGTTTTCATCATTAGGTCAGTTTCCCAGTTATCATGTCACCTTAGCTTAATTTCAGAATCATAGTAATAAAATTTAGATTTATTTTCTGAACAAAATTTCACACAAATGATTTACAGGAGGCAGGCAAAACATAGAGCTGTGTCTACACTTCTTATATATTTCTGTGAATTCTTCTTGAAAGATGGAGGAAGGTTTAAGCCCATAGATAAATTTGTCATTTACATCTTGATAATTGTCCATTAGTGTTTTCAGTACTTTGATTGTTAATTTAGTTTTGGTATCTCCATTTAAATCTAACAGTATTATTTCAAAATCCAAAAATGGACCAAATTTGATGAGTTGTTACACTAGATAGCTCTCAGGATGTCTTAATAATAAACACAAAAACTGTAAATTTTCCACAAATTTGGAAGGCTGGAAAACGAGAATCTAAACAGATTCTCGTTTTCCAGCATCTCCAAAAATATTTTTTCACATTAGCACATTGATCCAAAATATGTATGAATTGTATATATAATTAAAGCTTAGCAGTCTCGAGAAACAAGAACCTGCCTATTGTTCAAGCTATTCTGTATATTTGATTTAAATAAAATGGTACCAGAATTTTAATACTTTTTCAATGTTTTTTTTTGTTATTACAAAAAATGTATTTTTATTTTGGTAATGAAAATGCAATAACGACATGAAAGCAAGTACCATAAAAACAAATTATCCTGTTAACAGTGATAGCAGTGCCTTATTAATAAAACCATACTAAAGTGGTGGACTGAATGCCTTTCCTTTTTTAGCTCACCTTGCCAAAGGTGAGCTTTTGCCATCACTTGGCATCCGTCGTCCGTTAACTTTTCACATTTTAATCTTCTCTTCTGAAACCCCTCAGCCAAATGAACACTGAAACTTGGTAGGAAGCATCTATTGAAGGTCCTTTATAAAGATTGCTAATTTTGTCCCGATCCATTAACAAGCATGGCCGCCACAGGCAATTCTTGTTTCTGATAGGTCGATTTTTTTAAATCTTCTCCTCTGAATCCGCTTGGCCAAATAAACCAATACTTGGTAGGAAGCATTTATGGAAGGTCCTCTATAAAGATTGCTCATTTCGTCCCGATCCATTAACAAACATGGCCACAACAGGCCATTCTTGTTTCTGATTGGTTGATTTCTAAAATATCTTCTCCTCTGAAACCGCCTGGCTAAATGAATCAAAACTTGGTAGGAAGCATCTATGGAAGGTCCTCTATAAAGATTGCTCATTTCGTCCCGATCCATTAACAAACATGGCCACCACAGGCCATTCTTGTTTCTGATTGGTTGATTTCTAAAATATCTTCTCCTCTGAAACCGCTTTCCCAAATGAACTGAAATTTGGTAGGTAGCATCTATGGAAGGTCCTCTATAAAGATTGCTCATTTCGTCCCGATCCGTTAACAAGCATGGCCGCCACAGACCATTCTTGTTTTTGATTGGTTGATTTCTAAAAAAAATCTTCTCCTCTGAAACCGCCTGGCCAAATGAATCAAAACTTGGTAGGAAACATCCTTGGAAGGTCCTCTATTAAAATTGCTCATTTAGTTCCGATCCGTTAACAAACATGGCCACCACAGGCCATTCTTGTTTTTGATTGGTTGATTTCTAAAAAATCTTCTCCTCTGAAACCACTTTCCCAAATGAACTGAAATTTGGTAGGAAGCATCTATGGAAGGTCCTCTATAAAGATTGGTCATTTCGTCCCGATCCATTAACAAACATGGCCGCCACAGGCCATTCTTGTTTCTGATTGATTGATTTCTAAAAAATCTTCTCCTCTGAAACCGCTTGGCCAAATGAATCAAAACTTGGTAGGACGCATCCTTGGAAGGTCCTCTATAAAGGTTGCTCATTTAGTTCCAATCCGTTAACAAACATGGCCACCACAGGCCATTCTTTTTTCTGATTGGTTGATTTCTAAAAAATCTTCTCCTCTGAAACCGCTTGGCCAAATGAACTGAAATTTGGTAGAAAGCATGTATGGAAGATCCTCTATAAAGATTGCTCATTTCGTCCCGATTCGTTAGCAAACATGGCTGCCACAGGCAATTCTTGTGTCTGATTGGTGGATTTCTAAAAATCTTCTCCTCTGAAACCACTTTACCAAATGAACCGAAACTTGGTAAGAAGCATCTATGGAAGGTCCTCTATAAAGATTGCTCATTTCATCCCGATTTGTTAGCAAACATGGCTGCCATAGGCAATTCTTGTTTCAGATTGGTCGATTTCTAAAAATCTTCTTCCCTGAAACTGCTTAGCCAATTGAACCGAAACTTGGTAGGAAGCATCAATGAAAGGTCCTCTATAAAGATTGCTAATTTCATCCCAATTTGTTAACAAACTTGGCTGCCATAGGCAATTCTTGTTTCTGGTTGGTTGATTTCTAAGAATCTTCTTCTCTGAAACTGCTTGGCCAAATGAACCGAAACTTGGTGGGAAGCACCTATGGAAGGCTCTGTATTATGTTTCCTCAAAGCAGAATGAAAGGTGAGCGACACAGGCTGAGCCCACTGAGCCTCTCGTACTTGAGGTATTTTGGCCCTAATTTTAACCAAAAAAAGTTTATAATTTGTGCCCAATCCCATTGCTTATACATTTGTATTAGAGCAATAAAATATGTTTTAATTCAACAAAATTATTTGTGGAAATAAATTTTTGTGATTTTTATGTCTTTTTGAGAGTCATGAAGAAAGTTAATAGTATGCAAACTTTTTGGTTTATGTTTTTAACCAGTTTTTACAATGAAGCTGTATCTCAGAATCCAGTGAAACTTTAGGATTTCTTTTTCTACTATAATATATTGAGATTCCCAAGTTTGTGAAATCCTACAATATCAAATATGGCCACCAAAACTGGATAATGACATGGCTGCCAATACAATTGAAATTTTGGTGCAAGGTATATCTCAGAAACCAGTGAACATACCTTAATGTAAATGAACCAGTTTAACCTTTCTTTTGACATCTTGTCCAGTCTATTGCCTCCTCTCAAATTAGGTGCAATAAATTATCATTCAATAAAACATGGTTTTGGTGTCTCCTGACTGCTAAGTTAGTCAGTGATTGTTGTTTTATGCCAAGTCAGCAATTTTTCAGCTATATCATGGGGTGAAAAAGATACTTTTCAATGAGATTATAATGAGGTCTGTTTTGTACTAGAGTTGATTTTTATAGTGCTAGCTCACCAAAACAACAGTCCGCAGATAGACATGTGACACCACTCTGAGACATTATCCTGATTCAGAGCCAGCCAATCGTTGCGTTTACTCCTTATTGTTGTGTGATAAGAAGAGAAGTGGCAAACATCAATATTAAAGCCCTGTGACAGCTAAACATTTGAAGCTTTTCTATAGTGGTTATAATAGAAATAAGTATTTAACTAGCAACTGGATAAAAGTGGTTTGCTACCCACTGATTGCTTTATTCACTTGTTTAATTTTGAGGTATTCTTTTATGGAATAAGGAATAATTTCCATAATCAGGTGAAAAATATTGTGTTACCTTTGGTAGATGTCAGAGTTTCATTGACTCTGCTTTAATAATTTGAAAGCTTTGAAGCACAATGATACAGTTGATAATATTTGACTATAGTATAGAATGTTAATTACCGGTATTGGTTGTGGCTGGAATGGTTTAGCTTGCCAAGCCAAGTGCCTAGTGCACTTTATCCTTCTACTGTAATTTTTCTTTGTTGTCTGTCATTGTTAGATTTCCAGATTTAATTTCCTTCTCTGAAACCACTTGACCAGATTTAACCAGATTAAGCTTGGAATGTCACTAGGTTGTCCTCATTGATTTTTTTTCTTAGACACCCTTGTCTTACACGATGGGAGATATTTCTAAGAATAAATATGTTGCAATGACCTGAATCAACTGTAGCTATGTGAACATAAGTTGTTTAACATGTATATTCCAGGTTTTTCTGGCAGTTGTGCAAATTAGGCCTAGTTCGACAAAAAGTAATTTCCTCCAAACCCACTGAGCCAATTAAGTTATGTTGTCAACCATTACTGTTAAGCTTGTTATTTTCTGTACTGACATTATCTGATAAAAACATAGGAGAAAGATCAACAGAATTTCTCTTATATTTGGATTTTCGATTTATTTCTGGTGTTATTATTATTGCAGACAGAATTGAGGCTGTTTTATGTGATTGGATAATACATTTGATTTTGTTGTGTAAACGTTTTTGTCTTAAGTGACAGTTTCAAACTGATAAAGAGACTTTAAATTTGAGTTATTGTTACACTGGCTAGTGAAGTGCATTGCCAGTACAGTACAGTAAAACAATCTATAAGGAAGAAGACAGTTACAGCATGAAGCAGACAAGAGAAAATTAAAAACTGGATTGATGAATTCTAGATCTGATAGACCTTTGGGGAAATTTCAGATTGGTGCATTTAAAACTGTGGGGGATATATAATGGGGGTTACAGCCTGAAATAGATGGCCAAATTTACAACAAGATTAATGTATCCAGTATCTGATAGCCAATTTAGGGAACTAGATACATATTCAGAGACGTACATATAATACTCAGGGAGAGGTACTTTTTACAACACTATGTACAATCTTTTAGTTTTTAGAAGAGAGCCAGGGTTTGAGGAGCATACTTTTAAGCTGAATAATTATATTCAGCCTGGTTATTGTGTAATCTAAGTAAAAGTAACCTGATGAACTTTACTAGTGAAGAAGAACCTGATTACCCTTTCAGAGAACCTGAATTAAACCCTGGATTTTTGTTGGTATTGAGGTTCATGTTGTTCAGTCTTTAGTTGTCTGTTTAGTATTAAGTATGCGATTGTTTGTCTTCTTATTTTTTGGGTACTTTTTCTTTTGGTCATTGTATTGTTTGTCCTTCTTCAAATTCCAGCTTCTGATTACCCCCTTGGGTATCTTCTGATTACCCCCCTTGAATATCTTCTGATTACCCCCTTGGGTATCTTCTGATTACCCCCCTTGAATATCTTCTGATTACCCCCTTGGGTATCTTCTGATTACCCCCTTGAATATCTTCTGATTACCCCCTTGGGTATCTTCTGATTATCCCCTTAGGTATCTTCTGATTACCCCATTGGGTATCTTCTGATTACCCTCCTTGGGTATCTTCTGATTACCCCCTTGGGTATCTTCTGATTACCCCCCTTGAATATCTTCTGATTACCCCCTTGAATATCTTCTGATTACCCCCTTGGGTATCTTCTGATTATCCCCTTAGGTATCTTCTGATTACCCCATTGGGTATCTTCTGATTACCCTCCTTGGGTATCTTCTGATTACCCCCTTGGGTATCTTCTGATTATCCCCCTTGGGTATCTTCTAATTACCCCCTTGGGTATCTTCTGATTACCCCCTTGGGTATCTTCTGATTACCCCCCTTGGGTATCTTCTGATTACCCCCTTGGGTATCTTCTGATTACCCCCCGTGGGTATCTTCTGATTACCCCCCTTGGGTATCTTCTGATTACCCCCTTGGGTATCATCTGATTACCCCCTTGGGTATCTTCTGATTACCCCCCTTGGGTATCTTCTGATTACCCCCCTTGGGTATCTTCTAATTACCCCCCTTGGGTATCTTCTGATTACCCCCCTTGGATATCTTCAAACTTTTCTAGCCATATATTTGTTTAAAGTGCTGTCTTGTGTGTTCTCAACAAATTCCATTAAATTTTAATCAGTATCAGGATATAAAAAAAACTACAAAAGTTAGAAATAAATTGTCAGTCAGCTCAGCAGCAGTAAAAATTAGCAGAAGACATCCTATTTGTATACATTTATATACTTAATGATAGATACTTATTCTAAGTTTACACAAAGATATATTCAGCTGCAGATCAGGCCACTGGTATTTATAACAATGTTGAGTAGTGGGATAATATAATCTGTTTCCCTAGAGTGAATGACATTCTGCAATGGAGGCTTAAACAAATATCTAAAATATCAGAACTTCTATACATTTAAATGATGAATATTATGCATTACCAATAAACAGATATTATACATTGATGTTGGCAAATATTCAAATACAATATTGTTTTCTCTATTCTAATTTGACTGTCACCAGTATCAACCATAATACTGATTTTTAGATAACCAGAAATTTGTAAAACTGCAATGTTATCAAACAATTTGATACAATTGTCAAAGTCATCCTAACAGAGTCGGCCATACATTCAATGTTGCATCAGAATAATAAGTATCATCTCTATTATACTGATGGAATGTTCAGTGGCAGACGGTTCTCATGAGTTTCATGATCATACCAATTTGTGCCTGTTGATAGCATTGTGGCAGACGGTCCTCATGAGTATTCATGATCATACTATTTTGTGTTTGTTGATAGAATGTTCAGAAGCAGACGTTCCTCTTGAGGTTCATGATCATATCATTTTGTGTCTGTTGATCGAATGTTAAATAGTAGAAGTTCCTCTTGAGTATCATGTTCATATCAATGTGACTCTGTTATATTGATAGACTATTCAGTAGCAGACGGTCCTAATAATATGAGGTATGTGTTCATACCAATATGTCTCTGTTGCTTGAATGTTTAGTAGTTGACAGTTCTTGTTAGAACTTATCATTTTGATCTGCATACATCCAATACACTGATTGAATGTTATACAAATTGGTGATACAACCTATAGATTGACATCAATCCTTACAAAAGATCAAAACATCGGTATCTAATATAATGATGAGTAAGCGTAATATATTATGTTCCCTCTTGATTGACATTTCCTGTCACTAGACATTCTTTGTGCAGAACATGGAGGAGGATATTTTATTTTGAGATCTGTTGTCATTGTATCTTGATCACTGTTTATAGAATGACATGACCAGCACCATTCAATCATAACATCCAGTATTTTAATCGACCATCTTCTATACATTTGTACACTTAATATTAGGTATCATGTCCCCATTGGATTTCTTGTCCGTCAACATTAATGTTCTAGTTGTTGTCTGTGATGATTCTGGTGAGATGTGTGATGATTTATATCGACTCTTCCTACACAAATCACATCGATAGAATATTTTATATATTCCTTCGGTAATATCCACTCGTAGACGCTTACTCATGAAGATAAATAAAAACGGTTTAAAACTTATATAAAAATATGTCATGGTGAAATTAACAAGCTGTATGCAATCAATTTCTTTCATTAAATAAAACATGTTACTGTAATCATAAGTTAATTTCTGACTTTGTGCAAATCTCATAATATGTTCCACACATTGTAGTCCTTTTAATATGGCAAACATTGACAACATTATAATTGTTGGTAATCTTAGCTGACTCAGCATTTCAACATCCACAATGTATTTTTTCAGTTCAAATGTAACATTTTCTCTTCGTTTTTTCAGTTGCATTATAGATATACATGCAAAGGTAGATACCAATATAAAAGGAATAAAGTTGTCGAGTAAAAACTCAGAGAGTGGAAGGACTAACGATACCTCATCCGATAACTGAGGCTGATAATTATTATGGCACATTCGTTCGTGAACGTCTGGATCAGTGTCTGGGCTAGATAAACCTATCGTCCAGAAGTAATGCAGATTTAGACAGACTACCAATACTATAATTAAAAGTACAATTGACCTTGCCCTCTCTAATGTACACATTTTGAACATACGTTGAGGGTTATCAACTGTTATCATTGTCTCAATGGAGGTTGCTACGGTAACCCAGGATAGAAAATAAATAAGAACATTTATAAAGAAATTGTATACTTTGCAAACGGCATTAGATAATATGTTGATTTGTAGTGTTAGGTTATTTCCAGTTACTGCTAAAAACCACAGATTTCCACAATAAATGTATAATTCTATCAATCCAAATACCATCGTTAACATGTGATAAAAACACACGGACCATGCTGTACGACAGTATTTAGTTAAATATAGCGCACATGGAATATTTCCCAGTGTCCCCATCAACAGGAAGTAGGCATAAAGATACTGTTGAAGGAACTTTTCGTAATATCTAAACGATTCCTTCCACTGAAGAAAATCTCCATATCCTGAATCTTCAAGCAGATAGTAAGCATAGGTGGAGTTGTTGTATGACATTGTTGATTTATTCTGTGTTGGTCTTTAGTTCAATCTTGCTATATTCACATGATGGAAAGCTGTTCATCATGTTTGTCCATTTCTAAACCTGAAAAGATATATTTGTAATAATAAAAATGGAGATTTTTTTTTTTTTGATGATGTTAAAAATGTAAATTGTCTACTGAGAGAGGGAGGTGATCTTTTAAAACCACTCTTTTGTGGAGATTGTTTGACAATCTGAACCAAAAAAACCAACGAATTAGTCGGGTAATGGATCATTCTTTCTTCTGTAGAATCTCCATATTTTCTGCAAAGATTAGGAATTTCAACATGATTTAGCTCTAACAATCAGTTTTGTTTAAGGGTTTTATAGAGTGTATTGTTTATAGTAAATGTCATTGTGGTGATACATATATACTCTATCCTACCATTTTTTATATAGTGTATTGTTTATAGTAAATGTCATTGTGGTGATACGTATACTCTATCCTACCATTTGCATATCATGTACAATATTTAGGAATGATCAGTCAATTTGTGTTTTGTTGTTTTTTAGGGGGAGTGGAAAAAAAAGGGGGGGGGGGGGTAGATTTAATATTATAAATTATTTTTGTTTGTTTATCTTTTAAATCTTAAATATATGCAAAAAAATGTATCTTGAATGAGTAAATTGTTTATAAATTAAGTATTTTGTCTGTAACACATTAACACTTTTCCAGAAGTAAACACCACTTAACATTAGGATATAAACACGATTATTGTTTGTTCAAATTGTATACCCATTACCCCGCCCCAACAATCTTCTTGACACCAGATATTATGCCATTTATTCCTTGATAACATAACCAGTATAATGTTTCTAGAAAATTAGTTAATTTTCAGCTCTTAAGTATTTTTTGTATGATATAGAGATATTGTAATTATCAGATGTTTGCCATTTGTATTCATTTTCTCATTGTTTCACAGAGAAATTGGCATTTAAAACACAGTACCAGTAATTACTTTCCTCTATTACCTCAGTAATAACTGATGCCCCAGTGTTTTCTGATAGATAAATAGAGATAATGTGGATTTGTGGACTGTGGTGTTATTAGTCACCTACAGTTCCCGTAGGATTACCCTCCATTTCTCTCTTATTTTACCACCTGTAATTCAGTCATCTTTTTAGGTATTTTTTTTTAATTCATAAATATGTCTAATTCTGCCTGTTATAAATTATGTCTCCCCCCACTTTGGTGGGGAGACATATTGTTTTTGTCCTGTCCGTCTGTCCGTCACACAGTTTGTCAGCGCAACTCCTCTGAAACTACGGAATTTCATGAAACTTGGTAGATAGTAAGGACACCATATGTAGTTGTGCATATTACCAGGAAATTTTGATCTCCTGAATTTTGTGGGAGTTATGCCCCTTTGAACTTAGAAATTTCCCGAAATTTACTACTGAAGCAGCTTGTCAGCACAACTCCTCAGAAACTACTAAGCAGAATTTCATGAAACTTGGTAGGTAGTAAGGACACCATATGTAGTTGTGCATATTACCAGGAAATGTTGATCCCCTAAATTTTGTGGGAGTTATGCCCCTTTGAATTTAAAATTTCCCGAAATATACTTCTGAAGCAGCTTGTCAGCACAACTCCTCTGAAACTACTGAACATAATTTCATGAAACTTGGTAGGTAGTAAGGACACCATATGTAGTTGTGCATATTACCAGGAAATGTTGATCCCCTACATTTTGTGGGAGTTATTTGCAAACACTCTAGTGTAATATCCCTTACTGAAATTTGTATATATATATATGTACAAGAGTCTATCATAATGTCACTATTTCCCTGAAAAAGTTTTCATCACCAATCCATTGATCTTAGAAGAACAAAACTCCTTTAAAATCATTGGAACATAGGCTGAGCAATTTTCTGGAATGGGGAACTTTGCCATGACAATATGGAATAGTACCTGTAACCCTTGCTTGAGCACTTTTGATCAAATTTTTTTTGTGTTTCATGGATTAAAACAGGGGATTTTTTTTATTCATTGAAGCTTAATTTTATTTGTTACCCAAATAGATTTTTTACCTATGACTACACTAAGACTATAAGACTACAGTTTGTGGGACGGGGGGAGACATACGTTTTTGCCTGCAAAAACAAACTTTAATTTCATATTATTCTAGGCTTCTAAAGCAAGTAAATTAGAAATGAAATTTCATAATTGCAAAATAAAGTTATTTAAAACGACCACATCTTACTATGCAGATTTAGAAAACTAGATTTGAAATAATTAGGATGCAACATAATAGGTATTGTCCTATGTGGCATTGCTAGTGACAAATAAACGATAGAGACAACAAGAGTGGCAATCAAGAATGGACAATCCAGAGACACAGGCAACAATGGACAATCCAGAGACACAGGCAACAATGGACAATCCAGAGACACAGACAACAATGGACAATCCAAAGATACAGGCAACAATGGACACTCCAGAGACACAGGCAACAATGGACAATCCAGAGACACAGACAACAATGGACAATCCAAAGATACAGGCAACAATGGACACTCCAGAGACACAGACAACAATGGACAATCCAAAGATACAGGCAACAATGGACACTCCAGAGACACAGGCAACAATGGACAATCCAGAGACACAGGCAACAATGGACACTCCAGAGACACAGGCAACAATGGACACTCCAGAGACACAGGCAACAATGGACAATCCAGAGACACAGGCAACAATGGACACAGAACAAAGACAAACAAAGCACAAAAATACAACACAGAAAACTAAGAATATGAGCAACATGAGCCCCACAAAAAAGTAGGGTCACAAACCAGGGGCTCACAAAGGGTAAGCAGTTCCTGTTTCTTATAAGACACATGCTCTCTTACTCAGTTCCTGTTTCTTATAAGACACATGCTCTCTTACTCAGTTCCTGTTTCTTATAAGACACCTGCTCTCTTAATCAGTTCCTGTTTCTTATAAGACACCTGCTCTCTTACTCAGTTCCTGTTTCTTATAAGACACCTGCTCTCTTACTCAGTTCCTGTTTCTTATAAGACAACTGCTCTCTTACTCAGTTCCTGTGTCTTATAAGACACCTGCTCTCTTACTCAGTTCCTGTTTCTTATAAGACACCTGCTCTCTTACTCAGTTCCTGTGTCTTATAAGACACGTGTTCTCTTACTCAGTTCCTGTTTCTTATAAGACACATGCTCTCTTACTCAGTTCCTGTTTCTTATAAGACACCTGCTCTCTTACTCAGTTCCTGTTTCTTATAAGACACCTGCTCTCTTACTCAGTTCCTGTTTCTTATAAGACACCTGCTCTCTTACTCAGTTCCTGTTTTTTATAAGACACCTGCTCTCTTAATCAGTTCCTGTTTCTTATAAGACAACTGCTCTCTTACTCAGTTCCTGTTTCTTATAAGACACCTGCTCTCTTACTCAGTTCCTGTTTCTTATAAGACACCTGCTCTCTTAATCAGTTCCTGTTTCTTATAAGACAACTGCTCTCTTACTCAGTTCCTGTTTCTTATAAGACACATGCTCTCTTACTCAGTTCCTGTTTCTTATAAGACACCTGCTCTCTTAATCAGTTCCTGTTTCTTATAAGACACCTGCTCTCTTACTCAGTTCCTGTTTCTTATAAGACACCTGCTCTCTTACTCAGTTCCTGTTTTTTATAAGACACCTGCTCTCTTAATCAGTTCCTGTTTCTTATAAGACAACTGCTCTCTTACTCAGTTCCTGTGTCTTATAAGACACCTGCTCTCTTACTCAGTTCCTGTTTCTTATAAGACACATGCTCTCTTACTCAGTTCCTGTTTCTTATAAGACTCCTGCTCTCTTAATCAGTTCCTGTTTCTTATAAGACAACTGCTCTCTTACTCAGTTCCTGTTTCTTATAAGACTCCTGCTCTCTTACTCAGCTCCTGTTTCTTATAAGACTCCTGCTCTCTTAATCAGTTCCTGTTTCTTATAAGACAACTGCTCTCTTACTCAGTTCCTGTTTCTTATAAGACACCTGCTCTCTTACTCAGTTCCTGTTTCTTATAAGACACCTGCTCTCTTAATCAGTTCCTGTTTCTTATAAGACACCTGCTCTCTTAATCAGTTCCTGTTTCTTATAAGACACCTGCTCTCTTACTCAGTTCCTGTTTCTTATAAGACACCTGCTCTCTTACTCAGTTCCTGTTTTTTATAAGACACCTGCTCTCTTAATCAGTTCCTGTTTCTTATAAGACAACTGCTCTCTTACTCAGTTCCTGTGTCTTATAAGACACCTCTCTTACTCAGTTCCTGTTTCTTATAAGACAACTACTCTCTTACTCAGTTCCTGTTTCTTATAAGACGCCTGCTCTCTTACTCAGTTCCTGTTTCTTATAAGACACCTGCTCTCTTACTCAGTTCCTGTTTCTTATAAGACACCTGCTCTCTTACTCAGTTCCTGTTTCTTATAAGACACCTGCTCTCTTACTCAGCTCCTGTTTCTTATAAGACTCCTGCTCTCTTACTCAGTTCCTGTTTCTTATAAGACAACTGCTCTCTTACTCAGTTCCTGTTTCTTATAAGACACCTGCTCTCTTACTCAGTTCCTGTTTCTTATAAGACACATGCTCTCTTACTCAGTTCCTGTTTCTTATAAGACACATGCTCTCTTAATCAGTTCCTGTTTCTTATAAGACACCTGCTCTCTTACTCAGTTCCTGTTTCTTATAAGACAACTGCTCTCTTACTCAGTTCCTGTTTCTTATAAGACACATGCTCTCTTAATCAGTTCCTGTTTCTTATAAGACACATGCTCTCTTAATCAGTTCCTGTTTCTTATAAGACACCTGCTCTCTTACTCAGTTCCTGTTTCTTATAAGACACCTGCTCTCTTACTCAGTTCCTGTTTCATATAAGACGCCTGCTCTCTTACTCAGTTCCTGTTTCTTATAAGACACCTGCTCTCTTACTCAGTTCCTGTTTCTTATAAGACACCTGCTCTCTTACTCAGTTCCTGTTTCTTATAAGATGCCTGCTCTCTTACTCAGCTCCTGTTTCTTATAAGACTCCTGCTCTCTTACTCAGTTCCTGTTTCTTATAAGACACCTGCTCTCTTACTCAGTTCCTGTTTCTTATAAGACACCTGCTCTCTTACTCAGTTCCTGTTTCTTATAAGACACATGCTCTCTTACTCAGTTCCTGTTTCTTATAAGACACATGCTCTCTTAATCAGTTCCTGTTTCTTATAAGACACCTGCTCTCTTACTCAGTTCCTGTTTCTTATAAGACAACTGCTCTCTTACTCAGTTCCTGTTTCTTATAAGACACCTGCTCTCTTACTCAGTTCCTGTTTCTTATAAGACAACTGCTCTCTTACTCAGTTCCTGTTTCTTATAAGATGCCTGCTCTCTTACTCAGTTCCTGTTTCTTATAAGACAACTGCTCTCTTACTCAGATCCTGTTTCTTATAAGACACATGCTCTCTTAATCAGTTCCTGTTTCTTATAAGACACCTGTTCTCTTACTCAGTTCCTGTTTCTTATAAGACACCTGCTCTCTTACTCAGTTCCTGTTTCTTATAAGACACCTGCTCTCTTACTCAGTTCCTGTTTCTTATAAGACAACTGCTCTCTTACTCAGTTCCTGTTTCTTATAAGACTCCTGCTCTCTTACTCAGTTCCTGTTTCTTATAAGATGCCTGCTCTCTTACTCAGTTCCTGTTTCCTATAAGACACCTGCTCTCTTACTCAGTTCCTGTTTCTTATAAGACACCTGCTCTCTTACTCAGTTCCTGTTTTTTATAAGACAACTGCTCTCTTACTCAGTTCCTGTTTCTTATAAGACTCCTGCTCTCTTACTCAGTTCCTGTTTCTTATAAGACACCTGCTCTCTTACTCAGTTCCTGTTTCTTATAAGACACCTGCTCTCTTACTCAGTTCCTGTTTCTTATAAGACACATGCTCTCTTACTCAGTTCCTGTTTCTTATAAGACACATGCTCTCTTAATCAGTTCCTGTTTCTTATAAGACACCTGTTCTCTTACTCAGTTCCTGTTTCTTATAAGACAACTGCTCTCTTACTCAGTTCCTGTTTCTTATAAGACACCTGCTCTCTTACTCAGTTCCTGTTTCTTATAAGACACCTGCTCTCTTACTCAGTTCCTGTTTCTTATAAGATGCCTGCTCTCTTAATCAGTTCCTTTTTCTTATAAGACACGTGTTCTCTTACTCAGTTCCTGTTTCTTATAAGACACCTGTTCTCTTACTCAGTTCCTGTTTCTTATAAGACAACTGCTCTCTTACTCAGTTCCTGTTTCTTATAAGACACCTGCTCTCTTACTCAGTTCCTGTTTCTTATAAGACAACTGCTCTCTTAATCAGTTCCTGTTTCTTATAAGACACCTGCTCTCTTAATCAGTTCCTGTTTCTTATAAGACACGTGTTCTCTTACTCAGTTCCTGTTTCTTATAAGACACCTGTTCTCTTACTCAGTTCCTGTTTCTTATAAGACACGTGTTCTCTTACTCAGTTCCTGTTTCTTATAAGACACGTGTTCTCTTACTCAGTTCCTGTTTCTTATAAGACACATGCTCTCTTACTCAGTTCCTGTTTCTTATAAGACAACTGCTCTCTTACTCAGTTCCTGTTTCTTATAAGACACCTGCTCTCTTACTCAGTTCCTGTTTCTTATAAGACACCTGTTCTCTTACTCAGTTCCTGTTTCTTATAAGACACGTGTTCTCTTACTCAGTTCCTGTTTCTTATAAGACACGTGTTCTCTTACTCAGTTCCTGTTTCTTATAAGACACATGCTCTCTTACTCAGTTCCTGTTTCTTATAAGACAACTGCTCTCTTAATCAGTTCCTGTTTCTTATAAGATGCCTGCTCTCTTACTCAGTTCCTGTTTCTTATAAGACACCTGCTCTCTTACTCAGTTCCTGTTTCTTATAAGACACCTGTTCTCTTAATCAGTTCCTGTTTCTTATAAGACACCTGCTCTCTTACTCAGTTCCTGTTTCCTATAAGACACCTGCTCTCTTAATCAGTTCCTGTTTCTTATAAGACACGTGTTCTCTTACTCAGTTCCTGTTTCTTATAAGACACCTGTTCTCTTACTCAGTTCCTGTTTCTTATAAGACACCTGCTCTCTTAATCAGTTCCTGTTTCTTATAAGACACGTGTTCTCTTACTCAGTTCCTGTTTCTTATAAGACACCTGTTCTCTTACTCAGTTCCTGTTTCTTATAAGACAACTGCTCTCTTACTCAGTTCCTGTTTCTTATAAGATGCCTGCTCTCTTACTCAGTTCCTGTTTTTTATAAGACACGTGTTCTCTTACTCAGTTCCTGTTTCTTATAAGACACATGCTCTCTTACTCAGTTCCTGTTTCTTATAAGACAACTGCTCTCTTACTCAGTTCCTGTTTCTTATAAGACACATGCTCTCTTAATCAGTTCCTGTTTCTTATAAGACAACTGCTCTCTTACTCAGTTCCTGTTTCTTATAAGACACCTGCTCTCTTACTCAGTTCCTGTTTCTTATAAGACACATGCTCTCTTACTCAGTTCCTGTTTCTTATAAGACACATGCTCTCTTACTCAGTTCCTGTTTCTTATAAGACAACTGCTCTCTTAATCAGTTCCTGTTTCTTATAAGATGCCTGCTCTCTTACTCAGTTCCTGTTTCTTATAAGACACCTGCTCTCTTACTCAGTTCCTGTTTCTTATAAGACACCTGCTCTCTTACTCAGTTCCTGTTTCTTATAAGACACCTGCTCTGTTAATCAGTTCCTGTTTCTTATAAGACACGTGTTCTTTTACTCAGTTCCTGTTTCTTATAAGACACCTGTTCTCTTACTCAGTTCCTGTTTCTTATAAGACAACTGCTCTCTTACTCAGTTCCTGTTTCTTATAAGACACCTGCTCTCTTACTCAGTTCCTGTTTCTTATAAGACACATGCTCTCTTAATCAGTTCCTGTTTCTTATAAGACACCTGCTCTATTACTCAGTTCCTGTTTCTTATAAGACACCTGTTCTCTTAATCAGTTCCTGTTTCTTATAAGACACCTGCTCTCTTACTCAGTTCCTGTTTCTTATAAGACACCTGCTCTCTTAATCAGTTCCTGTTTCTTATAAGACACGTGTTCTCTTACTCAGTTCCTGTTTCTTATAAGACACCTGTTCTCTTACTCAGTTCCTGTTTCTTATAAGACAACTGCTCTCTTACTCAGTTCCTGTTTCTTATAAGACACATGCTCTCTTAATCAGTTCCTGTTTCTTATAAGACACGTGTTCTCTTAATCAGTTCCTGTTTCTTATAAGACACGTGTTCTCTTACTCAGTTCCTGTTTCTTATAAGACACCTGTTCTCTTACTCAGTTCCTGTTTCTTATAAGACAACTGCTCTCTTACTCAGTTCCTGTTTCTTATAAGACACCTGCTCTCTTACTCAGTTCCTGTTTCTTATAAGACACATGCTCTCTTAATCAGTTCCTGTTTCTTATAAGACACCTGCTCTCTTACTCAGTTCCTGTTTCTTATAAGACAACTGCTCTCTTACTCAGTTCCTGTTTCTTATAAGACACCTGCTCTCTTACTCAGTTCCTGTTTCTTATAAGACATGTGTTCTCTTACTCAGTTCCTGTTTCTTATAAGACAACTGCTCTCTTACTCAGTTCCTGTTTCTTATAAGACAACTGCTCTCTTACTCAGTTCCTGTTTCTTATAAGACAACTGCTCTCTTACTCAGTTCCTGTTTCTTATAAGACACGTGTTCTCTTACTCAGTTCCTGTTTCTTATAAGACACCTGCTCTCTTACTCAGTTCCTGTTTCTTATAAGACACCTGCTCTCTTACTCAGTTCCTGTTTCTTATAAGACAACTGCTCTCTTACTCAGTTCCTGTTTCTTATAAGACACCTGCTCTCTTAATCAGTTCCTGTTTCTTATAAGACACCTGCTCTCTTACTCAGTTCCTGTTTCTTATAAGACACCTGCTCTCTTACTCAGTTCCTGTTTCTTATAAGACAACTGCTCTCTTACTCAGTTCCTATTTCTTATAAGACAACTGCTCTCTTACTCAGTTCCTGTTTCTTATAAGACACCTGCTCTCTTACTCAGTTCCTGTTTCTTATAAGACACCTGCTCTCTTACTCAAATATCTTGTAAGTAAACATGTTGTCCCATGAGGTTGAGATAACATTAAATATGACGTATAAAAACATCTATTGTCTTCTATTGCTATGAACCACTGATAAATTTAACTGGAAAATTCCAATGCTACCGGAAATATGTTCATAAATATTGTTGGCAATATTGACCAATGGATGGGATTAGGATAGGATAGGAATTGGGAATTTTATCTGATTTTATTTAATTTGCAGAGAATTCCACTGATTTGACTCGACCAATCAAATTGCTTGAAATTAAGAACAAACAACATATGCAAAAACATAGATAAAAGAAAATGACATAATATATTAATGGAAGTATTCACTCGGTTCAAAATATCTCTTAAAAGATCAATGTTTTTTTCATTAATTAGGGCATTTTTACATCTTTATGTACACTTGGTACATATACAACAAAAATTCATACATTTTGCTGGGTCTTCATATTAGGAAAATCCTCCAATCAAATATCTAGTTTACTAGCACCAAGTGATCAGAGGTTGATAGTCACAAGTTGATATAAAAAAAATTGACAAGAAGGGACAGTGTTCTGACAGGTAGTCTTACTGATGATGTCGTTTGACTCCTGTTTACCTTTAGCTCAGAGATGGTTTGATATATTTTTTATGTAAGAAGGTGATGGACATAATTTTTTAAATGTGTAAGATGACAAATTTGATGTAGAAAGAAAAGATGAAAAGACCCTAATTCTTAAATATAATAAGGATTAACTTGAAATATTGGAGAGAGGGTAGTAATCTTCAGATTTGTTTTAATCATTTTTATTCATTTGAAATTCATTACCAAATCTTATTTGTATGATATCGGTTGTCTTATTTGTATGCTATCGGTTGTCTTATTTGTATGCTATCGGTTGTCTTATTTGTATGCTATCGGTTGTCTTATTTGTATGCTATTTATTGGTTGTCTTATTTTTAAGCATATTTAAATATGGTTAGGGTTATGGTGCTACTTTCAACAATATTTCAGTTATATCGTGGCTGTCAGTTTTATTGGTGGAGGAAACCAGAGTACCAGGAGAATAACAGCAACCTGCCGCAAGTCACAGACAAAGTTTATCACATAATGTTGTATCAAGTACACCTCGCCATGGGCGAGATTCGAACTCACAGCTTGAGTGGTGATAAGCATTGATTGCATAGGTAGTTGTAAATCCAACTACTATATGATCACAACCATGACCTCATATTCACATGGACAGCTTGATATCACAATACATTTTGTATGTGGAAGCCTCTGTATTATTTTGAAAGCTAGCAATGTAATTAAAATTAGATGTTTGTTGGGCCTTTTTTTGCAATAAAGTTTGTATATCTTTAAAAAAGTGATGAAAATGATCCAATTGCAAACATATATTGAAATAGATTGTAAAGCTAGGAAATTGCATGTTAAATGACAGTGATATTTCCTTTATACCATGTATGTAACATAAGATGTGGTCAGTAAGTTTATTATAAATAATTGCCACAAAGCTAAACAATAATGATATAATCAATACACTGAAGCTATTCAATGTTAAGACCTGGAGAGATAAATACTGGTTAATTGAAATATTTCCTACCTCCCTTCTATTAGATCTGTCAGCTGGTAACATTACAATAATGTCTTCCTGGAGATTCCAGATAAAACAGCTGACTGACCCTAATAGACAGAATTCTTTGATCTACCCTCACCATAACAAGTTTGATTCTAATTAAACCTCAGAAATAATTAGTTACCAGTGTGAAGTATATTAATTATTGATTGTAATATTACAGATAAAGTATTATGATTTACAGTGCATTTGTTTACAAGATCGATTGTTAGAATGAATGTTAGAGAATGCTCAAGTGGCAATCAAAAAAGGATAATCCAGAGAAAGTGGCAACACAGGGTAAACAAGGCATTGAAAAACAAAACAAAAACACAGCACAATATGTGTTGGACACCGCTATATGTAAACAAACACAAATAACGTAAATAAGACATGCGCCCTTCTACAAACAACTAGAAGTTTTATATATTAAACATGGACTGTTAGTAAAAATAAATAATTAGAAATGACAGTCTTTACCTTTAAGTAAACACAGAAAACACACAACATACTTTGAATTTATGAAGATAGCATGTGTATTAAAGTAAAAGTAATAATTATAGAATCTTTAATTAATTAAACAGGTTGGTACAAAGTTTTGAACGTTTGGTTTTCACTTATTGTGTGAGTGATCAACTTTTTTTTTCATGTCTATTTTTAGAGAGTTATTTCCCTTTTTCAATTATAAAGCACAATGGGTTACATACAATCTATTGAAAAGAAGTAAGAGAACGAGGAGCACTCAGGGAGAGTCATGTGTTTCTAATCAATCTTCAATTTGTTTTGTATTCAAAATTGATGTAATCTGTTTCCTTATTCCTTTGCTTATTTTATACAAGTCAGAACGCTATCTTAGAGTATGGAACTATGAAGGCCTAGGGGGTTAATAATCACCACTAGGTCTTTGATTGATGAATGTATTTATCTTGAATATGTGACATGGGGACTCCCGTCAGTCAGTCATTATTAGTCAGATTTACTGTAAATATAACATAGAAATAATAAGTAGACAATTAAACCATAAACAATAACTTGTTTTACCTTAGAGAAGATGAACCTAGATTGATCTGAAATTATTATGTGTATCATTTGTAAAAACTATAAAACAGTGATAATAGAGGAATGAAACATTATTTCAATGATGATGTTAAGATTTTAAGAGAAATATATAATAGTTAGCACAGTTGATCTGGTTTCATCAATGTTTATTGGTTTGTTCAGTGATTTACTAGGAGATATAAAGACAAGTAATGTTTTACTGATTAGACCTGTAAGTCTCCAGCTTTGATATTTAATCAAGGATTAGATAATAGCTCTTTACATTAAGTCCTGACATCCCTAGACACTTGATTGAACATGAATTTGACATCACCATAGAGAAGAATCACTCCATTTACATTGTACTTAATCTAAGCATGTTGTCAGGCTTAAATTTTATTTTTTGCTTGCCATGTGCCTTCTCCATTAAAAAAATAATTGATAAAAGATGGACCTGACATAAACATAATAATAGGGGAGATATTTGATGTGCCATCTTAGAATTGGACCTGACATCAACATAATAATAGAGGAGATATTTGATGTGCCATCTTAGAATTGTATTAAGGATTACAGGGGTCTGCATGCTGCTATTCTTAATTTTATTATTTTCAACAGAGTTCATACTTTTAGAATTAAAAAATAATATAAAAAAAAATTAGTTGTGTTGCAACTGATGTTAGACACATAAAATGTATTGTACCACTTCTTAGTTCTAAATATTTTCTGTTTGAGCGATAATGCAACTCTGTTTACCTTCCCTCAAGTCTGCATTTGTTGATAATGTTTATCTCTTTAACTAAATGACCTTGTGATGGTATTGACAAACAATCACAAAAAACAAAAACCAAAAACTTTCTGTTGGAAGTTGTCAGCATTTAAAAATCCTACTTTCACTTTTGATTTCATGCAAATTCAGGTGACGGCATTAATTGCAAGCAGTTGTTTGTATTACGGTATGGGTCTGTCATCGTTGGTCCGATTGATTGATTGATTGATTTATTGTGCTTAATGCCACTTTCAGCAATATTTCAGCTATATCATGGCGACCAGTTTTAGTGGTGGAAGAAACTGGAGTACCCAGAGAGTGCCACCGACCATGGGCAACCAACTGTTAAACTTTATCACTTGTGGCTGCGAGTCAAGTGCACCCTTTTTTGTAATTTACAAAGCCAGGTGCGAACCCACGCCGTATTGGTGATAGGTTTGTATGAGTTGTTAGGTAATCCAACTCCCTAACTCATTGAGCCACCCAGACCCTCATCGTTTGTCTGTATGTAGACACAATGTAGACACAATTGTTTCAGTCTGTTGTGTGTAACCTTTAAGATTTTAACTATTTCAAGAATGCTGTAACATTATGGAGATTGATTTTGATGACTAAAACACTCTCAGGTAATAACTCAATCTAATGTTAAATTGATGTACTCAGTGTTGATGCAATTTTCACAGTTTTAGAACAGATTGACAATCATTATACCTTAGAGACAGATTCAAAATGAAATATCTTCAAAATCCTGGTGATATAATTGTGGGTGATCCATGAATGGTAGATAAATAATATTAAAACTGATTGTTTTGTAGTATTTGATTCATTAAGATGATTGTTTTGTCAGTAATCAGAACTTCCACATGGACAGTCAAATGATATAGTAATGATCTGTAACTGATGTTTAAATTTAAACCTCATCCATTAATATACATTAGATTTTATGTTGCTATGGAACTTTTTTCTGTTTTAATGGACTGCAATTTGGTAATGGAAAACTGCATTTTGGTCTCAAAACATATTTGTTTGTGTTATTAAAGTAAAATATCAGCTTAGATACCAAAGGTATGAAATATCAGATAAAAACAGTTTTATGTTAATAACACAAAAAAATGTTTTGAGACTAAAATGCAGTTCCTCAAACCAAATTGCAGTCTGTTTTTAGTAATTTGATAATTTAAATAATTATATGAATATAATGTGTTTGGTATTTATTAACACACTATTTATATAATTAACTAATTTTAGAAGAATTTTGTAAGTACATAATGTCTACTTATACAACATTATCTATTATTTTATATAAAAAAAAAATATAAAAATAATTCCCCTGTCTCATTTTCCATTTATGATAATTCAGTAAATTTGACACATATTTGTATATGGACAATGATATAACCTGACTACTGTTTCGATGTTTAGATTATTATTTTGATAGCTATATCGGTGTTGTAATAGTTGGCATGCTTGCCTCCAGTGTGGTAGATTGTGGGTTTGAGCCACGGTAAGGTCAAACCAAAGACTATATAATTGGTATTTGTTGCTTCTGCACTAAGCATGCAGCATTAAGGAGAAAGAGCAAAGACTGGTTGCTCCGAATTAGGATAATGTGTCAAAGTGGAGTGACATGTTTCAGTGAGATAGCTCTATAAAAATCCAATTAAGTGTGTTGGTCTAGTAGAAAGAGGACAGCTTTATCATCTCATCAAATGTAACTTGTTATAGCTGAAAAATTGCTCATTTGATGTTAAACAACAATCACTCACTCACTCAATATTATTTTGTGGTGATGTAAGGCATACTGATGACGGTATTTGTAATACTACATGACTCATTTGATAAGCTGTCTTAAAGAACCTTCATCTGTGAGTGAAAATATCCTGAGATGTTGTGTTTTACTGTTAGAAATACCAATCATCTGTAGGCTGGGTTTGTCAAACAATCATTCTAATTTAGTTGTTTAATATCCCTGGTTTGTGATTGGACAATGCTGTAATTTTCACAGTATCAATTCCACAGTTGAAATATCATGAGATTTTAGCCGATTACCGCTTGCATCATCTTGTCAATAATGTGGCAATACACATGATTACATTAGAATGGAGATAACTGTATTGCATTTGAAAATTTCACAGCATCAATTGTCGATTTAATGGTCGCAAATATCCGTTTACTGGCTCCGCTAACACGTCGCCAGTAAACTCAATTTGTGACCATCAAATATCCAATTGATGCCATGAAATTTTCAAATACAATACAGTTATCTCCTAATTATGTAGATGTGACTATTGAAGAACTTACAGTGATGGACATCTTTTACCCCAAGTTTTAAATCAATTTACTTTCATCTTCACATCCATGTTCTCTTTTATATTAAGTCTATTGTGTGGACAAATTTACTATCAAAACCTTCCATTATAATATATTTCTATTCAGGTGATTTTTAACAATAATCTAAGGTTTTTTTGTATTGATTATTCAGCTAACTCCTTCAAATGGTTTTGTTAATGGCGATTGTCTCCACGTTTTCTTATGATTTTATTTAATATCAGTCTATTTGATTACTTATATATAGTTAGTCTGTTTATATACATGTACAGTTAGAGTGAATGAGTGAGTGATTGTTGTTTAGCACCAAGTGGAGAAGCAGCAAGTGATGGATTGTTGTTTAGCACCAAGTGGAGAAGCAGCAAGTGAGGGATTATTGTTTAGCACCAAGTGGAGAAGCAGCAAGTGAGTGATTGTTGTTTAGCACCAAGTGGAGAAGCACCAAGTGAGGGATTGTTGTTTAACACAAAGTGGAGAAGCAGCAAGTGATGGATTGTTGTTTAACACCAAGTAGAGAAGCACCAAGTGAGGGATTGTTGTTTAACACCAAGTAGAGAAGCACCAAGTGAGGGATTATTGTTTAGCACCAAGTAGAGAAGCACCAAGTGATGGATTGTTGTTTAGCACCAAGTAGAGAAGCACCAAGTGAGGGATTATTGTTTAGCACCAAGTGGAGAAGCAGCAAGTGAGGGATTGTTGTTTAACACCAAGTGGAGAAGCAAGTGAGGGATTGTTGTTTAGCACCAAGTGGAGAAGCAGCAAGTGAGGGATTGTTGTTTAACACCAAGTAGAGAAGCACCAAGTGAGGGATTGTTTAGCACCAAGTGGAGAAGCAGCAAGTGAGGGATTGTTGTTTAACACCAAGTGGAGAAGCACCAAGTGAGGGATTGTTGTTTAGTACCAAGTGGAGAAGCAGCAAGTGAGGGATTGTTGTTTAACACCAGGTGGAGAAGCAAGTGAGGGATTGTTGTTTAGCACCAAGTGGAGAAGCACCAAGTGAGGGATTGTTGTTTAGTACCAAGTGGAGAAGCACCAAGTGAGGGATTGTTGTTTAACACCAAGTAGAGAAGCAGCAAGTGAGGGATTGTTGTTTAACACCAGGTGGAGAAGCAGCAAGTGAGGGATTATTGTTTAGTACCAAGTGGAGAAGCAGCAAGTGAGGGATTGTTGTTTAACACCAGGTGGAGAAGCAAGTGAGGGATTGTTTAGTACCAAGTGGAGAAGCACCAAGTGAGGGATTGTTGTTTAGCACCAAGTGGAGAAGCAGCAAGTGAGGGATTGTTGTTTAGCACCAAGTGGAGGAGAAGCAAGTGAGTGATTGTTGTTTAGCACCAAGTGGAGAAGCACCAAGTGAGGGATTGTTGTTTAACACAAAGTAGAGAAGCAGCAAGTGAGGGATTGTTGTTTAGCACCAAGTGGAGAAGCACCAAGTGAGTGATTGTTGTTTAACACCAAGTGGAGAAGCAGCAAGTGAGGGATTGTTGTTTAGCACCAAGTGGAGAAGCAGCAAGTGAGGGATTGTTGTTTAGCACCAAGTGGAGAAGCAGCAAGTGAGTGATTGTTGTTTAGCACCAAGTGGAGAAGCAGCAAGTGAGGGATTGTTGTTTAGCACCAAGTGGAGAAGCAGCAAGTGAGGGATTGTTGTTTAGCACCAAGTGGAGAAGCAGCAAGTGAGGGATTGTTGTTTAACACCAAGTGGAGAAGCACCAAGTGAGGGATTGTTGTTTAGCACCAAGTGGAGAAGCAGCAAGTGAGTGATTGTTGTTTAGCACCAAGTGGAGAAGCAGCAAGTGAGGGATTGTTGTTTAGTACCAAGTGGAGAAGCAGCAAGTGAGGGATTGTTGTTTAGCACAAAGTGGAGAAGCAGCAAGTGAGTGATTGTTGTTTAGCACCAAGTGAGGGATTGTTGTTTAGCACCAAGTGGAGAAGCAGCAAGTGAGGGATTGTTGTTTAACACCAGGTGGAGAAGCAAGTGAGGGATTGTTGTTTAGCACCAAGTGGAGAAGCACCAAGTGAGGGATTGTTGTTTAGTACCAAGTGGAGAAGCACCAAGTGAGGGATTGTTGTTTAACACCAAGTAGAGAAGCAAGTGAGGGATTGTTGTTTAGCACCAAGTGGAGAAGCAGCAAGTGAGGGATTGTTGTTTAACACCAGGTGGAGAAGCAGCAAGTGAGGGATTATTGTTTAGTACCAAGTGGAGAAGCAGCAAGTGAGGGATTGTTGTTTAACACCAGGTGGAGAAGCAAGTGAGGGATTGTTTAGTACCAAGTGGAGAAGCACCAAGTGAGGGATTGTTGTTTAGTACCAAGTGGAGAAGCAGCAAATGAGGGATTGTTGTTTAACACCAGGTGGAGAAGCAAGTGAGGGATTGTTGTTTAGCACCAAGTGGAGAAGCAGCAAGTGAGGGATTGTTGTTTAGCACCAAGTGGAGGAGAAGCAAGTGAGTGATTGTTGTTTAGCACCAAGTGGAGAAGCACCAAGTGAGGGATTGTTGTTTAACACAAAGTAGAGAAGCAGCAAGTGAGGGATTGTTGTTTAGCACCAAGTGGAGAAGCACCAAGTGAGTGATTGTTGTTTAACACCAAGTGGAGAAGCAGCAAGTGAGGGATTGTTGTTTAGCACCAAGTGGAGAAGCAGCAAGTGAGGGATTGTTGTTTAGCACCAAGTGGAGAAGCAGCAAGTGAGTGATTGTTGTTTAGCACCAAGTGGAGAAGCAGCAAGTGAGGGATTGTTGTTTAGCACCAAGTGGAGAAGCAGCAAGTGAGGAATTGTTGTTTAACACCAAGTGGAGAAGCACCAAGTGAGGGATTGTTGTTTAGTACCAAGTAGAGAAGCACCAAGTGAGGGATTGCTGTTTAACACCAAGTGGAGAAGCAGCAAGTGAGAGATTATTGTTTAGCACCAAGTGGAGAAGCAGCAAGTGAGGGATTGTTGTTTAGCACCAAGTGGAGAAGCAGCAAGTTAGGGATTGTTGTTTAACACCAAGTGGAGAAGCAGCAAGTGAGGGATTGTTGTTTAGCACCAAGTGGAGAAGCAGCAAGTGAGGGATTGTTGTTTAGCACCAAGTGGAGAAGCAGCAAGTGAGGGATTGTTGTTTAGCACCAAGTGGAGAAGCAGCAAGTGAGTGATTGTTGTTTAGCACCAAGTGGAGAAGCAGCAAGTGAGGGATTGTTGTTTAGTACCAAGTGGAGAAGCAGCAAGTGAGGGATTGTTGTTTAGCACAAAGTGGAGAAGCAGCAAGTGAGTGATTGTTGTTTAGCACCAAGTGAGGGATTGTTGTTTAACACCAAGTGGAGAAGCAGCAACTGAGGGATTGTTGTTTAGCACCAAGTGAGGGATTGTTGTTTAACACCAAGTGGAGAAGCAGAAAGTGAGGGATTGTTGTTTAGCACCAAGTGGAGAAGCAGCAAGTGAGGGATTGTTGTTTAGCACCAAGTGGAGAAGCAGCAAGTGAGTGATTGTTGTTTAGCACGAAGTGGAGAAGTAGCAAGTGAGGGATTGTTGTTTAGTACCAAGTGGAGAAGCAGCAAGTGAGAGATTGTTGTTTAGCACCAAGTGGAGAAGCAGCAAGTCAGGGATTGTTGTTTAACACCAGGTGGAGAAGCAAGTGAGGGATTGTTTAGTACCAAGTGGAGAAGCACCAAGTGAGGGATTGTTGTTTAGTACCAAGTGGAGAAGCAGCAAATGAGGGATTGTTGTTTAACACCAGGTGGAGAAGCAAGTGAGGGATTGTTGTTTAGCACCAAGTGGAGAAGCAGCAAGTGAGGGATTGTTGTTTAGCACCAAGTGGAGGAGAAGCAAGTGAGTGATTGTTGTTTAGCACCAAGTGGAGAAGCACCAAGTGAGGGATTGTTGTTTAACACAAAGTAGAGAAGCAGCAAGTGAGGGATTGTTGTTTAGCACCAAGTGGAGAAGCACCAAGTGAGTGATTGTTGTTTAACACCAAGTGGAGAAGCAGCAAGTGAGGGATTGTTGTTTAGCACCAAGTGGAGAAGCAGCAAGTGAGGGATTGTTGTTTAGCACCAAGTGGAGAAGCAGCAAGTGAGTGATTGTTGTTTAGCACCAAGTGGAGAAGCAGCAAGTGAGGGATTGTTGTTTAGCACCAAGTGGAGAAGCAGCAAGTGAGGGATTGTTGTTTAACACCAAGTGGAGAAGCACCAAGTGAGGGATTGTTGTTTAGTACCAAGTAGAGAAGCACCAAGTGAGGGATTGCTGTTTAACACCAAGTGGAGAAGCAGCAAGTGAGAGATTATTGTTTAGCACCAAGTGGAGAAGCAGCAAGTGAGGGATTGTTGTTTAGCACCAAGTGGAGAAGCAGCAAGTTAGGGATTGTTGTTTAACACCAAGTGGAGAAGCAGCAAGTGAGGGATTGTTGTTTAGCACCAAGTGGAGAAGCAGCAAGTGAGGGATTGTTGTTTAGCACCAAGTGGAGAAGCAGCAAGTGAGGGATTGTTGTTTAGCACCAAGTGGAGAAGCAGCAAGTGAGTGATTGTTGTTTAGCACCAAGTGGAGAAGCAGCAAGTGAGGGATTGTTGTTTAGTACCAAGTGGAGAAGCAGCAAGTGAGGGATTGTTGTTTAGCACAAAGTGGAGAAGCAGCAAGTGAGTGATTGTTGTTTAGCACCAAGTGAGGGATTGTTGTTTAACACCAAGTGGAGAAGCAGCAACTGAGGGATTGTTGTTTAGCACCAAGTGAGGGATTGTTGTTTAACACCAAGTGGAGAAGCAGAAAGTGAGGGATTGTTGTTTAGCACCAAGTGGAGAAGCAGCAAGTGAGGGATTGTTGTTTAGCACCAAGTGGAGAAGCAGCAAGTGAGTGATTGTTGTTTAGCACCAAGTGGAGAAGTAGCAAGTGAGGGATTGTTGTTTAGTACCAAGTGGAGAAGCAGCAAGTGAGAGATTGTTGTTTAGCACCAAGTGGAGAAGCAGCAAGTCAGGGATTGTTGTTTAGCACCAAGTAGAGAAGCACCAAGTGCGAGATTGCTGTTTAGCACCAAGTAGAGAAGCACCAAGTGAGAGATTGTTGTTTAGCACCAAGTGGAGAAGCAGCAAGTGAGAGATTGTTGTTTAGTACCAAGTGGAGAAGCAGAAAGTGAGGGATTGTTGTTTAACACCAAGTGGAGAAGCAGCAAGTGAGGGATTGTTGTTTAGTACCAAGTAGAGAAGCACCAAGTGAAGGATTGCTGTTTAACACCAAGTGGAGAAGCAGCAAGTGAGAGATTATTGTTTAACACCAAGTGGACAAGCACCAAGTGAGAGATTATTGTTTAACACCAAGTGGACAAGCACCAAGTGAGGGATTGTTGTTTAGTACCAAGTGGAGAAGCACCAAGTGAGGGATTGTTGTTTAGCACCAAGTGGAGAAGCACCAAGTGAGAGATTATTGTTTAGCACCAATTGGAGAAGCAGCAAGTGAGGGATTGTTGTTTAGCACCAAGTGGAGAAGCAGCAAGTGAGGGATTGTTGTTTAGCACCAAGTGGAGAAGCAGCAAGTGATGGATTGTTGTTTAGCACCAAGTGGAGAAGCAGCAAGTGAGGGATTATTGTTTAGCACCAAGTGGAGAAGCAGCAAGTGAGGGATTGTTGTTTAACACAAAGTGGAGAAGCAGCAAGTGATGGATTGTTGTTTAACACCAAGTAGAGAAGCACCAAGTGAGGGATTGTTGTTTAACACCAAGTAGAGAAGCACCAAGTGAGGGATTATTGTTTAGCACCAAGTAGAGAAGCACCAAGTGATGGATTGTTGTTTAGCACCAAGTAGAGAAGCACCAAGTGAGGGATTATTGTTTAGCACCAAGTGGAGAAGCAGCAAGTGAGGGATTGTTGTTTAACACCAAGTGGAGAAGCAAGTGAGGGATTGTTGTTTAGCACCAAGTGGAGAAGCAGCAAGTGAGGGATTGTTGTTTAACACCAAGTAGAGAAGCACCAAGTGAGGGATTGTTTAGCACCAAGTGGAGAAGCAGCAAGTGAGGGATTGTTGTTTAACACCAAGTGGAGAAGCACCAAGTGAGGGATTGTTGTTTAGTACCAAGTGGAGAAGCAGCAAGTGAGGGATTGTTGTTTAACACCAGGTGGAGAAGCAAGTGAGGGATTGTTGTTTAGCACCAAGTGGAGAAGCACCAAGTGAGGGATTGTTGTTTAGTACCAAGTGGAGAAGCACCAAGTGAGGGATTGTTGTTTAACACCAAGTAGAGAAGCAGCAAGTGAGGGATTGTTGTTTAACACCAGGTGGAGAAGCAGCAAGTGAGGGATTATTGTTTAGTACCAAGTGGAGAAGCAGCAAGTGAGGGATTGTTGTTTAACACCAGGTGGAGAAGCAAGTGAGGGATTGTTTAGTACCAAGTGGAGAAGCACCAAGTGAGGGATTGTTGTTTAGTACCAAGTGGAGAAGCAGCAAGTGAGGGATTGTTGTTTAACACCAGGTGGAGAAGCAAGTGAGGGATTGTTGTTTAGCACCAAGTGGAGAAGCAGCAAGTGAGGGATTGTTGTTTAGCACCAAGTGGAGGAGAAGCAAGTGAGTGATTGTTGTTTAGCACCAAGTGGAGAAGCACCAAGTGAGGGATTGTTGTTTAACACAAAGTAGAGAAGCAGCAAGTGAGGGATTGTTGTTTAGCACCAAGTGGAGAAGCACCAAGTGAGTGATTGTTGTTTAACACCAAGTGGAGAAGCAGCAAGTGAGGGATTGTTGTTTAGCACCAAGTGGAGAAGCAGCAAGTGAGGGATTGTTGTTTAGCACCAAGTGGAGAAGCAGCAAGTGAGTGATTGTTGTTTAGCACCAAGTGGAGAAGCAGCAAGTGAGGGATTGTTGTTTAGCACCAAGTGGAGAAGCAGCAAGTGAGGGATTGTTGTTTAGCACCAAGTGGAGAAGCAGCAAGTGAGGGATTGTTGTTTAACACCAAGTGGAGAAGCACCAAGTGAGGGATTGTTGTTTAGCACCAAGTGGAGAAGCACCAAGTGATGGATTGTTGTTTAGCACCAAGTGGAGAAGCAGCAAGTGAGGGATTGTTGTTTAGTACCAAGTGGAGAAGCAGCAAGTGATGGATTGTTGTTTAGCACAAAGTGGAGAAGCAGCAAGTGAGTGATTGTTGTTTAGCACCAAGTGAGGGATTGTTGTTTAGCACCAAGTGGAGAAGCAGCAAGTGAGGGATTGTTGTTTAACACCAGGTGGAGAAGCAAGTGAGGGATTGTTGTTTAGCACCAAGTGGAGAAGCACCAAGTGAGGGATTGTTGTTTAGTACCAAGTGGAGAAGTACCAAGTGAGGGATTGTTGTTTAACACCAAGTAGAGAAGCAAGTGAGGGATTGTTGTTTAGCACCAAGTGGAGAAGCAGCAAGTGAGGGATTGTTGTTTAACACCAGGTGGAGAAGCAGCAAGTGAGGGATTGTTGTTTAGCACCAAGTGGAGAAGCAGCAAGTGAGTGATTGTTGTTTAGCACCAAGTGGAGAAGCAGCAAGTGAGGGATTGTTGTTTAGCACCAAGTGGAGAAGCAGCAAGTGAGGGATTGTTGTTTAGCACCAAGTGGAGAAGCAGCAAGTGAGGGATTGTTGTTTAACACCAAGTGGAGAAGCACCAAGTGAGGGATTGTTATTTAGCACCAAGTGGAGAAGCAGCAAGTGATGGATTGTTGTTTAGCACCAAGTGGAGAAGCAGCAAGTGAGGGATTGTTGTTTAGTACCAAGTGGAGAAGCAGCAAGTGATGGATTGTTGTTTAGCACAAAGTGGAGAAGCAGCAAGTGAGTGATTGTTGTTTAGCACCAAGTGAGGGATTGTTGTTTAGCACCAAGTGGAGAAGCAGCAAGTGAGGGATTGTTGTTTAACACCAAGTAGAGAAGCAAGTGAGGGATTGTTGTTTAGCACCAAGTGGAGAAGCAGCAAGTGAGGGATTGTTGTTTAACACCAGGTGGAGAAGCAGCAAGTGAGGGATTATTGTTTAGTACCAAGTGGAGAAGCAGCAAGTGAGGGATTGTTGTTTAACACCAGGTGGAGAAGCAAGTGAGGGATTGTTTAGTACCAAGTGGAGAAGCAGCAAGTGAGTGATTGTTGTTTAGCACCAAGTGGAGAAGCAGCAAGTGAGGGATTGTTGTTTAGCACCAAGTGGAGAAGCAGCAAGTGAGGGATTGTTGTTTAGCACCAAGTGGAGAAGCAGCAAGTGAGGGATTGTTGTTTAACACCAAGTGGAGAAGCACCAAGTGAGGGATTGTTGTTTAGCACCAAGTGGAGAAGCAGCAAGTGATGGATTGTTGTTTAGCACCAAGTGGAGAAGCAGCAAGTGAGGGATTGTTGTTTAGTACAAAGTGGAGAAGCAGCAAGTGATGGATTGTTGTTTAGCACAAAGTGGAGAAGCAGCAAGTGAGTGATTGTTGTTTAGCACCAAGTGAGGGATTGTTGTTTAGCACCAAGTGGAGAAGCAGCAAGTGAGGGATTGTTGTTTAACACCAGGTGGAGAAGCAAGTGAGGGATTGTTGTTTAGCACCAAGTGGAGAAGCACCAAGTGAGGGATTGTTGTTTAGTACCAAGTGGAGAAGTACCAAGTGAGGGATTGTTGTTTAACACCAAGTAGAGAAGCAAGTGAGGGATTGTTGTTTAGCACCAAGTGGAGAAGCAGCAAGTGAGGGATTGTTGTTTAACACCAGGTGGAGAAGCAGCAAGTGAGGGATTATTGTTTAGTACCAAGTGGAGAAGCAGCAAGTGAGGGATTGTTGTTTAACACCAGGTGGAGAAGCAAGTGAGGGATTGTTTAGTACCAAGTGGAGAAGCACCAAGTGAGGGATTGTTGTTTAGTACCAAGTGGAGAAGCAGCAAATGAGGGATTGTTGTTTAACACCAGGTGGAGAAGCAAGTGAGGGATTGTTGTTTAGCACCAAGTGGAGAAGCAGCAAGTGAGGGATTGTTGTTTAGCACCAAGTGGAGGAGAAGCAAGTGAGTGATTGTTGTTTAGCACCAAGTGGAGAAGCACCAAGTGAGGGATTGTTGTTTAACACAAAGTAGAGAAGCAGCAAGTGAGGGATTGTTTAGCACCAAGTGGAGAAGCACCAAGTGAGTGATTGTTGTTTAACACCAAGTGGAGAAGCAGCAAGTGAGGGATTGTTGTTTAGCACCAAGTGGAGAAGCAGCAAGTGAGGGATTGTTGTTTAGCACCAAGTGGAGAAGCAGCAAGTGAGTGATTGTTTTTTAGCACCAAGTGGAGAAGCAGCAAGTGAGGGATTGTTGTTTAGCACCAAGTGGAGAAGCAGCAAGTGAGGGATTGTTGTTTAACACCAAGTGGAGAAGCACCAAGTGAGGGATTGTTGTTTAGTACCAAGTAGAGAAGCACCAAGTGAGGGATTGCTGTTTAACACCAAGTGGAGAAGCAGCAAGTGAGAGATTATTGTTTAGCACCAAGTGGAGAAGCAGCAAGTGAGGGATTGTTGTTTAGCACCAAGTGGAGAAGCAGCAAGTTAGGGATTGTTGTTTAACACCAAGTGGAGAAGCAGCAAGTGAGGGATTGTTGTTTAGCACCAAGTGGAGAAGCAGCAAGTGAGGGATTGTTGTTTAGCACCAAGTGGAGAAGCAGCAAGTGAGGGATTGTTGTTTAGCACCAAGTGGAGAAGCAGCAAGTGAGTGATTGTTGTTTAGCACCAAGTGGAGAAGCAGCAAGTGAGGGATTGTTGTTTAGTACCAAGTGAAGAAGCAGCAAGTGAGGGATTGTTGTTTAGCACAAAGTGGAGAAGCAGCAAGTGAGTGATTGTTGTTTAGCACCAAGTGAGGGATTGTTGTTTAACACCAAGTGGAGAAGCAGCAACTGAGGGATTGTTGTTTAGCACCAAGTGAGGGATTGTTGTTTAACACCAAGTGGAGAAGCAGAAAGTGAGGGATTGTTGTTTAGCACCAAGTGGAGAAGCAGCAAGTGAGGGATTGTTGTTTAGCACCAAGTGGAGAAGCAGCAAGTGAGTGATTGTTGTTTAGCACCAAGTGGAGAAGTAGCAAGTGAGGGATTGTTGTTTAGTACCAAGTGGAGAAGCAGCAAGTGAGAGATTGTTGTTTAGCACCAAGTGGAGAAGCAGCAAGTCAGGGATTGTTGTTTAGCACCAAGTAGAGAAGCACCAAGTGCGAGATTGCTGTTTAGCACCAAGTAGAGAAGCACCAAGTGAGAGATTGTTGTTTAGCACCAAGTGGAGAAGCAGCAAGTGAGAGATTGTTGTTTAGTACCAAGTGGAGAAGCAGAAAGTGAGGGATTGTTGTTTAACACCAAGTGGAGAAGCAGCAAGTGAGGGATTGTTGTTTAGTACCAAGTAGAGAAGCACCAAGTGAAGGATTGCTGTTTAACACCAAGTGGAGAAGCAGCAAGTGAGAGATTATTGTTTAACACCAAGTGGACAAGCACCAAGTGAGAGATTATTGTTTAACACCAAGTGGACAAGCACCAAGTGAGGGATTGTTGTTTAGTACCAAGTGGAGAAGCACCAAGTGAGGGATTGTTGTTTAGCACCAAGTGGAGAAGCACCAAGTGAGAGATTATTGTTTAGCACCAATTGGAGAAGCAGCAAGTGAGGGATTGTTGTTTAGCACCAAGTGGAGAAGCAGCAAGTGAGGGATTGTTGTTTAGCACCAAGTGGAGAAGCAGCAAGTGATGGATTGTTGTTTAGCACCAAGTGGAGAAGCAGCAAGTGAGTGATTGTTGTTTAGCACCAAGTGGAGAAACACCAAGTGAGAGATTGTTGTTTAGCACCAAGTGGAGAAGCACCAAGTGAGAGATTGTTGTTTAACACCAAGTGGAGAAGCACCAAGTGAGGGATTGTTGTTTAGCATCAAGTGGAGAAGCAGCAAGTGAGGGATTGTTGTTTAACACCAAGTGGAGAAGCAGCAAGTGAGGGATTGTTGTTTAACACCAAGTGGAGAAGCAGCAAGTGAGGGATTGTTATTTAACACCAAGTGGAGAAATAGTAAGTGATGGATTGTTGTTTAGCGCCAGGTGGAGAAACAGCAAATACACATTTTATAGTCTTTGGTTTGACCAGACCGGGGATTGCACCGGTAAACCACTAAAGCAGTTGTACAGTTGTCATGAAGTTTATGCTTAACATGAAAAATAATTACGTGCATCAAACTCTCACAACCACAAATTCAAATGTTAATAACAAATGTCTCATCCAATCGACAAAGCTTGATACATATATATATATACTGACAAAACACATAAAGTTAATAAAATTGTTTTCTAACGAAATCACTTTTTTAGTGTGACTGTCATGTGATTCATTTTTCATTTGATCAAAATACATGCATCCAGAATACTCACTCCTACATTACTGACAATTTACAAGCATGACATCCTTAATATTGCACCAAATGTGGTATATACTGAAGTAGCATTGTTTTTCTAATAGATATAAAGAATATGACAATTTATTTGCTGAAAGCTTTTTACATATAATTTACGAAACTGTTAAAGAGGTTGTAGGCGGAGAGATTTTCTATTCTTGTGTCAGGGGAAATAACTCTATGCATAAATCAAATGAAACATAATATTGTCCAACTTAGAATTGACACCCATGATATTATTGTATGAACAAGTTGAAGTGAGAAATAACTGGAGTCTCACATGAGTGTATAATGGCATTGTTCAATTTTGATCTCTCAAGGACTTGAACCCTGGGGCATTCATTGGTCAAAATAGAATCTCCATATCACAATGCTGTTACATGCCAATGTACATGTAATTGTATTTCCATTTCTGATTCATAAATAGATTTTTCAAAATTTCCCCCATTGCTTTCTGTTTTAAACTTTGAACTGTTGAGGTGGTGTAAAGTTGATATACACTTTCTAATGTGCTCCAGTAGCCCTTGCATAAAGATAAAATTATGTTTAAAATTACTGCAAAATTTAGATACACATATGTATTTTATATGTGCTAGATTCACATATTCTTATAAGCAAAATTCTGTTGAATGCTGCAAAATTGATATATAAATTCAGCATCCCAGGAGCCCATGCATTCTAATTCTTCACCTTGGAAATGATGGTATTGTATTTTTATCAGTTGGTAGTAATCGGATCAACCAATTTTCTTCCCAATTGCAGGCAGTAAAGTGGAAATGAAATCAAACAATATTCAGACACAGACAAACACAAATTGATTGAGGGAAAGTAGCAATTACTTTAGCAGGCAAATATAATGACATCTAATACAGCTGTTATTTAAAGTGACCAGTATTGGCTTATTGCTGTTATTTCAGTCAACGTTTTCATTTAGTTACAGCATCTATATGTAATTTGTAGTTAAAGTAATAAGTTAATTTGCTACTTGGTTTATAGGTTATATGGGAGCTTGTCAAAGTATTGATGCCTAATTATCTGCCCCTACCCTTGGTTTATATACCATAGGTTATATGGGAGCTTGTCAAAGTATTGATGCCTAATTATCTGCCCCTACCCTTGGTTTATATACCATAGGTTATATGGGAGCTTGTCAAAGTATTGATGCCTAATTAACTGCCCCTACCCTTGGTTTATATACCATAGGTTATATGGGAGCTTGTCAAAGTATTGATGCCTAATTATCTGCCCCTACCCTTGGTTTATATACCATAGGTTATATGGGAGCTTGTCAAAGTATTGATGCCTAATTATCTGCCCCTACCCTTGGTTTATATACCATAGGTTATATGGGAGCTTGTCAAAGTATTGATGCCTAATTAACTGCCCCTACCCTTGGTTTATATACCATAGGTTATATGGGAGCTTGTCAAAGTATTGATGCCTAATTATCTGCCCCTACCCTTGGTTTATATACCATAGGTTATATGGGAGCTTGTCAAAGTATTGATGCCTAATTAACTGCCCCTACCCTTGGTTTATATACCATAGGTTATATGGGAGCTTGTCAAAGTATTGATGCCTAATTATCTGCCCCTACCCTTGGTTTATATACCATAGGTTATATGGGAGCTTGTCAAAGTATTGATGCCTAATTAACTGCCCCTACCCTTGGTTTATATACCATAGGTTATATGGGAGCTTGTCAAAGTATTGATGCCTAATTAACTGCCCCTACCCTTGGTTTATATACCATAGGTTATATGGGAGCTTGTCATTGATGCCTAATTAACTGCCCCTACCCTTGGTTTATATACCATAGGTTATATGGGAGCTTGTCATTGATGCCTAATTATCTGCCCCTACCCTTGGTTTATATACCATAGGTTATATGGGAGCTTGTCAAAGTATTGATGCCTAATTATCTGCCCCTACCCTTGGTTTATATACCATAGGTTATATGGGAGCTTGTCAAAGTATTGATGCCTAATTAACTGCCCCTACCCTTGGTTTATATACCATAGGTTATATGGGAGCTTGTCATTGATGCCTAATTATCTGCCCCTACCCTTGGTTTATATACCATAGGTTATATGGGAGCTTGTCAAAGTATTGATGCCTAATTAACTGCCCCTACCCTTGGTTTATATACCATAGGTTATATGGGAGCTTGTCAAAGTATTGATGCCTAATTAACTGCCCCTACCCTTGGTTTATATACCATAGGTTATATGGGAGCTTGTCATTGATGCCTAATTATCTGCCCCTACCCTTGGTTTATATACCATAGGTTATATGGGAGCTTGTCATTGATGCCTAATTATCTGCCCCTACCCAGCCAATTTGTTTGCTTTTATTTATGATTTCAATCATGTAACTAATTAGTAATAACAAAAATAAAAAGAAGACAGAAAGCGTTTTAAGAAATCCCCATGTTTAACAAGATTTTATTTATATATAATAATGGATCAGCCACTTTTATTACTGGGGGAGACAGAAATATGAGAAGAATATCACAGACCTGATGTATGTTACTGAAAAGTTTAATATTGTTACAGTTTGTATCCTGTAGATCTTGACACAGTTGTTAATCAAAACTCACAAAGCTTAGCCACTGATTGCCTAGGTAAATATAGATCATTAACTACCTAGGTAAATATAGATCATTAACTACCTAGGTAAATATAGATCATTAACTACCTAGGTAAATATGGATCATTAACTACCATACAATCTGTGTCAGGGCAGCACTGGAAAAGAAAAATCTATGCCAGTGCAGACTCCAAAGGGAAAAAAATCCAACTACCATGCAATCTTTGTCAAAGAGAAAAGTCCAACTACTACAAGATATGGGCCACTATAGCCCTGCAAGGGAAAAACCTCTGCAACCCTTAAAGGAAATAAATCATGTGATATGGGTCATTGTAACTGGGTTACCAGGTCCTCAGGTGGAAAAATGTAACAACTATATATATACCATTTGAGCCATTATATGCCTCATGCCATTATATGCCTCATGCCATTATATGCCTCAAGCCATTATATGCCTCAAGACATTATATGCCTCAAGCCATTATATGCCTCAAGCCATTATATGCCTCAAGTCATTATATGCCTCAAGCCATTATATGCCTCAAGCCATTATATGCCTCAAGTCATTATATGCCTCAAAAGGAAAAATCCAGCTACGATGAAACCTGTCTAAACAGAACTCTAAATAAATCAGAATCCTTCATGAACCGAACTATAAAGAAAGTCCCAATACACAAAATCTTTGTTAATTGAACTTATATAAACCGAACTCCTGACTATTCTGAATGTAAAAGTTGGTCTCATGTAGGTTCTGTTTAAACAGGTTTCTATGTACCATACAATCTATGTCACAAGGCTCACAAAAAGAAGTAATAATTTATAATTAGCTATTTATAGTTAAGTGAACAAATACAAAGAAGTACATTTGTATTTATACAAAAATTAATGCAAAATAAGGTGTACAATATTCAGACTCTTATTATGAAAAGAAAGTTTTAAATAGTGTGATCATTAATTCCACCAATATCAACAATGTGAACAATCATCTGTACAAGTAATATGATATCAAGTTTTCAAGTAATCAGAAATTGAATGTTCAAGTAATATGGAATCAAGTTTTCAAGTAATCAGAAATTGAATGTTCAAGTAATATGGAATCAAGTTTTCAAGTAATCAGAAATTGAATGTTCAAGTAATATGGAATCAAGTTTTCAAGTAATCAGAAGTTTAGTGAACAAGTTATATGAAGTCTTATGCAGGAAAAATATCCAGTAATTATGTTTATCAATGATATGTAAATTTTCCCCTTGGTCTTTAAACAAGATTATATCTATTATCAAGCAATAAGCATAATATAAAAAACTGATTGTTGATTTCTATGTGTAACTATTTGACTTTACACCGAAGCCACTAACATCACCAGGACAAATCATCAATAAACATACAATTGTTGATATGAATTATTCCAAATGCACTTTTAGTTGCATCTGTTTGTTTGTAAAATAGCTCTGAGAAATCCATTCTCGAAAAACAAATTGCAGTCAAACCTGTATTAAGAGGTCACCATTGAGACAAAGAAAAAGTGACCTAATATAACAGGTTGTAGAAGAGGTTCAATTCATTTGAAGACAAGAAAAGGTGACTTTTAAATACAGGTAACTGCTTAATAGAGGTGATCGCATGGACAGGTTTGATTGTAACTATAATACATATGTTCAAATAAAAAAATGTCCACATATAAAATCTAATTACATGTGTAACACATGTGTTGTGTAAATATTATTAACATTCATGTAGATATATCAAAATGTAAAAAAATATTTTATTTTAATTCTATGATAATCTAATATCAGTATGCTATTATAAGTTTATAATCACAAGATAACACATCTACTGTATTAGCTTTGAATGTGAACTCTTGTTTCGTGTTATTATAAAGAAGAAACCTTTCTTTTGAAAGGAAAATAAACCTAAATGATACTATATTTTGTTGTACAAATTTCTAAGATTTTATAAATATTTTTTCTGAACAAATAAAATGACATGGAAATACTGTTATAAAATTAATATTGTACCAAATATTTGAATCTCTGATGACAGTAAAAAAAACTTTATAAAAGCCTGAAGCATAAGGTTTATACCAAACACTTGAATCTTGAAAGGCAGTCAAAAAAGAATCCTTTGAAAACATAATTAGGTATAAGTATTTATAAAATAGTTCATCTATTAAAAAAATCGTTTGTCTTCAAATACCCACAAAATAATGAAATGTAAGACTTACCTGTTGATTCAATGACAGAGAAATAGCAGAATATAGAACTAACACATTGATCAATCACTGCTCTCTACTGATAGCCAATAGCTACACTCAATAACAAACCATTGTATAATCAGAGGGAATGTCTGTTACTTTATATTTATTGGGTGTAATTCTTCCTGCCAGGCTTTTAAATGAAAAAAAAACCACTATCAAAATAGAAATGCAATCTGAATAATTTTGAAATAACTTTTTTTTTAGTTTCCGGTACATACATACCTATATAGCAGACACTTATCCTAAAAATAGAACTATATTTTTTTTTCTCAGAATTCATTATTAATTTTATTTTATTAAAGATGGTGGCACTACAATGTAAAGAATCTAATTTGTCCATAAAAGTCCTGAGGTGTTTGTGGTCTGAACCTTTCATTCCATGGATGCAATAATATATATTTTTTTATAATATATTTTTTTTATATATCTTCTTTAGAGGAGGAAATGCAACTATTAGTTCTGTTTGTTTTAGAAATATTATTGCATCGAGTATTCCAATTTTGAAAATGATGTCAGTTTGATGTTATAAATGGCTTGTGCTATACTTTTGACATGATGAAGTCAGATTATTTAGCTATATGGTATTGTTTATTTTACTTGGCTGATACTGAAAGTTACATTACGTTACATAGACAGACTTTGTTTGATCAGATCAAGTGTTCTGTAATATTACTACATCTTTATATTGTATCATATGATTAAACTTCAATCTGAGTCATTTCCCTATAGTGATATATAATATGGCAGATTGAAGTCTCTGTATTTTCTGTACTGGTATAGACAACCAACAAACATGTCATTATAGAAGTCATAAACAATATTTGGAAAATTCACAAATCACCAAGATTTTGTTTTTTTCATTACAATGGATGAAACTAATGATATCTAAATAATGGGAGATAATTTGGCTTAAATATCAATAAAACAAAAGCTGCATAAAGATGGAACAATGCTGTACAGTAATCCCCCTCTAATAAGGCCCCAGGACAGATCCACCAAAGGCCACTTCTCTTATCAGGTCAGATTACAGACACACTGAGATAGTTAAGTACTTCTTAATTGTACACTCGAAGAGAGGTCACCTGACTTATAAGGCCAATCCTATTGGTGGTGTAATGGTTAGCCTGCTCGCCTCGAGTGTGGTAGATCGTGAGTTTGTATTTACTTCTTCTATGTAAAGCATGCAGGAGCAAGAGCAAAGACTGCTTACCTTCAAATCATGATAACACGTCTGATGTGACATGTCTACTAAATCATGATAACACGTCTGATGTGACATGTCTACTAAATTATGATAACACGTCTGATGTGACATGTCTACTAAATCATGATAACACGTCTGATGTGACATATCTACTAAATCATGATAACACGTCTGATGTGACATGTCTACTAAATCATGATAACACGTCTGATGTGACATATCTACTAAATCATGATAACACGTCTGATGTGACATGTCTACTAAATCATGATAACACGTCTGATGTGACATATCTACTAAATCATGATAACACGTCTGATGTGACATGTCTACTAAATCATGATAACACGTCTGATGTGACATGTCTACTAAATCATGATAACACGTCTGATGTGACATGTCTACTAAATCATGATAACATGTCTAATAGGAGTGACATGTCTACTAAATCATGATAACATGTCTGATAGGAGTGACATGTCTACTAAATCATGATAACATGTCTAATAGGAGTGACATGTCTACTAAATCATGATAACATGTCTGATAGGAGTGACATGTCTACTAAATCATGATAACACATCTGATTGGAGACATGTCTACTTGTGGACTGTTGATTCAGTGAGCTTACACTATAAAGATCCAATTAAGCATGTTGGTCTAAGTACAGACATCATCATCATTTCATCAAATTGTAGCTTGTTCTCGCCATGATATGCCTAAAAAATAGCTCACTTGGTGTTAAACAATAACCACTCACTCACTTTTATGAGGCTACTTTTTCATTGCAGAAGGGGTGGCCTTGTAAGAAGGAAGCTACTATATTTCAACCCTTTTTATTTTAAGCTAGTACATTGTATGTGATTTTAAGTCACTGGAGTCACACGGTTTACAAAAACCCTCTTGGAATCGCTCAAAAGTTGGACTATTTCAGATTTACTCAAATCATACCTTGGAAACCTCTAATATGCTAGCAGATAATATTGTTTGTAGAAAAAGAAAGTTAACAATGTAGAGAAATGTTTAGTATCAAAAACCAAAAATTACATGATAATGTTTAATTAAAAAACAATAAAAACTATACATTGAATACATCAGAATTGATACATTATAGATTGTGACAGAAAGAATATTATAATTGAAGACATACAAAAATTGACAATATGTTTTAATTTTGACCATGTCAAGTAGTATGTTTGATAGAGACAAGTTATGTTAATTTTGACAGAGTCAAGTATTATGTTTGATAGAGACAAGTTATGTTAATTTTGACAGAGTCAAGTAGTATGTTTGATAGAGACAAGTTATGTTAATTTTGACAGAGTCAAGTATTATGTTTGATAGAGACAAGTTATGTTAATTTTGACAGAGTCAAGTATTATGTTTGATAGAGACAAGTTATGTTAATTTTGACAGAGTCAAGTAGTATGTTTGATAGAGACAAGTTATGTTAATTTTGACAGAGTCAAGTATTATGTTTGATAGAGACAAGTTATGTTAATTTTGACAGAGTCAAGTATTATGTTTGATAGAGACAAGTTATGTTAATTTTGACAGAGTCAAGTATTATGTTTGATAAAGACAAGTTATGTTAATTTTGACAGAGTCAAGTATTATGTTTGATAGAGACAAGTTATGTTAATTTTGACAGAGTCAAGTATTATGTTTGATAAAGACAAGTTATGTTAATTTTGACAGAGTCAAGTATTATGTTTGATAGAGACAAGTTATGTTAATTTTGACAGAGTCAAGTATTATGTTTGATAGAGACAAGTTATGTTAATTTTGACAGAGTCAAGTATTATGTTTGATAGAGACAAGTTATGTTAATTTTGACAGAGTCAAGTATTATGTTTGATAGAGACAAGTTATGTTAATTTTGACAGAGTCAAGTATTATGTTTGATAGAGACAAGTTATGTTAATTTTGACAGTCAAGTATTATGTTTGATAAAGACAAGTTATGTTAATTTTGACAGAGTCAAGTATTATGTTTGATAGAGACAAGTTATGTTAATTTTGACAGTCAAGTATTATGTTTGATAAAGACAAGTTATGTTAATTTTGACAGAGTCAAGTAGTATGTTTGATAGAGACAAGTTATGTTAATTTTGACAGAGTCAAGTATTATGTTTGATAGAGACAAGTTATGTTAATTTTGACAGAGTCAAGTATTATGATTGATAGAGACAAGTTATGTTAATTTTGACAGAGTCAAGTATTATACTCAATCTATTTCATGAAGACATATTGTTAATATGAAAGCTATTGTAAGGTTTTGGAATGTAATAATTATGGTACCCTGTATTGATTACTATCTTTTTCATGATAACTGTTTAAAATGATTCTCTTTAAAACCTGCAGTTAGTATGTGTGCCTTAATTTCAAAACCCATTTATTTTGAAGGATTGTGGTCACAATAATTCAGAGGTCTTTCATCTTGTATAAAGATAAAGAGTCAAATATGTCAAGAATTTTTTTTGTCAATTTGTGACGTAAAAATATTTTTGACATTTACGTCACCGAATATGGTACTGCTTTGACAACTATTTTACCTATTTTGTTCCTGTATTTAAATACTGTTACAGTGACAGCCGGAACCTTTGAACCGTAATGAGAGCGGGAGGTTTGGCGCCTTAAAATCTGATTCAACCCACCATTTCTTTAGAAATGCCTGTACCAAGTCAGGGTCATTACGGTTTTCACAGTTTTCCGGTTGTTGACTGATTTTGTCTGTTTATATAATTATGAGTTTTGACTTTCCCTTTGTAAGATTGTTCGGAGTTCGGTAATTTTGTTATTACCTTTACTTGTTATTTTGATAATGATAGATATGATGACTCAGATATACAACAGTGTTTTTTTTAATATAAATGTTGAGATGTGTTATTAAGAAGCCTTAAACAGAACCTGTTGACATGATATAACTATATGTAGAAGTCTTGTAAGTGACTATTGGTAATGGATTATCCATTTTGTAGAAACCATTATAAGAAAGACTTATTTTCTGTTGACTTCCAAGGGTTTCATTGTCATACAACTATATGTAAGTTAAACCAATCATGTTGAAATATAAATATCTCAGGGGCAGTTTACAGACTTCATTAGAACTCTAAGATTGTTGTCAGTAAGGCCAAAGGGAGCTTAAATTATTTGAGTCTTTATTAAAATTGGCTGTGGCAAAATTTCAGATAAAATCTCATAGGAAGTCACTTTGCTCACTAGAGACAAACTCACATTCAATTTAGATTCATGATAAAGCCAGGGACAATCTCACAATCCCTTTAGAGTCTGAGTAAGGCCAGGGACAATCTCACAATCCCTTTAGAGTCTGAGTAAAGCCAGGGACAATCTCACAATCCCTTTAGAGTTTGAATAAAGACAGGGACAATCTCACAATCCCTTGAGTCTTGAGTAAAGCCAGGGACAATCTCACAATCCCTTTAGAGTCTGAGTAAAGCCAGGGACAATCTCACACTCCCTTTAGAGTCTGAATAAAGCCAGGGACAATCTCACAATCCCTTTAGAGTCTGAATAAAGCCAGGGAAAATCTCACAATCCCTTTAGAGTCTGAATAAAGCTGGCAGACACAATCTCACATTCTTTTTAGAGTTTTAGTAAGTCTTGGTACAATTTCACTCTCCTTTTAGAGTCTGAGTAAGTCTTGGTACAGGTTCACTCTCCTTTTAGAGTTTGAGTAAGTCTTGGTACAGGTTCACTCTCCTTTTAGAGTCTGAGTAAGTCTTGGTACAGGTTCACTCTCCTTTTAGAGTTTTAGTAAGTCTTGGTACAGGTTCACTCTCCTTTTAGAGTCTGAGTAAGTCTTGGTACAGGTTCACTCTCCTTTTAGAGTCTGAGTAAGTCTTGGTACAGGTTCACTCTCCTTTTAGAGTCTGAGTAAGTCTTGGTACAGGTTCACTCTCCTTTTAGAGTTTTAGTAAGTCTTGGTACAGGTTCACTCTCCTTTTAGAGTTTGAGTAAGTCTTGGTACAGGTTCACTCTCCTTTTAGAGTCTGAGTAAGTCTTGGTACAGGTTCACTCTCCTTTTAGAGTCTGAGTAAGTCTTGGTACAGGTTCACTCTCCTTTTAGAGTCTGAGTAAGTCTTGGTACAGGTTCACTCTCCTTTTAGAGTCTGAGTAAGTCTTGGTACAGGTTCACTCTCCTTTTAGAGTTTTAGTAAGTTTTGGTACAGGTTCACTCTCCTTTTAGAGTCTGAGTAAGTCTTGGTACAGGTTCACTCTCCTTTTAGAGTCTGAGTAAGTCTTGGTACAGGTTCACTCTCCTTTTAGAGTCTGAGTAAATCTTGGTACAGGTTCACTCTCCTTTTAGAGTCTGAGTAAGTCTTGGTACAGGTTCACTCTCCTTTTAGAGTCTGAGTAAGTCTTGGTACAGGTTCAATCTCCTTTTAGAGTCTGAGTAAGTCTTGGTACAGGTTCACTCTCCTTTTAGAGTCTGAGTAAGTCTTGGTACAGGTTCACTCTCCTTTTAGAGTTTTAGTAAGTCTTGGTACAGGTTCACTCTCCTTTTAGAGTCTGAGTAAGTCTTGGTACAGGTTCACTCTCCTTTTAGAGTCTGAGTAAGTCTTGGTACAGGTTCACTCTCCTTTTAGAGTCTGAGTAAGTCTTGGTACAGGTTCACTCTCCTTTTAGAGTTTTAGTAAGTCTTGGTACAGGTTCACTCTCCTTTTAGAGTCTGAGTAAGTCTTGGTACAGGTTCACTCTCCTTTTAGAGTCTGAGTAAGTCTTGGTACAGGTTCACTCTCCTTTTAGAGTTTGAGTAAGTCTTGGTACAGGTTCACTCTCCTTTTAGAGTTTGAGTAAGTCTTGGTACAGGTTCACTCTCCTTTTAGAGTCTGAGTAAGTCTTGGTACAGGTTCACTCTCCTTTTAGAGTTTTAGTAAGTCTTGGTACAGGTTCACCCTCCTTTTAGAGTCTGAGTAAGTCTTGGTACAGGTTCACTCTCCTTTTAGAGTTTTAGTAAGTCTTAGTACAGGTTCACTCTCCTTTTAGAGTCTGAGTAAGTCTTGGTACAGGTTCACTCTCCTTTTAGAGTTTTAGTAAGTCTTAGTACAGGTTCACTCTCCTTTTAGAGTCTGAGTAAGTCTTGGTACAGGTTCACTCTCCTTTTAGAGTTTGAGTAAGTCTTGGTACAGGTTCACTCTCCTTTTAGAGTCTGAGTAAGTCTTGGTACAGGTTCACTCTCCTTTTAGAGTCTGAGTAAGTCTTGGTACAGGTTCACTCTCCTTTTAGAGTTTTAGTAAGTCTTGGTACAGGTTCACTCTCCTTTTAGAGTTTGAGTAAGTCTTGGTACAGGTTCACTCTCCTTTTAGAGTCTGAGTAAGTCTTGGTACAGGTTCACTCTCCTTTTAGAGTTTTAGTAAGTCTTGGTACAGGTTCACTCTCCTTTTAGAGTCTGAGTAAGTCTTGGTACAGGTTCACTCTCCTTTTAGAGTCTGAGTAAGTCTTGGTACAGGTTCACTCTCCTTTTAGAGTCTGAGTAAATCTTGGTACAGGTTCACTCTCCTTTTAGAGTCTGAGTAAGTCTTGGTACAGGTTCACTCTCCTTTTAGAGTCTGAGTAAGTCTTGGTACAGGTTCACTCTCCTTTTAGAGTCTGAGTAAGTCTTGGTACAGGTTCACTCTCCTTTTAGAGTTTTAGTAAGTCTTGGTACAGGTTCACTCTCCTTTTAGAGTCTGAGTAAGTCTTGGTACAGGTTCACTCTCCTTTTAGAGTCTGAGTAAGTCTTGGTACAGGTTCACTCTCCTTTTAGAGTTTGAGTAAGTCTTGGTACAGGTTCACTCTCCTTTTAGAGTTTGAGTAAGTCTTGGTACAGGTTCACTCTCCTTTTAGAGTCTGAGTAAGTCTTAGTACAGGTTCACTCTCCTTTTAGAGTTTGAGTAAGTCTTGGTACAGGTTCACCCTCCTTTTAGAGTCTGAGTAAGTCTTGGTACAGGTTCACTCTCCTTTTAGAGTTTTAGTAAGTCTTAGTACAGGTTCACTCTCCTTTTAGAGTCTGAGTAAGTCTTGGTACAGGTTCACTCTCCTTTTAGAGTTTTAGTAAGTCTTAGTACAGGTTCACTCTCCTTTTAGAGTCTGAGTAAGTCTTGGTACAGGTTCACTCTCCTTTTAGAGTTTGAGTAAGTCTTGGTACAGGTTCACTCTCCTTTTAGAGTCTGAGTAAGTCTTGGTACAGGTTCACTCTCCTTTTAGAGTCTGAGTAAGTCTTGGTACAGGTTCACTCTCCTTTTAGAGTTTTAGTAAGTCTTGGTACAGGTTCACTCTCCTTTTAGAGTTTGAGTAAGTCTTGGTACAGGTTCACTCTCCTTTTAGAGTCTGAGTAAGTCTTGGTACAGGTTCACTCTCCTTTTAGAGTCTGAGTAAGTCTTGGTACAGGTTCACTCTCTTTTTAGAGTCTGAGTAAGTCTTGGTACAGGTTCACTCTCCTTTTAGAGTTTGAGTAAGTCTTGGTACAGGTTCACTCTCCTTTTAGAGTTTGAGTAAGTCTTGGTACAGGTTCACTCTCCTTTTAGAGTCTGAGTAAGTCTTAGTACAGGTTCACTCTCCTTTTAGAGTTTTAGTAAGTCTTGGTACAGGTTCACCCTCCTTTTAGAGTCTGAGTAAGTCTTGGTACAGGTTCACTCTCCTTTTAGAGTTTTAGTAAGTCTTAGTACAGGTTCACTCTCCTTTTAGAGTCTGAGTAAGTCTTGGTACAGGTTCACTCTCCTTTTAGAGTTTTAGTAAGTCTTGGTACAGGTTCACTCTCCTTTTAGAGTCTGAGTAAGTCTTGGTACAGGTTCACTCTCCTTTTAGAGTCTGAGTAAGTCTTGGTACAGGTTCACTCTCCTTTTAGAGTCTGAGTAAGTCTTGGTACAGGTTCGCTCTCCTTTTAGAGTTTTAGTAAGTCTTGGTACAGGTTCACTCTCCTTTTAGAGTCTGAGTAAGTCTTGGTACAGGTTCACTCTCCTTTTAGAGTCTGAGTAAGTCTTGGTACAGGTTCACTCTCCTTTTAGAGTCTGAGTAAGTCTTGGTACAGGTTCACTCTCCTTTTAGAGTTTTAGTAAGTCTTGGTACAGGTTCACTCTCCTTTTAGAGTTTGAGTAAGTCTTGGTACAGGTTCACTCTCCTTTTAGAGTCTGAGTAAGTCTTGGTACAGGTTCACTCTCCTTTTAGAGTCTGAGTAAGTCTTGGTACAGGTTCACTCTCCTTTTAGAGTCTGAGTAAGTCTTGGTACAGGTTCACTCTCCTTTTAGAGTCTGAGTAAGTCTTGGTACAGGTTCACTCTCCTTTTAGAGTTTTAGTAAGTCTTGGTACAGGTTCACTTTCCTTTTAGAGTTTGAGTAAGTCTTGGTACAGGTTCACTCTCCTTTTAGAGTCTGAGTAAGTCTTGGTACAGGTTCACTCTCCTTTTAGAGTCTGAGTAAGTCTTGGTACAGGTTCACTCTCCTTTTAGAGTTTGAGTAAGTCTTGGTACAGTTTCACTCTCCTTTTAGAGTCTGAGTAAGTCTTGGTACAGGTTCACTCTCCTTTTAGAGTTTTAGTAAGTCTTGGTACAGGTTCACTTTCCTTTTAGAGTTTGAGTAAGTCTTGGTACAGGTTCACTCTCCTTTTAGAGTCTGAGTAAGTCTTGGTACAGGTTCACTCTCCTTTTAGAGTCTGAGTAAGTCTTGGTACAGGTTCACTCTCCTTTTAGAGTTTGAGTAAGTCTTGGTACAGTTTCACTCTCCTTTTAGAGTTTGAGTAAGTCTTGGTACAGGTTCACTCTCCTTTTAGAGTCTGAGTAAGTCTTGGTACAATTTCACTCTCCTTTTAGAGTCTGAGTAAGTCTTGGTACAGGTTCACTCTCCTTTTAGAGTTTTAGTAAGTCTTGGTACAGGTTCACTCTCCTTTTAGAGTCTGAGTAAGTCTTGGTACAGGTTCACTCTCCTTTTAGAGTCTGAGTAAGTCTTGGTACAGGTTCACTCTCCTTTTAGAGTTTGAGTAAATCTTGGTACAATTTCACTCTCTAAATCCTGGGACAATGTCAAACTCCCTTTAGAATCTGAGTAAAGCTAGTGGCAATCTCAAACTCAATTTGAAGTCTTCAGTAAAGCTGGGAACTCTCTCAGTTTCCTTCTAGTCTGAGTAAAGCTATGAAGAATCTCACACTTTCTTTGAGTTTGTGTAAATCTATGGACAGTTTCACTTTCCATTTAGAGTTTGAGTAAAGCTAGAGACAATATCACTCTCCCTTTTAGAGTCTGAGTAAATCTTGATACAATCTGTTTTGAGTCTGAGTAATTCTCCTTCACCATTACAGACATTATGGTGATTGTGAGACAGAGAATATTAATAAAACAACTATTCCGTAACTTCTGATGTTCACACTAGTTTGAGATAGATTTCTATTTATATTCATGTACATCCATATCACAGCTCATAAAAATAACCACAATTAAACAAGATTTAGTTCACTACTTCATTCTTGCTGTGTTGGGTTAATTTCACAGAGTATGCAAATTCAAACATTTATGTTGAACAGAGAATTGTATTTAAGACATGTTCTATCCTGCAGTTAAATGCTATATTTACAGGTATGTAAGAATGCAACATTTGGCAATCTTCCAAACTTTTGTGATTCATATTATATATATATGGTTGAATTGTTAGAAAATTAGTACAGAGTCAGAGACTGATAACAATGTTATGGTGTAAGTACAGTGTCAGATTGGTAACTGTGTTATGGCGTTATATATTGAACGTGATCAAATGTCAAATTGTTAAGACATTTATATTATAAACCTGGAGAGAAACATAAGTACAAAGAATTAAGTTGTTTGTTTATTGTTACAACACATGTTCTTTGCTGGGTTAATGGCTACCTACCTGATATTAACAGCTGAAAATCTCATTGTATACAATACCTTCTATCATAACAAAGTGCTTAAGTTTTACATAAACCAATTTAGTATTGAGGAACATAATCCATGCCAGTCAAACTTGGCATAGATACCAGTAGTATCTACTGTAGGATATTTTGACATTGTAGTATCTACTGTAGGATATTTTGACATTGTAGTATCAAATGTGGCTCTAATGTTTAAAGACAGGATTAGGTGACATTATAGATTTTGGCTATCCTGTTTAGGATTTTTTTTTTGCTCCCAAAGACTTTTAAATTATTTGGTTTTCAGATATGTTGGCTTTGAGCGTACCTGATGAATGTTATTCCAGAAATGCTTGTGCACACTGAATTGGATATCTGTCAGTAAGATTAGAGAATTATATCTGATAGGGAATAATCCTACAATTATCTACTAGGTTGATGCTATCAACTCTCCGTGATGTTATGTTTTAGTTGTATGTATGATATGCCTGCACTGTTAATTTATTAAGTAGGACAGATTTTCATGGAATATTTATTAATATTAAGAATATTGGCTGTTAATTTGGTAGAAAAAACTATTTCTACTTTTATAGTATTTCACAATGATCATCAGATATCAGTAGTCCCCCACCATCCCCGTAGATGAACTTTAGGGTTGTGTTCTGTCTGTCTGTCAGATTTATGTTTCCACCTGTTACTGGAAAGTGGTTTGAGATCATGAGCTTATATTTTGTAGTTGAGTAGTGCATAAATATAGGGCTGACACATTCAAATCAGTTTTTTCAAGATAGCCAAACGGCAGTCATTTTGATGACATTTTATCAATGTATTTGTATGTTAGTTACTCCATCTGTAACTGGAAGATCATGAGTTTATATTCTGTAGTAATAAATTAAGGACTGACGGAATATATTTTTGTCCCCAGACACTTCGTCGAAGGGGTCTATAGCAATGAGTTACGTCCGTCATGAATTTGTTTTCGGGTGATAACTTGTGAGCAAAAGTCAGATGTGTGGTATAACTTTTCGACACTTCTTACTGAAGTTATAACAGAATAATTTCAATATTTGAACTTACAAAGTAACCTTGGCATCGGGGGCCAGTGGCCAACAGCCTTTTATTTAAATAGACCAAGATGGCCATGAACAACAACCACTTTGATGGCATTTTATTCACATTATTTACGTTTCCTTCATGTCGAACAGTAGAGGACGTGGATCACATGGCAATACTTATCTCAGTTGTTTAGACAAGTTCAACTGTATTTTTCTATTAAAGCTAACTTTTGATCTAATTATTGAAACTCTATCAGTAACCTAGAAGATGAATATCATTATTTATATGGGATACTTACTTTTATATAATCGACTCTATAACTGGGTTTATTGAGTATAAATAATTGATCTTGTTAAGATAAATTGCATATTTATGACTTTAGAGCTCCATCTGTGAACTATAGTACTCCACATTCAGAGGAAGATTTTATGATATCTAAGATATCATTTCCTGCTGGAATTTAATACATTTCTGTAAAAAAAAGTTATGTACTTTATATAAGTTCAATAATTTTTCTTTTGGGAAATAAATGAGAATTCTTAAAACAGTATTTATTGGTTATTTTTATACAATTAAAGTCTTTTGTTGAGGTCAATGCGAGTTTTTATGGACCTTAAAAATTATATTCACCGAAGCCCTTAGGCTGAGGTGAATATTGATTTGTAAGGTCCATAAAAACTTATATTGACCGATACAAAAGACTGTAATTGTTTTATTACATTAAACGAAAACGAAAGTGAAACCAAGTCAATACGAGTTTTAATCAAACAATATATCAAATTTTACGGAATGTCAGGTGACAACATGATAGCCAATAAAATTGCTTAAATAAAATCATTATGTAATAAAAGATAGTAATGATTTTGTATAACAGTTATATAAAAAAAAATTCCTGTGAAAATAATATTTTTTTATTTACCTGGTGAGATTGATCAATAAAGAATTACATGTATTGTAATGATTTTCATTTGATAATTTACATATATATTGTTATATAAAGGTTAATAACACTGAGATATTAACGAATATCAAATTGATAACCAGTCATAAAAATACATTAATTTTGTCTGATAGAAATTCTGTCTGTATGGTGATATTATAGCAACTGTATGACACACATACAGTATGAATGTAGCTACATCTGAGGAGAAGTACAGGGAAGAGACAGACACAATAGTAAGAACAGTACAAATAACTAGTTTAATCCTGCCACATTTTGTGCCTGTCCCAAGCCAGAACCTGGATTTGCAACCCCATGTGTCATGGTCTTTTTTGTGTTTTGCACATTGAGGTGAGAGGTGATTGTTCGTTTTGTTGATATTGGTGGAATTGTTGACTATCACTGTTTAAACTTTCTTATCATAACTAACATACAGTTTTAATATACACAAGCCAGAAATGGCCAGAAGACACATGGAAAGCAAAAAGATCAATTAGAAATTGATGGAAAAAACAGTTGAATATGTGTTATTGAACTCAAAATGATCGTCATTCGTGATCAAATCTGTATAAAATTTGTCAATATAGATGTTTGTTAAACTGGCACTACCTCAAATAACATTTTATTTTCCTTTCATATAAACAAGATCATCTCTGCCATGAGTAAAGTCATCTGGGAATTCATTGAAAATAATATGATGCTACTTCCTGACCAGTCAACACCTTGAGTAAAATGTCCATCAACCACAATGGTTGACCACATCTGTGTAACATAGAATATAAAAACTTGTATGAATATTTCTCCAGTGTGTTTCATTATTGTTAGAAGTCTAATAATCTTCAACTATTGCTTCAGTAATATTCAAAGGATTTTTGTTTAACTCTTTGATACTGTGTGCTTAGACGAGAAACAGCAAATACCAATTTTATTGTCTTTAGTTTGATCGGACTACGACTCGAACCATAATCTACTGTGCTAAAGACAAGCACGCTAACCATAATAAATATACCTTGATGTGGTTCAAATTAGCTGTCAATGGTCCTTGCTTGAGTAAAATGCTGACCCCCACATAAAGCATGGTGAGCAGCATTGTAATGAATGGTGAGTCTTAATCTTGATCTTTATACATAATATATTTACTCTTCATAATTGATCAATTATTATTAGGTAAGGGATACAGGTTTATGTCAGCCTCTGGTCATGCATGAAAAAAACAACTTGTATTTGTTAAAACTAAGAGAAATGGCATCAAATTTACTGCTGAAAACTTTACAGATATGGAATGTTGCCAAGTTACTGTAAAATGTATTTATTTGATATTAATCTGATATTTGCATATTTATCTGAATTTGTCTGTGATAATAAAGTTATTATATGTAAATAATATTTATGACAGACCAGATCCAAATCCCTCCCCAAGCAACGGCTGTCAGAATAAATAAGATCTGTAATGACTGAATGTTGAGGATATTCTCCAGAGAATTATCGTTGTAAACCAATACTGATCAATTCATGTACAACCTTTTGCTCTTTATCTTTCTTTTACTTCTTGATTAAGTAATATAATTATACGTATCTTAATTCTCTTTAGTAATTATCTAATATTGTAATTAAGGGGGTTAATTTTATTGTACCTGTAGTTCTTGATTTAGGAGTCACATTGACCAGTTGTACTATACTGTGAATGGGAGGACGACTTGTTTTACTATTCTGTGAGTGATGAGGCTTTATTAACCAATTTTCTATTCTGTGCTGTGAGTGGGAGGCTTATTTTTGGCCTGTCTTACTATACTATGAGTGGGTGATACATTGATCAGTTTTCTATACAATTAGTGGAAGGCTAATTGACCTGTTGACTGTCCTGGGAGTGGAAGGCTTATTGACCCAATGACTGTCCTGGGGGTGGAAGGCTTATTGACATGTTGATTGTCCTGGGAGTGGAAGGCTTGTTGACCTGTTGACTGTCCTGGGAGTGGAAGGCTTGTTGACCAGTTGACTGTCCTGGGAGTGGAAGGCTTATTGACCTGTTGACTGTCCTGGGAGTGGAGGGCTTCTTGACCTGTTGACTGTCATGGGAGAGGAAGGCTTATTGACCCGTTGACTGTCGTGGGAGTGGAAGGCTTATTGACCTGTTGACTGTTCTGGGAGTGGAAGGCTTATTGACCTGTTGATTGTCCTAGGAGTGGAAGGCTTATTGACCTGTTGACTGTCCTGGGAGTGGAAGGCTTATTGATCTGTTGACTGTCCTGGGAGTGGAAGGCTTATTGACCTGTTGACTGTCCTGTGAGTGGAAGGCTTATTGACCTGTTGGCTGTCCTGGGAGTGGAAGGCTTGTTGACCTGTTGATTGTCCTGGGAGTGGAAGGCTTGTTGACTGTCCTGGGAGTGGAAGGCTTATTGACCTGTTGACTGTCCTGGGAGTGGAAGGCTTATTGATCTGTTGACTGTCCTGGGAGTGGAAGGCTTATTGTCCTGTTGATTGTCCTGGGAGTGGAAGGCTTATTGTCCTGTTGACTGTCCTGGGAGTGGAAGGCTTGTTGACTGTCCTAGGAATGGAAGGCTTATTGACCTGTTGACTGTCCTGGGAGTGGAAGGCTTATTGTCCTGTTGATTGTCCTGGGAGTGGAAGGCTTATTGACCTGTTGACTGTCCTGGGAGTGGAAGGCTTGTTGACTGTCCTTGGAATGGAAGGCTTATTGACCTGTTGACTGTCCAGGGAGTGGAAGGCTTATTGACCTGTTGACTGTCCTGGGAGTGGAAGGCTTATTGTTCTGTTGATTGTCCTGGGAGTGGAAGGCTTATTGTCCTGTTGACTGTCCTGAGAGTGGAAGGCTTGTTGACTGTCCTAGGAATGGAAGGCTTATTGACCTGTTGACTGTCCTGGGAGTGGAAGGCTTATTGTCCTGTTGATTGTCCTGGGAGTGGAAGGTGTATTGACCTGTTGACTGTCCTGGGAGTGGAAGGCTTATTGTCCTGTTGATTGTCCTGGGAGTGGAGGGCTTATTGTCCTGTTGACTCCTGGGAGTGGAAGACTTGTTGACTGTCCTAGGAATGGAAGGCTTATTGACCTGTTGACTGTCCTGGGAGTGGAAGGCTTATTGTCCTGTTGATTGTCCTGGGAGTGGAAGGCTTGTTGACTGTCCTTGGAATGGAAGGTTTGTTGACCTGTTGACTGTCCTGGGAGTGGAAGGCTTATTGACCTGTTGACTGTCCTGGGAGTGGAAGGCTTATTGTCCTGTTGATTGTCCTGGGAGTGGAAGGCTTATTGTCCTGATGATTGTCCTGGGAGTGGAAGGCTTATTGACATGTTGACTGTCCTGGGAGTGGAAGGCTTATTGTCCTGTTGATTGTCCTGGGAGTGGAAGGCTTATTGTCCTGTTGATTGTCCTGGGAGTGGAAGGCTTATTGACATGTTGACTGTCCTGGGAGTGGAAGGCTTATTGACATGTTGACTGTCCTGGGAGTGGAAGGCTTATTGTCCTGTTGATTGTCCTGGGACTGGAAGGCTTATTGACATGTTGATTGTCCTGGGAGTGGAAGGCTTATTGACATGTTGATTGTCCTGGGAGTGGAAGGCTTATTGACATGTTGACTGTCCTGGGAGTGGAAGGCTTATTGTCCTGTTGATTGTCCTGGGAGTGGAAGGCTTATTGTCCTGTTGATTGTCCTGGGAGTGGAAGGCTTATTGTCCTGTTGATTGTCCTGGGAGTGGAAGGCTTATTGTCCTGTTGATTGTCCTGGGAGTGGAAGGCTTATTGACATGTTGATTGTCCTGGGAGTGGAAGGCTTATTGTCCTGTTGATTGTCCTGGGAGTGGAAGGCTTATTGTCCTGTTGATTGTCCTGGGAGTGGAAGGCTTATTGTCCTGTTGATTGTCCTGGGAGTGGAAGGCTTGTTGTCCTGTTGATTGTCCTGGGAGTGGAAGGCTTATTGACATGTTGATTGTCCTGGGAGTGGAAGGCTTATTGACATGTTGACTGTCCTGGGAGTGGAAGGCTTATTGTCCTGTTGATTGTCCTGGGAGTGGAAGGCTTATTGTCCTGTTGATTGTCCTGGGAGTGGAAGGCTTATTGTCCTGTTGATTGTCCTGGGAGTGGAAGGCTTATTGTCCTGTTGATTGTCCTGGGAGTGGAAGGCTTATTGACATGTTGATTGTCCTGGGAGTGGAAGGCTTATTGACATGTTGACTGTCCTGGGAGTGGAAGGCTTATTGTCCTGTTGATTGTCCTGGGAGTGGAAGGCTTATTGTCCTGTTGATTGTCCTGGGACTGGAAGGCTTATTGTCCTGTTGATTGTCCTGGGAGTGGAAGGCTTATTGTCCTGTTGATTGTCCTGGGAGTGGAAGGCTTATTGACCTGTTGACTGTCCTGGGAGTGGAAGGCTTATTGTCCTGTTGATTGTCCTGGGAGTGGAAGGCTTATTGACATGTTGATTGTCCTGGGAGTGGAAGGCTTATTGTCCTGTTGATTGTCCTGGGAGTGGAAGGCGTATTGACATGTTGATTGTCCTGGGAGTGGAAGGCTTATTGACATGTTGATTGTCCTGGGAGTGGAAGGCTTATTGTCCTGTTGATTGTCCTGGGAGTGGAAGGCTTATTGTCCTGTTGATTGTCCTGGGAGTGGAAGGCTTATTGTCCTGTTGATTGTCCTGGGAGTGGAAGGCTTATTGTCCTGTTGATTGTCCTGGGAGTGGAAGGCTTATTGTCCTGTTGATTGTCCTGGGAGTGGAAGGCTTATTGACCTGTTGACTGTCCTGGGAGTGGAAGGCTTATTGACCTGTTGACTGTCCTGGGAGTGGAAGGCTTGTTGACTGTCCTGGGAGTGGAAGGCTTATTGTCCTGTTGATTGTCCTGGGAGTGGAAGGCTTATTGACATGTTGATTGTCCTGGGAGTGGAAGGCTTATTGACATGTTGACTGTCCTGGGAGTGGAAGGCTTATTGTCCTGTTGATTGTCCTGGGAGTGGAAGGCTTATTGTCCTGTTGATTGTCCTGGGAGTGGAAGGCTTATTGTCCTGTTGATTGTCCTGGGAGTGGAAGGCTTATTGTCCTGTTGATTGTCCTGGGAGTGGAAGGCTTATTGACATGTTGATTGTCCTGGGAGTGGAAGGCTTATTGTCCTGTTGATTGTCCTGGGAGTGGAAGGCTTATTGTCCTGTTGATTGTCCTGGGAGTGGAAGGCTTATTGTCCTGTTGATTGTCCTGGGAGTGGAAGGCTTGTTGTCCTGTTGATTGTCCTGGGAGTGGAAGGCTTATTGACATGTTGATTGTCCTGGGAGTGGAAGGCTTATTGACATGTTGACTGTCCTGGGAGTGGAAGGCTTATTGTCCTGTTGATTGTCCTGGGAGTGGAAGGCTTATTGTCCTGTTGATTGTCCTGGGAGTGGAAGGCTTATTGTCCTGTTGATTGTCCGGGAGTGGAAGGCTTATTGACATGTTGATTGTCCTGGGAGTGGAAGGCTTATTGACATGTTGACTGTCCTGGGAGTGGAAGGCTTATTGTCCTGTTGATTGTCCTGGGAGTGGAAGGCTTATTGTCCTGTTGATTGTCCTGGGACTGGAAGGCTTATTGTCCTGTTGATTGTCCTGGGAGTGGAAGGCTTATTGTCCTGTTGATTGTCCTGGGAGTGGAAGGCTTATTGACCTGTTGACTGTCCTGGGAGTGGAAGGCTTATTGTCCTGTTGATTGTCCTGGGAGTGGAAGGCTTATTGACATGTTGATTGTCCTGGGAGTGGAAGGCTTATTGTCCTGTTGATTGTCCTGGGAGTGGAAGGCGTATTGACATGTTGATTGTCCTGGGAGTGGAAGGCTTATTGACATGTTGATTGTCCTGGGAGTGGAAGGCTTATTGTCCTGTTGATTGTCCTGGGAGTGGAAGGCTTATTGTCCTGTTGATTGTCCTGGGAGTGGAAGGCTTATTGTCCTGTTGATTGTCCTGGGAGTGGAAGGCTTATTGTCCTGTTGATTGTCCTGGGAGTGGAAGGCTTATTGTCCTGTTGATTGTCCTGGGAGTGGAAGGCTTATTGACCTGTTGACTGTCCTGGGAGTGGAAGGCTTATTGACCTGTTGACTGTCCTGGGAGTGGAAGGCTTGTTGACTGTCCTGGGAGTGGAAGGCTTATTGTCCTGTTGATTGTCCTGGGAGTGGAAGGCTTATTGACCTGTTGATTGTCCTGGGAGTGGAAGGCTTATTGTCCTGTTGATTGTCCTGGGAGTGGAAGGCTTATTGTCCTGTTGATTGTCCTGGGAGTGGAAGGCATATTGACATGTTGATTGTCCTGGGAGTGGAAGGCTTATTGTCCTGTTGATTGTCCTGGGAGTGGAAGGCTTATTGTCCTGTTGATTGTCCTGGGAGTGGAAGGCTTATTGTCCTGTTGATTGTCCTGGGAGTGGAAGGCTTATTGACATGTTGATTGTCCTGGGAGTGGAAAGCTTATTGACATGTTGATTGTCCTGGGAGTGGAAGGCTTATTGACATGTTGATTGTCCTGAGAGTGGAAAGCTTATTGACATGTTGATTGTCCTGGGAGTGGAAGGCTTATTGTCCTGTTGATTTTCCTGGGAGTGGAAAGCTTATTGACATGTTGATTGTCCTGGGAGTGGAAGGCTTATTGACATGTTGATTGTCCTGGGAGTGGAAGGCTTATTGTCCTGTTGATTGTCCTGGGAGTGGAAGGCTTATTGACATGTTGATTGTCCTGGGAGTGGAAAGCTTATTGTCCTGTTGATTGTCCTGGGAGTGGAAGGCTTATTGACATGTTGATTGTCCTGGGAGTGGAAAGCTTATTGAGAAGGTATACATCAGTGTTTGTCAGGGAGAGACATATTGACTATGACTGATTTTTACTTGCCCTTTATGTTCTAAGTTTGGAGAGAATTTCATGATGTCTGTATGTTTTTGTTTACTTTACATGTAGTGGATATATATATCCCATGATATTATTTTAATCAGTAACTCAGTACAGACATAATCATATAAAGAATTAAGTACATGTAGATTTTACTTTAGGGACAATTTCAACACTTTCAGTTATATTTGTGATTGCCACAATAAAACTTACTTGATATGTTGTTACATCATGTAGTACATATATTACCCAATGGAGATATTTATTCCAGTTATCATTGCCAGACAATAACTCAGATTTTAGATCTGCACTACACTTTAATTGAAGTATTATGACATAAAGAGTTTATGTCTTTACAATGATTACAAACAGAGGGATTCCACAGACAATGTGCTCTCAAAATAATAAAAATCAACAAAAAAATAGATTTTGCTGTGTGTCTTTCATAGCTGTATTGTGTTAGTCATTGATCTATATATAAACATGGGGTCGTCATAGTCGTGATGGTATGATAGTCGGATTTACAACTACCTGTGTAATCAGTGTCTATCACCACTAAAGTCGTGAGTTCGAACCCTGTTCATGGTGAGGTGTACTCGATACAACATATTATGAAAAAGTTTGTCAGTGACTTGCGACAGGTTGGTGGTATTCTTCGGGACTCCGGTTTCCTCCACGATATAACTGAAATATTGTTGAAAGTGGTGTTGAACACCAAGAATCAAACCAAACCATATATAAACACTGGTGTTTGTCATTGAACTATGGATACAATCTGGGTTTAGTCAATAAGCTGATAGGGCCCGGGTGGCTCAATGAGTTAGGTAGTTGGATTACCTAACAACTCATACAAGCCTATCACCAATATGGCGTAGGTTTGCACCCGGCTTTGTAAATTACAAAAAAAGGATGCACTCTACTCGCAGCCGCAAGTGATAAAGTTTACCAGTAGCTTGCCCATGGTCGGTGGTTCTCTCCAGATACTCCATCTTCTTCCACCACTACTGGTTGCCATGATATAGCTGAAATATTTCGGAAAATTGCATTAAACACAATAAATCAATTCAAATCAATAAGCTATGTGATAGACACTGGGTTTAGTCAATAACTTATGGATAAACACATTGGTTAGTCAATAATTTATGATAAACACATTGGTTAGTCAATAATTTATGGATAAACACATTGGTTAGTCAATGATTTATGGATAGACACATTGGTTAGTCAATAATGTATGATGGATAAACACTTGGGTCAGTCAATAATGTATGGATAAACACATTGGTTAGTCAATAATTTATGATAAACACATTGGTTAGTCAATAATTTATGATAAACACATTGGTTAGTCAATAATTTATGAATAAGCACATTGGTTAGTCAGTAATGTATGGATAAACACTTGGGTTAGTCAATAATGAATGGATAAACACATTGGTCAGTCAATAATTTATGATAAACACTTGGGTTAGTCAATAATGTATGGATAAACACATTGGTTAGTCAATAATTTATGATAATTCTTATATGATTTACATAATTAGAAATCCTATTCTCTGATTGGGTATAAGCGCTTATGGAGGCGGGGTTTTTGTTAGTTTATTTTTCGATAGACGATGTTCACCGGACTACTTTTTTCGTAATGTAAACAAAATGGCGGCTTGGATTCTCGATAATAAAAAAAGATAAAAGAAACAATGTTTATTGTTAATAATCAACAATTATTGTTAGATATGAAATCAAAAAATAAATGCCAATGAAAAAAAAAGCTTGTACAAAAGAATTCCGAAAAAAATACTTAAGACAACCATCTATCGACTTTGACTTTTGTAATATATCGTCGTCATCCTGTGATGTTGTTTACAAGGGACGCTGATCGACACAAGCTGGTTACTGATTTATTTTACGATTTTGTGAGCATTTTACTTGTTTGAGTAGCTAAATGCAAAATGCCATCAAATTGGAAAATATCAGTAACTTAATTACATCACCGTCTAGTTATCAATGTAGGAAAACAACTTAAACAAGGTTAGTTCATTTAGTTTTTCATGGCCGACACACATCAATGGAATGTATGCGTGCGTACTGGGGATCACCAAAGGTAAATTTTCAAAACAAATGAAAAGAAAATACTTAGTTACAGAATTATAAGGATTAAACGCATTTTTTCCGGAGTTTATTTATGTATAACCTGGACCAATTCACTCACAAACTTTCATAAAAGTCCTTCAGACTTTTATTTGTTTGTGAGTGAATTGGTCCAGGTTATACATAAATAAACTCCGGAAAAAATGCCAGACTTTTATGAAAGTTTGTGAGTGAATTGGTCCAGGTTAAACACATTGGTTAGTCAATAATTTATGGATAAACACATTGGTTAGTCAGTAATGTATGGATAAACACTTGAGTTAGTCAATAATGTATGGATAAACACATTGGGTTAGTCAATAATGTATAGATAAACACATTGGTTAGTCAATAATTTATGATAAACACATTGGTTTGTCAATAATTTATGGATAAACTTTGGGTTTAGTTAGTAATCTATGGATAGACACTGAGCTTAGTCAATAAAATGGAAAGACACTGGTCTTAGTAAATAATCTATGATTAGAACAGGGGTTAGTCAATAAGCTATGCTATGGATAGACACAGCCACTACTACAGTTAATGTTTTGGGTGATGAAAATGACTTAAAAATTGGGTGAAATGATTTTGTATATGTTTAAAAGATGAATTAAGGTGAAGAATACTGTATTATTTATTGATAGAATTATTTTTATTATCAGGATATGTAAATTCTCCTCAGAAGATGATATCAAGGGTCACATGTACACAATTTATTACTTTTGTCATGCTATCAGGATATAGACGATTATTGTATGGGGGATTGCAAAAGGGGGGGACTATTTTGATGCTGTTTATGTATTTTGTTTATTTTTATTTATAGTAGTTGACATTGGTGTTTATATTTGAGAAAATCAATGACTTTGATATTTCTTTCTTCATGTAAAGCTATTTACCTCCTATGTAAAAAAAATTGTTTATTTCAATGTTCAACTAAAGGGTTGTTCATATTGATGATAGATTAAAAAATGTTATCATATATCTATCATTACTGTTTCTTATGAAAACAATTTCTCAAGATTTGGCAAAATTACCCAAATCCGAGATGTTTTATTGATTAGCGGTAGTTTAACTTTTCATACATTTCTCATTTTTAACCTTTATGAACACATAATTTATTTGAAAACTCAATAACATGAAATTTGATACAGTTATTTAGATATAATATTTCTAACTATCATATATAACATACTTCTTGCTAATGGAAGCTATAGGATACAGTCTTAGTAGATGTAGTTCATGTTTTATCTGAAACCAAATCTGACTGGGTTGTGTTGGTTTCTTTCAGAATTATATAAACTATTTAGCCTACCCTCTATCTAAGATGACTGTCATAGCTAAACAAAATATTTGAATCCTGATTTAAGTATGAATCTTTTTTTAATGGAACATTCTGTAGAATTATATACTGGACAAGTTTTCATAAAAAGACCATTTATAAAAAGTTGAACAATACATGCTTATTGACGAGTCGCTGATGAAAGTGTAGTTATCTTAGGAAATTTTACACCTTTTTAGTTCACCTGGACCAAAGGTCCATGTGAACTATTGCCATCACTTGGCGTCTGTCGTCTGTAGTCTGTCGTCTGTCGTCTGTAAACTTTTCACATTTCAAGCTTCTTCTCCGAAACCACTTGGCCGATTGGAACCGAACTTAGCAGGAATGTTCCTTGGATGGTCCTCTACAAAGTTACTGTTTTTCGTTCCAGTCGGATATTCAATATGGCTGCCAGGGCCAATAATATGCTCTGATTGGCTGAAATTTCAAAGATCTTCTTCTCCGAAACTAATGAACTGACTGAACCCAAACTGTAAAGGAATGATCATTGGAATGTCCTTTACCAAGTTACTGTTTTTTATGCCGATCGGAAATCCAAGATGGCCACCATCGCAGGACATAGATTAACATTGGACCCTATGGGAAAATGTTCAAATGCCTTCTTCTCAGAAACTACAAATATGATTAAAGCCAAACTGTACATGAATGTTCATTGGATGGTCCTCTACAATCTTAAGGTTTTTTGTTCCGATATGAAATTCAAAATGGCGGCTACGGCAGGACTTAGTTTAACATTGGACCCTATGGGAAAAATGTTTCAAAATGCTTCTTCTCTGAAACCACTTGGACAGTTGAAACCAAACTGCCCAGGAATGATCATTGGAAGGTCCTCTACAAATTTAAGGTTTTTTATGCCGGTCGGAAATCCAAGATGGCCACCACCGCAGGACATAGATTAACATTGGACCCTATGGGAAAATGTTCAAATGCCTTCTTCTCAGAAACTACAAATATGATTAAAGCCAAACTGTACATGAATGTTCATTGGATGGTCCTCTACAAACTTTACGTTTTTTGTTCCGATATGAAATTCCAAATGGCGGCTACGGCAGGACTTAGTTTAACATTGGACCACCCTATGGGAAAAATGTTTCAAAATGCTTCTTCTCTGAAACCACTTGGACAGTTGAAACCAAACTGCCCAGGAATGATCATTGGAAGGTCCTCTACAAATTTTCTGTTTTTTATGCCGGTCGGAAATCCAAGATGGCCACCACCGCAGGACATAGATTAACATTGGACCCTATGGGAAAATGTTCAAATGCCTTCTTCTCAGAAACTACAAATATGATTAAAGCCAAACTGTACATGAATGTTCATTGGATGGTCCTCTACAATCTTAAGGTTTTTTGTTCCGATATAAAATTCAAAATGGCGGCTACGGCAGGACTTAGTTTAACATTGGACCCTATGGGAAAAATGTTTCAAAACGCTTCTTCTCTGAAACCACTTGGATAATTGAAACCAAACTGCCCAGGAATGATCATTGGAAGGTCCTCTACAAGGTGTGTGTTTTTTATGCCGATCGGAAATCCAAGATGGCCACCACCGCAGGACATAGATTAACATTGGACCCTATGGGAAAATGTTCAAATGCCTTCTTCTCAGAAACTACAAATATGATTAAAGCCAAACTGTACATGAATGTTCATTGGATGGTCCTCTACAAACTTTACGTTTTTTGTTCCGATATGAAATTCAAAATGGCGGCTACGGCAGGACTTAGTTTAACATTGGACCCTATGGGGGAAATGTTTGAAAACGCTTCTTCTCTGAAACCACTAGAACAGTTGAAACCAAACTGCCCAGGAATGATCATTGGAAGGTCCTCTACAAATTTTATGTTTTTTATGCCGATCGGAAATCCAAGATGGCCGCCACCACAATACATAGATTAACATTGGACCCTATGGGAAAATGTTCAAATGCCTTCTTCTCAGAAACTACAAATATTATTAAAGCCAAACTGTACATGAATGTTCATTGAATGGTCCTCTACAAAATATACGTTTTTCATTCTGATATGAAATTCAAAATGGCGGCTACGGCAGGACTTAGTTTAACATTGGACCCTATGGGGAAAATGTTTCAAAATGCTTCTTCTCTGAAACCACTTGGACAGTTGAAACCAAACTGCCCAGGAATGATCATTGGAAGGTCCTGTTTTTTATGCCGATCGGAAATCCAAGATGGCTGCCACCACAGGTCATAGTATTAACACAGAACCATATGGGGAAAATACAGAAATATATTCTTCTCTGAAGCTATTGCACTGATTGAACCTAAACTGTGCATCAATCATTGGAAGGTCCTTTACAAACTTTGTGTTTTTTATGTTGATCGTAATTCCAAGATGACGCAGGACATAGTTTTTACATAGGACCAATTGTTTTTTTTTATTACCAGGTGAACGATACAGGCTCTTGAGAGCCTCTGGTTCAATATTAATATGACAAATAATTATGATATTTAAATATTTCTTCTTCTTCCAGTATAGGAACCAGATTCATGAAATGCCAAACATGTTTCAGATCTCTGGTAAAGTCAAGCATCATTAGTCTTTATTTTATTAACCCTGATTTCTTTCTTCATTTAAAATCAACAATATTGAAATTTAAAGTCTCAGAGATTTTATGCTTTTTAGGATCATGGTAAATTAATGTGACAGTGTTTCTGTAATGATTTTTCTCGTCAACCTTATCGTGAAGACGACACAATGATTCCCTAAAGAAATTCATGTCAGTAAGAAAGTGATTAGCAATAGGTCTATTTATGTAGAATGATGTTTTTCAGTAGAATTTTTGTAGTAGTTCTAAAGGTTTTGTAGGAATTTATGTTTTAAATGTATTTTGTTCTATTTTTGATACAAATGTACTTTTATTGTTGCCAGGGGTAATGCTCCCAAGAAACGGATTAAAGAGGAAGACAGCTATAACAGAATTAAATCTTAATTATAAAACTAGAATTATTCAAATTACAAATGATAGATCCTGACACTTACAAATTAAGTTAAAATGGCAGCAATGTTTTCTTAAGTTTTACAAATTACAAAATTAAGATTCCCTCTTGTTTGATGTACTTTATTGTTTTGTCCTTTATTTGATAAGGAGAAGCCTTGTGCTTTGTCATACAATAATATAAGTTTCCTTTATATATATATGGATGATAAGGAGAAGCCTTGTGCTTTGTCATACAATAATATAAGCTTCCTTTATATATATGGATGATAAGGAGAAGCCTTGTGCTTTGTCATACAATAATATAAGTTTCCTTTATATATATATGGATGATAAGGAGAAGCTTTGTGCTTTGTCATACAATAATATAAGTTTCCTTTATATATATATGGATGATAAGGAGAAGCCTTGTGCTTTGTCATACAATAATATAAGTTTCCTTTATATATATATGGATGATAAGGAGAAGCCTTGTGCTTTGTCATACAATAATATAAGCTTCCTTTATATATATATGGATGATAAGGAGAAGCCTTGTGCTTTGTCATACAATAATATAAGTTTCCTTTATATATATATGGATGATAAGGAGAAGCCTTGTGCTTTGTCATACAATAATATAAGTTTCCTTTATATATATATGGATGATAAGGAGAAGCCTTGTGCTTTGTCATACAATAATATAAGCTTCCTTTATATATATATGGATGATAAGGAGAAGCCTTGTGCTTTGTCATACAATAATATAAGTTTCCTTTATATATATATGGATGATAAGGAGAAGCCTTGTGCTTTGTCATACAATAATATAAGCTTCCTTTATATATATATGGATGATAAGGAGAAGCCTTGTGCTTTGTCATACAATAATATAAGTTTCCTTTATATATATATGGATGATAAGGAGAAGCCTTGTGCTCTGTCATGCAATAATATAAGTTTCCTTTATATATATATGGATGATAAGGAGAAGCCTTGTGCTTTGTCATACAATAATATAAGCTTCTTTATATATATATATATGGATGATAAGGAGAAGCCTTGTGCTTTGTCATACACTAATATAAGTTTCCTTTATATATATATGGATGATAAGGAGAAGCCTTGTGCTTTGTCATACAATAATATAAGTTTCCTTTATATATATATGGATGATAAGGAGAAGCCTTGTGCTTTGTCATACAATAATATAAGTTTCCTTTATATATATATGGATGATAAGGAGAAGCCTTGTGCTTTGTCATACAATAATATAAGTTTCCTTTATATATATATATGGATGATAAGGAGAAGCCTTGTGCTCTGTCATACAATAATATAAGCTTCCTTTATATATATATGGATGATAAGGAGAAGCCTTGTGCTTTGTCATACAATAATATAAGTTTCCTTTATATATATATGGATGATAAGGAGAAGCCTTGTGCTTTGTCATACAATAATATAAGTTTCCTTTATATATATGGATGATAAGGAGAAGCCTTGTGCTCTGTCATACAATAATATAAGCTTCCTTTATATATATATGGATGATAAGGAGAAGCCTTGTGCTTTGTCATGCAATAATATAAGTTTCCTTTATATATATATGGATGATAAGGAGAAGCCTTGTGCTTTGTCATGCAATAATATAAGCTTCCTTTATATATATATGGATGATAAGGAGAAGCCTTGTGCTCTGTCATGCAATAATATAAGCTTCCTTTATATATATATGGATGATAAGGAGAAGCCTTGTGCTTTGTCATACAATAATATAAGTTTCCTTTATATATATATGGATGATAAGGAGAAGCCTTGTGCTTTGTCATACAATAATATAAGCTTCCTTTATATATATATGGATGATAAGGAGAAGCCTTGTGCTTTGTCATACAATAATATAAGTTTCCTTTATATATATATATGGATGATAAGGAGAAGCCTTGTGCTTTGTCATACAATAATATAAGTTTCCTTTATATATATATATGGATGATAAGGAGAAGCCTTGTGCTTTGTCATACAATAATATAAGCTTCCTTTATATATATATGGATGATAAGGAGAAGCCTTGTGCTTTGTCATACAATAATATAAGTTTCCTTTATATATATATGGATGATAAGGAGAAGCCTTGTGCTTTGTCATACAATAATATAAGCTTCCTTTATATATATATGGATGATAAGGAGAAGCCTTGTGCTTTGTCATACAATAATATAAGTTTCCTTTATATATATATGGATGATAAGGAGAAGCCTTGTGCTTTGTCATACAATAATATAAGCTTCCTTTATATATATATGGATGATAAGGAGAAGCCTTGTGCTTTGTCATACAATAATATAAGTTTCCTTTATATATATATGGATGATAAGGAGAAGCCTTGTGCTTTGTCATACAATAATATAAGCTTCCTTTATATATATATGGATGATAAGGAGAAGCCTTGTGCTTTGTCATACAATAATATAAGTTTCCTTTATATATATATATGGATGATAAGGAGAAGCCTTGTGCTCTGTCATACAATAATATAAGTTTCCTTTATATATATATGGATGATAAGGAGAAGCCTTGTGCTTTGTCATACAATAATATAAGTTTCCTTTATATATATATATGGATGATAAGGAGAAGCCTTGTGCTCTGTCATACAATAATATAAGTTTCCTTTATATATATATATATGGATGATAAGGAGAAGCCTTGTGCTGTGTCATACAATAATATAAGTTTCCTTTATATATATATGGATGATAAGGAGAAGCCTTGTGCTCTGTCATACAATAATATAAGTTTCCTTTATATATATATGGATGATAAGGAGAAGCCTTGTGCTCTGTCATACAATAATATAAGTTTCCTTTATATATATATGGATGATAAGGAGAAGCCTTGTGCTCTGTCATACAATAATATAAGCTTCCTTTATATATATATGGATGATAAGGAGAAGCCTTGTGCTTTGTCATACAATAATATAAGTTTCCTTTATATATATATATGGATGATAAGGAGAAGCCTTGTGCTTTGTCATACAATAATATAAGTTTCCTTTATATATATATATGGATGATAAGGAGAAGCCTTGTGCTTTGTCATACAATAATATAAGTTTCCTTTATATATATATGGATGTTAAGGAGAAGCCTTGTGCTCTGTCATACAATAATATAAGTTTCCTTTATATATATATGGATGATAAGGAGAAGCCTTGTGCTCTGTCATACAATAATATAAGTTTCCTTTATATATATATGGATGATAAGGAGAAGCCTTGTGCTTTGTCATACACTAATATAAGTTTCCTTTATATATATATGGATGATAAGGAGAAGCCTTGTGCTTTGTCATACAATAATATAAGTTTCCTTTATATATATATGGATGATAAGGAGAAGCCTTGTGCTCTGTCATACAATAATATAAGTTTCCTTTATATATATGGATGATAAGGAGAAGCCTTGTGCTCTGTCATACAATAATATAAGTTTCCTTTATGTATATATATGGATGATAAGGAGAAGCCTTGTGCTCTGTCATACAATAATATAAGTTTCCTTTATATATATGGATGATAAGGAGAAGCCTTGTGCTCTGTCATACAATAATATAAGTTTCCTTTATATATATATGGATGATAAGGAGAAGCCTTGTGCTTTGTCATACAATAATATAAGCTTCCTTTATATATATATGGATGATAAGGAGAAGCCTTGTGCTTTGTCATACAATAATATAAGTTTCCTTTATATATATATGGATGATAAGGAGAAGCCTTGTGCTTTGTCATACAATAATATAAGTTTCCTTTATATATATATGGATGATAAGGAGAAGCCTTGTGCTTTGTCATACAATAATATAAGTTTCCTTTATATATATATGGATGATAAGGAGAAGCCTTGTGCTTTGTCATACAATAATATAAGTTTCCTTTATATATATATGGATGATAAGGAGAAGCCTTGTGCTTTGTCATACAATAATATAAGTTTCCTTTATATATATATGGATAATAAGGAGAAGCCTTGTGCTTTGTCATACAATAATATAAGCTTCCTTTATATATATATGGATGATAAGGAGAAGCCTTGTGCTTTGTCATACAATAATATAAGTTTCCTTTATATATATATGGATGATAAGGAGAAGCCTTGTGCTTTGTCATACAATAATATAAGTTTCCTTTATATATATATGGATGATAAGGAGAAGCCTTGTGCTTTGTCATACAATAATATAAGTTTCCTTTATATATATATGGATGATAAGGAGAAGCCTTGTGCTTTGTCATACAAGAATATAAGTTTCCTTTATATATATATGGATGATAAGGAGAAGCCTTGTGCTCTGTCATACACTAATATAAGTTTCCTTTATATATATATGGATGATAAGGAGAAGCCTTGTGCTCTGTCATACAATAATATAAGTTTTCTTTATATATATATGGATTCTTGTAAATATTTGTACATTGTTTTGCACATGTTGAAGGCAAAATGGCCACTATAATTGTTTGACTGTTTTGGATAATGATGGATTATTTTATATTTTTTGCTGTATTATTGATAAATATCATTTTTTGGAATTCTTGTTAAAATATTCTTTTTCCAGTGTTTAAAACTAAATAATGCAAATTGTAGATTGTATTATATTAATAGATTAGTGTTTATCGTCACTTTCTACAATTTAAGAAGCCTCTTTACATTTGAAATTATTTTACCTACTACATTTTTTTTTTGTATAAAATATTAAGTTTCTCAAGTCTGTGAAATCATATAATTTCAAATATGGCCACCAAGGCTTACAAAAAACATGACTGCCAAAACAGCATTAAAGTTTTGATTCAAGCTGTCTGTATCTTAGAAACCACAGGCCCTGCTTCAATTGTAACCTTAGGATTGCTTGACCTAATATTATACAATTATAGTCTTTTGTTGAGGTCAATACGAGTTTTTATGGACCATTAAAACGATATTCACCGAAGCCTTTTAGGCTGAGGTGAATTAATGATTTTTAAGATCCATAAAAACTCATATTGACCGATACAAAAGACTGTAATTGTTTTATTACATTAAGCAAAAACAATATCAAATTTTACGGAATGTCAGGTGACAGCATGAATAAGTGAGTGATTGTTGTTTAACACCAATTCAGCAATTTTTCAGCTATATTATGGTGACCCCAAATTTGTGAAATCAATAGAATTTCAAATATGGTCACCAAGACTTTATAAGAAATGGCTTACATGCTGCATTGAAGTTTTGGTGCAAGCTGTAATTCAGAAACCATTGGAAATACTTTACTTGAACTTTAGGATTACTTGACCTACATCCATTTAACCTGTTTATTTTACCTATCCCAGAGGGAGGATGGGATCCTGTGAGCCATTATAGCCATTATATTGTGTCTGTCCTAGAGGGACAGATGGGGTGCCAAGACTCAGATTTCTGTCATTTCTGTGTTAGAAAAATTTGAGGTTTGCTTCAACAGTTCATCTTGTTATTGTTGTTGGTTAAATTATTGACCGCTACTGATTAACTTTTTATTTTCAGCCCACAGACATCTGTCTTCTTACAATACCAATTATTTTTCCAAATGCAGCCAGACCAGAAAACATATAACATCAGAATCATTTTATATATATATTTACAACTTTTTTTCTTTTTCAGTTATTTTACCAAGACTAGCCGCCATGGCATTAGCTAACAACCATGTGACAGATGACAAGAGGAAGAGAGAAATAGCTTTAGAATTATTTGAAGCTTACAGTTCCATGTCATGTTGTGGTATCCTTTAGTTCTCTATTGCTCAATGTTGAGTGGCCTTAGTGGCAGAGTGATTAGGGTGTTGACTTCTGACCATAAGCCTAACACCAGTAATGTGAGTTTGCACCCCTATACACACCTTAAGATTTAATGTGTCAAGACATCTACCACCACCATGAGGGTTTCATAGATCAGGTCTTATAACTGCCCAGGCTTTCCTCACCTAATAAGTCTGGTATATTTATCTAAATCACTGTCAGAAAAGTTAGAAGATACCAAAGGGGGTCATTAGAAGACATAGATGGAAGGACAGAAAATACAAGGGCCAAAAGAAAGAGGACAAAAAAGACTAATACCCATACACCAAACACTACTCAGAAAACTAAAGATTGAGTAACATGAACCCTACACAAGTGCTCCAGAAGAGTAAGCAGTTCTTCTTTCACCACTTGTACCAGTCGTGTTGAGCAACATGAACCCCACCCAAGTGCTCCAGAAGAGTAAGCAGTTCTTGTTTCACCACTTATACCAGTCGTGTTGAGCAACATGAACCCTACACAAGTGCTCCAGAAGAGTAAGCAGTTCTTGTTTCACCACTTGTACCAGTCGTGTTGAGCAACATGAACCCCACCCAATTGTCCAGAAGAGTAAGCAGTTCTTGTTTCACCACTTATACCAGTCGTGTTGAGCAACATGAACCCTACACAAGTGCTCCAGAAGAGTAAGCAGTTCTTGTTTCACCACTTGTACCAGTCGTGTTGAGCAACATGAACCCTACACAAGTGCTCCAGAAGAGTAAGCAGTTCTTGTTTCACCACTTGTACCAGTCGTGTTGAGCAACATGAACCCTACACAAGTGCTCCAGAAGAGTAAGCAGTTCTTGTTTCACCACTTGTACCAGTCGTGTTGAGCAACATGAACCCTACACAAGTGCTCCAGAAGAGTAAGCAGTTCTTGTTTCACCACTTGTACCAGTCGTGTTGAGCAACATGAACCCCACCCAAGTGCTCCAGAAGAGTAAGCAGTTCTTGTTTCACCACTTGTACCAGTCGTGTTGAGCAACATGAATCCCACCCAAGTGTTCCAGAAGAAAAAGCAGTTCTTCTTTCACCACTTGTACCAGTCATGTTACTCTTGTTAAATATTCCTGTATTAAGACATGAACAAGGAAATTAGTTATTGTTACACTTCTCTCACATCAGTTACTCATTAATTTTTTCTGTATAAGCAGAAAAATATTAATTCTCATCTTCAGGGGTAAAGAACAATTTTTAGAGTGTATTGACGTGTCTTACCTATTAAATTCATTTCATACTTCAGAGAGGTCAAGTAACTAGTAGGGATCGTAAACAAGAGAGAAAAAAGGCAATCAACACTAAATTTTAACACTAATTAAAGTAAACAAATAAATCGTGATGTTCAATGTGTTTTGCTTTAAAGATTTATGAGATTTATGAATTGTTTTCGAGCCAGCTAATGTTTTTCTTCTGTTTTGCCCATCAATCATAAAGGCCATCAGTCCATCACTGTGACTTAGTTTAACATACAATCATATATACAGAAACAAATGAAGTACTTTAACACAAACTGTACTTGAAAGACCAGTGGATGGTCCTGTACACAGTTTGTATTGATTGGAAATTCAAGATGCCCACTACAGCATGACATAGGATAATACAGACAAATTATCAGCAAATGTACACCCCTATTAAGAGGGTTTGTATCATCACAGGAGGTATCTTTTATTGATGTACACTGAGATGAAAGCAATAAGATATCCTCACGTTTTATCCTAGCCCTCTGTTATAAAAATGAACTTTTCAATGTCGATTTATTTAAAGACTACACAATGATTTTACATGAAACTCTCAATTAAATAAAAAAAATACCAGAATGTGTCAAAACAAAATTATATCACTCTGTTTGAATAATCGTTTTGATTTAAATTGTAATTGTTTTCAATCATAAATCCTGAGGATTCCATCTGTTTTCACCTCATGCAAATTATTTATCAATTAATATCGTGGTCGCAGATTTGTAAATAACTTGTATCATGTATGGTTCTTTACAAATTTAGTTTTCTGTGATATTTGCAATAGATTGTTTATCAAATAGCTAGAGAGGAACCTAAGGTAAATCTATGTGACAATTCTAAATTTTAAAACAAGTCCCTTAAAATTGATAATGCTATATATGACTTTTCAGAAAATTTTACTGCCTTGATATTCTAAAGTAAAAAAAATGGTTTGTTTCACAAACTTTAGTGATTTTACTGGTAATAAGATTTAAAACAAGATTAGGCCAAAAAAAAAATATGTGTGTTTACGGTCACCCGACCCACCCTATTTTTCAGCCGCCGACCCTAACCTTTTTTATCAGCAATTATTCCACCCTAATTTTTGCTAACGACCCTATCAATTTTTACACAGAATTCGGATAACCATTTGTGTTGTTTAATCAGCAGCAATGTTTTATTTATTCAACCGCTAGTTTTTTGTCGAAATTGAGAGCAAAGAAGGTATAAAAACTGTGTAACTCGTCATAAAACAAATGACGGCTTACCGGAAATTTCGAAAATGGAATACCGGAATCAGATTCCGGAACCGGGCACGACTATTTCCGGTTTTGCCGATAGTCTAAAAAAAAAAAAAAAAAAAATTAATGCCGACCGACCGACCCTAGATTTTTTTGACATGTGACAGTAAACACACATATATTTTTTTTGGCCTTACTATGTAATGTAATTCTAAAAAATATTGATAAGTTTTTATGAATAAGATGGCAGTAGAAAATAGCATTTTCTTAACACACCTAACTAGTAAATATTCAAGACACATCAACACTAGATATTACATTTCAACACTTTTTATTGCAGACATAAGTTACCATCAATAATCATTATATAAAAACTTGGTTAATTTACTTGTAAAAAACACATTTGCATTCTTTATTTAATATGTGTTAAAGGAGAATAACTCTAATATTGTTTGGTGGTTCTATTATAGTGTACTTTATAAAAATGTTATTTGTAAACTATTAAATAATATTCTATTCCTGACTGAATCCAAAATTTTGAAATACTTAATTCAATTATTGGTCAACGTTCAATTGTTTTGGAGCAATCAGTTCATTTTGGTGCTTATTTTAGATTCTGAAATGATAAATGCAAATACCAGGAATACAAGTAACAAATTGATTTCAAGGTTTACTGAGAACGGTTGAGCTTTCATTGTCTGAAACATCATTATAAACTTTAACATCTCGTCAGTAATGAGTGACCAGTTAGTAAGAGAGACGATGTTACCAGGGTTACGGTGTTTACAACAGGACATGATTCAGATTGCCCCGGAACATGATGAAGTTATACAGTCAATGATCAAAGATTATGAGACTAAGATGGAACTTTCAAGATCTGACAGGTAGACTTATATTTACTTCTAATCATTGCCATGGATACAAAATTTAACATGTTCTTGATTGACATATCTAAGGGCCTTTCCTTGGTGTCTTTCTTCCATTGTACATATTCAATATTTTTAAGCCAAACATTTAAAAGATGGACTCCAACAATACCTCTAATAATGATCTGTCCATAATATTACTGTAACTGATACAGAAGTCCAATATGTACCTTTATCATTATTTTATGATATATATTTTCAATTTGGGGGGGGTCCACCATCATGCATTAGTATCAAAAACTTTTAAGTGTATGTGAGAGGTCTAAATGAATACAAGAAATATCTATTTACTAGTACCGGGGGAAAAAATTAAATTGAAGGAACATGACTTTTATTATTGCTATTCATCATATCACAATCACTATGTGTGTTTGGTAATAAAATGTAATTTATTGTTTCTTATAAAAGGAAGTTTGAAAAGTGATGGTCAACATTTCCACCAATATCAGTAAAAAGAACAATCACCTCTCACCTCAAATCACTGAACATAAAAAAGACCATGACATGTGATGTTGGAAATCCACAAAAATGTGGCTTGGTTAAATGGGATAGCAACCCTGATCACTCCTACACACCCTTTGATAAATGAATCTCCAATGGCATAACAGATATAAACAAAAGATAGAAATCCTGCACAGATTAGTTTCTACTCAAAAAGACCGCATACGATAACAAAAATGAATGACAACATCAACATGGACAGTACAATATCAGGGTCAATTAATGCTCGTAGTTAACTGACTCCTAGCTAGGAAGGTAGAATCTGTTGGTTAAAGACCCTTACTCTTAGGACAAAATAATCATAACTGATACTTCTAACAGAAATTGAAAGTCATGATGTAATTTTTGTAACAAACTCAGTAATTATTTGTCTCTGTTTATTTCAGAAGTTCAAGTTTTGGACAGTTAGGTAATACTTCTGGATCTGATGATATGAAATCTCGTGTGATGAGCAAATTCAAAGATACAAACTTGTCTAATATATTTACTAGAAAGAAATAAATATGAGGATTTAATACACCAACACCTAAATCAAGGAGGCTCTGTGTTGAGAAGAGATCTGTTGTACAAGCCATGCACATTCATCAGATTTTGATATTACAGTCAAACCTGTATATAAAGTACACTCAAGAGAATCTGAAAATGTGTCCTTTATGTGCAGTTACTCTTTATATACAGGTTAAAATTATATGCACTATTCATTAATTGGCAAAATGAGGGTGCCTTTTGTAGACAGTGATTGGTTATATAGAGGTACCCTTTATAGACAGTGATTTGCTATTTAGAGGTGCCCTTTGTAGACAGTGATTTGTTATATAGAGGTGCCCTTTGTAGAGAGTAATTTGTTATATAGAGGTGCCCTTTGTAGACAGTGATTTGTTATATAGAGGTGCCATTGAAGCAGGTTAAAATATCATTATCTATTTTGTCTAAATACTTTTTTATAGTTAGGATACAAGAACATAAATTCTACAATTTTCTGTTTTATATAATTTGAGAGATATAGTGTCTATTTTATCAAAAATCTTAATCTGTGTTTTATAGCAATCTCATACAATGATATTGGTGTATTCTAACTGTACAAGCTCATACAATGATATTGGTATATTATAAATGTGAGACAAGCTCAAGGATGTTTTATTATACCCCCCGCAATGAAGTTGTAGGGGGGTATACTGGTTTCACCATGTCCGTCCGTCTGTAGACAAATCCTATGTCGTACGATAACTTGAGTTGTGTTTCTTAGAATCTTTTAAAATTTTATCAGCTGCTTACTGGTGAAGAGAGGAGGATCCCTTTCTTTTTTGACGATTTTCACTTTTGCCGTTCCAGAGTTATTGGACTTGATATGACGGAAAATAGGATTTTTACCCTATGTCGTATGATAACTTGAGTAGTGTTTCTCAGAATGTTTTGAAATTTTATCAGCAGCTTACCGGTGAAGAGAGGAGGATCCCTTTCATTTTTGACGATTTTCACTTTTGCCGTTCCAGAGTTATTGGACTTGATATGACGGAAAATAAGATTTTTACCCTATGTCGTATGATAACTTGAGTAGTGTTTCTCAGAATGTTTTGAAATTTTATCAGCAGCTTACCGGTGAAGAGAGGAGGATCCCTTTCATTTTTGACGATTTTCACTCTTGCCGTTCCAGCATTATTGGACTTGATATGACGGAAAATAGGATTTTTACCCTATGTCGTATGATAACTTGAGTAGTGTTTCTGAAAATATTTTGAAATTTTATCAGCAGCTTACCGGTGAAGAGAGGAGGATCCCTTTCATTTTTGACGATTTTCACTTATGCCGTTCCAGAGTTATTGGACTTGATATGACGGAAAATAGGATTTTTACCCTATGTCGTATGATAACTTGAGTAGTGTTTCTCAGAATGTTTTGAAATTTTATCAGCAGCTTACCGGTGAAGAGAGGAGGGTCCCTTTCATTTTTGGTCGGAACAATCAGTAATGTTTTGGTTATGGAAATAGGTTGGACAGATGTGGGGAGCGGGGGGTATCTCTTAGTGAGCTGTGCTCACAGTAATACTAGTTTATGAACTGTGATCACCATTGTTAGTATCTTGTCATGAAGATCTATTTTTTTCCTGTTAATTATTAATAATTAAATTTGTTTGTTTTTGTTTATGTGATTGGTATACAAGAGCAAAATATTAATATGCAGTTTTCTGTCAAATTATTATTATTATTTTTTTTAAAGAAAATAATGACTTATTGTTGGTCGCACAAGTGATAATACTTATAGATTAATGCATGCCCTTTTCCATATCACGACTGTTATCATCCTGAGAGACCGATATCGGTCTGAGGGCTTTAGCCTGAGGGTCGATATCGGTCGAGGGATGATAACAGTCCTGAAATGGAAAACGGCATCCATTAATCTATTTATCACATATTTCAACATTGAACAAAATTAACTTCCCACACAGACACTAAAGTTATATGGATATGAGCGATCGATATCAGTTGAGGAATGATAACAGTCCTGTTGTGGAAAAAGTCATGCATTGATCTATTTATAGAAAGGCTTGATATCGTGTTATCAGATTTTTGCCCCGATATCTGCCCATGGGCTGATATCGCTGTGGCACTTCCGGTGTTTACGTGTTGGCAAAATTGAAGATATTTCTTATAAATATGTGATAATTGATAATTATTTATTCCTATAACCCCTACAACCACGGGAAAAAAATCTTAAATGTTCATGTGTAAAATTCAATATAAAATGGTCCCTCTGGCTTTTTATGTGTTAACAAATGCTATATAATAATTTACTATGCACTGTACCAGACTGGGGGGTTATTATTATGGTGTTTAACACCACATTCAACAATATTTCAGTTATAATATATAGTGGCAGTCAGTTTTATTGGTGGAGGAATCTGGAGTACCCAGATAAAACAACTGACCTGCCACAAGTCACTGACAAACTTTATCACATAATGTTGTATTGAGTAATAATAATAATAATAAATTCTTTATTTATAGAGGGTTGCACAGTTAGTTAATAACTAATCTTCCCTATTTATAGAGGGTTACACAGTTAGTTAATAACTAATCTTCCCTGTGGCCCTCATTGACATATTTAAACATACATTGTAAAGAACACTATATAAAAGTTACACACAAGAAGCAGTACATTGTAATAAGTATACACAAAAAGATTTAGTAAACATTTAATGGTAATTTAAGGTACATCATCATTTAAAATGAGACTTTTAACTTTTGTTTTAAATGCATTATGAGAAGAAGCTTGCCGTATTGAAAACGGAAGTTCATTCCATAGCTTTGGTCCAGAGTATGTAAAAGTTTTCTTAAAAAGTTCAGTTTTTGCCTTTGGGATTTGTAATTTTTCACTTACAACATTTCGGAGAGAGTAAGGATTTCTATCAGACAACTATTCGATTTTATTTTTTAAATATACAGGTGCTTCATTCTTTAGACATTTTGAAACAAGAAGATATTTATGATATTTGATTCTTTGTTCAATACTCATCCATCCCAGTTGTTTAAATAGAGGTTCAGATGGTGCTATGGGATCTTGATTTAATATCAATCTTGCTGTTCTTTTTTGCAATTTAAGAATGCAATTTAGTCCCTCATTTGAACAATTTCCCCAAACAACACAGCAATAATCAATTAAAGGCAAAATATAACCTGAATAAAAAAGTTGGCCCCAGCTATTTCAGGAGAATTGTTTTTATACATAAATACAAATGTAGAGTACTGGTATATATTTAATTCTCTTTCTCTTTCTCTTTCTCTTTCTTCTTTCTTTCCGCGGACCAAGAACTTGTCCACGGCAGATCTCAGGAACTACTAGACAGAATTTCATGAAACTTTGTGGAGTTATAGATATATGTTTCTAGTTGGTCCTAAAGTTTTCAGCTTTGTGGTAAAGGGGGGTCAAAGTCATATTTTGAGGGGTTTAAAGGGGGTGGGGGTTACTATAGAATCCTATGGGAAAGTTGAAATTTCGTACATTAATGTTGATAACTTCTAAATGAATAATGATAGAGACATAAAATTTGACATAGTGATAGGTCACCATTAGAGGAGCAATTCTGTGTTTTCAAAATTTTCGAGATGTCTGCCATTTTCAAAATGGCTGCCAAAACACTGTATAAAAAATGGGCAGTAAAAATTCAACATTGCCTGATATCATCAAAATTTTATATGTGGGTAGATAATGATGTCCCGAATTAATTCCCGACATTGAACAATTTCTACCGGTCGCCATTTTCAAAATGGCCGCCACAATACCGCAAAAATTCAACATTGTCCGATATCATCAAAATTTGATATGTGGGTAGATAATGATGTCCCGACATTGAAAAATTTCTACCGGTCACCATTTTCAAAATGGCCACCACAATACCACAAAAATTCAACATTGTCCGATATCATCAAAATTTGATATGTGGGTAGATAATGATGTCCCGACATTGAAAAATTTCTACCGGTCGCCATTTTCAAAATGGCCACCACAATACCGCACAAATTCAACATAGTCCGATTTCAACGCCATTTCATATGTGGGTAGATTATGATGTCCCGAATTGATTCCTGACATCAAAATATTTCTACCGGTCGCCTTTTTCAAAATGGCCGTCACAATACCACACAAATTCAACATTGTCCGATTTCAACGACATTTCATATGTGGGTAGATTATGATGTCCCAATATGATTCCTGACATCGACAAATTTCTACCGGTCACCATTTTCAATATGGTCGCCACAATACCACAAAAATTCAACATTGTTCGATTTCAAAGGTAGCTTTTAATTTATTTTTTAAACTGGTTGTCTGTGGTCGGTTTGGGAGATGTAATCCTACTTGTGATATTGGCTTGAGGAGGGTTCTCTTTGATGTATTTATAGATGACCTCAAGATCATTCTTTGTAGCTGTTACTTTGTCATTTTTTGTAATAGTTTTTTGTTCTTTGATTGCTGGTCAATAGACCATAACATAGCTTTTGCTTTGTGTAAAACTTGGACATTTCAAAATTTGTCTTGTGATGTACATACATTTTTGTTTTTGACATATCATTTAAACATTGCTTAACCATCCCAGCTTTACATGTTTGTGCAATATTTTTGTATTTATTATCTTCAACTTGTTAATGGCAGTCAATATGGTAGAAGACGAAGTAGAAGTATTTAGTTATATAATAGTTACTGATATGGAAGGCAATATTAGGATATACAGATTGCCCAAGAGTCTGGTAGGGACCAGTAGACATAATATTGCCCTAGCCGGAGTCGAGGGAAATATCAGTTTCACGGTCTGTACCACGACCCAAGGGCAGTCTCTCTATCCTCATATTGCCCTCCATATCAGTAACTATTGTATTTATTGCATTGAAGACCAGAATCTGACACACACAATATAATGCACAGAAATTTTTCAAGGAATCAAGAAACCGAAACCTAATAGGAACTGCAATTTTATATGCTGATATAGACCTGTACCACCAGTCTATACACGGTTTTTGGACCGGTCAATATCTGCATCCCAATCATCACGGAATAGTGAAGGTCACGTGGCGAGTGTTCAACCAATTAAATGTATGCTTTTTATTCTGATATGCAATAACCATTGATGTAAAATGTGTCCAATTTTGTAAACTTAAATGAAGCATATTTTCCACCGATAGACATGTACAAAATTTTCTTTAAATCAGGGACACACATGATTTCAAAGTCAATCCATTGTTGTAGCAGGTATTAGAGACAACCATTATTATGAATGAAATAGTTTGACCGGGATGATCCTTGTGTAAGAGATTTAGATTTATATAACTCAAGTTGATCCCTCATGGGAATGTAGTCTAGATAGAAAATTCAAGTACATTTAAGAACCATCAATAAAAGTGCAATAATGTATGTCACGATTAATGTAATATGTCAAATTCACTGATACCAATGAGGGTACAATGATGTAAAGGGTGTTTAGCCCTGAAAGGTTCAAAGTTCATCTTAAGCTGTAATAGGTTTTTTTTTTAAATCTTCTTAAGAATCAGCCATGGAAATGCAAATGTATTTTACACCATTCATTATTGTTTATATGATATTGAAGTTTATTCAGATGTAGATCACATGTAAATTTGCTAAGAATTTTGTGTGTAACAGTCTATTTTTCACTAGGTCTACTACTAGCTTAAACTTTTAGATATATTGTTAATAGTTTATTCGTTTTAATTACTCCACTTTTTAGATTGTTTTAAACAGTCAATAAATCTTACAAATATTTAGATGAGAGTCCTGTGGTTGTTTCTTGATTGTATTTGTAATTTTATTGTTAAGTCGACTATACTGATGACAGTATTTGTAATTTCACACATACTAAATACTTTTTTGTGATGTTAAATCTACCATACTGATGACAGTATTTGTAATTTCACACATACTAAATACATTTTTGTGATGTTAAGTCGACCATACTGATGACAGTATTTGTAATTTCACACATACTAAATACTTTTTTGTGATGTTCATACTGATGACAGTATTTGTAACTTCACCCATACTTAATACTTTTTAGCTCATCTGACCCAAAGGGTCATGTGAGGTATTGCCATCACTTGGCGTCCGTCGTCCGTCCGTTAACTTTTCATATTTTAATCTACTCCTCTGAAACAACTGGACCAAATGGAACCAAACTTGGCAGAAAGCATCTATATAAGGTCCTCTATTAAGTTTCTTCATTTCGTCCCATTCCGCCAACAAATATGGCCACCAAGGGCAATTCTTGTTTCTGATTGGCTAATGTTAAAAAAATCTTCTCCTCTGAAACTGCTTGGCCAAATGGAGCCAAACTTGGCAGGAAGCATCTATGTAAGATCCTCTATAAAACTTCTTCATTTAATTTCATTCGGCCAACAAACATGGCCACTGTTACTAAAAATAGAACATATGGTAAAATTGCACGTTTTTGGTAACAACTCAAAAACCGTTAATAATATCAGAAATCTGACGGGGTAAAAATGATCAGCACAGGAAGATCTAACTACCCTGAAATTTGGAATAAAATCTGATTACCTATCTTGGAGTTATTGCCCTTTTTTCGTCAAATTTTCAAAATTTTAATACCTTTCGTTTTTTATTTCAAAAACTATAAGAGATAAACGTTAAGTTTAAACAGCAAACATGTGCAGCATGTCAAGATCTACATGCCCTGCAATTTTGAAGTAAATCTGATTACCCATCTAGGAGTTATTGCCCTTTTTTATATTTTATTTTTTTAATTTAAACATTTTTGTCTGATATTTCAAAAACTATTAGAGATAAAGGTTAAGTTTAAATTGCAAACATGTGCAGCATATTAAGATCTACCTACCCTGTAATTTTGAAGTTAATTTGAGTACCCAATTTGGAGTTATTGCCCTTTTTTTCGTCAAATTTTCAAAATGTTAATACCTTTTGTCCTTTATTTCAAAAACTATAAGAGATAGATGTTAAGTTTAAACAGCAAACATGTTCAACATGTCAAGATCAACCTAGCCTACAATTTTAAAGTAAATCTGATTACCCATCTTGAAGTTATTGCCCTTTTTTCATCAAATTTTAAAAATGTTAATACTTTTCATCCTTTATTTCAAAAACTATAAGAGATAGATGTTGAGTGTAAACTGAAAACATGTTCAGCTTGTCAAGATCTACATGCCCTGCAATTTTGAAGTAAATCTGATTACCCGTCTAGGAGTTATTCCCCTTTTTTCATCATTTTTTAGCTCACCTGACCCAAAGGGCCATGTGAGGTATTGCCATCACTTAGCGTCCGTCGTCCGTCCGTTAACTTTTTCATATTTTAATCTTCTCCTCTGAAACAACTTGGCCAAATGGAACCAAACTTGGCAGCAAGAATCTATGTAAGGTCCTCTATAAAGTTTCTCCATTTCGTTCCATTTGGCCTATAAACATGACCGCCAAGAATAAAAAAAAATTCTGATTGGCTAATGTTAAAAAAATCTTCTCCTCTGAAACAGCTTGGCCAAATGGAGCCAAACTTGGCATAGATGGTCCCTGGGTGTGTCCCTTTTAAAATTGTGTCCGACAGCCCCACCCTCCATTCAAGATGGCTGCTGTTTTTTAAGGTAATGATTATCTCCCTTTGAAATTTGCTTCAGTATCATTCTATTGTCAGGTGAGCGATACAGGCTCAGTGGGCTGAGCCTCTAGTTTGTGATGTTAAGTCGACCATACTGATGACAGTATTTGTAACTTCACACATACTAAATACTTTTTGTGATGTTAAGTCGACCATACTGATGACAGTATTTGTAATTTCACACATACTAAATACTTTTTTGTGATGTTCATACTGATGACAGTATTTGTAACTTCACCCATACTTAATACTTTTTTGTGATGTTAAGTCGACCATACTGATGACAGTATTTGTAACTTCACACATACTAAATACTTTTTGTGATGTTAAATCGACCATACTGATGACAGTATTTGTAATTTCACACATACTAAATACTTACTTTTTGTGATGTTAAGTCGACCATACTGATGACAGTATTTGTAACTTCACACATACTAAATACTTTTTTGTGATGTTAAATCTACCATACTGATGACAGTATTTGTAATTTCACACATACTAAATACATTTTTGTGATGTTAAGTCGACCATACTGATGACAGTATTTGTAATTTCACACATACTAAATACTTTTTTGTGATGTTCATACTGATGACAGTATTTGTAACTTCACCCATACTTAATACTTTTTTGTGATGTTAAGTCGACCATACTGATGACAGTATTTGTAACTTCACACATACTAAATACTTTTTGTGATGTTAAGTCGACCATACTGATGACAGTATTTGTAATTTCACACATACTAAATACTTTTTGTGATGTTAAGTCGACCATACTGATGACAGTATTTGTAACTTCACCCATACTAAATACTTTTTGTGATGTTAAGTGGACCATACTGATGACAGTATTTGTAACTTCACCTTTTTGTGATGCCTCAACATTTGAATGCCACAGTAGCAGAGTTGTAGTGACATTTATCTGTTTAGGATAACCACTCATCTGCTGATTAGAGGCTGGCTCACACTCACTTTGAGGTATTAAATATACTCATTGAAGTTTCTCACAATGTGTGTGAGATGAAGAACAACAATCAAAGCACTGTTCCTTAACTTTTGTTTTTTGTCCGAATTTCAGGTAAATTTTCTTTCATCCTTTCTTTTTTAATTTTGTCATAGAAATTTTTTGATAGAAATTCATTGCTATTGTATACGAATTTAGACTGCAATGGTGAAAACAAACAAGATGTTGCACGCTACGTCGTGCTAAGAATACCCCCACTCGTTCATTTGTAAGTCGCACGGTAGACAGGAAGTAGATGTGCGGTAAACCTGGAAAGGGGAGACAAAGTACAAATCACCATGCCAAAGCCATATATCAAATATAAAATCATTTCTTCCAGTAGAAGCTGAGATAACTGTTATGAAAGTTTTCATTACGGCAAACATGAAAAATTCTAAGTCGCACTGTAAACAGGAAGTAGATGTGCGGCAAACCTGGAAAGTGGAGACACGGTACAAGTCACCATGCCAAAGCCATATATCAAATATAAAATCGTTTCTTCCAGTAGAAGCCGAGATATCTGTTACGAAAGTGTGAACGGACGAACGGACGGACAAGGTGATTGCAATATAGCTCCCGCTCTAAATATTCTAAAGAAACAGCAAATGATTATTGGCACAACACGTTATTGTGATACATAAATTAAAGTTTGTACAATTTAAGGTCTGTAGGGCGAAATACTTGGGGGTCCAAAGGTTAAGGGTAGGCTGCAATGAGGAAAAGTTTTGTAATCCAAATAACCAGCAATGGAAGTGCATTTGGTTTTTTTCTTATATCATGTATCACTGTGATAAATAATTTCAAGTTGGTCTGACTAATATACCTCTAGGTTTATTGCTTAAAGACCCAATATTTGACATATGCAAAAAAGGTGTTTTTATCAATTTTCTATACAAAACCAGGACTATGTGTGAGGGTCTGGTTATATATAGTGTCTATTTCTTTGGAAACCATAAAACAACGAATCAAAAGCAATTTATATTTCATAATGTTTAATATGAATATGATATGATTTTGTTTTGTTTGGCTTACGCTCATTGTTTACTAGTTATAATAATTTATTTGCTTCTTTTCATTCCATATTGTTTAAGGACACAAATTTAGAAATGATCTTGTACTTAATTTAATGGCTGTAGTTTTGTATTACTTGTTTATACATATCTGTTTATTTATATAAAACTGGACCAATAAACTGTGATAAATTTTTTTTTATATTTTTATTGAAATAATTCAGCTTTCAGGATATATCTGATTGTGAAGTTGTTAACCAGTTTCATTCTGCCACTTGTTTGTGTCTGTCCCAATCCAGGACATCCATTTCCAATGTGATACATATATCATAGTCTTTTTCATGTTCAACAAGTTGAGATGATAGTTTGTTCTGTTGATATTGGTGCAATTGTTGACCGTCACTGTTTAAACTTTCTTTTCATAATTATGTCATAAATTAATGTTTGGTATTCATTTGACCAGTAAGTGGGGGGAAATATGATCAATACTGATGGGAGTTTCAATTGATGTGAGGTACTTTGATTTTGGACATAAAATTGGCATTTTCATGGAATATTGACAACAGAGAAGGTAACATAAATTAAAACATTGGATTTATGATTACAATTACATCAGTATTGGTTAGAGTGCTCGCCTGGAGTGTGGTGAATCGTGGGATTGATATGATTACAATTACATCAGTATTGGTTAGAGTGCTCGCCTGGAGTGTGGTGAATCGTGAGATTGATATGATTACTATTACATCAGTATTGGTTAGAGTGGTCACCTGGAGTGTGGTGAATCGTGAGATTGATATGATTACAATTACATCAGTATTGGTTAGAGTGCTCGCCTGGAGTGTGGTGAATCGTGGGATTGATATGATTACAATTACATCAGTATTGGTTAGAGTGCTCGCCTGGAGTGTGGTGAATCGTGGGATTGATATGATTACAATTACATCAGTATTGGTTAGAGTGCTCGCCTGGAGTGTGGTGAATCGTGGGATTGATATGATTACTATTACATCAGTATTGGTTAGAGTGGTCACCTGGAGTGTGGTGAATCGTGGGATTGATATGATTACTATTACATCAGTATTGGTTAGAGTGCTCGCCTGGAGTGTGGTGAATCGTGGAATTGATATGATTACTATTACATCAGTATTAGTTAGAGTGCTCGCCTGGAGTGTGGTGAATCGTGGGATTGATATGATTACTATTACATCAGTATTGGTTAGAGTGCTCGCCTGGAGTGTGGTGAATCGTGAGATTGATATGATTACTATTATATCAGTATTGGTTAGAGTGCTCGCCTGGAGTGTGGTGAATCGTGGGATTGATATGATTACTATTACATCAGTATTGGTTAGAGTGCTCGCCTGGAGTGTGGTGAATCGTGGGATTGATATGATTACTATTACATCAGTATTGGTTAGAGTGCTCGCCTGGAGTGTGGTGAATCGTGGGATTGATATGATTACTACTACATCAGTATTGGTTAGAGTGCTCGCCTGGAGTGTGGTGAATCGTGGGATTGATGTGATTACAATTACATCAGTATTGGTTAGAGTGCTCGCCTGGAGTGTGGTGAATCGTGGGATTGATATGATTACTATTACATCAGTATTGGTTAGAGTGCTCGCCTGGAGTGTGGTGAATCGTGGGATTGATATGATTACTATTACATCAGTATTAGTTAGAGTGCTCGCCTGGAGTGTGGTGAATCGTGGGATTGATATGATTACTATTACATCAGTATTGGTTAGAGTGCTCGCCTGGAGTGTGGTGAATCATGGGATTGATATTACTATTACATCAGTATTGGTTAGAGTGCTCGCCTGGAGTGTGGTGAATCGTGGGATTGATATGATTACAATTACATCAGTATTGGTTAGAGTGCTCGCCTGGAGTGTGGTGAATCATGGGATTGATATTACTATTACATCAGTATTGGTTAGAGTGCTCGCCTGGAGTGTGGTGAATCGTGGGATTGATATGATTACTATTACATCAGTATTGGTTAGAGTGCTCGCCTGGAGTGTGGTGAATCGTGGGATTGATATGATTACTATTACATCAGTATTGGTTAGAGTGCTCGCCTGGAGTGTGGTGAATCGTGGGATTGATATGATTACTATTACATCAGTATTGGTTAGAGTGCTCGCCTGGAGTGTGGTGAATCATGGGATTGATATTACTATTACATCAGTATTGGTTAGAGTGCTCGCCTGGAGTGTGGTGAATCGTGGGATTGATATGATTACTATTACATCAGTATTGGTTAGAGTGCTCGCCTGGAGTGTGGTGAATCATGGGATTGATATTACTATTACATCAGTATTGGTTAGAGTGCTCGCCTGGAGTGTGGTGAATCGTGGGATTGATATGATTACTATTACATCAGTATTGGTTAGAGTGCTCGCCTGGAGTGTGGTGAATCGTGGGATTGATATGATTACTATTACATCAGTATTGGTTAGAGTGCTCGCCTGGAGTGTGGTGAATCGTGGGATTGATATGATTACTATTACATCAGTATTGGTTAGAGTGCTCGCCTGGAGTGTGGTGAATCGTGGGATTGATATGATTACTATTACATCAGTATTGGTTAGAGTGCTCGCCTGGAGTGTGGTGAATCGTGGGATTGATATGATTACTATTAGATCAGTATTGGTTAGAGTGCTCGCCTGGAGTGTGGTGAATCGTGGGATTGATATGATTACTATTACATCAGTATTAGTTAGAGTGCTCGCCTGGAGTGTGGTGAATCGTGGGATTGATATGATTACTATTACATCAGTATTGGTTAGAGTGCTCGCCTGGAGTGTGGTGAATCGTGGGATTGATATGATTACTATTACATCAGTATTAGTTAGAGTGGTCACCTGGAGTGTGGTGAATCGTGGGATTGATATGATTACTATTACATCAGTATTGGTTAGAGTGGTCACCTGGAGTGTGGTGAATCGTGGGATTGATATGATTACTATTACATCAGTATTAGTTAGAGTGGTCACCTGGAGTGTGGTGAATCGTGGGATTGATATGATTACTATTACATCAGTATTGGTTAGAGTGGTCACCTGGAGTGTGGTGAATCGTGGGATTGATATGATTACTATTACATCAGTATTAGTTAGAGTGGTCACCTGGAGTGTGGTGAATCGTGGGATTGATATGATTACTATTACATCAGTATTGGTTAGAGTGGTCACCTGGAGTGTGGTGAATCGTGGGATTGATATGATTACTATTACATCAGTATTGGTTAGAGTGGTCACCTGGAGTGTGGTGAATCGTGGGATTGATATGATTACTATTACATCAGTATTGGTTAGAGTGCTCGCCTGGAGTGTGGTGAATCGTGGGATTGATATGATTACAATTACATCAGTATTGGTTAGAGTGCTCGTCTGGAGTGTGGTGAATCGTGGGATTGATATGATTTTACTATTACATCAGTATTGGTTAGAGTGGTCACCTGGAGTGTGGTGAATCGTGGGATTGATATGATTACTATTACATCAGTATTGGTTAGAGTGCTCGTCTGGAGTGTGGTGAATCGTGGGATTGATATGATTTTACTATTACATCAGTATTGGTTAGAGTGCTCGCCTGGAGTGTGGTGAATCGTGGGATTGATATGATTACTACTACATCAGTATTGGTTAGAGTGCTCGCCTGGAGTGTGGTGAATCGTGGGATTGATATGATTTTACAATTACATCAGTATTGGTTAGAGTGCTCGCCTGGAGTGTGGTGAATCGTGAGATTGATATGATTACTATTACATCAGTATTGGTTAGAGTGCTCGCCTGGAGTGTGGTGAATCGTGGGATTGATATGATTACTATTACATCAGTATTGGTTAGAGTGCTCGTCTGGAATGTGGTGAATCGTGGGATTGATATGATTACTATTACATCAGTATTGGTTAGAGTGCTCGCCTGGAGTGTGGTGAATCGTGAGATTGATATGATTACTATTACATCAGTATTGGTTAGAGTGCTCGCCTGGAGTGTGGTGAATCGTGAGATTGATATGATTACTATTACATCAGTATTGGTTAGAGTGCTCGCCTGGAGTGTGGTGAATCGTGAGATTGATATGATTACTATTACATCAGTATTGGTTAGAGTGCTCGCCTGGAGTGTGGTGAATCGTGGGATTGATATGATTACTATTACATCAGTATTGGTTAGAGTGCTCGCCTGGAGTGTGGTGAATCGTGGGATTGATATGATTACTATTACATCAGTATTAGTTAGAGTGCTCGCCTGGAGTGTGGTGAATCGTGGGATTGATATGATTACTATTACATCAGTCTTGGTTAGAGTGCTCGTCTGGAGTGTGGTGAATCGTGGGATTGATATGATTACTACTACATCAGTATTGGTTAGAGTGCTCGCCTGGAGTGTGGTGAATCGTGGGATTGATATGATTACTATTACATCAGTATTAGTTAGAGTGCTCGCCTGGAGTGTGGTGAATCGTGGGATTGATATGATTACTATTACATCAGTATTAGTTAGGGTGCTCGCCTGGAGTGTGGTGAATCGTGGGATTGATATGATTACTATTACATCAGTATTAGTTAGAGTGCTCGCCTGGAGTGTGGTGAATCGTGGGATTGATATGATTACTATTACATCAGTATTAGTTAGAGTGCTCGCCTGGAGTGTGGTGAATCGTGGGATTGATATGATTACTATTACATCAGTATTGGTTAGAGTGCTCGCCTGGAGTGTGGTGAATCGTGGGATTGATATGATTACTATTACATCAGTATTGGTTAGAGTGGTCACCTGGAGTGTGGTGAATCGTGGGATTGATATGATTACTATTACATCAGTATTGGTTAGAGTGCTCGCCTGGAGTGTGGTGAATCGTGGGATTGATATGATTACTACTACATCAGTATTGGTTAGAGTGCTCGCCTGGAGTGTGGTGAATCGTGGGATTGATATGATTACTATTACATCAGTATTAGTTAGAGTGCTCGCCTGGAGTGTGGTGAATCGTGGGATTGATATGATTACTATTACATCAGTATTGGTTAGAGTGCTCGTCTGGAGTGTGGTGAATCGTGGGATTGATATGATTACTACTACATCAGTATTGGTTAGAGTGGTCACCTGGAGTGTGGTGAATCGTGGGATTGATATGATTACTACTACATCAGTATTGGTTAGAGTGCTCGCCTGGAGTGTGGTGAATCGTGGGATTGATATGATTACTATTACATCAGTATTGGTTAGAGTGGTCACCTGGAGTGTGGTGAATCGTGGGATTGATATGATTACTATTACATCAGTATTGGTTAGAGTGGTCACCTGGAGTGTGGTGAATCGTGGGATTGATATGATTACTATTACATCAGTATTGGTTAGAGTGGTCACCTGGAATGTGGTGAATCGTGGGATTGATATGATTACTATTACATCAGTATTAGTTAGAGTGCTCACCTGGAGTGTGGTGAATCGTGGGATTGATATGATTACTATTACATCAGTATTGGTTAGAGTGCTCACCTGGAGTGTGGTGAATCATGGGATTGATATGATTACTATTACATCAGTATTGGTTAGAGTGCTCGCCTGGAGTGTGGTGAATCGTGGGATTGATATGATTACTATTACATCAGTATTGGTTAGAGTGCTCGCCTGGAGTGTGGTGAATCGTGGGATTGATATGATTACTACTACATCAGTATTAGTTAGAGTGCTCGTCTGGAATGTGGTGAATCGTGGGATTGATATGATTACTATTACATCAGTATTGGTTAGAATGCTCGCCTGGAGTGTGGTGAATCGTGGGATTGATATGATTACTACTACATCAGTATTAGTTAGAGTGCTCGCCTGGAGTGTGGTGAATCGTGGGATTGATATGATTACTATTACATCAGTATTAGTTAGAGTGCTCGCCTGGAGTGTGGTGAATCGTGGGATTGATATGATTACTACTACATCAGTATTGGTTAGAGTGCTCGCCTGGAGTGTGGTGAATCATGGGATTGATATTACTATTACATCAGTATTGGTTAGAGTGCTCGCCTGGAGTGTGGTGAATCGTGGGATTGATATGATTACTATTACATCAGTATTGGTTAGAGTGCTCGCCTGGAGTGTGGTGAATCGTGGGATTGATATGATTACTATTACATCAGTATTGGTTAGAGTGCTCGCCTGGAATGTGGTGAATCGTGGGATTGATATGATTACTATTACATCAGTATTAGTTAGAGTGCTCGCCTGGAGTGTGGTGAATCGTGGGATTGATATGATTACAATTACATCAGTATTGGTTAGAGTGCTCGCCTGGAGTGTGGTGAATCGTGAGATTGATATGATTACTATTACATCAGTATTGGTTAGAGTGCTCGCCTGGAGTGTGGTGAATCGTGGGATTGATATGATTACTATTACATCAGTATTGGTTAGAGTGCTCGCCTGGAATGTGGTGAATCGTGGGATTGATATGATTACTATTACATCAGTATTAGTTAGAGTGCTCGCCTGGAGTGTGGTGAATCGTGGGATTGATATGATTACAATTACATCAGTATTGGTTAGAGTGCTCGCCTGGAGTGTGGTGAATCGTGAGATTGATATGATTACTATTACATCAGTATTGGTTAGAGTGCTCGCCTGGAGTGTGGTGAATCGTGGGATTGATATGATTACTATTACATCAGTATTGGTTAGAGTGGTCACCTGGAGTGTGGTGAATCGTGGGATTGATATGATTACTATTACATCAGTATTGGTTAGAGTGCTCGCCTGGAGTGTGGTGAATCGTGGGATTGATATGATTACAATTACATCAGTATTGGTTAGAGTGCTCGCCTGGAGTGTGGTGAATCGTGAGATTGATATGATTACTATTACATCAGTATTGGTTAGAGTGCTCGCCTGGAGTGTGGTGAATCGTGAGATTGATATGATTACTATTACATCAGTATTGGTTAGAGTGCTCGCCTGGAGTGTGGTGAATCGTGGGATTGATATGATTACTATTACATCAGTATTGGTTAGAGTGCTCGCCTGGAATGTGGTGAATCGTGGGATTGATATGATTACTATTACATCAGTATTAGTTAGAGTGCTCGCCTGGAGTGTGGTGAATCGTGGGATTGATATGATTACAATTACATCAGTATTGGTTAGAGTGCTCGCCTGGAGTGTGGTGAATCGTGAGATTGATATGATTACTATTACATCAGTATTGGTTAGAGTGCTCGCCTGGAGTGTGGTGAATCGTGGGATTGATATGATTACTATTACATCAGTATTGGTTAGAGTGGTCACCTGGAGTGTGGTGAATCGTGGGATTGATATGATTACTATTACATCAGTATTGGTTAGAGTGCTCGCCTGGAGTGTGGTGAATCGTGAGATTGATATGATTGCAATTACATCAGTATTGGTTAGAGTGCTCGCCTGGAGTGTGGTGAATCGTGAGATTGATATGATTACTATTACATCAGTATTGGTTAAGAGTGCTCGCCTGGAGTGTGGTGAATCGTGGGATTGATATGATTACTATTACATCAGTATTGGTTAGAGTGGTCACCTGGAGTGTGGTGAATCGTGGGATTGATATGATTACTATTACATCAGTATTGGTTAGAGTGCTCGCCTGGAGTGTGGTGAATCGTGGCATTGAGCCCCGGTCAGATAAAACCAAAAGACATATGAAATTGATATTTGCTGCGTCTCTGCCAAACATGTAACATTAAGGAAGAAAGACCAAAGACTGGTTGGCTAGAAATAATTATGTGTCCGAGTGGTGCAACATGTCTACCCGCAGACTGTTGTTTGAGCTAGCACAATAAATATCCAACTCAGCGTGTTGGTCTAGTACAAAGAAGACATCAATATCATCTGATGGAATGTAACATGTTCTAGTCATGATATAGTTGAAACACATTTCTGGGACAACCGTCATCAGATAAGCTCAAAGTCAAAGTACTGGAAAGCCAAGTCTTACCCATTGAATCTTGGTGCTACAAACAGGCTTGAATTTTTACAATTTGAACATTTTCTAGTGTGCAAATGTATCTGAAATATCAGTTAAATTGGCATAACAAAAGAATAGAATACATTATTAAATGGTAAACTTTAATAATCATCAAAATGTAATATTCTGTAGATAATCATGATGTAAGGGAAATAACTCCAAACTTACAGAAAAAAGTATTTCTGTCTACAGAGGTCAATCCACAATTAGATGTCTTAATTTCATATACCATTATTGTTATCAATATTTAATTTCAACATCCATATAATAAGGCCATGCTAAAAAAATATTCAATAAGAGTACCAGTATACAAGGTATACATCAATGCCTACTGAGTACTGTCATCATATTAATGCTGTCCTTGTAAAACACTAGTTTTACAACAAAAAGTATTTGTCAAACTTTCCTATCACTATATTTCATACATCTTTAAGCATATCTAATTCTAATAAGAGGAAGGCTCTTTTAACATCCTTTATCATGTCTGTATCAAGCATAATTTTGTTGTTGTTTCCAAAGAAAAAAAGGACAACAGTACATGTAGTTCTAATGATTACTTCCTGTCTCTTCTCATTTAGAACAGGTTTCTTTCTGTTTCAGTTTTATAAATACATAGGAACTTCCAGTTAGTTTACAATTGTCATCAATTATATTTATAAACTGAATTATTTGCAAAATTCTTTTTATATGACAACTATCGTTAAATATGAAATTAAGGAATAACTGTATTATATTTGAAGAGGTGCTGGTGTCAGTTGGAGTTTTGATGGTTGCAAATTCAGTTTTACTTGATGATGCATAGTGGAGACAGTAAAACTGTCACCGTCAAATAAAAAAATGTAAGACAAAATATTTCAATTGAGCTTAAGAAAGTGTCTAAAACTTGCAAAAACTAAAATGACACGAAATATTGTCAACGACTTTGGCACATAAACATAGTATGTAAACACTGAACATTTTTTCACAACATGTACACTTCAATTTCAGATAAAATCTAACAAGAAATTATTTTAAAGATAGGAAATATCTTATTTTCTATAATATTGTTTTAATTGACATTAATAATTTAAAGAATTCAATATGGTGGCTCATTCATACTAGAACTCTTAGTTACGACATGTCAGTTGTGGATTTGATGGCAAACATTAGCCAATGAAAAAATGTGTTACATAATAATAGCATTATAATATGGAGTGACCCTTGTTGTAACCTACTATTGACCAATCACTGGAGGGCAACTAAATTACTGTTGTAAGAAGACTTTTCCAGACATGGTGGCAAGACGGAACTAGGTGGATAGGATATCAAATGAGTTGTTTTTTTACCCCGATAGATTTTCCATTTTTGAACAATTTATATTGTATATTAGTAAATAAAATATGTCTAATACTTCCATATAATAATAATACATGTTAAAACTCTTGGTATTTGCAATGCAAACTAAAACCATCTTATCTAAATCTTACAACATTAATATCTTTCATATCAATCAACATCTTGGTAATAGGAAATTTTGAGATTTGTTAAAAATAACTTCATGAAACAAAAATGATATAAATAATATGGAATGAGTTATATATACAGCTGAACAATATAAAATCATGATTTATTTATTCATACATCTTTCTGAAGAAAAACTAGAGGCTCCCAGGAGCCTGTATAGCTCACCTGGGTATAATAACAACATCAGTCAATAAAACTTGATAACTTCGAAAAAAAAAAATTAACAAATGTAGTCTTCGTCATTGCAGATCCCTTCTACAAAAAAATTTGGGCAGGGGTTCCCCCTTTAATGTAAGTTATCAAAATTGCTGTAAAAAAAAATATATGTCAATGATTCTCAAAATTTAGCTTTTCCTACTTCACATTTTGTAATAGAGTTGCTTCCCTTTGATTATTTGAGTAACCAAAAGCATTTCAAGCATTTCAAGAGGAATAACTCTTCACACAGTTGTTGCACATTTTTAACTGTGGGAAATTTTTTTGTAGATCTTGACATGCTGAACATTTTTGCAGTTTAAACTTTCCCTCTATCTCTAATAGTTTTTGAGATATAAGATGTTAGTATTAAAATTGAGAACATTTTGATGAAAAAAGGGCAATAACTCCAAAATGGGTTATGAGATTTACTTCAAAATTGCAGGGTAGGAAGATCTTGACATGCTGCAAATTTTTGCAATTTAAACTTAACCTTTATCTCTTATAGTTTTTGAAATATTAGATGAAAAGTATTAATTTTTTTTTTTAATTTGATGAAAAAAGGGCAAGAACTCCAAGATGGATAATCAGATTTACTTCAAAATTGCAGGGTAGGTAGATCTCGACATGGTGCACATTTTTGCAATTTAACATCTATCTCTTATAGTTTTTGAAATATAACACGAAAAGTATTAAAAAAAAAAAAAAAATTGATCGAAGGGCCATCTTGGTTGGAAGTCGGGATCACCGGACACAAATTTGGAAGGGGGCCATCCAAGGATCATTCCACAAAAGTTTGGTTGCAATTGGCCCAGTGGTTTCTTAGGAGAAGATTTTTATGTGAATTTCCCATAGGGTCCTATGTTAAGCTAAGTTCGGCTGTGGGTGCCATCTTGATCGAAGGGCCAAACCGCCGCACACATTTTTGGAAGAGAACCATCCAATGACTATTTCATCAAAAAAATTTTCTTATTGAGCAAATGGTTTCAGACAAGAAGATTTTTATGAGAATTTCCCATAGGGTCCTATGTTAAATTACGTTTGGCTGTGGCGGCCATCTTGGTTGGTGTTCTGAAATGCCGGACACAGTTTTGGAAGAGGACCACCCAAGAATCATTTCAGCAAAGTTTGGTTGAGATTGGCTCAGTAGTTTCAGAGGAGAAGATTTTTTTTTAATTTCATCCCCCCTTTTTTTCTAATTTGCATAATCGGTCAAAATAGGCAAAAATTCAAAGTTCATAAAAAATCCTGTAATATATGTTAAAAAGCTCTTCATTATGCTTATACAGTTCAAATTTGGGCACTTTCTGGCTTAAAATAGAGCAGTTTTGGCCATTTGAAGAAATTTCTATTTTTAGTAATGGCGGCCATCTTGGATACAGGACGGCGCTGACGGACACAATTTTGAAAGGGGACCAACTAAGGATCATTTCAGCAAAGTTTGGTTGAGATTGGCTCAGTAGTTTCAGAGGAGAAGATTTTTTTTAAATTTCATCCCCCCTTTTTTCTAATTTGCATAATCGGTCAAAATGGGTAATGTGATTTACTTCAAAATTGCAGGGTAGGTAGATCTTGACATGCTGCACATTTTTGCAATTTAAACTGAACATTTATCTCTAAATAGTTTTTGAAATATAGGACGAAAAGTATTAAAATCATAAAAAAAAAAATGATGAAAAAAGGGCAATAACTCCAAGATGGGTAATCAAATTTACTTCAAAATTGCAGAGTAGGTAGATCTTGACATGCTGAACATGTTTGCAGTTTCAACTTACCATCTGTCTCTTATAGTTTTTGAAATAAAGGACGAAAAGTATTAAAATTTTGAAAATTTGATGAAAAAAGGGAAATAACTCCAAAATGGGTATTGGGATTTACTTCAAAATTGCAGGGTGTGTAGATCTTGATATGCTGCACATTTTTGCAATTTAAAATTAACCTTTATCTCTTATAGTTTTTGAAATATAAGACGAAAAGTATTAAAATTTTACAAATTTGATGAAAAAAGGGCAATAACTCCAAGATGGGTAATCAGATTTACTTCAAAAATTGCAGGGTAGGTAGATCTTGATGTGCTGATCATTTTTACCCCGTGTCAGATTTTTGATATTATTAACGGTTTTTGAGTTGCTACCCAAAACCTGCAATTTTACCATATGTTCTATTTTTAGTAACAGTGGCCATGTTGGTTGGTGCACGGCATCATCGGACACAATTTTGAAACTAGACACCCTAGTGATGATTCAGACCAAGTTTGGTTTCCATTGGTCTAGTACTTTCAGAGGAGAAGATTTTTGAAAAAGTTTACGACGGACGCCAAGTGATGGCAATAGCTCACATAACCCTTTGGGTCAGGTGAGCTAAAAAGAAAATGGATACAAAAACATTATAAAATCGAATCTTCAAAATAACAAACAAAAAAGTTGACGAGCTTGTTTATGAGTAAGTTATTCTGCAGCCTCTTCTGTTTCTACAACAGAAGCAGCTACAAGCTGAGCAAGTTCTTCCTGAGACAAGCCTGTTTCTACTTCCTGTGCATCCTCTGGTACTTCTATTAAGCCTTCCTGATTATCAGCAGCAGCATCCATTACATTTTGAACATGCATCTGTACTTCCTGTTCTAACTGCATTCCTGCCTTTTCTTCTTCTTGTTTTTTCAACTCCTCCAGTTCATCCTCCTCGTGACCTTTCATGTGATTGTCTAAAATCTGTTTCCGACTGAATCCAAAATTACAAATATCACAGCGGAATGGTGTCTTGCCTGTGTGTGTACGGTAGTGAGTTTGTAAGTTTACTTTCTGAGCGAACGCTTTTTTACAAATATCACATTTATAAGGTTTGTCTCCAGTATGTATACGTATGTGACGATACAAGTCAGAAATTTTACCGAATGTTTTACCACATGTGTCACACACTATTTCTCCGCTGTGAACCTTAAGATGGACGTGTAGTCGATACATGTCACTAAATCCTTTGAAACAGACGCCACACTTATATGGAGTATCATCACCAGCATGTATCTTCATATGTCGTCGTAGATTACCACTCTCATTAAAAGCTCTTGTACATATTGGGCACTTAAAGGGTTTCTCACCTACAATAGATTATACAATTTACTGCATTACTATAGCTAATTCATTACAATTTATTAATTTTTATTTCATTAACAACAAAACTCCTAAACAGTCATTGTACATACATATATATGAGGATGAATAAAAATACATTTATCTGAAATATGGATATCTAAAAAAAATTCTCTTAAAGAACATATATTCAAGGGATTGGAAAAAAAGTTGTGCTGGAAGCAAGTTGTGTTTTATTGTAGACTTTTAATACTTAAATAGTAGTTATATCCATGATATCTGTATATATAATGAGTGATTGTTGTTTAATGCCAAGAGAGAAATTTTCCAGCTACATGTATATCATTGCGAGAGCAAGTTACATTTCGATGAAATGATGATGATGTCACATGTCAGCTTTAATTTGTACTAGACCAACAATATTAGTTATGGTGGTATAGCGCTAGCTCACTGTAACAACAGTCCACTAGTACACATGTCCCTCAGCTCCGACATGTTGTATACTAATTCTAATCAAACCAGTTTTTGCTCTTACTAGTTGTTGCTGTGTGCTTAGCAGAGAACCAACAAATACCACTATAATAGTCTGATTAGACTCAACCACAGCTCAAACCCAGCAAATACCACTATAATAGTCTGATTAGACTCAACCATGGCTCAAACCCAGCAAATACCACTATAATAGTCTGATTAGACTCAACCACGGCTCAAACCCAGCAAATACCACTATAATAGTCTGATTACTATTAGACTCAACCACGGCTCAAACCCAGCAAATACCACTATAATAGTCTGATTAGACTCAACCACGGCTCAAACCCAGCAAATACCACTATAATAGTCTGATTAGACTCAACCACGGCTCAAACCCAGCAAATACCACTATAATAGTCTGATTAGACTCAACCACGGCTCAAACCCAGCAAATACCACTATAATAGTCTGATTAGACTCAACCACGGCTCAAACCCAGCAAATACCACTATAATAGTCTGATTAGACTCAACCACCGCTCAAACCCAGCAAATACCACTATAATAGTCTGATTAGACTCAACCACGGCTCAAACCCAGCAAATACCACTATAATAGTCTGATTAGACTCAACCACGGCTCAAACCCAGCAAATACCACTATAATAGTCTGATTAGACTCAACCACGGCTCAAACCCAGCAAATACCACTATAATAGTCTGATTAGACTCAACCACGGCTCAAACCCAGCAAATACCACTATAATAGTCTGATTAGACTCAACCACGGCTCAAACCCAGCAAATACCACTATAATAGTCTGATTAGACTCAACCACGGCTCAAACCCAGCAAATACCACTATAATAGTCTGATTAGACTCAACCACGGCTCAAACCCAGCAAATACCACTATAATAGTCTGATTAGACTCAACCACCACTCAAACCCAGCAAATACCACTATAATAGTCTGATTAGACTCAACCACCGCTCAAACCCAGCAAATACCACTATAATAGTCTGATTAGACTCAACCACCGCTCAAACCCAGCAAATACCACTATAATAGTCTGATTAGACTCAACCACGGCTCAAACCCAGCAAATACCACTATAATAGTCTGATTAGACTCAACCACGGCTCAAACCCAGCAAATACCACTATAATAGTCTGATTAGACTCAACCACGGCTCAAACCCAGCAAATACCACTATAATAGTCTGATTAGACTCAACCACGGCTCAAACCCAGCAAATACCACTATAATAGTCTGATTAGACTCAACCACGGCTCAAACCCAGCAAATACCACTATAATATTCTGATTAGACTCAACCACGGCTCAAACCCAGCAAATACCACTATAATAGTCTGATTAGACTCAACCACGGCTCAAACCCAGCAAATACCACTATAATAGTCTGATTAGACTCAACCACGGCTCAAACCCAGCAAATACCACTATAATAGTCTGATTAGACTCAACCACGGCTCAAACCCAGCAAATACCACTATAATAGTCTTGATTAGACTCAACCACGGCTCAAACCCAGCAAATACCACTATAATAGTCTGATTAGACTCAACCACCGCTCAAACCCAGCAAATACCACTATAATAGTCTGATTAGACTCAACCACGGCTCAAACCCAGCAAATACCACTATAATAGTCTGATTAGACTCAACCACCGCTCAAACCCAGCAAATACCACTATAATAGTCTGATTAGACTCAACCACGGCTCAAACCCAGCAAATACCACTATAATAGTCTGATTAGACTCAACCATGGCTCAAACCCAGCAAATACCACTATAATAGTCTGATTAGACTCAACCACGGCTCAAACCCAGCAAATACCACTATAATAGTCTGATTAGACTCAACCACGGCTCAAACCCAGCAAATACCACTATAATAGTCTGATTAGACTCAACCACGGCTCAAACCCAGCAAATACCACTATAATAGTCTGATTAGACTCAACCACGGCTCATACCCAGCAAATACCACTATAATAGTCTGATTAGACTCAACCACGACTCAAACCCAGCAAATACCACTATAATAGTCTGATTAGACTCAACCACGGCTCAAACCCAGCAAATACCACTATAATAGTCTGATTAGATTCAACCACGGCTCAAACCCAGCAAATACCACTTATAAGTCTGATTACTCAACCACGGCTCAAACCCACAAACTACACATTACATCACCAATTAATGTGGCCTGTACATATATTAACATGATCAATAAAAATAAAAACATCATCCCATTACTGAGCAAATTTAACCCAGCTGCCCTAGTTTTATGTCTTTCCAAAGCCTTGACCTAGATTATTGCATCATTTTCTGTCAATTTCGTCTTCATATTTGAAGTTTTTTGTGAGTTGCGAGTTCTTCATGTCTTTGCATGTCACATCATTGTTTTATCTTTCTACTTTCATATTTCTAATCAAAAGGTGATGAACAAAATAGAATTAACTGGTATGTCAGTATTTCTTCTTAGTCTTAACTATGTTAACAGGAAATTGGTAGACTGTTTTTTTATGACAGTCATCAATGATCATATTAAACTATATTGTATATGGGTAAACATTTCAAAAGAAAACAAGTGACTGTTGCATACATTACCTGTTACTCACAACAAATGATGAAGTATTTGTTTTCCCTACTATTCAATCGATCCCATTAACCGGTTTAACCCCATCAAATTTTTGTGCCTGCCCAGATCCAAGAGTGAAGACCTGGATTTCCAACACTATATGTAATGGACTTTTTTTTTTCAACAGGTTGAGGTGAGAAGTGGTTGTTTGTTTTGTTGATTTTGGTGAAATTGTTGACCATCACTGTTTAAATGTTGTTCACCTGACATCAGATGTTACAACAGATCAAATAATATGGTGAGTTCTAACGGGGAGGGGGTTGTTCACTCCATACCTTGAACTCAGAACAAATTTGCTACGTTGTTTACCTGTATGAATACGTCGATGCATCTTCAACTCATAACGATGCATGTAAGTTCTGTCACAGTCGTTACACTTGTAAACTTTGGCGTGAGTGTGAGTCTTCAAGTGACGATGACAATTACTCTTACTGTTGTACTCCTTCCCACACACGTTACATTTATATATAAATTTTGTATCATCTAAATCTCCTTCAGGGATATAATCTGGGTCATCGTGATTCAGAAGTCCTGTCTGGTCTAGTGTAGAACTTGAAGTGTCTGCTTTCAGTTGATGATCGTCTATTTCGGTACCATCACTATTTACAGCTACGTCTATCAGATTGCCAAGGTCAATCAGTGTTGCCACCTGTTGATTTGGCAGCGTCACCTGATGACTTTTGACTGTGAATTGTTTCTCACCATCTGCTGACTCTGTTTCATGAATAGTTTGTTGTGGTGGCTGATGTGGACGTTTTGGCAGGTGTGAAAGTGGTGTTGACAAGAGTTGTGGTAAGATTGCAGTCGAGTTTGGTTTATTAGGTCTACGTATATTGCTCTCCATGCTTGGTCTAAGTTTCTCTTCATCTTGTTCATCTTGATGAGTTTTTAAATGATTAAGAAATTGTGTTTTCTGGTACAAATTGCCACAGTAACCACACATGTATATTTTTTCATTAGCATGTGTCTTTAGATGGTTCATCCAGTTTGCTCTTCTTTTGTAAGTAATTCCACAAAGGCCACATTTATGGACAGTTTGATCTTTCTTTTCTGTCTCTTCATTTTGAATGTTTTGTATAACACTGGCATTTGAGAAACTTTTCCGTTGTTTAACAGGCTTAAATGATGTTGGTGGCCTTCCCCGTTTTCTCTTCCCTCGTCCATGGTTCTCCTGATTTTCCTCATCTTTTATCAATTCCTTGACATTTTCATCCTCTACCGGGACTTCTGCTGGCATTTCATCATCACTTTCTGATACAATGTCAGTCTGAATTCCACTGTCGGCAAAATCGTAGCTATTAAGATGTGGAACAGTAGTATTCTGGACACCTATAGTCCTACAATATTTTCCTTTCCATTTGAATTCTCCTTCTGTTCCAGTATCTACAGCATTGTTAGAGTAAACAACAATCTGTACGGTACCATCGGGTAAATATTCAGTTTTATAATTTCCTGCTGGAATTTGTACTGGTACCCCATCAATCATAATTTCTTGGTTCATTCTGTGATGGTATAATTACTCAGAAAACGTCCTTCAACAACTGAAATATAAATTTATTTAGTATGAAAATTATTGTCAAAATTCAACCCTAAAAAATCTTCTTATATTACATGTTTAATACATCTAAGTGAGTGTGTGAATGTTGTTTAATACCAACTCAGCAATTTTTCAGCTATATCATGGCAAGAACAAGTTAATTTTCAATGAGATGATGATGAGGTCTGCTTTATATTAGACCAACACGCTAAGTTGGATTTTTATAGTGCAAGCTCACTGAAACAACAGTCCGCGGAAGTTGACATGTCACCCCAACTCGGACACATTATCCTGATTCCAAGCCAACCAGTTTTTGCTTTCTTCTTAATGCTGTGTGCTTAGCGAAAAACAACAAATACCAATTTCAGTCTTTGGTTTGAACCAATCAGGGATTGAACCCACAATCTACAGCACTCAAGGTGAGCACGCTAACCATTACACCAACGATGCAGTTTTAATACATTTAATACATACTAATGTTTCTGGAATTTAATATAAATATGTGACTTTCTGATTTATACCAGTACATATGTAAATATTGTGTATATTTAGACACCTGTTTTAAGGCAAGAGTTACCTGTGTGGAAAATATCTGTAATCCTGTGTCAGAATTCATGATTCACATGTGACAAATTGTCTTAATTAATACAAGACAGTGTTGAAAACCAGAAATATTATATAAAATATGGATATAATCATGTTAAAGGTGAAAGTTGAGGGAACATATGAGTTAATATGATGTTCATCGATTTGGTATATGAAATCTGTTGCAATCTCAATATAATGTATTTTTACAAGGGAGATATAAAATTGATTAAACAGAGTCATAATAATTCACAGTCATTGATATTGAGTTTAGAATGCTTGGTATTGTTTATCTGATTTAGTCTATTTAGTGTGTAGATATTGTTCATTAATTTAATTTCTTTTTATCATTAGATAATGTCTGACCAATTTCAACAGGTAAAGAACCCATCTGCTAAAAACATGGACAATCTGCTGGTACAACTAGTAGGTCCAACTAGCAATTCAATCAGAACATTTATATTTCATTAAATATTTAATTACTTTTTTATGCCCAATATTTGATTCCAACAAATTGCGACTATATTTACTTTAATCTCCCATATTCACCATTAATTTCTTGAGATATTTTTGACTAAGTGATATTAAATCTGTTAGTAGTACGATCTTTTTGTCCCAACAGTCTTTGCCTTAATTTTTTTCATCTACTTGACCGAAAGCCAAATTTAGAAAAAAAATTATATTTATTTAAACAAATTCTTCCATAATTTTCACTTGTTCGAATACAGCTTTACTTGTCCCGGGAAAGCGCGAAGACTGTTCTAATTAAGAGTAATGGTCTTTGACCAACAGATATTACATGTGTTGATTTAGTTTGAACATCAATGATTAGTAGGTTGAAAAAATGGTCCCAACCCCACATGGGATGTAGTTACAATGTAGATCTGTTAATGCATCACCAAAGATTTATAATCCGGTTTCCTCCACCAATAAAACTGACCCACATGATATACCTGAAATAATTGTTGAAAGTGGAGATAAATACCATATCCCCTCCCAAAGGCAAAGATTTAAAAAAAAAATAATATAATAAACATCTAATTTTAATTAAACTATAAGCAATCATGTGCATTTTTTTGCAAGGTATTAGTTTGAAGTTTGTCATTACCTTGCTGGATATGATAGTATATACGTTTTATAGTCAACTCGTACCACAGTAAACTCGTACCAGCATCGTAATTATATTGAACGTATCCCTTTGTGTCAAGTGCGTCAGATGATACTAAGTAAGGAATTTTATAAATAAAGTGTAATTTGGCATGTCCTTATGAAGGGTTAGTATTTCAAATGTCCTCGGCATAAATGTTTTGTGGTTTTTTTTTCTTCTTGTTGAGTCTGTTTAATATGTTGCCTATTTTTATAATATGGATAATGAAAAAGGCAACTTTATTTTACTGTTTATTGCAAATAATCATGTTTATAACCATACATCAAAACATTAAGCATCACAATAATCATGTTTATAACCATACATCAAAACATTAAGCATCACAATAATCATGTTTATAACCATACATCAAAACATTAAGCATCACAATAATCATGTTTATAACCATACATCAAAACATTAAGCATCACAATAATCATGTTTATAAATATACATCAAAACATTAAGCATCACAATATAAAAGATGAAATGTCATTCATATTGCCAAGCACTATATACAGATGATTTTTTTTAAATCTATGCACTAAGTTAGCTTAAAGCACTGAATATATATTCAAAGCACTAGAGTTCATGATAGTATGTGTAGTGTTTACTGTGTTGGTGTCGAACCATTCAGTCTGCTGGCCTGTTTCAGTAGTTCTGCTGTGGTGATGGTCTGTGTTGTGTATTTGTCCCAGAGTGTGAAGAGGCGACCTTGAACTGCTCTTGCTTTTTTGCATTGACATCTCTTCAATTTTCCCTCACTAACAAGTCAGACCTGTATGGGAATCTTTGTAGTTTCATCATGGAGCAGCTCCAGCAATTCGTAGAAAGGTTTGTTGGCACCAGTGGCACGATCGTTGAATCTTCTGTGCCAACCTTCAACGTCGTTGTTGGTTCAAATGGCTCTTCTGAAAACGGACCATGACGGTATGTCCCAAACTGTTGACTGGATCCATGTGTCGTGTACATATGCGGCTAGGTCTTTGGTTCTGGCTGACTTGGCTTTGTCGTTGATGGGATATGCTCTGCTGGCAAGAATGGCAATGCCATCAGCTTTCTGACGAACTTGTACACGCTGTCTTTCTGGTTATACGCAGGCTGAAATAAAAGAAGACTATATAAATAATGTCATAGATTTAGCATATTGCACACCAAAAATGGTTTTTCAATCATGGTATTTGAAAAAAGAAAGTATATATTATATCTTCTTATATCTGTTCCATATTATTATTTAGTATGAAAAACTAAATACTTAATTCTATACAAATCTTGAACCATATATCATCTACTTTTGCATATTTTACTAATTTCTTTCTTTCTTTTTTTTTTGCATATAATAAGAATTATTGTAAAATATTTTTGCTGTTGTGTACAAATGAACATCAACTACTGTATAAAATTTTCGTGGCTTAATTCTATCAGAAGTAATGGTTAATTTATTTAGATGAACATACCTGTAAATCAAGTTCCTGGGTCTTTCTCCAAATAGTCTGTGTCCAATGGAAAACGCAGCCTTGGATTACTGGATCGTCGAAAACTGCTCTCAGGGCTCGCCACAAACCACTCTTGAAGTCAGCTACGAACAGTTGAATCTTTATCTGGTCTGGAAGCATATCTAAGATGGACAAAAGCACCTGAAAAAACAAATGTGAAATTGTAAATCTAATTTATATTAGGGATCTACATAATTAACATCGTATCCTATTCGATTATTACAATCATTATTGTGACTATCATTGTTGTATATTTTTTTTTTCCACATATAAATCTTTTAAAACCTCTCACTAGGAATCTTTATACACTTGTAAGGGACATTGTGACTTGTTTGATTATCATATTTTATTTCAAAATTTGCTAAAGATACTACATGTACATGTACATATATATCATATCTAAGGAAAAGCAATTTTCAATCAAACAATAAAAGAATTAAATGATTAATAATTTTCATATCAATTACTTAATAATCATATTTGTTTACCTTCAACATTTTTCTCTTTAAATAATACAATAAAAAATATTCCATTATCCTATTAATTAATTAAGTTAAAAACAACATATCAAGTCTAACAGTGTTTATACAATTCATATTTTTATTACATTAACAATTTATTGTGATTTGATATCATATGAGAGGCTCCCTCTGAAATCAAGGAACAATTTTCTAAAAATACCTTCAAAGTGTATGAAAACCCTTTACTGTCAACTAGCTTACAATGTAGGCCTCCCACGTTGTGTAGCGTTGTCTATCACTCTGTATGTAACCGGACCAGTTGGAACATCTTCATCATCATCATATACACAGTCATCTGTGACGTTCCTGCAAAAAAATTAATAACAGTGTTATTATTAAAAAAATTAATAACATTGATAATAATGATAAGTCCAAATGAAAAAAAAACACCTGTCATTCAGATTCAGTGTTTTACCAAATGCATATAAACACTTAATGATTTGAGACCTCATTATTTGCAAGACAAATTGCAAGTTACTTTTAATCAAAATTATAATTTACGTTCGGTCGATAATAATCAATTATATATTCCAAGACAAATTTGTATTAATTATGGTTCGCAAATATGGATAGTTTTCCCATGGAAGTGAAAAGCTGTAAAACACTTTTATCATTTAAAAGTAAATGTTATGAACACTTTACAACAATAAATTTATTGTGCTTCATATGTAAATAAGATTTTGTTTAGTTTTCTGAATACTGTTATATTTGCTATTAAGACAATTTTTGTATAAGATTTTCAGAGCTTATCAAAGTTGGTTCTGTACAATTAATTTGAGCAGCATAAAATAAATAACTTACTCTTCTTCAACATCAGATGGAACAGCAAATGGCAGATCAACATTGAAGGATGCATGTACAGTATCAGATGAAGCAGATCAACATTGATGGATGTGTGTACAGCATCAGATGAAGCAGATCAACAATGAAGAATGCATGTACAGTATCAGATGAAGGGGTGGATCCAGGATTTCAAGTTAGGTGGGGCGCATTTAAAAAAATTGCGCCGAGCGGAGGGAGGTGCGAAAAATTTTGGGGTATTTCGTGTGAAAAATCACGATTTTATGCCAAAAAATCATATTTTTTTCAATTTTAGGGAGGGTGCCCCCCTGGATCCGCCCCTGGGATGCATGTACAGTATCAGATGAAGTGTTGGCATTTTCTTCTTCCACATGCATTGAGTCTTCATTGTTTGGCTGTTGGCAATCTGAACATGTCCAGTTGATGGGTAGATGTTCTTTAAACATCCGACGGTAGTCAGTTCTGCTTATACCTATGACCAAAAAAGGAATGGAATTTATAAAAGAAGCCTTGCATTTTTTAATTTTTGGCATCGAGCAAAGAATGTTACGTTGGTAGAATATTTCCACTTAGCACTTTTACTGACATCGTAAAAACAGTTTTCCATCGTTCAAATATATTAGATCATATTACTTGAAAAGACACAAAAATGTACTTACTGAAAAAGAACACAAAAAAACGACTTATACGGTAAGTTTTGGACGTTAGATGAAATATTTCAATGGAAAAAGAACTTACCCATATTTCCACACTTTCTGTGCTGCCATCTTGAACAAATATCACATTCTACCGCCTCTTGATGGGGTCTTACAGGAGCGTGGCACCATATACAACTGTCGTCGCTCATTTTGGCTATGAAGCACACCACCAATGAATGACATTTTATAACAAGGGTTGGCTTAGACAGGACTCATCTTAGCTTGTGTGTTGAGCACAAAAAATTCCAAGCTATCATATTTTTTAAATCAAACTCAAAATCCAATCATCTCATTAAATAGATAATTAGTTAATTCAATTATAGTTCAAAGAGGACTTAAGAAAACATGATCACCTAATTAAATAATAATATAAAGATCAAAAGAAATCAATTAATCATAATTATTTTGAAACTGCTTTCAACTGTCATTAAAAAAAAATAATGCAAATATTAAAAGCCAATTAATTTATTATTATTAAACTTCATCCTTTTGAGTATACGTAAAATAATTTAATTGTTAATTTTAACACACTTTCAAAAGCCCAATTTATTTGAATATTCTTTCAAAAGCATCACATGAACATTGCCATTCGTTAATTGGTTGGAATTGCTTTCCTCTTAGTAGTATTTTCCTGCGTGGTTATTTTTAACATGGTACGAGTTGACGATGGTACGAGTCAACTAGTTATCGTATATACAGTGTTTTGGGGGTCATTTTCGTGTTTGTTACCAGTCCGTGTCTAGTATGGACATGCATCAAAGCCACTCAGACTTACCACTGCTTTTAATAAAAAAAATATTTACATCAGTGTCCTATATTTGCTTTAAAAAGAAATACAGTTTTGGGTGCCCCATTAAACGGGTTACACTAATGTCCTGAAAATTGACCTGAAATGTCTTGAAAAGTACATTAAGGCTTATATCTTTTTTATTATCCAATGGATTGAGTTCAAATTTGGAAATGTTATAGATATTAGCATATATTTAAAAAAAATATCAAGAATTTTTTTTAGGTGGAAATAATTTGACCTGAAAATTGTCCTGAAAAAAGTACATTAAGGCTTATATCTTTTTTTATTATCCAATGGATTGAGTTCAAATTTGGAAATGTTATAGACATTAGCATATATTTAAAGAATATTTAAAAAAAAATATCTTTTTTGGTGGAAATAATTGGACAATAAAAAAGATATAAAGCCTTAATGTATCCAGATTCCAGTACATTAGTGTAACCCGAATTAACCCCCAATAAACAAGCCTCTTCCACTATACAGTATAATAATATTACATTGAAAGGGTAAACCGAAAGTAGACATTCACGCATAAATTTCATTGAAAACGCATTTGCCACCCTTATAATCATGATGATGCTTGCATTTGAATAATTCTCACGACTGCCAAGCTTCTCATTGAAAATCATTAAAAGGTTTGACTTGGTGTTTCGTGGACGAAGAGCCACGTGGAATGTGACTCTTGAGTTTACACTTTTATGTAAATTTTTCAATAAGTATGATACAAACCTTGGATATATGAAGTATTAAACACGTATCAAAAATACAAAACAAACAAGAAGCACCTTTTACGCGGTCAGCAGATAAAAAGGCGACACCTAGCGTCTAAGTTACGCAAAGGGGGTTAATTTATACATTGTCCAATCGATTTTCCCTCCTTTTATTCAATATCAACAACTTCGAGTTAACGAAATATATATATTTTTATATAATACATAAAAAATAGATTACCTCATTTCTTTTTTATAATAAAGAAATTAGGGCATATAGGAGATATTCTCGCCTGTTCTCCATAGTTGTAATTATCTCCCTTGATGAACATTTCCTTTTATAGAGGGCGTTTTCGTTTTGAACGCGGAATGATTGTTGGCAGACATCTTCACCTGAAGAAACTATCTCGTTTTTCATTGTCATTGGTTTGTACTTTGAAATAGTCAGATTTCCTATGCGTATTAATAATTAGAAGTTGAGCCGAATCCATGTGTCTAAGATGATGACCTTCAAAGTCCACCGTCATTTCAAACCTCTTCAAGATTGTCAAACAGAAGCTTTAATGCCGTTGAAATGATTGGCTTTCAAGCATCAGATTGATCACTTGGGTACTATGTGCGCTTGCTAAGAATTTTTAACTTTCGATTTGAATTTTAACACGTGCGTTATGTTTATCAACTGTCAAAACTCTAGCCCACTACCATATATGGCGAATGTACAAATTATATGAACAATATAATTTTCTGAGATAAACTTGGATACTGTACATTAATTATCACACTTTATGGGTATCTATATCCAGGAAATACTCTGCTTTATAAATTGTAAATTTTGTACTATTTTTTATAACTATTCTAGACGAACAATAACAATTGAAACAGTCTAGCATACATATTTTAATTTTACATTACAGGGTGTCAAGTTGTCCTAGCTATATTTTCATGGTTTGCTACATTTCCTTTATTTGCCTAAAATTTCCTATATTTCATCCCAAAATTCTATTATTATTCCAAAAAAAAGTTGAATCTTTAATTTTGAGTGGAAATTTCATATAAACATGACAAGGAGAGGCTATGCAAGATATTAATATACTTCTATAGTTTTTAGCTAATCTTGTACATTCATGTGACTTTTTTTATTGTTGAATTTTCTTAGGGTTTAAATTCACATGATTGCATATTTATTTCTGTATTGTAGTCTTTTGTAGTACATGTCCATTTTTATTGTGGTTTGCAACTCAGTACTGGTTCTCTGGTTTAGGATAATGCATCTTGAATACAATGTTTAAATTAATGGTCTATAAAATAAAAAATACTAAGTTTACTCTGAGGGCTTTTGGACAAACCTAGTTTATTACTACATGACGCCATGATGACGTATCTTTAGAAAGAGTCTTGCCACAGAGCATTTGTTCCAACAAACTTTGTAAATTTGAATAAGTACCTTTTTCTTAACAAAAAATGTTATACATAATTTCGAAGACTGTCTGACATAATATCAAGATTGGTCCTTTAAAGTGTTAAAAGAGTTGTCATGTTCTTGTAATGTTCAATACTTTGAAAAAGACAAATGTTGAAAAAAAAATTCACTGTCTGATTTTTATTTATTTTGAAAAAAGAGTACTTTAGGAGACTAGAGTATAATGATACTGTTGTTTCTTTTCTTCATTTGTCAGTAAAAGGGAGGTGTGGCATGACTACAGGGGAGGTGGAAGCCATGTATTTTTGCTTAATATACCATAAAGTTGCCCAATATTTATCCTATATGTTCATCCCAAAAAATCCTATTTTCCTATATAATTTTGGTCAAAAGTCAAGTGGCTTGACACTGAATGTATGTAAAATACTGTGAACCTGAAATTTGATACAACTAAAACTAAAGTCAAGTGCAAATTGAAACAAGCCAATAATAATGCATTTGTATAGTCTGTCACCTGAAGACTGAACAGATTTATTAGTAGACCAGTAGACTCCCGTAACCAGTGCTTGATAACTGGTTGCTTGCATATTGGTTTTTTTCAAGATAAAAACTTCTATTACCGAGTTTTTGTGTTTTTTTAGCTCACCTCGCCAAAGGCAATGTGAGCTTTTGCCATCACTTGGCGTCCATCGTCCGTTAACTTTTCACATTTTAATCTTCTCCTCTGAAACCCTTCAGCCAAATGAACTGAAACTTAGTAGGAAGCATCTGTGGAAGGTCCTCGATAAAGATTGCTCATTTTGTCCCGATCCATTAACAAACATGGCTGCCACAGGCAATTCTTGTTTCTGATTGGTTGAATTTAAAAATCTTCTCCTCTAAAGCCGCTTGACCAAATGAACCGAAACTTGGTAGGAAGCATCTATGGAGGGTCCTCTATAAAGAGTGCTCATTTCGTCCCAATCCGTTAATAAGCATGGCCGCCACAGGCAATTCTTGTTTCCGATTGGTTGATTTAAAAAAAAATATCTTCTGAAACCGCCTGCCCAAATGAAGCGAAACATGGTAGGAAGCATCTATGGAAGATCCTTTATAAGGACTGCTCATTTCGTCCTGATCCTTGATAAACATGGTCGTGACAGGCAATTCTTCTTTCTGATTAGTTGATTTCTAAAAAATCTTCTCTGAAACCGCTGAGCCAAATGAATGGAAATTGAGTAGGAAGCATCCTTGGAAGGTCCTCTATAAAGATTGCTGATTTCGTCGCGATTCATTAGCAAACATGGCTGCCATAGGCAATTCTTGTTTCTGATAGGTCAATTTCTAAATATCTTTTCTGAAACCGTTTGGCCAAATGAACCGAAACTTGGTACATGTAGGAAGCATGTATGGGAGGTCCTCTATAGAGTTTGCTCATTATGTTGTGATCTGTTTACAAACATGGCCATTGCAGGCAATTCTTGTTTCTGATTGGTCGATTTCTAAAAAAATCTTTTCCTCTAAAACCGCTTAGCCAAATGAACCGAAACTTGGTACTGGTAGGGTGCATCTATGGAAGGTCCTCTATACAGACTACTTATTTCGTCCTGATCCAAGTACGAACATGGCCACCACAGGCAATTTTTGATTCTGATTGGTCAATTTCTACATTTTTGTAAGAAATCTTCTCCTCTAAAACGGCTTGGACAAATGAACTAAAACTTGGGAGGAAGCATCTATGGAAGGTCCGTTGTAAAGATTGCTAATTTCGTCCTGTTGCATTAACAAACATGACCGCCACAGGCTATTGTTGTTTCAGATTGGTTGATTTCTAAAAATCTTCTTCTCTGAAACTACTTGGCCACATGAACTGAAACTTGGTATTGTTTGCCCTGAAAATTAATTCTGTTTGTAGGAAAATTATTCATTTACCAGTACATAGTGAATTAGCACTAACATGTTTATCCAATTCTTTGTAACGGAGCATTTCCCTCCGAGTCCTCTTTGCACACTCCGGGTACATCTTAATCGTACATTTTTTCAAGCATTTTTTGCTGACATAAATATCAGAAAATTGAATACTGTTGACAAGAACAATTATTAGACTAAGTAAGTTTAGATTTATTTTCATTGTCGAGCACTGGTATAGTGTCAGTCCGTTTTTGGCGATTTTATGTCATGTAAAACAAGCACACCTCATAATGACGTCAGTCACGTCACAACGAAAATATGACAAACCATAAAATTACCAGGAAAACCATATAAAGTTATCGAGCACTGGTCAGCACTCGGGTGTGTCTAGTTGCAGGTCACTAGTTCTTTTGAAAACAAATTATTAATAATACATGTAAGAATGTACAGAATTGGATATGCATATGTATTTGTCAGTTGAGCATTGTAGCCCATGGGCCCTTATTCTATCATGTTTTATGCCAGCTTTTGTTGTTTTCAACTCAACTATGTTATAATTCACTGGTAATATTTCTATACTAGCTACACATTTAATGAATTACCTTTAATAGTAGTAGTATATATAGTTTGAAAGTTGCAAATTACGTTTTGTAGTTGTCTGTTGTATGCTTTAGTCACATTGACTGGAATTGTTGATTTGCAGAACTTATATAACTGATACATGTACATGTAACATATTTTATATTTTGTTTCAGATAAAATTGCTTTATTAAGCAATGACGGAACAGGGCGATGGAGGACCCATGTACATTCTACAAAACAATGACACTGATGGGACTGGTACATTAGAACAGGGAACAGTCAACATATTTACACAAAATGGTCAAATGGTTATGGAAATAACTGAAAATCAAGGAGACCAGTCACAGTTTGCAGAATATGGAATAGATGAGGTTCAAGCAGGGGAACAGATGCTTCAGATTGCTAATACATTCATCAATGCTCAGGAAGGTGATTCACATCTATTACATATTGCTAATGCCTTTAGTCTTGACCAAGGAAAACATTCTGACGATAAACACACAGAGCAAATGTACGAAAATCAGATAGAAGGGGAGATAATTCAACAGGTTCCTGATGAACAAAATAGCAATCAAATGCAAACTGTTGTATATGGCGATGGTGAGCACATGTATGCTATCCAGAGTGACGATCAATCACAACAAAATTCAGAGGAGCAATCTGTGCTTGTTCAAATGCCAGAAATACAGAATATTTCTGACCAAAACTTTGTTACCTCTGGGGTACAAACTATTGAGGGAATTACACAATCTTCTGAAAATAACCAAGAGATTGTTATTGAAGGTATGCCAATACAATATCAGAATTTACAAAATGTAAGATCAGAAGTTTTACCAGATGGTACTGTTCAATTGTATGTTGTTGATAATGAGGAGGAGACACAGAATATCAAACAGGAACAACAAACAGAAAAATACATTGTAGAAGAAACTGAACAACCATCTGTAATGTCCGTTAAAGAAACACGATTCAGAGATGTTGCTACTCAAATCACATGCTATCCAAAATTTTCACGACAAGGACTCTTTGATGTAGCTACTCAAGTCACAAAAAGAGACATTTTAGGTGGAACAATAAAAAATCGTCAACTTCCAAATGGTACAACAATTATTCAGAATAATATAAAAACGCAAAACCAAAGTACTATAATACTCAACGCCGGTGATAGTTCACAAATGATATTCTATAAATGTAATATTTGTGGAAAATTATACAAAAATAAACTTAACTGGCAAAACCATATAAAGATTCATGCTAAAGAGAAAGTTTACATGTGTGGACACTGTGGAAAGGTCTTCCAGAAATTAAGTCTGGCATCACATCTAAGAACTCATTCAGAATTAGCTCAGATTGCCGTCTTTGAAAATCTTCCAGACCATATGAAACGTAAGAATCACAAAGCTATACCTGGCTTGATTCTATCTAGTGAGGAGGCATCTATTATAGAATTGGACATTATTGATGTGCCAACGGAAGCTGATGAATCCATGCTCCCTGAGCCCGAACCTGAACCACCACAAACTGATCTGTCAGAGGTCTACACAGATAATGATATTCCTGCCAAGATGCACATGGAGGTAGAGGCAGAGACAGAAGTACAGGAAGGAACAAAATCTAAGTTTGTTTACAAATGTAACGTATGTGGTAAAGAATACAACAGTAAAAGTAACTGTCATCGTCATTTAAAGTCACACACAAACGATAAAGATTACAAATGTGGATATTGTGGTAAAGGATTTACACATAAATATGAGGTTAGAATGCACTGCCGGATACACACAGGAGAAAAACCATTTAAATGTCCAATCTGTACAAGGGGATTTAATGAAAGTGGAAATCTAAGAAGACATATGAAAATACATGTCAAAGATGAATCTCCATATAAATGTGGGGTCTGTTTTAAAGGATTTAACAACACTGCTAGATTGAATGCTCATATAAAAGTACACACTGGAGAGATTGTTTGTGACACGTGTAACAGGAAGTTTAATAAAATATCTGATCTGTACCGTCATATCAGGATACATACAGGGGAACGCCCCTATAAATGTGACTTTTGTGATAAAACGTTCTGTCAGAAAGTCAACTTAATGACACACAAACGAACACACACAGGTCTTAAAGCATTTAGATGTGATATATGTGGACTTGGATTTAGTCGTAAAACTATCCTTGATTCTCATATGGTGAGTCACGATGACCCGAACATTGCCAAAGATCGTGGGACAGTAGAACGTACACCCGTTAAGATGGAGGCCCCTGACCTGGAAGAATTACAATTACTTGAAAGTTCAAGATCTACATCTGAGGAGAATCACGTTCAAAATACCCATGATATTGTTACCACAGAAAGTGGTACAGAGTTGGAGGTTGATGAACTAGCTATACAGGAGGTTCCATTACAAGAAGTCATTCATTTACAGGAAGAAACTTGTGTTACTATTGGATAAATTACTCAACGAGCTCCATATATTTATTCGTTATAATTGCATTTAAAATGAGTTAAAAATGGTATTGTTTAACATGTTTAATGCTTTCAGATTCTTTCTGGGGGCCCAGATGGCTCAATGAGTTAGGTGGTTGGATCTAACAGCTCATAAAGCCTATCACCAATATGGCGTGGGTTCGCTCCCAGCTTTGTAAATTACAAAAAAAGGTGCACTCGACTCGCAGTCGCAAGTGATAGTTTACCAGTTGCTTGCCCAGGGTAGGTGGTTCTGTCCGGGTACTCCGTCTTCCTCCACCACTAAAACTGGTCGCCATGATATAGCTGAAATATTGCTGAAAGTGGCATTAAAACACCAAAAATCAGATTCTTTCCATCAGAAATACATACATGTAATTATTAAACAGTTAATGAGTTATAAATGATGGAATTAATGAATTTACAATAATAGAGGTTTACTTCAATAAGAAAAGATATTTATAACATAATTGAAAATTAATATAATGGCAGTTAAAATATACATGTACATTTTAATACATGTACAATGACTCAATGTATGTACCACTTGCCAAGCCTACTCTTTCAGATGTACTTCTTTACCATGTTTAGCTCTACCAATTATGGACAAAATGCATTGCTATAGTGTTCACTAGTTTACATTATGCCGTATATTAATTTGCAATTTATATATATAATATAAATTTGCTTTAGAATTGTTATCATGGCATCCATGGTTATATTTCGTAAAATCAAAAATGGACAAAATTAAAACATGATTGGATACTATCATTGATATAGGTTTTGTGAGAATGGATTTCTCATAGCAATATCAGGGGTCGTCGTGATTGTAGGGTGGTTGGATTTATAACTACCTATGCAATCAGTGCCTATCAGTATCATCACTAAAGTTGTGAGTTCGAATCCTGCTCAGGCTAGGTGTGCTCAATATAATGTTATGTAATATAAAGTTTTTCAGTGACTTGCAGCAGGTCAGTTGTTTTCTCCTGGTACTTCGGTTTCCTTCACCAATAAAACTGACTGCCACGATATAACTGAAAAATTGTTGAAAGTGACATTAAGCGCCATAACCCGAACCCATAGCAATATTGCATCGAAGGCAAAGCCAGAGATGGAATGAGACGCCCATTTCAAGAGAAACATATAATTGATAGTATTTTTATCAAAGATTTGTCAAAGTTACCAGTACATTGTGTATACATGTATGTAACGTCATGTTAGAAATCAATGATAATAGGTTTGTATCATGCTTGTTGCTTTGCAATAGATATCACATTTAAAGATAAAAAAAAAAAAAAGATCTATCAATTATCATACATGTACATGTACAAATGTGTTATGACTTTTTAAAAGATGAAATACTTCAGATGTATTGATATGGTACATTTAATATTTTAGATTTTTTATTTTTCTCAAATTTTGACAATTAAATGTGTACTGTACAGTAAAACATATATATACATGATGTATACAAGCATCCTTAACTTGGGGGGATATATTTGTTCAGAAAAAAAAGTGTTCACATTAGACCAGATAAATTTACAAATAAGTTAAATTTGATGTTGGGTTTAAACAAAATTTGGAGGTTGAGGTTGGTTATAATTATATGTTTTATTTTTCACAACTGTTAACTTTCTGTTTATATGTTTTATCATGTTTATTATTCTAATTACAGTTTAGACAACATTTTTCACTGTATACAATGATAGATATGATAATGATTATGAAAATCAAATGTAATATTTTGATCCAACAAAAATGACAAGCTGGTATTCTTGTATAGAAAATGTCCACAAGATTTTTTTAGGAATATTTCTAAAGTATTACTGGTCATAAATGTCACAATTATGATCTATATCAGTTGACAGCTTCATATCTTATGAATGTTCTAGAAAATGGTGAATGTGTTGATTTGTTTAAACAAAAGTTGAATCATGTTACATTGTATTGATATTTAAATTATTGTTTAATATTAAACCCTTTTTTAGTTTGACATTATTTACTATCATACATTATTTTTATCAACCTTAGCCTTTAGGACTGCCGTGGTTACAACTACCTACCGTATGTAATGAGTGCCCATCACCACTAAAGTTGTGTGATAAAGTTTGTCAGTGGTTTTCTCCGGGTACTCCGGTTTCCTCCACCAATATAACTGATATATTGTTGAAAGTGGTGTTTAACACCCCTATTAAACTTCTTTAGAAAAACATTGATAAAATGAAAAACAAAAATACCAAACCATCACAACAGTTGTAACATCCAATTGATAAATCATAGAAATCAATATCCATAACACACATACATGACCACTCATTCTCCTGGCTTAGAATATCCATAACACACATACATGACCACACATTCTCCTGGCTTGGAATATCCATAACACACATACATGACCACTCATTCTCCTGGCTTGGAATATCCATAACACACATACATGACCACTCATTCTCCTGGCTATCGATAACACACATACATGTACATGACCACTCATTCTCCTGGCTTAGTACAGGTGCTTCTATAAAAGTAGTTGAGATAAACTACATGTAGTTGTATGGACCCAAAATCCCCACTTTTAGTGAAATGATTTATATAATTGAAAAGTTACACAGTAATGGTCGATCTACAACAAGAAGACCAATGACAACAACATGAACCACCCCACTTCCATATATGACATGTATATTGGTAGGGGTGTGTAGCTGGGACTTTGAGGAAATTGGCAACCTAATCATGTTTTCTACTTAAAATTTTTGGAAGATGCTTGGGCCCTTTTATAAAACTGTTTGGCAGATGACTGCCGATTAACAGAGAGAAATTTCTTAAACTATTCCGAACGGCTACATTCTTAGCTCACCTAACCCATCACTTGGTGTCTGTCTAAGGGAACGACCATTTAACTTGAAGGGGGGGGTTATGGGTTTTTTCTAAAAGAATATTCTGATTTTGGTGGAGGAAAAACAAAATAATCTGATTCAGAGTTTTTGTCATATAACCTAATGTTGAATTCTGGAAAAATAATTCGCGCTGTGCGCGACCAAAAAAAAAATATTCTAACTTGTGTTGTCCGAAAAAAAAATTCTGAACGAAACAAAAAACCATACCCCCCCTGCAGGTTAAATGGTCGGTCCCTAAGCATTTTACATTTTAATATACACACGCCCTACAACCGGCTATCTGGACAGCAGATGCTATCGGGAGCTCAGATCATATCTACGTCACACGGAATGACCACAGGCACTCGAATTCCGGACCCCCTTTTTCCTCATTTGGTCCCTCCCGCGATTATGGTATGGATCTTTGTCTGGAAGTATATCTTTGAACCATTTATCCATATTTTACAACATTTCGTGTTACAACTCTCTCGTTCTACTAACTTTTGTTTCTAGGTCCATATATATACCGTATACATAAAGGTATGAAACAATCGTCAAAATACAAAGAGGGAATCCTCGCTTCGACTCGATATTTTACAATAACGCGCCAGTTTTAAAAAGGACCTTCGCTTGTCCTCGTCTCAAAAATGATTTCCCTTCATTCCTATCTAGTTTATACGTACGAACAACAAATATTTATTGACGAAATTCAAGTTTATTCTCGACGACACACCCAACTTTCCTCCACTCGTACCCATTCAGGAGGTCAGCCGAACATATTTTGTTTCGCGCTATTTCATTGGTCGGAAAGATTTTCGGAACTTTTTTAGCTTGTTCTTCGCTACGCACGGCCAATCCATTTCGTATCGAGAGGCCTATTAAGCGGGAGTTTTAAATAAGAATAACACAGCCAGTGTGTTATAAAGGCACCAGGAAAAAAAAATGACGAACCTAGTGACATGGTAAGGATATTGTCTGAAATGGAAAAATGCACTTCAAACATAAATTTTGACGGATGACCATTTGATCACTGAAATGATCATAGAGAAAGGGACACGGACACTAGTTATCATAAAGCAAAAAAATCTCTTTTATTTAGGCTTGTCAAAAAATAAAAACGAGTTAACGCTCCTCATACCCCTATCACAGCAACAACAAAAAGACAGTGTACATAAGTAAACCCCTTGTAAATTTTAACTTTCATAATGCCCCTCTTCGTCCTTATAAACAGGTATATGTAAATATGCCTCAAAAGAAATGTTTGCATTAAAGGGATTAGAACTACTCTTTGTATTTCTTTTCTGTTTAGGGAGATACGTGTAAAATTCCAACTGTAATGGCCTTTGCAAAAAATATAGGAAAGAAAAAAAAAATCTTTAATTTACATGGGGGGGGGGGGGGTGTCAACATTTTTGTACCTAAGCTTATCACAAATAATTAATGACACCCCTCCCCCCCCCCCTCTTAATGCAATTTCTGATGCCCAGTTTTGATTTAAGCAGTTATAATAAGTAATACATGTGGGTGTGCATTTTTAGTACTTCATGTTTCAATAAACCAATAAAAAAATACAACACAAATTTTTTAATATTTAGTAAGTTTTCAATCAATGAAGATAGAATTTGACATTTTCAACAGAGAATTCTTCAGAACATTAACGTTTTCTCTAAAATTTCTTCTACCTTCCTGTACAACGGGAACTCGGTGTTATGTAGTAAGAATATTATACGCAATTTCATTTCAATAGTCAAAATGTTTTGGCTATCGGGGACAGCAGATCGGGCTATCACTGGAGTTAAATGGCAATCGGGAACATGAAAAAAATTAAAAGAAATTCCATTGTTAATTAACTTTGCTTCTCTCATCCCTGGCTGCTCCTGACACTTGTAGAAAAATCAATTGTTTCCCGATTTGACACTAAAAAGTCTCGTGAAATTGTTCATGTTCCCGATTGCCATTTAACTCCACTGATCTGATGAAATTGATCAAAAATGAAATATTACAAAACTGTTAAATATCCTAATTCAATCAAATATTTTTTAAAGAAGTAATTTTCAAGTTATTTCTCAGTTTATCCACGTCAAAGACATTTCCAGAGTCCATGACAATGGAAATCAATACAAGCAAAAGTTAATACTATGGTATTGGACAAAAAACTATTTTTTAATGGGTTTCATAGCTTCGAAAATATATTTTTACTTCGGAACAATCTCAATGTTTTGAAATTTAAAGGCGACCATTAGCCATGAATTTCAATATTTGAATTATTCTAAACACTAATGGCTCAACTTATTACAGGATAAACCAGAAATAAGAATTCATGTCACTGTTGTTTCCGATTGCCAACATCTGATGTCAGTTTCAAAATAATCTGCTGTCCCCGATAGCCAAAACATTTTGACCATTGGAATGAAATTGCGTATAATATTCTTACTACATAACACTTCGAGTTCCCGTTGTACCGGAAGGTAGAAGAAACACTATATTGTTCATGTATATGATAAAAACTTGTGCTTTCTTTTGAAATTTTAGAGAAAACGTTAATGTTCTGAAGAATTCTCTGTTGAAAATGTCAAATTCTATCTTCATTGATTGAAAACTTACTAAATATTAAAACCTATACTATCATATTTGGTATGCAAATTTCTCATTTGTAGTGCAACAAATCGGACATAAATTTAAAATCCAAAAAGTAGATAAAATGGAAGAAAAACGTCAAAGAAATTCCTACCTGTGATTCCGTGTGACGTAGATATGATCTGAGTTCCCGATAGCATCTGTTGTCCAGATAACCGGTTGTAGGGTGTGATACAGCAAATATGCTAAACCAAATGGAACCCAGCTTGGCAGGAATGGCCCAGGTGCACCTTTTTGTTGATTTTGGTGGAATTGATGACAATTATTAGGGTCTACGGGGTTCAGAAAAGTTTGAAGACTCCAAAGGGTTAATCTGAAACTGTACGTCAAAGGACAAACAATGATATCTACAAAACTCTTCACAGGAAGAGATTGAGCAACATGAAGCGCCCAAAAAGTTTGGGATGAAATCAAGTGCTCCTCATAAAAAATCTTGTGGCACTTGGGGAACATATTGGTGGCCATTTGTGACATATTCCATTAGGGGTCGTCGTGGCCGTGATCATATGGTAATTGGATTAACAACTTCCTATGCAATCGGTGTCTATCACCACTGATGTTGTGGGTTCGACTTACGTTATAAAGTTTGTCAGTGACTTAAGGCAGGTCAGTGGTTTTCTCCGATTTCCTCCACCAATAAATCTGACTGCCACGATATAACTGAAATATTGTTGAAAGTGGCATTAAACACCATAAAACCAGCCAAACAACCATATTCCATTATGGTTAAACAAGTAATGTTTGTAACCATAAAATTTTCGAAGTGATGACTTCAACTTTACCAATAGAACCCCTTGGTTCAGTAGCTTTCTTGTTATCAGCAACACCCCATCAAGGAAATCGTGATAGGAACCACAAGCTCTGGTGTATCCTATCAACTGAGAGAGCTATACTCCATATGCAGGTGCTGCTGAAATATTGCTAGAAATAAATGGAAAGTTCACAATGGGAAATTTAAATCATTTCTTTTGTGGTAAAAATCTTTTTTTTTTAGCTCACCTTGCCAAAGGCAACGTGAGCTTTTGCCATCACTTGGCGTCCGTCGTCCGTTAACTTTTCACATTATAATCTTCTCCTCTGAAACCCCTCAGCCAAATGAACTGAAACTTGGTAGGAAATATCTATGGAAGGTGCCACAGGCAACTCTTGTTTCTGATTGGCCGATTTTAAAAAAATCTTCTCCTCTGAAACCGCTTGGCCAAATGAACTGAAACTTGTTAGGAGGCATCTATGGAAGGTCCTCTATAAAGATTGCTCATTTCGTCCCGATCTGTTAACAAACATGGCCGCCACAGGCCATGCTTATTTCTGACTGGTTGATTTCTAAAAAATCTTCTCCTCTGAAACCGTCTGGCCAAATGAATCAAAACTTGGTAGGAAGCATCCTTGGAAGGTCCTCTATACAGATTGCTCATTTATTTCCGATCCATTAACAAACATGGCCGCCACAGGCCATCCTTGTTTTTGATTGGTTGATTTCTAAAAAAATATTTTCCTCTGAAACCGCTTTCCCAAATGAACCGAAATTTGGTAGGTAGCATCCGTGGAAGGTCCTCTATAAAGATTGCTAATTTTGTCTCGATCCATTAACAAACATGGCCGCCACAGGCCATTCTTGTTTCTGATTGGCCGATTTTTAAAAATCTTCTCCTCTGAAACCGCTTTCCCAAATGAACTGAAATTTGGTAGAAAGCATGTATGGAAGGTCCTCTTTAAAGATTGCTCATTTGGTCCCGATTCGTTAACAAACATGGCCGCCACAGGCAATTCTTGTTTCTGATTGGTGGATTTCTAAAAAATTTTCTCTTCTGAAACCACTTTACCAAATGAACCGAAACTTGGTAGGAAGCATCTATGGAAGGTTCTCTATAAAGATTGCTCATTTCGTCCGGATTCGTTAGCAAACATGGTTGCCATAGGCAATTCTTGTTTCAGATTGTTCGATTTCTAAAAATCTTCTTCCCTGAAACTGCTTAGCCAATTGAACAGAAACTTGGTAGGAAGCATCTATGGAAGGTCCTCTATAAAGATTGGTAATTTCATACCGATCTGTTAACAAACATGACTGCCATAGGCAATTCTTGTTTCTGGTTGGTTGATTTCTAAAAATCTTCTTCTCTGAAACTGCTTGGCCAAATTAACCGAAACTTGGTGGGAAGCACCTATGGAAGGCTCTGTATTAAGTTTTCTCAAAGCAGAATGAAAGGTGAGCGACACAGGCTCAGCCCACTGAGCCTCTAGTTTGAAGAAGAATTTGAAGATGCCAAGGGGAAACTAGAATCTGTATATCACAGAAGAACAGACAACACAATGGCCAAAAGAAAAAGTACAACAGGACAAACAACGTTCTACAAAACACACACACAAAACTAAAGATCGAGTAACACGAACCCCACTAAAAACCGTGGGTGCTCCAGAAGGGTAATTATAAGCAGTTCCTGCTCCACTAGTGGCACCCGTAGTGTTAATATAGTTACAAACCCGGTGATAAGTCATGAATGAGGAAAGGACCTGGAAGTGTTTACGACAAATGGAACATATCCGTGGTCATTTGTGACACAGATATTCCATAACGGTCAACTAAGTCACGGTGGCGACTGTGAAACTTTCGAAGTGATCAACTTAACTGACTGTCTGTTTATAGCACAGGCGCTCATGGCATGATATTACCTCCATTTTTAAACTTTCTTGTAGTGGGCCTGCATATGCAAGCAGTTGTTACCATAAGATTGTATGGATATATGGACACGAACACGATAAATAAAGGAAAAGAGATGAAAGAATAAAGAAATTTTATTCAAAATTAATATGTAAACCGAAAGTTTCAAAAAGAATAATTCAATCACTAGCGCCTGTAGTTTATATTATAGGTGTAGGATAGGGTATGAAGCAGACGTATATGTACAAGTGGTATCATTTATTTCAAACTCGAATGGGATAAATGGATCAAAATAATTACCAAATTTAGAATCATTTAGTGAAAGAACAGCATTTATTTAGCGGAACGTGAAATTAAAGGACCATGTTAGCTTCATTTCTTTCTTATTTTCAGAATCCTCTGCATCGTGTGCATGTTTCATTTTTATGCCTGGATTTCCAATGCCACAATGTGGACTTTTTGATAGACGACGGCATTGAATTCTCTTACACCTATATATTGCAATGGTTTATTGACAATTAAAGACATAATTATGGTTAGCCCATAAGTAATACAATGTATATATTTTTACCGTGCCATGTTCGTCTGACCATAAACTAATTTTTAAAAGTAAGATGATGGCTTGTCTTCCAATAGGGTAAAAGTAGGATTATAAGACTTAAAGGAATTTAGAAAAAGCGACTAATACGAGAGAGAGAGTTCATCCATTCAGTATAGTCTGTTCTGATTCTCCTGTGACACAGTGTCGTCTGTTAACCATTTTCCAGAGGTATTTTTGTCTTTTTCGCAAGTCTTCTTGTGTTTATTTTTCCTCATTTTCTTTCTACGATGTTCTTTTTGATGGTTCTAAAATTAAACAGGGAAAATATCAAGTAAAACAAGGAACTACAAGCGAAGGAGAAGAAACACAATAATAGACAATGTATATATATGAGTGGATGTGGTCGAGTGGTCTAGGGCGCTGGACGTAAGGCTAAGCGAATGGTGCTGCAGTGTATCAATGGTGTGGGTTCAAATCCCGTCGTGGTGGTATTACTGTACTGTGGCATACGTAATACATAAGATATTATTGCGGCACTGTTGTAAATGTAATAAATATGATGGTATTACGGTGCCAATGTATGCATACAAACATAATTGTATTAAGGTACTGTTGTATGCATGCAAACATAATTGTATTAAGGTGCCAATGTATGCATGCAAACATAATTGTATTAAGGTACTGTTGTATGCATACAAACATAATTGTATTAAGGTACTGTTGTATGCATACAAACATAATTGTATTAAGGTACTGTTGTATGCATACAAACATAATTGTATTAAGGTGCTGTTGTATGCATGCAAACATAATTGTATTAAGGTACTGTTGTATGCATACAAACATAATTGTATTAAGGTACTGTTGTATGCATACAAACATAATTGTATTAAGGTGCTGTTGTATGCATGCAAACATAATTGTATTAAGGTACTGTTGTATGCATACAAACATAATTGTATTAAGGTACTGTTGTATGCATACAAACATAATTGTATTAAGGTACTGTTGTATGCATACAAACATAATTGTATTAAGGTACTGTTGTATGCATACAAACATAATTGTATTAAGGTACTGTTGTATGCATACAAACATAATTGTATTAAGGTACTGTTGTATGAATACAAACATAATTGTATTAAGGTACTGTTGTATGCATACAAACATAATTGTATTAAGGTACTGTTGTATGCATACAAACATAATTGTATTAAGGTACTGTTGTATGCCTAAAATTTGGTATCTGCTACTTCTCCACGGAGCACGCAGAATATAAGGAGTAAGAAAAAAGACTTGTTGGTTCTGAATCATTAAAATGTGTCCGGGTGGAGCAACCTGTGAATTGTTAATTTAGTGGCTATGAAAATTTATCTGAGCGTGTTGATCTAGTACATCTTCATCACCTCATAAAAAGTCATAACTCTGAACACAGTCACGAATTGACAATCCGTACTTTCTTTTTCGAATCTGAACACAGTCACGAATACAACAGTCCTGGAGATCTTAATTTTTACAACAGTCCTGGAGATCTTAGCTTTAACAACAGTCCTGGAGATCTTAGTTTTTACAACAGTCCTGGAGATCTTAGTTTTTACAAGTCCTGGAGATCTTAGTCTTTACAACAGTCCTAGAGATCTTAGTTTTTACAACAGTCCTGGAGATCTTAGTTTCTACAACAGTCCTGGAGATCTTAGTTTTTACAACAGTCCTGAAGATTTTAGTTTTTACAACAGTCCTGAAGATCTTAGTTTTTACAACAGTCCTGGAGATCTTATTTTTTACAACAGTCCTGGAGATCTTAGTTTCTACAACAGTCCTGGAGATCTTAGTTTCTACAACAGTCCTGGAGATCTTAGTCTTTACAACAGTCCTGGAGATCTTAGTTTTTACAACAGTCCTGGAGATCTTAGTTTTTACAACAGTCCTGGAGATCTTAGTTTTTACAACAGTCCTGGAGATCTTAGTTTTTACAACAGTCCTGGAGTTCTTAGTCTTTACAACAGTCCTGGAGATCTTAGTTGTTACAACAGTCCTGGAGATCTTAGTTTTTACAACAGTCCTGGAGATCTTAGTTTTTACAACAGTCATGGAGATCTTAGTTTTTACAACAGTCCTGAAGATCTTAGTTTTTACAACAGTCCTGAAGATCTTAGTTTTTACAACAGTCCTGGAGATCTTAGTTTTTACAACAGTCCTGGAAGATTTTAGTTTCTACAACAGTCCTGGAGATCTTCGTTTTTACAACAGTCCTGGAGATCTTAGTTTTTACAACAGTCCTGGAAGATTTTAGTTTCTACAACAGTCCTGGAGATCTTCGTTTTTACAACAGTCCTGGAGATCTTAGATTTTACAACAGTCCTGGAGATCTTAGTTTTTACAACAGTCCTGGAGATCTTAGTTTTTACAACAGTCCTGGAGATCTTAGTTTTTACAACAGTCCTGGAGACCATTTCCAACATGTATATACGAAACCAGACAAAGTCTGCATTGATGTAGGTTCAAGACGGGAGAGAGAAAAAACAATGTCCATCAACCGTCCAGTATAATGTACATAAAATCTAATGAAATAGCTTCTGTGTCCAACCACAGCATTAACGAGTAAGATGAAAAACTGGTTAGCTACAGTGATAATGTGTTGAGTGGAAGTCTGCATACAGTCTTGGTTTTAATGAACTAGCACTACAATATCCAGTCCAACATGTTGATACAAAGCGAAACTGTCAACATCCCATCACAGTAATTTGTTCTCAACTGAGGGTAAAACATTTTTTGTCCTTTTTCTCTTGGCCATTGTGTTGTCTGTCCTTTGATTACAGATTCTGATTACCCATTTGGTATCTTCACTCTTCTTAAATAAATTTGTTTGGTATATACAGTTCAGATGTATTGAAATTCCAACCATTAAAATCCTGCATGTCAAGAATATAAATGCTGTCTAAAAACTGAAGGCTTGCATGTTCCTGAATAGGATTTTTATTCAACAATAAAAGTTCATCAATTCTGTCAAGTCTGGCAATTCTGTGTAAATGCTAACATTGGTGCAAAAATATTAAATTAAATGTATATCAGTATGTTCTGAATTAACTGCTGCAAACAATTTCCTGTCAGCAGAGTACAATATGAGTGAATGAGTGATTGTTATTTAACACCAAGTGAGCAATTTTTCAGCTACTAGTATTTTTGTACATCTATTCTTGACTTTATACTAGATCAACATGCTGATTTAGATATTTATACTGTTAGCTCACTGAAACAACAGTCCCAGGGTAGACAACTCAGACACATTATCCTGATTCAAACCAGTGTTTGCTCTTACTATTTTTGCATGCTTAGATTAGAAGTTGAAAATACCAATTTCATTGTCTTTACTGATTTGACCCAGTCTTGAACCCATCCAGGATTTATTACACCCACGGGGAGGCCAGTATAACATCCAATACACCACAGATGCAGTTCAGAGTACAATATGATTTTTTCCTTGTACCTGAAGATATTATCAATCAATAGAGTTACAGGTAAGTCGGAATATGTAACAAACAACAAGCCAACAAAACTTACTCCATTATACAGCTGATTTTGACAATATCTGTGGTAAGCATTCCAAATTTTAAGCATGACCTCATGGTATAGAAAACACTGGGTATTGAAACTAAAATAATGACAATGTTTGCTCAAACATTCTGACAACATTAATACAAGTGATGTATTTCTTTAATACATAAATAGATGCATGGAAATGTGATTAAGAAATGTTTTATTTCTTTAACAAAATTCAATGATATAGTTGATATTACATGTAATTCTTCACAATGTAGTAATTAATGTCTTCAATTTTACCCTTCCTGTATCTGATACCATTTTTGGTTTACTCAAGTTAAAATTCTAATAAAAAAAATGATCTACCGACAATAAATTAAGATGCACAATTCATTTATATTCATGTTCTTAAAGTTAATAAAAAATAAGTACTAAAATGTGAATACATTTCTAAATGAATTTTCTACAAAATTAGCAATCTATTTTATGTGAAGATTACAAAGTATTCTGTTTTATACAACTAACTGTATTTACAATGACAAAATATACATGAATATTCATACTTTTAAAATAGGTATGGATTCATTTTTTGCTTAACTTCTTCCTTAAAAAAAAATCATGAATATTAATAATTAGAGGTTTAAAAACATATAAAAAAGTTTAACATGAATTTAAATCTTTATAACCTCTATTACTAATTAAAAAAAAATTTTGTTTTGTAAATAAAACCTTGCCTGTAAGGTAAAGGATATTAAATACATAAAACATACACAACTTTTGTTCTAAAGATAAAAATGCAGTACACTTGTCTAAGCTGAACCCTAAGGTGATTTGCATAAAATAAAACATAATAGGTTTAGACACTTGATATTCAATTTTGTTCAATGGGCGGTGAAACCACAACTTGAATTTTGTTCAATGAGTGATGGAGCAACAACTTGAATTTTGTTCAATGGTTGGTGGGGGCCACAACTTGAATTTTGTTCAATGGTTGGTGGGGGCCACAACTTGAATTTTGTTCAATGGTTGGTGGGGGCCACAACTTGGAATTTTGTTCAATGGTTGGTGGGGGCCACAACTTGAATTTTGTTCAATGGCTGGTGGGGGTCACAACTTGAATTTTGTTCAATGGTTGGTGGGGCCACAACTTAAATTTTGTTCAATGGTTGGTGGGGGCCACAACTTGAATTTTGTTCAATGGTTGGTGGGGGCCACAACTTGAATTTTGCTCAATGGCTGGTGGGGCCACAACCTGAATTTCTATTAAACAAAAATTGAACATAAAGTGCCTTCCATACTCCATTACATTATTTTCACAAATAACCCTGAATTAATCTATTACAAGTGTTTACTTATCAATTTTAATTGGCCTAAAATAACAATCTATAATCCCTGACATTGTTACACTTGAAAAAAATAAATACATTTTTTACACTGATTGCACATCCTTAAATCAATAATGATCAAATTATTATAAACTGTTGTGTTTATACAAATAGTGACATGATGCTATTTTCAGAAAATCAGTGCATTTATATATTTTGTACAGTAATGTCTGTTCATCGCTCAAGAAGTGTAAACTGTACATAGAAAATATTCCTGTTAACTGAAATATGGAGGAAAACAAATATATAGTACAACTCCCCTCCTCCCAATAATCCAGGATTTCCCTCTTTCTCTTGTGCTTTACATTATTACACATTTAATTTTTTTAAAGATAGGTCTAAAGTGTTCATATCCTGCTGTACAGATCTATTTTTAAAGATATCAATTTTAAGAAGATAGGATTAATTGTTCTAGTGTAAAACAGGATCTAATTTTACTGTTTAAAATGAATTATGTAACAAAGTTGATCTGATATAAAAACATTCAACAGCATCTATAAAACAAAAAAGGATTTTTGGCAGTGTGATAATTAACAACTTTGTATATATGTGTGCGTGTGTGCAAAAAATAAAATAACAAATAACATGGACATTATGTACATAAGGCAGTATCATACGAAATACATAAAACTGGTAATTAATTACTAATCCTGACATGACCATGAATACACAGGATAGCCAGTTTTATTATTGTATAACATGGACTAGAAATAAATAAAATTGTGTACAAATAGTAACAAGTAGGAAACATATTGAACTTGTAATACGTTTTCTCATGGATACTTCCATTTACTTGTGAAAAGCTGTCAAAATATCCTAACATTAACACTATATAATACATATACACCGTATCTACATAAATCTTATATACATATATGACATAGGCCTAAAAAATGTGTTTGGTACTGTATTTCCTTTATACTGATATGACATTTTATCTAAAACTGTTTGTGAAATGTTGCTAAAATCAAGACATAACATGATTATGCATATAAAACAATACAAACTGGCAGTACTATAAACAGACTATTATTTCTAATCTTTCAGCAAATGTTTGTTGTTATTGTTGATTAAAAACTTAACTACATTACCTGATAAACATCCCCTGAATTTATTTTGTGTATATATTTTTCATGATAATGATGTAATGAATTGTAGTTTTGTTGTAGTTTTTGTATATCAAATGCTGCCAAGAACAAAATATTTGTTCCCTGTTTAAAAAGGTAAAAGCAAGTCAAAATAATGTAAACATTCACCTACTAATTTACCCTATTTTATCAAAGTATGGAACCTACAACACAAATTTTATCTTGTATTTATCATTGTACTGCTGATACTGTATATAATTACATACTGATATACAACAACACCAATCAGTAAATATATGTGACGACTTATAATATAAGGTCAGAGTTCATAATTTCCTAAGTTCAATTTACGACCAGATTAAATTTATTTAATTTCAACACTCTTCTATTTAAGATGATCATTTTGTAAACATACAATTACAAACTGTATAAATCACTGAGTCACAAGTCACTATCCTTATACAAAAATACACCAACAAAAGCATATTAGTGTACAATGAAGCTTCTTTCATCTTCATACCATAACTCATGACTTCACATAGAGAAGCTACTTTCACATTCATACCATCAATCATGACTTCACATAGAGAAGCTGCTTTCACATTCATACTATCAGTGACTTCACATAGAGAAGTTGTTTTCACATTCATACTATCAGTGCCTTCACATAACGAAGTTGTTTTCACATTCATACTATCAGTGACTTCACATAGAAAAGCTACTTTCACATTCATACTATCAGTGCCTTCACATAAAGAAGTTGTTTTCACATTCATACGATCAGTGACTTCATATAACGAAGCTGCTTTCACATTCATACTATCAGTACCTTCACATAACGAAGTTGTTTTCACATTCATACTATCAGTGACTTCACATAGAGAAGTTGTTTTCACATTCATACTATCAGTGCCTTCACATAAAGAAGTTGTTTTCACATTCATACTATCAGTGACTTCCACATAACGAAGTTGTTTTCACATAGAAAAGCTGCTTTCACATTCATATTATCAGTGACTTCACATAACGAAGTTGCTTTCACATTCATATTGTCAGTGCCTTCACATAAAGACGTTGCTTTCACATTCATACTATCAGTGACTTCACATAACGAAGTTGTTTTCACATTCATACTATCAGTGACTTCACATAGAAAAGCTGCTTTCACATTCATATTATCAGTGACTTCACATAACGAAGTTGCTTTCACATTCATATTATCAGTGTCTTCACATGAAGTTGCTTTCACATTCATATTATCAGTGACTTCACATAAAGAAGTTGTTTTCACATTCATACTATCAGTGACATCACACAAAGAAGTTGTTTTCACATTCATACTATCAGTGACTTCACATAAAGAAGTTGTTTTCACATTCATACTATCAGTGACTTCACATAAAGAAGTTGTTTTCACATTCATACTATCAGTGACTTCACATAGAGAAGTTATTTTCACATTCATACTATCAGTGACTTCACATAACGAAGTTGCTTTCACATTCATGCTATCAGTGACTTCACATAGAGAAGTTGTTTTGACATTCATACAATCAGTGTCTTCACATAAAGAAGCTGCTTTGACATTCATACTATCAGTGACTTCACATAAAGAAGCTGTTTTCACATAAATAAGTTGTTTTCACATTCATACTATCAGTGACTTCACATAAAGAAGTTGTTTTCACATTCATACCATCAGTGACATCACACAAAGTTGTTTTCACATTCATACCATCAGTGACTTCACATAACGAAGTTGTTTTCACATTCATACCATCAGTGACTTCACATAGAGAAGTTGCTTTCACATTCATACCATCAGTGACTTCACATAACGAAGTTGCTTTCACATTCATACTATCAGTGACTTCACATAAAGAAGTTGTTTTCACATTCATACTATCAGTGACTTCACATAGAGATGTTGTTTTCACATTCATACCATCAGTAACTTCACATAAAGAAGTTGTTTTCACATTCATACTATCAGTGACTTCACATAAAGAAGTTGTTTTCACATTCATACTATCAGTGACTTCACATAGAGATGTTGTTTTCACATTCATACCATCAGTGACTTCACATAACGAAGTTGCTTTCACATTCATACTATCAGTGACTTCACATAAAGAAGTTGTTTTCACATTCATACTATCAGTGACTTCACATAGAGATGTTGTTTTCCCATTCATACCATCAGTGACTTCACATAGCGAAGTTGTTTTCACATTCATACTATCAGTAACTCCACATAGCAAAGTTGTTTTCACTTTCATACTATCAGTGACTTCACATAGAGAAGTTGTTTTCCCATTCATACCATCAGTGACTTCACATGACGAAGTTGTTTTTACGTTCATACTATCAGTGACTTCACATAAAGAAGTTGTTTTCACATTCATATTATCAGTGTCTTCACATAAATAAGTTGTTTTCACATTCATACTATCAGTGACTTCACATAAAAAAGTTGCTTTCACATTCATATTATCAGTGACTTCACATAAAGAAGTTGTTTTCACATTCATACGATCAGTGACATCACACAAAGAAGTTGTTTTCACATTCATACTATCAGTGACTTCTAAGAAGTTGTTTTCACATTCATACTATCAGTGACATCACACAAAGTTGTTTTCACATTCATATTATCAGTGACTTCACATAACGAAGTTGATTTTACATTCATACTATCAGTGACTTCACATAAAGAACTTGTTTTCACATTCATACTATCAGTGACTTCACATAGAGAAGTTGTTTTCACATTCATACTATCAGTGACTTCACATAGAGAAGTTGTTTTTACATTCATACTATCAGTGACTTCACATAAAGAAGTTGTTTTCACATTCATACTATCAGTGACTTCACATAAAAAGTTGTTTTCACATTCATACTATCAGTGACATCACACAAAGTTGTTTTCACATTCATATTATCAGTGACTTCACATAACGAAGTTGTTTTTACATTCATACTATCAGTGACTTCACATAAAGAACTTGTTTTCACATTCATAATATCAGTGACTTCACATTCATACTATAAGTGACTTCACATAGAGAAGTTGTTTTCACATTCATACTATCAGTGACTTCACATAGAGAAGTTGTTTTCACATTCATACTATCAGTAACTTCACATAACGAAGTTGCTTTCACATTCACACTATCAGTGACTTCACATAGAGAAGTTGTTTTCACATTCATACTATCAGTGACTTCACATAAAGAAGTTGTTTTCACATTCATAATATCAGTGACTTCACATAAAGAAGTTGTTTTCACATTCATACGATCAGTGACTTCACATAGAGAAGTTGTTTTCACATTCATATATCAGTGACTTCACATAGAGAAGTTGTTTTCACATTCATACTATCAGTGACTTCACATAACGAAGTTGCTTTCACATTCATACTATCAGTGACTTCACATAAAGAAGTTGTTTTCACATTCATACTATCAGTGACTTCACATAAAGAGTTGTTTTCACATTCATACGATTAAGTGACTTCACATAGAGAAGTTGTTTTCACATTCATACTATCAGTGACTTCACATAGAGAAGTTGTTTTCACATTCATAATATCAGTGACTTCACATAAAGAAGCTGTTTTCACATTCATATTATCAGTGACTTCACATAGAGAAGTTGTTTTCACATTCATACTATCAGTGACTTTCACATAAAGAAGCTGTTTTCACATTCATACGATCAGTGACTTCACATAGAGAAGTTGTTTTCACATTCATACTATCAGTGACTTCACACAGAGAAGTTGTTTTCACATTCATACTATCAGTGACTTCCCAATAACGAAGTTGCTTTCACATTCATATTATCAGTGACTTCACATAGAGAAGTTGTTTTCACATTCATACTATCAGTGACTTCACATAAAGAAGTTGTTTTCACATTCATACTATCAGTGACTTCACATAACGAAGTTGCTTTCACATTCATATTATCAGTGACTTCACATAGAGAAGTTGTTTTCACATTCATACTATCAGTGACTTCACATAAAGAAGTTGTTTTCACATTCATACTATCAGTGACTTCACATAAAAAAGTTGCTTTCACATTCATATTATCAGTGACTTCACATAAAGAAGTTGTTTTCACATTCATACGATCAGTGACATCACACAAAGAAGTTGTTTTCACATTCATACTATCAGTGACTTCTAAGAAGTTGTTTTCACATTCATACTATCAGTGACATCACACAAAGTTGTTTTCACATTCATATTATCAGTGACTTCACATAACGAAGTTGATTTTACATTCATACTATCAGTGACTTCACATAAAGAACTTGTTTTCACATTCATACTATCAGTGACTTCACATAGAGAAGTTGTTTTCACATTCATACTATCAGTGACTTCACATAGAGAAGTTGTTTTTACATTCATACTATCAGTGACTTCACATAAAGAAGTTGTTTTCACATTCATACTATCAGTGACTTCACATAAAAAGTTGTTTTCACATTCATACTATCAGTGACATCACACAAAGTTGTTTTCACATTCATATTATCAGTGACTTCACATAACGAAGTTGTTTTTACATTCATACTATCAGTGACTTCACATAAAGAACTTGTTTTCACATTCATAATATCAGTGACTTCACATTCATACTATAAGTGACTTCACATAGAGAAGTTGTTTTCACATTCATACTATCAGTGACTTCACATAGAGAAGTTGTTTTCACATTCATACTATCAGTAACTTCACATAACGAAGTTGCTTTCACATTCACACTATCAGTGACTTCACATAGAGAAGTTGTTTTCACATTCATACTATCAGTGACTTCACATAAAGAAGTTGTTTTCACATTCATAATATCAGTGACTTCACATAAAGAAGTTGTTTTCACATTCATACGATCAGTGACTTCACATAGAGAAGTTGTTTTCACATTCATATATCAGTGACTTCACATAGAGAAGTTGTTTTCACATTCATACTATCAGTGACTTCACATAACGAAGTTGCTTTCACATTCATACTATCAGTGACTTCACATAAAGAAGTTGTTTTCACATTCATACTATCAGTGACTTCACATAAAGAGTTGTTTTCACATTCATACGATTAAGTGACTTCACATAGAGAAGTTGTTTTCACATTCATACTATCAGTGACTTCACATAGAGAAGTTGTTTTCACATTCATAATATCAGTGACTTCACATAAAGAAGCTGTTTTCACATTCATATTATCAGTGACTTCACATAGAGAAGTTGTTTTCACATTCATACTATCAGTGACTTTCACATAAAGAAGCTGTTTTCACATTCATACGATCAGTGACTTCACATAGAGAAGTTGTTTTCACATTCATACTATCAGTGACTTCACACAGAGAAGTTGTTTTCACATTCATACTATCAGTGACTTCCCAATAACGAAGTTGCTTTCACATTCATATTATCAGTGACTTCACATAGAGAAGTTGTTTTCACATTCATACTATCAGTGACTTCACATAAAGAAGTTGTTTTCACATTCATACTATCAGTGACTTCACATAACGAAGTTGCTTTCACATTCATATTATCAGTGACTTCACATAGAGAAGTTGTTTTCACATTCATACTATCATAGACTTCACATAAAGAAGTTGTTTTCACATTCATACTATCAGTGACTTCACATAAAGAAGTTGTTTTCACATTCATACTATCAGTGACTTCACATAAAGAAGTTGTTTTCACATTCATACGATCAGTGACTTCACATAGAGAAGTTGTTTTCACATTCATACTATCAGTGACTTCACATAGAGAAGTTGTTTTCACATTCATACTATCAGTGACTTCACATAAGGAAGCTGTTTTCACATTGATACTATCAGTAACTTCACATAGAGAAGTTGTTTTTACATTCATACTATCAGTGACTTCACATAAAGAAGCTGTTTTCACATTCATACGATCAGTGACTTCACATAGAGAAGTTGTTTTCACATTCTCTCAGTAACTTCACATAGAAAAGTTTATACAACATTGATGTTACATGTTTGCACCTTACAATAAAATATTCAATACAAAACAATCTATGGAGACATCATATAGACAAGTTGTTTTCATTATTTAGGTAGTTTTCAATGGCTTTTTGACATTCTACAGAAGGCCAGCGTTCCAGTAATAGATTACACTCTGACTCATTGGTTAATTCTATCTTTGTTCTCTGATGACTTCTTATCAATAACTTGGTCGTTTCTAATGCCTACAAACACAGAACATTGTTTAAATGACTTTAATAGAGGCAATATTATAGGGACTATCCCATTAAATATTTTGCTTAAAATCAATTGCAGTCAAATATTTATTACGGAAAAATTACGGTTTTAGAGCTTGACTGTGATATATTGCTCATATTATAGCTTACCTATAAATAAAATTTGAATCTGTTATGGAATTATTTTTCTAGTGCATTAGAGCTTTACATCTTAAACTTTTTTATGTAAAATTATGATTTTTAAACTCGGCTGAGAGAATATCGACTTATTGTTTATATATAAATTTTCAAAGCTAATGAACAGTTATATTACTAATTATATAAGTAATTATTATTTTGCTATACAATAATACTTCTTATTTGATATCTCTTTTTTTCAAAACTAGTAATTAGACATTTTCTTTGTGATAACAGACGAATAATGACCTTTCCAGACTGTAGAGCCATATTTTCTATTCTAGGTATCACTTCCTGCATTATACTGGTAGGCCAGAAGACTTGTGATACTAAACCAAGTTGACAGGCCTCAATAGCTGTGATCTTTCTACCACCAATAAGTAGCTCATTAGCCTGAAAATACAATCAAATGTGTTGTCAAAGCATATTAATTAGATATATAACAATTATAATTAAAAAATCCTCAATTATCTAAGATAATTCATAGTAAAGTTAATGTTCATTAAATTTGATACTTGGCCGTCGTCGTTGTGATCGAATGGTAGTTTGATTTATTACTACCTACGCAATCAGTGACTATCACCACTGAAGTTGTGAGTTTGAATCCAGTTCAGGCGAGGTGTACTCAATACAACATTATGTGATAAAGTTTGTCAGTGATTTGTGACAGGTCGGTGGTTTTCTCCGGTTTCCTCCACCAATAAAACTGATCTCTATGATATAATTGAAATATTGTTGAAAGTGGTGTTAAATACCATAAACCTAACTCCCCTGTTGCTGACTTGTTTTATAAGATGGATTGGTTGTAACTACAACTATATGATGTACAGGTGGATTAGTCTATTATGGGTTCAATTATCCACATTTGGAAAGCTTTTAAAGAAAACATAATAAACTTCTATTATATTACATTTACAATATGTACAATTCTCATGACATTCTTATCTCTGTATTAAAGACACAATGAATGAAGTGTTTCTTACAGCCAGATATATCTACATGCATCAGTTAATATGATCATTGACATTTTTTGTTGGGTTTGGCATTCAACCTTCAACATATTTTCAGTTGTATTATGTATATCGTGTCAGTCATTTTTTGGGTGGAGTACTTAAAAGGAAATAACAGACTTGCTTCAAGGATATGACAAAGTGAAACCCTATCACATAAAGTTGTATTGACTATCGCATACACTTCGCCATTACAGGAATCAAAACCAAAAACAAACCTAGTGGTGACAGACAGTAATTCTGGGATTGCATATGTAGAGGTAAACTACTATACAATCAAGATCATAACAGACCTCCTCATACATTATAACAATGGGGTCTAGCATTTAATAAATTGCTCACCTTTCATTCTGCTGTGAAGAAACTTAATACAGAACCATCCATAGGTGCTTTCCACCAAATTTCGGTTCATTTGGCTAAGCAGTTTCAGAGAAAAGGATTTTTAGAAATCGACCAACCAGAAACAAGAATTGCCTATGGCAGCCATGTTTGTTAACGGATCAGGACGAAATTAGCAATCTTTATAGAGCACCTTCCATATATGTTTCTTACCAAGTTTCGGTTCATTTGGCTAGGCAGTTTTAGAGAAGAAGATTTTTAGAAATCGACCTATCTGAATCAAGAATTGCCTGTGGCGGCCATGTTTGTTAACGGATTAAAACAAAATGAACACTCTCTATAGAGCACCTTCCATAGATGCTTACTACCAAGTTTCATTTCATTTGGCCAAGCTGTTTCAGAGAAGATTTTTAGAAATCGACCAATCAGAAACAAGAATTGCCTATGGTGGTCATGTTTATTAATGGATCAGGACGAAATGAGCAGTCTTTATAGAGGACCTTCCATAGATGCTTCCTACCACGTTTCGGTCCATTTGGGCAAGCTGTATCAGAGAAGAAGATTTTTAGAAATCTACCAATCAGAAAGAAGAATTGCCTGTGGCGGCCACGTTTGTTAATGGATCAGGACGAAATGGGTAATATTTACAGAGGACCTGCTACAGATGATTCCTACCAAGTTTCAGTTCATTTGGTCAAACGGTTTCAGAATAGAAGAATTTAAAAAATCAGCCAATTAGAAACAATAATCGCCTCTGGTGGCCATGTTTGTTAACGGATCGGGACAAAATGAGCAATATCTATAGAGGACCTTCCATAGATGCTTCCTACCAAGTTTCGGTTCATTTGGCCCATTGGTTTCAGAGGAGAAGAATTTTAAAAATCGGCTAATCAGAAACAAGAATCGCCTGTGGCGGCCATGTTTGTTAATGGATCGGGCAATCTTTATAGAGGACCTTCCAAGGATACTTCCTACCAAGTTTTAATTCATTTGGCTGAGAAATTTCAGAGGAGAAGATTAAAATGTGAAAAGTTAACGGACGACAGACGACGGACGCAAAGTGATGGCAAAAGCTCACTTTGCCTTTGGCAAGGTGAGCTAAAATAAGTATAGCAAATAACAGATGTAAATTCTTTACAACAGCTCTACATAAAGATTATGTTCCTGGACATATCACAGATTTCCTATCAGTGTCAAGAGTAAGATACATTTACATTTATTTAAACACTAACCATAGCCATTCCTACAGTATTGGGCAACATAAATGATGCACAGCCTTCAGGTGTTTGTGCCAACTGAGAATACGGCAAATAAAACAAGGCTTTGTCACTGGCATACACGATATCACATAACGGCAACATGGTCATCCCTAGTCCTATAGCAGAACCAGTTACTACTGCTATTAATGGCTTAGGGAAAGTAATGATGGCCTTCATAAAATCCCTGTAATAAAAAAAATATAAGATAAAAAAATAGCTGGTCGCAAGGCAGACCACCCAGCTTGCCTGTGCAATCTTTAGTTACATGTGAATGTCATAACCATGTGATTAGTGTTTAATTTGGTTAAGAACAATACTTCAGTTTAGCCAAAAGAAAACCATTTAATGGTATTCAAAATGGACATATAAATGTAATAGTAAAACAGGTGTTAACAAAAATGTCGAAGTCATTCAGGCAAACTCACATGTGAAGTTTCATCAACCTGGACCAAGTAGTTTTTCTACATTGGACCTAAACGCAAACGTTAACGCAAAAAGGTCGAAGTCATTCAGGCAGAAATAGTAGGTCATGGTGACCTATATTTGTGTGCGGTGTTTTTAACTGTCCACGACAAACTCACATGTGAAGTTTCATCAACCTGGACCAAGTAGTTTGTCTACATTGGACCTAAGTGCAAACGTTAACACAAAAATGTCGAAGTCATTCAGGCAGAAATAGTAGGTCACGGTGACCTATATTTGTGTGCGATGTTTTTAACTGTCCACGACAAAATCACATGTGAATATTGGGTAGTCCTGTGAGGACAACAACGTGGCTCAAAACTGCTAGTGGGGTTTGGGGCCTTGCCCCTACCCATGAAAATTTTTAAAAATTAGATGCAATATCCTGCCATCTAAGTAATTTCAGAGGCACACATATGTTCATTTTATGTTTAAAAATAGTTTTTTCCCACAGAAAAAGGAAAAAAATAAAAAAAAGCAAAAATTCAGTGACATCAAATTTATTCATTATTGCATTACCATTTTTTGGTACGTATAGAATGTGGTCTTATGCTTTAAAATGATAATTTGTAGGTGGGGTGCGTTTTATGCATAAGAGCAAGTATCAGACACTTTTTTTCAGGTCACGCAGAGAGTTGCCGGTAGCATAGCATCGAGTTCACGGACGGCAATATTCCCAATGATCAATGAATTAATGTTCAAATAACATTAATTGTGTTCATTATATATGTGTTATTTAAAATAAAATTGTATAAAAATTATATTTATTGCTTGTTCATTGCCTTTTTGAAAGGTATCTAAATATTCTCAATGTTTGTCAATAATCATACTTGTGCATTGGTGTTGTTGTTTGGAACTAATTGTCCATACGAATGCAGAAATAACTGTCAAATGTTTGCTATCAAACATGTGATATTTTACTTTTTTTCAATCTATTTTTTCCTGGGGTGAAATTACCTGTGTTTGGGTATTGAACCTTTGTTTGAATTATCGATTTTTACAGCAGTTGACAAGGTCAAGGACCGTATATTGTATAACAAGGTGTGAAAAGATAATTGAATATACTGGGACACCTGTCAATATTATATAATACATTGTAGCATTGGTACAATATGAGTACACTTCAAAAGAAATTAATCTCTTTAATCAGGTCTTAATTAATGTTTAAAAATTACTTTTGTATTGTTTTCTCTTTATTTGAATCGATCGTAATTACTTCCTATTTTAAGCTTGACCCAAGCTTGCCTATCTTTGATCACATGAACAGTTCATTATTTGATGAATTAATACTGATTAAAGATTAAACATATCTACATATTTATTATTTAAAACAACCATAATTCACGTAAAGAACAACAATAAAAAAAAATAACTGCTCCATCCGTATCATTTTCATTGCCGTTTTGAACTTGTTTTCAAATTAAACATTGCCGATAAACTTCCTGCATTCACAAAACAGCTAATTTTCGCTTGCAAAATGTAGAATAATCGGCTTAAACTCTTTCAACAAAACTAATTTAACATTTTCCTGTCTAAAATTGATCAAAAATACATGGATTAACAAATACGTGATCTGTGGTAAGCAGTATTTTGCTGTTTGAACGACAATTTCTGCCGTGAATGTTTTACTGAATCTCCCTGCGTTCTATAGATAGGAACTAGAATTTCCTCCAGATTTTTGGGAGAGGAAAGGGGGTGCGTTTAATAGACACAAAAAGACGGTAAATGAAGAAACCATTTATAAGATTTCTGCTGTAATGATACAATATCTCTATTGGTGAGATATATATCTTCATCAAAACAATCATCATCCTGCTCATCATCAATTGAATCGTCCAACTTCTCGGCCTCCAAGAAAATCACGTCATTGTTGTTTATTTTTATTCAGTGTCGATTATACACATATTTTAAACCCAAATGAGTATAGTCAAAAAGCGTTTTCATGATCCCGATAGCGGCGGTAAGATGTACATCTCGCAAACTTATAATAGTCTGCCCCACAGATTTTGTTCGGGAATAGCGTACGTAAAAGGCAGAGACGTTCTGGGAAATGCTTACAATCGGCCTCGAGAAGGAACGAAACATAGTGTCGAACTGTGATACTGCTGACTAACAATATGATACAGGACCAAAACAAACGTCGCTCATGTTTGCGTAAAGAATTAAATTTTACCGATTTTGTAAATTTTCAATTACAGTTACAATACCCATGACTAATTTTCAGGTAGTCTGAAGGACTACTCATTACAAAGCTTCAGGTAGTCCTCTGTAAAATTAGGTGGTCACCGGACTACCATTAGTGTCGAACCCTAACATAACGTAACAACTCAATTCTCAGCCTAATGATTTTGGTCATATTAAGAAATTTCTTTTTTCTGCAATGATGGACATCTTGGAAGCAGGATGGGCTGTAGGATAAACTTCTGTAAGTGGACCCACAAAAAGGGCCATCAGTCATGCTTGGTTTAATTGGGTCCACTGGCAATGGGTTCAGAAATTTTCTGAGGAAGGAGATTTTAAAAACATTATTGGTCAAAATAGATCCAATTTGCATTCGTCTGTAAATCAAAAAAATTATATTTTACTGAAAAAATTGGAATATGTATTGAACAACTCATGTTCTTTTAGCTACAGTTAAAATTTAAACTAATTTCTTCTAAAAATGTAGAGGTTTTGACCATTTAAAGAAATTTACCTCTTCAGCGTTACCACTAGACACACCTACACACCTACACTAAATTTGCTTGAGCCTTACAGAGAATAGACATTAATTATTTTAATAAAAATCTGAAAACTAACCGAAGAGCATCAACCATTTTTCTTGCTGCAATCTTCCGGTCCATTGAGATCAGAAACGTGAGGTCAATTCCACTACAAAAGACATTCCCTATACCACTGAACATAACTAAATTACTGTCGTCATATTTTGCTGAATTCAACGCTGATACAACTTCTTGTATAACCTATAAAAACAACATATTTAAGCTTAAATTGCATTATAAAACATGTTAGCAAGTATGGCACTATTTCCTGTATATTCTATAAATAGAATAAAATAAATTAATTAGTGTTCTCAAACTTACATTGGTCAGTTCAAGAATGATTAATTGGGTTGTCCCATTATTAGTATTAGAGGGACAATATTAGTATGTATGTAAATGTATTTATTATTCACCTGGAACATTGATTTAGTAATAGAAATAATTTCCCATGTACTGTCTGTACAGGTAAATCACTTTCTAGCTGTCTGTCAATGTTGGATTTACAACTACCTATGCAATCATTGCCTATCACCATTGATGTTGTGAGTTCGAATCTTGATCAGGGCGAGGTGTACAACATTATGTGATAAAGTTTGTCAGTGACTTGTGACAGGTCGGTGGTTTTCTCAGGGTCCTCCGGTTTCCTCCACAAATAAAACTGACTGCCACAAGCCCACGATATAACTGAAATATTGTTGAAAGTGGCATTAAACACCATCAAACAAACCCCTCAACAAGACAGATCAAAACTTTTTAAACTTTGTCTTGTATGATCCATTCTATTTTCTACTCAATAAAAACTAACAAACCTGAGGATTAAGACTGATTTTTATCTTGGTATGTGTATTTATCTGACATACCTGAGGATTAAGACTGATTTTAATTTTGGTATGTGTATTTATCTGACATACCTGAGGATTAAGACTGATTTTAATTTTGGTATGTGTATTTATCTGACATACCTGAGGATTAAGACTGTTTTTGATCTTGGTATGTGTATTTATCTGACATACCTGAGGGTTAAGACTGTTTTTTATCTTCGTACATTGTATGTGTATTTATCTGACATACCTGAGGATTAAGACTGATTTTTATCTTGGTATGTGTATTTATCTGACATACCTGAGGATTAAGACTGTTTTTTATCTTGGTATGTGTATTTATCTGATATACCTGAGGATTAAGACTGATTTTAATTTTGGTATGTGTATTTATCTGACATACCTGAGGATTAAGACTGTTTTTGATCTTGGTATGTGTATTTATCTGACATACCTGAGGATTAAGACTGATTTTAATTTTGGTATGTGTATTTATCTGACATACCTGAGGATTAAGACTGATTTTAATTTTGGTATGTGTATTTATCTGACATACCTGAGGATTAAGACTGTTTTTGATCTTGGTATGTGTATTTATCTGACATACCTGAGGATTAAGACTGTTTTTTATCTTCGTACATTGTATGTGTATTTATCTGACATACCTGAGGATTAAGACTGATTTTTATCTTGGTATGTGTATTTATCTGACATACCTGAGGATTAAGACTGTTTTTTATCTTGGTATGTGTATTTATCTGACATACCTGAGGATTAAGACTGATTTTAATTTTGGTATGTGTATTTATCTGACATACCTGAGGATTAAGACTGTTTTTGATCTTGGTATGTGTATTTATCTGACATACCTGAGGATTAAGACTGTTTTTTATCTTGGTATGTGTATTTAACTGACATACCCAAGGATTAAGACTGTTTTTTTTATCTTGGTATGTGTATTTATCTGACATACCTGAGGATTAAGACTGTTTTTTATCTTGGTATGTGTATTTATCTGACATACCTGAGGATTAAGACTGTTTTTTATCTTGGTATGTGTATTTATCTGACATACCTGAGGATTAAGACTGTTTTTTATCTTGGTATGTGTATTTATCTGACATACCTGAGGATTAAGACTGATTTTAATCTTGGTATGTATATTTAACTGACATACCTGAGGATTAAGACTGTTTTTGATCTTGGTATGTGTATTTATCTGACATACCTGAGGATTAAGACTGTTTTTTATCTTCGTACATTGTATGTGTATTTATCTGACATACCTGAGGATTAAGACTGTTTTTGATCTTGGTATGTGTATTTATCTGACATACCTGAGGATTAAGACTGTTTTTTATCTTGGTATGTGTATTTATCTGACATACCTGAGGATTAAGACTGATTTTAATCTTGGTATGTGTATTTATCTGACATACCTGAGGATTAAGACTGATTTTAATCTTGGTATGTGTATTTATCTGACATACCTGAGGATTAAGACTGTTTTTTATCTTGGTATGTGTATTTATCTGACATACCTGAGGATTAAGACTGTTTTTTTTATCTTGGTATGTGTATTTATCTGACATACCTGAGGATTAAGACTGTTTTTGATCTTGGTATGTGTATTTATCTGACATACCTGAGGATTAAGACTGTTTTTTTATCTTGGTATGTGTATTTATCTGACATACCTGAGGATTAAGACTGTTTTTTATCTTGGTATGTGTATTTATCTGACATACCTGAGGATTAAGACTGTTTTATTTATCTTGGTATATGTATTTATCTGACATACCTGAGGATTAAGACTGTTTTTTTATCTTCGTACATTGTATGTGTATTTAACTGACATACCTGAGGATTAAGACTGTTTTTTTATCTTGGTATGTGTATTTATCTGACATACCTGAGGATTAAGACTGTTTTTTATCTTGGTATGTGTATTTATCTGACATACCTGAGGATTAAGACTGTTTTTTTTATCTTGGTATGTGTATTTATCTGACATACCTGAGGATTAAGACTGTTTTTTATCTTGGTATGTGTATTTATCTGACATACCTGATGATTAAGACTGTTTTTTTATCTTGGTATGTGTATTTATCTGACATACCTGAGGATTAAGACTGTTTTTGATCTTGGTATGTGTATTTATCTGACATACCTGAGGATTAAGACTGTTTTTTATCTTGGTATGTGTATTTAACCATATCTGTGTGTACTTGTTACATTTTTTCACAACAATCTCCTTATATTTGTATGCACATTCACTTTGTCGTACACTCATTCTTCGTTCTACATCATCATCTCGCATCGTCTCTTCTCCTTCACGTTTCTTGTTTGATTTCTTTGGATGAAAATGGAAGGGGAGGCTATCCAAGATAATTTTATATGACATAGAAGATGGACTGATTGGAATCATGGCTGGAACATAATGGTAACCAGTAGCCTCTCCACACAGTGTTTCCATGGGAATGATGGGTCTTGCTGTTGACATGATTGGCTTGACTGATGTGAACACAGGAGTTGATGATACAGGATGTGTAGCTGAAAATAAATGAATATATTTTCATTTTGATATTTTCAACAGCTCGAGAACTCATATTGAATTTACTGACACAGTATATATCGTACCAGTATTAGGTAACTAGCCAACTGTGTAACTGTTACAATATCATATAGATCTGAATTGGTGACTCATGAACTATTTATACATTGTAACATGAATCAATGCATTCTTTTCCTTTGATCTTTTTATGGTTTATATACAAGAAGGTAAGCAACAGCTAAGAACTATGAAATAAAACACGCAGATACGAGATATTGCACACTTTAAATCTGGGCTGCAGTGCAATAATCAATGACCTAGATGTGATATTGCATGGCTTCATGTTACAAATTGCTGCACGTTCGATTGTTTAACCGTTTAACTTGGAAAACAGTGGAATAAATATTACATAGTTAGGTGCTGTACCGATATTTTGGGACTAACTTGTGGGTCAAATAAAAAAAAAGAAGAATAACAATAACAAATTTTACTTCACAGAATCGCCATCTTTGTTAACAAAAGGGATGTAACTCTACTACTGATTGATTGAATTTTGGTGTTTTAACGCCACTTACAGCAATATTTCAGCTATATCAAATATCATGGCGACCAGTTTTAGTGGTGGAAGAAGCCGGAGTACCCGGAGAGAACCACCAACCATGGGCAAACAACTGGTAAACTTTATCACTTGCAGCTGCGAGTCGAATGCACCCTTTTTTGTAATTTACAAAGCCGGGCGCAAACCCACGCCATATTGGTGATAGGCTTGTATGAGTTGTTAGGTAATCCAACTACCTAACTCATTGAGCCACCTGGGCCCTAACTCTACTACTAACTGTGTATTAAAAGTACAAGAAACATACTGTCATTACTGACTGTGTACTGAATATCCACGGTTTCCACATGTTTACTATAAATCAATGATATTCATAGTCTATAGAAGTATGTAGAAGGCAAGATAATTAACATTATCCCCGGCTTGAAAATTATAACAACTTTTTATTGGTTAAAACCGCAGGCATAAAAAACCCATATTCCTGGGTGTTGCTAGGCCATATATATTACCAGGTGTAACTATCCATTTCCTCAGTGGATATCTAAGACACTTTGGATTCTTGCAGGCCATGTAAAAGTGACGTTCTCTTTGTTGTTGGAAAGAATAGGTAAAAAAAAAAAAAAAAATTGACGTCAAAGCTCGTGACGTGCACGTCAACATCAAATTAAGTTGATTTTAGCCATATATTGAATATAAAGCTACCAAAGGTAGTACCCTACACCAGGTTAAAAAACACTCGAAACTTTCAATTTTTTAACTTATTCTTTCCAACAAGAAAGAAAACGTTGTGGCCCGCCTGGGTCCATACTGTCTTATTTTTTACTATAACCGGAGATAAATTTGTTATTTATGTTCCTATCCGTAATTAAGGAGATTTTAACACCTTCGACTACCCTGTACACCCTTTGGCTGCGCATCAGGATATACTGGGCTACTTCAGGGTGATAAAATCTCCATATCTACGGATAGGTACGTAAAGAACTTATATCATGATAATTGTAGCGAGCTGTATATAATATGTAATAATATTGTGTTTCTAATTTTACCTGACTTTGAAAATCCAGGGTTAGATTTGATTGTGTCAATCAGTCTCATTTTCTTCATGTGTGAAGAAGCGTCCGTATGATTCATTGGTTTAACTTTGACCTGAAGTGTTTTTTTACTTAGTTCTTTTCCTAAGTTCCTGGGAATCTCTATTTGACTTGTAGACACGTTTTCTGCTTTATTTAGTGAGTTTCCAGTTTTAAGTATTTTAGAGTTTGGAGATATAGAATATTTAACTATGACATTATCATCATCATCACTTTCTGTGTCTATTATCTCTATTTGATCTAATTTTCTCTTCAATCCTTTGTTTTCTTTTTCTTTCTTTCCATTCTTTTTCATTTTCTTCTTCACTTCTCCGTCACTTTTCACTGATTTTGTTTTGGTAACTTTTGTTTTTGTCACGTTACTTTCCAGATTTTCTATTGTAATTTTTTTGTTAACTTTCTTTTTAACTTCCTTGTCTTTGGCACTGTTTGTCTGTTTTTTCTTCTCTCCTGATATATTTTGTTTTTCTGGCTTCCCTTTGACAGGTGAATTGTTCATTGGTGTCTGTTGTAACATAACATCAGTATCTTTAGACCCACTCAAATTAGATGTAATACTATTCACATCTTTCTTTTCCTTCTTTTTCATAGGTTTCAGTTTGACCGATAATAAATTGCCTCTTTTCTTCACTTTTATATTTTTCTCTGTAGTTTTTAGAGTTTTAATTGTTTTCTTTGTAACATTTTTTGTTTTACTTTTGCTTGCCTCTGATGTCTTAGAATCAGATTTTTTGGGTATAACTTGTGTTTCATCCAATTCCTTGTTACTCGTAATATTAACAATAGTCTGACGTCCATCTTTAGTATTGACTAAATTTGGTATTTTCAATAAAGTTTGAACATCATTAGATTTTCCACTTACAGTTTTCTTAGGACTTCCATTAGAGACTTTGACACCAGAAACCTTTACAGATTTCACATTTGATAAACTGTAAAACTCTTCAAGTTTTGAAGGTTTCTTTGGAATTCTTTTAACAGTAGAGACACTTATTGCTGTTGATACCCCTGTCCCTGTTAATTTCTTTGAGTTTGGAAAAGTAGTCAAAGAGCTTTTACATTTGGGTGATTTAGGCGATTTTGGTGAATTAGTCAATTTTGGTGACTTAGGCGATTTTGGTGAATTAGTCAATTTTTGTGATTTAGGCGATTTTGGTGATTTAGGTGACTTGGCAGATTTCGCATTGTTTACAAAACTTGTATCTACTGACAAATTGAGACTGTCATTTACAAAGCTTATGTCACCATCCTTGTGATTCACAATAATAGCTGCATGCTTCTGAAGAGCTCTTTTGATATTATCACTTGAGTTTAATTTCTTTGCCTTTTTAACAATTTTGAGTGCCTCTTTTCTGGCAAGTTTAGATTTCTTGGTGTCTACCACAGATATAGAACTATCCTTAATAATATGATGTTTTTCTTGAAATTCTAAGACCAGGTCAAAACAGTCTAACAAATTATCAATTGGTTCCCATGTGTTCCAGTTCTCGCTGAAATTTTTCCATTTAACATAGAATTGTAATTGTCCTTCAACCTCTCGTTGGTCCAGTATTTTCTCCACCTGTAATATTAAACCACACCGTTTAAATTAATACCTTTGCATGCATTAAATCAAAGGCTTACAAGCTACAATGTAGAAGTATTTACAAATAAAACTTCATAAAAGTTATATAATTCAGTGATATAATATACATGTACATTCATGATATTGCTGGCCATTGCCAATGTCTTTATGCTGAAGTTGGAATAGAAAACATAGGACAATTTAACAAACAGGAATGATACTCAAAGTTAGTATACATGTATTAGCAAGCATCACATTTCTACCAGATAGCAAAGTGATAAATCTGTCAGTGATGGTTTAAAGCAAAAACTTATACAGTCAATGTAGTTTGGTTGCTCAAATATCACAGCCACATGCAGGATAAATGTATTGTATTACACACCCAATTATTGTATAAAGGCTATGCGTTTTACACCCATTGGCTTTATGTAAAGAGTAGGAGTATTTATGTATGTGTTAATAATTTAATACAACTGACCATTACATGGCATATAAAACATTGGAAGTGAGACATTATCAGTGGCATGAAAAAAGTGGCTTGTGTTGGTTAATAGTGTCTGCAATCCAAAAAATCATTGAGGAGAGAAAGCATAAAGTAGTTATTTCTCCAAAATCGTATGCAAATCAGCAAAAATTGGGCTCAAGATCCTCTTTCATAAAATGTCTGGATCTACCGCCCCTCCATATGTCTCTAATTCACAATTGCAATTTATCATGTTTTCTTCTGCAAAATTTTGTGAAGACCCAAGAGTGATTTTTGTCGCACTATCGAGTATGACTGACGGAGCAACAAACCTTCAGACTATCATAATAGCCAGTATTGTGGCATCAGATTATAGCTACGGCCTCCTTTTCACGATAATACACCAGAGGTGGTTTGCAAATTAATGGAAGAAGAAGATATTGCTGTGCTCAGAGAAAGAATCTTTGCTTGATAAAATTTTAAATGTGTACTGTACCATATTCGGTAAAAAGCTCCTGAGAGCTTGGGTTTATTGTTACACAAAAACCAAATTCAAATAAAGTTTTCTTATCTTATCTCTTATTCTTATCAATTATGAAATCGTAATTCGTACTTTTTCCACTGGTATATTTGAACTGTGTAAAGCTTATGACTACTTTCATTATACATTGTAACTGTTTGTAGCAGGCTATGTTACTGTTAGCTTTATCCCATTTTGTGGTGTTCAGATGAATACATGACATATCGGCCCCAACTTTGGACAAGTCGGCCCTCATTTGAAAGACAACTCGGCCTCCTTTGGTAGGTAGCAATTTAAATATGTTTTAATTATGGACCAATCGGCCCTTCTATATAGTAGACAACTCGGCCCCACCAAAAATGAAAGTTTTGAACACATGGTGTGTGTGTGTGTGAATAAAAGGACTCAAACAAGCAGTAAAAGACCTCGCGAAGTAGAAAAGCAGGCACGATGAATAATTCAGAATCAGTTTATGCTCTGCTGGAGGCACATAAAATTTAATGTACTTTACTCACAGAATCAAATGTCAGGAAGTTATTGATGTCCAGTAGCTTGCACAGAATCTTAAAGAATAATTATGTTAATACTGTAATTTATACTTGCGTTTTTCGTCCTTGCTTGTAATTTCTATACTTTGTTTTCTATGTACCATTGTTTGTTTGTTATATTTACCATTATTTGTTTGCTATACTCATATATATTTTGCAAATTGTATATTGTGTTGAATTGTTTTCTGTACCGATGTAATGCATTGGCTGTTTGAGAATAAAGATATGGCTGTGAAATAAAAAAACCAGAGGCTCTCAAGAGCCTGTATCGTTCACCTGGTAATAAAAAAAAACAATTGGTCCTATGTAAAAACTATGTCCTGCAGTGGTAGTCATCTTGGAATTACGATCAACATAAAAAACACAAAGTTTGTAAAGGACCTTCCAATGATTGATGCACAGTTTAGGTTCAATCAGTGCAATAGCTTCAGAGAAGAATATATTTCTGTATTTTCCCCATATGGTTCTGTGTTAATACTATGACCTGTGGTGGCAGCCATCTTGGATTTCCGCTCGGCATAAAAAACACACACCTTGTAGAGGACCTTCCAATGATAATTCCTGGGCAGTTTGGTTTCAACTGTCCAAGTGGTTTCAGAGAAGAAGCATTTTGAAACATTTTTCCCATAGGGTCCAATGTTAAACTAAGTCCTGCCGTAGCCGCCATTTTGAATTTCATATCAGAATAAAAAACGTACATTTTGTAGAGGACCATTCAATGAACATTCATGTACAGTTTGGCTTTAATCATATTTGTAGTTTCTGAGAAGAAGGCATTTGAACATTTTCCCATAGGGTCCAATGTTAATCTATGTCCTGCGGTGGTGGCCATCTTGGATTTCCGATCGGCATAAAAAACACACACCTTGTAGAGGACCTTCCAATGATCATTCCTGGGCAGTTTGGTTTCAATTATCCAAGTGGTTTCAGAGAAGAAGCGTTTTGAAACATTTTTCCCATAGGGTCCAATGTTAAACTAAGTCCTGCCGTAGCCGCCATTTTGAATTTCATATCAGAATAAAAAACGTACATTTTGTAGAGGACCATTCAATGAACATTCATGTACAGTTTGGCTTTAATCATATTTGTAGTTTCTGAGAAGAAGGCATTTGAACATTTTCCCATAGGGTCCAATGTTAATCTATGTCCTGCGGTGGTGGCCATCTTGGATTTCCGATCGGCATAAAAAACACACACCTTGTAGAGGACCTTCCAATGATCATTCCTGGGCAGTTTGGTTTCAATTATCCAAGTGGTTTCAGAGAAGAAGCGTTTTGAAACATTTTTCCCATAGGGTCCAATGTTAAACTAAGTCCTGCCGTAGCCGCCATTTTGAATTTCATATCGGAACAAAAAACGTAAATTTGTAGAGGACCATCCAATGAACGTTCATGTACAGTTTGGCTTTAATCATATTTGTAGTTTCTGAGAGGAAGGCATTTGAACATTTTCCCATAGGGTCCAATGTTAATCTATGTCCTGCGGTGGCGGCCATCTTGGATTTCCGACCGGCATAAAAAACAAAAAATTTGTAGAGGACCTTCCAATGATCATTCCTAAGCAGTTTGGTTTCAACTGTCCTAGTGGTTTCAGAGAAGAAGCATTTTGAAACATTTTTCCCATAGGGTCCAATGTTAAACTAAGTCCTGCCGTAGCCGCCATTTTGAATTTCATATCGGAACAAAAAACCTTAAGATTGTAGAGGACCATCCAATGAACATTCATGTACAGTTTGGCTTTAATCATATTTGTAGTTTCTGAGAAGAAGGCATTTGAACATTTTCCCATAGGGTCCAATGTTAATCTATGTATTGCGGTGGCGGCCATCTTGGATTTCCGATCGGCATAAAAAACATAAAATTTGTAGAGGACTTTCCAATGATCATTCCTAGGCAGTTTGGTTTCAATTATCCAAGTGGTTTCAGAGAAGAAGCGTTTTGAAACATTTTTCCCATAGGGTCCAATGTTAAACTAAGTCCTGCTGTAGCCGCCATTTTGAATTTCATACCGGAACAAAAAACGTAAAGTTTGTAGAGGACCATCTAATGAACATTCATGTACAGTTTGGCTTTAATCATATTTGTAGTTTCTGAGTAGAAGGCATTTGAATATTTTCCCATAGGGTCCAATGTTAATCTATGTCCTGCGGTGGCGGCCATCTTGGATTTCCGACCGGCATAAAAAACACAAAATTTGTAGAGGACCTTCCAATGATCATTCCTGGGCAGTTTGGTTTCAACTGTCCAAGTGGTTTCAGAGAAGAAGCATTTTGAAACATTTTTCCCATAGGGTCCAATGTTAAACTAAGTCCTGCCGTAGCCGCCATTTTGAATTTCATATCGGAACAAAAAACCTTAAGATTGTAGAGGACCATCCAATGAACATTCATGTACAGTTTGGCTTTAATCATATTTGTAGTTTCTGAGAAGAAGGCATTTGAACATTTCCCCATAGGGTCCAATGTTAAACTATGTATTGCGGTGGCGGCCATCTTGGATTTCCGATCGGCATAAAAAACATAAAATTTGTAGAGGACCTTCCAATGATCATTCATGTACAGTTTGGCTTTAATCATATTTGTAGTTTCTGAGAAGAAGGCATTTGAACATTTTCCCATAGGGTCCAATGTTAATCTATGTCCTGCGGTGGCGGCCATCTTGGATTTCCGATCGGCATAAAAAACACACACCTTGTAGAGGACCTTCCAATGATCATTCCTGGGCAGTTTGGTTCCAATTATCCAAGTGGTTTCAGAGAAGAAGCGTTTTGAAACATTTTTCCCATAGGGTCCAATGTTAAACTAAGTCCTGCCGTAGCAGCCATTTTGAATTTCATATCGGAACAAAAAACGTAAATTTGTAGAGGACCATCCAATGAACGTTCATGTACAGTTTGGCTTTAATCATATTTGTAGTTTCTGAGAAGAAGGCATTTGAACATTTTCCCATAGGGTCCAATGTTAATCTATGTCCTGCGGTGGCGGCCATCTTGGATTTCCGACCGGCATAAAAAACACAAAATTTGTAGAGGACCTTCCAATGATCATTCCTATGCAGTTTGGTTTCAATTATCCAAGTGGTTTCAGAGAAGAAGCATTTTGAAACATTTTTCCCATAGGGTCCAATGTTAAACTAAGTCCTGCCGTAGCCGCCATTTTGAATTTCATATCGGAACAAAAAACCTTAAGATTGTAGAGGACCATCCAATGAACATTCATGTACAGTTTGGCTTTAATCATATTTGTAGTTTCTGAGAAGAAGGCATTTGAACATTTTCCCATAGGGTCCAATGTTAATCTATGTCCTGCGATGGCGGCCATCTTGGATTTCCGATCGGCATAAAAAACAGTAACTTGGTAAAGGACATTCCAATGATCATTCCTTTACAGTTTGGGTTCAGTCAGTTCATTAGTTTCAGAGAAGAAGATCTTTGAAATTTCAGCCAATCAGAGCATATTATTGGCCCTGGCAGCCATATTGAATATCCGACTGGAACGAAAAACAGTAACTTTGTAGAGGACCATCCAAGGAACATTCCTGTTAAGTTCGGTTCCAATCGGCCAAGTGGTTTCGGAGAAGAAGCTTGAAATGTGAAAAGTTTACAGACGACAGACGACGGACGCCAAGTGATGGCAATAGTTCACATGGACCTTTGGTCCAGGTGAACTAAAAATACTAGTGGAAATTTTATTCTTTATTACGTTATCAACAATATTTAACAAGTAATGTCATAAACATCTGAGCACTAAATAAATACATGTAATACTTTATGCATGAAATCATATCGTGAAACAAAGCATTAGATTTCAATACAAAAGTTGTTAACCCAACAGTCATGACATTTTGCAAAAAGTTGAACAAGTCAACTTAACATGAAAGTCAATATCAAAGTCACTAAGCACTGAGGTCCTTGTCTAACACAGAGATGGTTGGAGGTGAGTAGATGTTTGAACACTTCCTCAGGAGCTGGCTGGCAGTGATTTCAGCGGCAACATACATTTTACTTCTTTTCAGGCGTTGTGATCCTTGAGTAACGATCTCGAAGGTGATGTCTTCGGCATGCTGTGGATCAATAGTGGAGTTGATGGAATCATCAGTGATGTCATCTTCTACTTGGCATTCTGGAATGTTAATTGAGTTTCTGGATATCTCGAAGGACGAATGGTTGTGAAGTTCTGTAGAAAGCCGGGTGCTTTCATGGTCTGGTTCGTCAGCACTGACATCTCTGGTGTTACAGTGGCTACAATTCCAGTCAAAGGGCTCTGTGCTCTTTACCACTTGGCGGTACTGCTCTCTAGATACACCTATAAATGAACAAAATAAAGTTATATCTCTCATTGTGTTTTCATATGTGCTTAAAGCAATCATGAATGCAGTGGATTTTTTTTACTAAAGAAAGTTCTAAGATTCACATAGAATATTTTATTAAACCAATCATGGACCATCTCTGGCATACATATACAATCAGTTAAATAATAAATAGCTTTAACATTTCTAAAACAACAATAAATTATACATAAGAAGACAAAATGTACATGAATTGTCATATAAATAGATAATATGTGTAATCAATTCTTTACTACAGTATTTCTATGTTGGGAACATTTGAAAATATAAGTTGCAAATTTTGTTGTAATATTTTCATCCTCATTATTCATTAACCAGACTAATTTATCTACCTTTGATAAAGATGTAAAATTTTTACAATTATCTTGAATATATTTCAAAAATGCATTTCTTTCATTTTTATGACATCAAATAACTCTGGAAGATCGTTTACAAATATTTAAAATAAATTAGGACTTATATTATCTCATTGCCGTACACCAATTTCTGGAACTATATGTTCTGTGAGTTGATCGCCAATACGAATACTAACTTCATTTACAATATACATATTTTGTAATATATCATAAAATTTTCCCTTTATTCCTATCTTCGACAACTTATAGAATATACGTAGATATTGGAATAAATGAAACATAACTAACATTAGTCCGAGATTCCTATGCCGTCCGACGGCTTTTTGTTCAACTTGCTGGAGCCGTGGGACGTCAGAGTGCTCTCCATAAGGAAAACAGTGGATTTGCCGCTCCAACTCTGGGTCGACACATTTCCATGTTTTGTGGCTATCGGATTTTATTTTCTATCCGAAACCCTTATATAAATCGCTTCACCAATCATTTTTCTATTCATTCACAACCATCTTACCCTAAGAAAGTGGTGTTACAATCGATTACAGCACGATTTTTCCTTAGGCCATCATTTCGCCATTTGACTTTCATTTTCGAATCTACAAATGTGATCTCACGATACTAACTGAATGATGACAGCAACGCATTGCATGATGGGAGCTACTTAATGCAGCACGCCAAATTATTTACATACGTAAACAACAACATACAAATCACATGGAAGATGATATAAAGTGTATTCTGCAGGACAAACAGTTCCATCTACAGCTCAAATCAGAACAGAAGGAAATAATACAAAATGTGTTGGAAAGAAAAAATTCAATGGCAGTGTTACCCACGGGCTTCGGAAAGAGCATGTGTTACGCTCTCCCCCCTCTCTCATTTTGGACAAGGTAAGATCATATATGTTAAATAAAAATTTATAGAGTCCAATATTCCCTCCTCTGTCAACGTAAATACTAGAAGGGAGATACCCCTTATCTATATTTATCTTTGGATATATTTTGTTTTGTTTGTTTGTTTTTTTTTTTTTAAATAAACCTACTCACAAGAAATATATTCCTTGTTTTTGAACATTATACATGGATATGGTTTTTCCATCTCCTCTTTATCATGATACTTAGGTCTACTTGTACTCCAATATAGTATGTGATTTTCAATAAAGGAAGCAATTTTTGTTCACATAAATGATTGTTTTAAATGTTGATGTACTATGTGTAATGTTAATGGTACAATGTGTACCATGTATGGTGTTAATGTGTGTTGTTAACATTGTGATATGTATTATCTGTGATGTTGATATTAAAATGTGTACTAAGTGTAATATTAATGTTATATTATGTATTATGTATATTGTTGGTTTAAAGAATTTAATATACACCCCTCCCCTCCATTTTTGTCCACTTTAATACTAGAAGGGAGATATCTCTTATTTATATTTATCTTTGGATCTAGTTTTTTGTTTATTTTTTTTTAATTTTTTTAGCATTATCTTATAAATTCAGTAACTTTACATCAGTTTATATGTTTCTTTAAACAACCCTACTTGCAAGTAATATATTCCTTGTTCTTGAAATAAAAATCATACAAGAATAGGATTTTTCCATCTCCTCTTTATCCTTCGGTCTACTTGTACTCCAATATAGTACCTTATATTCAATAAGGGAAACAACTTTTGTTCACATAAATGATTGTTATAAATATTTATGATATGTATTATATATATTTGATTACTGCCTAACTGTGAAATAAAATCTGTTGTAATTAACAGTTATGCCTTTATCACCAACTGTCAAGCGTCATCTTATAAATGTGTGTGTTTGTATGATTGTGTATTGTAAAATTTTTATTGTTGTATATGAAATAGTAGATTGGTTCCTGAATTTTGTTTTTGTTGCTTCATATTTTAGATATGGATAATACTGTTACAGTTCCCTCAATGAATGTAAGGGGTCTTTTTTCAAGTGTTAAAAAAAGAAATGATGTTTTTGATTGGGCAAAAGGGAAAAATACCTCAATTGTTTGTTTTCAAGAAACCCATAGTAGTAAAGAGGTTGAAAAACTTTGGGGGGATTAATGGGGAGATACATGTCTTTTCAGTCATTTTAATAACAGAAGTGCTGGTGTTTGTGTTATGTTTAAGAAAGGTCTAGATTATACTGTTCATGATTCAAAGATTGATCAGAATGGAAGATACATAATTTTAGATATTAGTTTATTTGATCAAAGATTAACATTTGTGTCTCTTTATGGCTATAACAGTGATGAACAACCGGAAATGTTTAATGAAATTATGAAGAATATTGCTTCTTATTCTAACACTAGTTATTTATTGTGTGGTGATTGGAATGTTGTTCAAGATACTAGTATTGATACATATAACATATAATATTATACATAATAGAAACCAAAATTCGAGGGAGAAAATCGAAGAAATGTTAGAAACCTTTGAATTACTAGATCCATGGAGAACCTGTTTTCCAAATGGTAGAAAGTATACCTGGTGTCAAAGCTCCCCAATAAAACAAAGTCGTCTTGATTACTTTCTTGTATCTGAGGATCTTTTTCACTTATGAAAAATACAAAAATAATTCCAGGATATAAAATTGACCATTCAGCAATCACTTTCACTTTTTCTGCCAGTCTTGCCAGAAGGTGAAAGGGGTATTGGAAATTTAATTCTCAGTTACTTAGAGATTTTGTTTATGTAGAGAAGGTTAAGACATGTATTAAAGAAACTGTGTCTGAGTACTATTTATCTGGAGATATTAATGATCTTTTAAATGTTGAACTTACATGTATTTTTTGAAATTCTTAAGATGAAGATCAGAAGTATTTCAATATCTCATAGTATAACAAAAACAAGGGAAGAAAAAGACCTTACCCTTAAACTTGAAAAGGATATTCTTAATTTAGAAGATATTATGAACTCAGCACCAAGTGAATTAATACAATCGTCTTTAAATAATAAAAAAATAGAGTTTGAAAGGAAAAGGGAGAAAAAGGTAGAGGGTATACTTCTTCGATCAAAGGCAAACTGGCATGAAAATGGAGAAAAATGCACATAATACTTCTGTAAACTAGAGAAGAAAAATTTTATTAAAAAAACTATAACTGAGCTTATTGATGACGCAGGTCATCATATATCAGATCAATCTAAAATTCTCCTTCAACAACACGATTTTTACAAAACATTGTATTCAACAACAAATTTAGATTGTAATGATGAGTCCTTTTTTAATCATAATATTAAACTCACAGAAGAACAAAAATACTTGTGTGAAGGTAATATAACATTTAAAGAATGTGCCCAATCACTGAAGTTAATGACAAATGGAAAAAGTCCAGGTTCTGATGGATATACTGTAGATTTTTATAAAACATTTTGGGAAGATATTGGTCCATTGCTTTATAGGTCATTATATTTAGCCTATGAGTCTGGAAGCTTCACTGATTTTCAGTATCAGGGAGTCATAACATGTATTCCAAAAGAAGGAAAGGACAGGCGTTTTATTGGCAACTGGAGACCAATAAGTTTATTAAATACTGACCTTAAAATAGCTTCTGCTGTAATTGCTAATAGAATTAAACCTCTATTACCATTTATTATTAGTGATACACAAAAAGGTTTTATAAAAGGAAGATTTATGGGGGAAAATACAAGACTGTTGTATGATTTGATGCATTATCTTGAACAACATAACAAAACCGGTCTATTACTTCTTGTAGATTTCGAGAAAGCATTTGATTCAGTTGAATGGATATTTTTGAAAAAAGCCCTCTCAAGTTTTAATTTTGGACCATCTGTTTGTAAATGGTTTGAACTATTCTATTCAAAAGCCAAAAGTTGTGTTATAAATAATGGTCACATGTCAAATTTTTTTTCTCTATAAAGAGGCTGTCGACAAGGTGATCCGCTTTCACCGTATTTGTTTATAATCGGTGTGGAGCTGCTTTCATTAAAATTGAAGGCCAACCAAGACATTCATGGTATTATTATCAATGAAGTTGAATCTCTCATAAGTTTGTATGCTGATGATACCTTTCTTATTCTAGATGGGAGTGAAAATTCATTGAGGGAGGCTCTTGAATGTTTTGAATCTTTTTACAAGGTGTCTGGTTTAAAAATGAATTCATCCAAAACAAAAGCTGTGTGGGTTGGAAACAAGAAGTATTCAGATCAAATTATTTGTCCAAATATGAAACTAAATTGGTCTCATGAAAACTTTAAGGTTTTGGGAATTGATTTTTCACTTGACTTAAACTGTATTACAGATATAAATTTTACCAAAAAAATCAAGGAGGTTAAGGCAATACTAAAAAGTTGGCAGCATAGAAAACTGACATTACTTGGTAAAATTACAGTTATAAAAACTCTTGCACTACCAAAGCTAATTCATTTACTGACATCTCTACCAAATTTACCTCAGACAAAAATAAATGATTTAAATTCACTTTTTTATAAATTCATATGGAACGGGAAGTCAGATAAGATAAAGCGAAGTACTTTAATCGGTGATATATATCAGGGGGGTTTGAAAATGATAGATCTTCAATCATTTAATATTTATCTGAAAGTAGGTTGGATTAAACGATTATTTTCCAATTTAGATGGTGATTGGCAAAAAGTATTATTATTCAATCTTCAAAGCTATGGCGGTAAAAGAATTTTAACTTTTCAGAAAGAAAAGCTAAAGGAAGTTGCTATGAAGCTTACAAATCCTTTTTGGAAAGATGTTCTCTCTAGCTATCATTTTGCAAAACCTTATACAAAGATGAATACTAATGAACTATTGTCTCTTGATATCCTTAATTTTGTACCAGTAACTGATTTAAATTATTATATTAGATGGATAGAACATAATGTGCAGTATTTATGTGATCTTATTGACCCACATTCTGGTAATTTTTATACTTTTGAACAGACTAGAAATAAACTGAATACCAATAATTTTTTGAAGTACTATAGTCTGGTGTCAAATGTTCCCAAGTACATCAAAGATCATCTGAAGGAAAACTGTGTAAATGTAAATTTCGACATACTTAGTAAAAAGGATGCCTATTTAGAAAGAATAGTTCATAGTAAAAATGTTAGGTTTGTTTATAAAGGTCTTGTGAATGCAATCATTTCTTTACCAACAGAAAAATTTTCCAAATGGGAAAAACTTCTTAATTGTGAAATAAAAAATTGGTCAAAATATTTTATTATTTTAAAAAATCTTGTAGAAACTCACATCTTCAAAATTTTCAATTTAAATTGTTACACAGGATCATTCCTACCAATTCCTTTTTACATAAAATAAAGCTCAAGAATACTAATTTATGTACATTTTGCAAAATTCATGATGAAACTATTGAACATCTATTCTTTGACTGTCCTGTGACACAAATTTTTCTCAAATCTTTGTCAAAACAATTAAAACAATATTACAAGAATTTGATTTTTGACAAAAAAGAATATTTCTTTGGTTTTGAGTCAGGGGATCTTCTTGTTAATTTGATTTCAATTATTGCAAAAAATTACATCTTCAAGTGCAAACTCAATGAACAAAGGCTAAATATTGTAGAATTTAAACATAAAATTATGTGGTACCGTTCACTTGAACAATATATATCAAAGAAAAACAATACCATTTTAGCATTTGAAAAAATGTGGACCCCCTTACAATATATTTTCAACTAATCATAATATTTTTTGTTTGTTTGATTCATATAGTGATGAGATTCTTTTTTCAGCTTTTTTGATTAAGTACAAAATGTCGGGAGCAATCAAATATTTTAGAAAAACAAAATGGTAAGAGAGTGTGTGTGAAAGATGAATGAAAGTGTTTATTACTATTATATATTATTATTTCTTTATTTTGTTTATCAAAATGTAAAACCAATGTAGTCACAAAACTTATTTTTGAAAACTCCTGTCACACCCTAGTCAGGTGGTGATGTAAGGGAATTTATAAAATCCTGACTATAGGGAAAAAAAAAGAAAAAAAAAGAAAAAAAAAAGATCATATATGCAAATCATCTCCCATGATACATTGCGGTAATCATAGTTTTCTCGAAGTCATGTGACAAATGTTCGAAAATGGAAGTCAAATGGCGAAATGATAGGGTCTAAGGGAAAATCGTGCTGTAATCGAGTGCAACACCATTTTCTGAGGGTAAGATGGTTGTGAATGAATAGAAAAATGATTGGTGAAGCGATATATATAAGGGTTTCGGATAGAAAATAAAATCTGATAGCCATGAAACGTGGAAATGTGCCGACTCAAAGTTGGAGCGGCAAATCCGCTGTTTTCCTTATGGAGAACGCTCTGACGTCCCACAGCTCCAGCAAGTCGAACAAAAAGCCCAATCTCTACCCAGAGTTGTCAGTCCTTATACTCTCTCCAATCTTTGTCAATGCTTATATGCCAAGAATCTTAGCAAAATCCGTTTATTAAAGGGTAACTTGATATAAACCGGTTATGATGACTCCATATATATTGTAAAATATGTAAAGAATACCATATAACTAATATTTGAGAAGCTTCTTTGTTTATTTTCAAACGAAGATAAGGGATTATTTTTTATACGGTGATTAGTCATACAGCGCTGTTCTGGTTCCTTATTGTAATAGATTCTATTGTTGCTGAACATTACACTGGTAATATTTTATATAAAGGAAACCAGTTTAATACAAAGGTAGACTACTTTTTAGGCGTTGACAGAGATTGGATAGAGTGTAAGGACAGACAACTCTGGGTAGAGATTGCAAAAACCTGTCGGACGGCAGAGGAATCTCGGACTAAACTGACATATACATGTACGTTGGTCACATAGTAGAGCTAAATTTCTATGAAAGTAAAGACTTACCAGAGTCACATGTGCGATGTTGCCATCTGTCCCACTGCAAGGCTTCTTGTCTTGGTCGAACATGGACGTTACAAACCACACAGATAAAACATAGACATTGTGAAAGTCGCATATTTTTATGATGTAGGGAGCACTTATGCAATTGACCAAAAAATCAATCATTTGCACAATGATAGAATAGCAAATATGTGGAGGAATAATGTTCCTTCCGTATGCGGTAGAGGATAACATAGAAAAAAACCTGAGTTAAATGTTGTTTTAAATGAAAGTTTAAATACTATAAACAAAGGAAACGGGAACAAAGTGAGCAGTGTAGGAATTATTGTTTTTCATGTAGAAGCCGCATAAAATAATTAACAATTTACAAAGAGATAAATCTTGATTCTGTAAGAAGTAAAAATGAACGACATGATGTCCTGCAACAAAATTCGGCGATTTTTTTTTCTTTTAGTTTTTTGTCATTATAATTCAGTTATATATATTTTTATCATTTTTAACCCTTTGTGGGAAGGGGGTAGAGTTTAACTGTCATATTGCAAATCAAATACATTTAAGAATCAACCCAATACATGAATTAAATTTTTGTGTTTTAGTGATGTATTTGCTATAACTTGTTATGCAATACACAGGTAAACTACTAGTTATAATGATAGTTATCTTTCTACAATATGAATTTAACACCTTTGTTGCAAAATGACATGACTGTCTATTCCCCTAAGTGCCAAACCCGGGAAGCATCGCATCGCTGTTGACACGGTCGACCTTCAGCAGACTACAAGTCTAGAAAGCGCTACCACTTCCTTAACACGTCAATATTATATTTTAATTAATCTTCAAAAACATATAAAATTAAAGAATAAATCAATATAAAACTATGAAATCCTAGCAAAGAAATTGAAAAAAGAAGACAAATGGGGTGAAAAATGCCCGTCCGGTTCACGTATTTGAAACCTGGGAGCAAATAGTTATATTAGGTTCCTCATGAAACTTTTTTTTCAGATAAAGAAATTCAGATATTCAGATGCTTTAATTTGATAAAACTTAAATTCCTTTTCATCTTCACTACAGATCCCTATAAAGAAATTGACCGACAAAAAGTTTTAATTTGTTTTACAATTTTAACAAACAAAAAATAAATAAAATAAAACAGAATTGAAAAATGCACCTTAAGATGTCACATTCAAAGTTAAGTTCTTTCTTATAAGTTAGGCACACTTTTTATCATTATCACTTCACTTTAAATCGTATAGTAATAATTTCAAAAAGCATATATTATAATTTATATATTTACTTTTTAATTTCATACAAAATATCAATTTGATTACCCCTTTTTTCTTATGCTTGAAAAGCAACAAAAAAAAAACAAAAAAGGAAAAAAAGTGCATGCAGTTTTCAATCAAGTAGGATTTGTACTGATTTTGTATGGGGAATATAACGGTAATTAAAAAAAAACTACATACCAGGTAATTTATTTGTTGTCATTATACATTTGTATCATTGTCATTATATCTCCTTTTAAAAATCACTTCACAGCAGGTGTTATCATTGAATTTCAAGCCGAAATAACAGTATATTGTGACACCTGTACCAGAGAAACCATACATTAGCGTATCGATAAACCCCGAGAACATAAGATTTTGTCACTTTACTAATGGCGGACACACTCGGAAGTCGATAATGGCCACGCCCATGTTTTTAAGAATAAAAAGGTCTATAGTGTAAGATGGAATGAATATTGGTCATAGTAATAAGACACAACATATTCGATGAAAAAAAGGAAAACGAGAATTGCTGTTTATAATTTACAATATACTGTATGTTATTGCATGTAATGATCACATTAAATAAAACTGAATTGTAATTCATAGTTCTGAGTAAGAAATACATTTGTACATTAAAAAAAATGAGAGATATTGGACAGATGCACATGAGACAAAATAACATAAAACACTAATATATTGGTTGTCATGACATTAAATGTAATCAGTAATGTAATCGATTACATTTACAAAGTAATTGTAATTTAATCGATTACATTTGAAAATTGATGTACCGTATTTAGGGTTGTATAATGTGCATTGGTGCATAATGCGCACCCCCTCTTGGCTTTGAAAATCTCCAGAAAAAAACTAGTTCGTGTCTATAATGCGTATGGACTTTTAAAAAAATCGCCGTCGGAAATGTAAGAATTAAATATCAATCGTATATATTTTCCAGTCCTTTGAGCATGTTTCATTTGCTGGGAGAATTTAAAAGAATCATTTATCTCTTTTCATCTTCAATAAAGTTGCAAAATATTAAATGTGTTGGGTTTTATTGGCAGACATGTGATTTCCCGGTCTGTGAAAGAGTGAAACACATTGTTCCTGTTTATAATGCGCACCCCTCCTACAAATTAAAGAATCTGGGCAAAATTCTGCACATTATATAACCCTAAATACGGTAATCATAATGTAATGTAATCATGAAAATTGCAAAGTAATTGTAATGTAATCGATTACATCGTACATCTGAAAGTAATTGACCCCAAGTCTGGTCTATACACCGTTCAATTAATCCAATTAATCACTTTCACACGTTATTTTATCTTCGTAATTAGTTTATTAATTGTCAGTAATACAATATATGTACATGTAGTCATCTGATCCACAGTATCTTGATGTTTTATCTAGCGAAATAGAGAAAAATCTGTATAAAATCTGTATATTATATATATAAAGACTCTTTTATATATATTATACAGATTTTTCTCTATTATTTCGCTAGATAAAACGTCAAGATACTGTGTCTGATCAAACAAAAAATAAAACTGATTATGTATTAATAAGATTAAGAAATGGGCTGAATACACGGGATGCACTTTTCTATACAATCAATTAAAAACTGTTTATACACATCGACAATTAATATGGGGCCGACTTGTCTTGAGGCCGGGATTGAATAAGGCCGAGTTGTCCGGGGTCGATTTGTCCATTTTCAAATGAAAACACAAATTATGACAGCTGACTGAAGAACATGTTATGTACAGTAAATTTATTGATTGTAAATGTCTCCTAGTGTGATTTTTATTTTAATATTTCAATTGGAGTTTAGAAGAAGAACGCCAAAAGCGCTATAATAGGGTGTTTACTATATCTCAAAAAAATTAATGCCAAATTTTTTACCTCGTAAATTTCGGATTCCGCCATTGAATCTGTTCCCGCCAGGTGGCGTAGTTATTAAATATGGCTGCCTCCATTGGCAACTTTTTTCGAAACGTCCGTATTACGAAAAAGTTAGTATAGCATATATATTACGTTTAACAAGTGTGAATAATTGAATACATATTTCACTTTCATTATTTTATTACAATATTTAATTATAGCAACTGTCACGAGTATATTTTATCAGAAATAGTCGCCCGACTTGGGTCCCGAGCCGGTGTCAAAGTCCATTTTAGATTTTATTTTTTAATTTAACTACTCCAGTATACTATAGCTGATAATTGGTTTCGACAGACGTCTATTGTGCATATTCTAGTTATCAACGGATTCAATCAAGTTTGCTGGTATAAAGTGAAGGAGCTTTGTGTTATTTATTTATTGAAATAATAATTTCTATGTTTTCTTATTTAACTCTTAGTCTTATATCTAATAGTAAAGACATTCTTTTGTCTGAGGCTCTCTCTGTATCAAAATTATTATCTAATCAGAATAAGAAAAGTTGGTATAGTACTATCCTGTCCTTATTAAAATATTTAAAACTTGACTTAAGTTTTGTTGTGAACTCGATAAACAAATTTAAAACATTTTTTGTACACTAAACTTAAATCTAATTATAATAGACTGTGGTTCCTATCTTTACATGATGATAAAATTAATAAGAATTTTGGAAATAAATTAAGAACATATAGATTATTTAAGAATAACATAAGTCTAGAACCCTATTTATCTATGAAAAATGATGAAGAAAGAATTTTACTCTCAAAATTACGAATAAGTAATCATAATTTAGAAATAGAAAAAGGAAGACACAGAGGGCTTCAGGCAAAAGAAAGAATTTGTATATTATGTTTAAAGGAAGTTGAAGATGAAATTCACTTCTTATTAAAATGTGAAGCACTTCAAAATGTGAAAACACCATTTATTGATCTTATAAATAATAATAATTATAACTTTAAACATTTAGATATTAGAGAGCAATTTATATGGTTAATGTCCAATGGCAATGTCAATGAAGACAATTTCATCATAAATCAACTTTCTGATATGATACTAAAATTACATTCATCTAGAAATGATATAATTCAAAATTAATAATAGTAATATTTTATTTACACAATATTAATAATAATAATTATATACCGGGATCTGTGTTAGATATACAACTGTGGATGATGCACTGTCTCTTAATCTATTACAGGGATCACTATACTTGTCAAAATTATTGATTACAAAATTGTATATTCACCTGTATTTGTATGTCATGTATGTTAAATCCAATCAATCTAATCATACCAATTAATGTAAATATTGTGATTTTCATGTAATTATACTGCCTATCATGGGCATCTTTAATTGACAAATAAACATATTCTATTCTATTCTATTCTATTCTAGCAGCTGATTTGACATTCACATTGAGTGATTGACTCAAAGAATACAAATTCAAATTCTTTATTAATAAAGAAAGCTCCATAAGGAACATGCATGTATGAAAGAATGCACAAATGACTAGAACAAACAAAAGAATAAAACAAGGAAATACAAGGAAAATAAAAAAATAATAACAATACTACAGTTGTACCAGAGGGAGTCATACCCAAATATTTGTAGACTATATATAAACAATACACTGGTATACATATATATATATAAACATGAATCAGCACTGTTGGTTATAGAACATAAATATATTCAGTTACTTATCTGATAAATCTCTTATTGAAAGGCAAGTTGCTATTAAATTTGCAAGATTTTTACAGATTTCTCTGTCTTCGTTACTTAATAACCATATAAACTTATTTCTATCTGATAATTCCGGAAAAAAATTGTTATTTATATTAGAAAAGAAAGTATTTCTAGCAAAGGAATATTTATTACATTTAATTAATAAGTGTTCTTCATCCTCAACTGCCTCACAGTTACATGTACATTGTCTGCATATTCTATTTTCAGCTGCAGTTTTTGGAATTGTGTATCTGCCCCTTTCAATTTCAAGTTTAGGTGCACTTATTCGAAAGCGTGCTAGGGTTGATCGATTTGATAATTCTTTTATATTATCTAAGTATTTTTCCTGTTGGAATATAAATTTAAATTTACAATATGTACGTAATTTATTTTCATTTCTGTTAGTAGCTGGGTTTTGCTTAACTAAATTAATCTTCTCCCTCCAAATTTTTGTATATCTCTCTTTTAATTTTTTTCTTATTATATTTATTTCTCTTGCACCGCAAGTAAGTGGAGATTTAAACATTTTCAACATATCAAGTTCTTTTAAAATATAATAAATACAGCTAACCCAACAATGCTGACCATTATTATGCATTTTATTATTTTCATCTAATACTGCTTTAAGTATACAATTTGTTTTATCTTCATGCAATCTAATCCAATATTTTATCATGCTAATAACAATATCTATATACAAAGGATATCTACCAAGTTCTCCAACTACTGCCAAATTTGAGGCTTTGCTACCCACCCCAAGAATACTCTTGCATAAATTTAAATTTAGCTTTTCAATTTTATGATCATTATATAAGTCGTAGATAAGGTCATTTTTACTTTTCTTGAGTTTACTAGTCATATTGAACATACCCCATACTTCTGAAGAATAAAATAGCACAGGCTTCACTGTGTGATCAAAAATTTTAATATAGTATGAATACTGAGGATACCATATTTAAAAATACTTTTTACTTTAAAAAAAGGCCTTCTGTCCTCTATTAACCAGGTCAGAAATTGCAGTAGAAAAATTTCCACCACAACCTATTAAAGTATTTATATTCTTCGACACTCTAATTTGTAATCATTAACTGAAAAAGAACATTTAATAAGTTTACCTCCTTTATTGAAAATCATTATCTTAGTCTTTTTATAATTCATTGATAAGCCCCATTTTGAGCTGTAGTTGGCAAACTTATCAAGACAATTGTGTAAACCCTCAGCTTTTGTTGACATAAGCACTAAGTCATCTGCATATAATAGACAATTAATTGACTCTGACCCTGAATAAACTGGATGGCAAGACTCATCGAAAATGTTAACAGAATCATTTATGAAGATGTTAAATAAGGTTGGGCTTAGATTATCCCCTTGCTTCACGCCAATTTCAGATTTAAAACAATTACTTAAATTATTGTCCATTTTCACTCTAAGAACACTACATGAGTATATTGATTTAATAATATTGAAAAACTTACCATTGATTCCATTTTTCAGAAGTGTATAATAATGCCGAATGGATGACAGAGTCAAATGCCTTTTTAAGGTCGACAAAGCAAGCATATATTTTCCCTGATTTCTGTATGTATTTACAGATTAATGTTTTTAATTTGAAAATATGATCGGCTGTTCTGGACCCTTTTCTGAAGCCAATTTGTTCATTATTAAGTATTTTATTTTCCCTTAAAAATATAACGAGCCTGTTATTAAGAATACTGTTAAACAATTTACTCAGACAACTATTAATAGTTATACCCCTATAATTATTTGGATCTGATGGAGACCCACTTTTAAAGATAGTTATTAAGTAACCTTCTCCCCTAATTTTAGGATAAGTTCCAGATGAAAGTATTATATTAAAGAGCTTTTCAAGACAAGGAAGTAATGCATGTTGACCATATTTTATCATTTCATTTAAAATTCCATCCATTCCACATGATTTACCATTTTTAAGATTTTTACATGCTTGCATTATCTCCCTTTGACTTATAACTTTATCTAGTAATTCATTTCCTGCAGAACTGTCCAACCCTTTTAACATATCATTTAATTTTGCAACAAGCTGTGTTTGACACAGGTATAGATTTAATATTTTTGAAGTGAGTGTGCCATGTTACAAGGTCTATACAAGAGTCTGAGCTGTTTTTCATTTCCGGTTTAAGGAAGTTTAAAAGTTTCCAAAATATTTTAGGATCCGACTCTTCTAAATCATCTATTTTATTCATAATAGTTTGAAAGTATGTACGCCTTTTTCTTTTTCGTTCTCTGTTATATTTAGAATTGAGTTGAAAACATTTTTGTCTAAGATGACTATTTAAACAACATTAATAAGAAAAAACTGCTGGAACGAGCTAATCTGGGTCACGGGTCACTGTAATCGGGCGGCTGTATCGAGAAACAGATACGGTGTTGAAAAAACTGTTGATACTCATAAAATATTGATAAATGCAATAAAATTTTATGTTTGTCTTCAAGAAATATGATAAACAAAACCATGTGTGAAGTTTTATGACGAAATATCTCCGATTTCTATTATATGGGTTAAAAGAAAGTATTCTACTGTAGTGATCTACAGCCATACATAACTCTTGTAGAGACCTGTCATACCAACGTTTATTATTCTTACGTTTTGTTGACTTTTTGACCTGTTTTTTCTTTAATGACAATCTTGCTGTCTCAAAAAATAATTCATTAACATCATCTGAGGCACTATCTACAGAGTTATATGCTTATTTTCAAATGACATATTTTGGAAGTTCTTGATCTTGGAAGTAACACTTATTGATGATAGAGCACTCTGAAATCTACTAATACTAGATTCATCCTATATATACTTGTCTGGACATTGCAAATATGTACTTGCAATCGGGTCTAAATTTGGATTAATATTAATTTTCATATTAACAGCAAAACTAACCGATACACAACAGTGATCGGATAGTCACCTAATAATTTTGTGTAAAAAATGATTCACTACTTATTATATATAGTCAATAGTACTACTCCCCAGGGAGTTATGAAAAGTATATTTGCCTTCCAAATCACCAAGAGTTCTTCCGTTTAAAATTCTTAATCTACTTTGTACACACAAGTCTAATATATGTTTCCCTCTGGTAGTTACAATCTTATCTTGATTATCTCTAAACCTACAACTATCTACATTATACTCATTATCATAATTCCAGTTATTACCTGCACCATCTGAGTCATTTACAATAAAGTCATGCAATGTTGAAACCCTTCCATTAAAGTCCCCACATAACAATATATCACCCTTGTCAGAATAATTCAAAATATCTTGGGTTAATTGCTCAAACTGATCTCCTTGACTTTGACTATATGTTGAATTTTCTGGTGGAATATGTAAAAAGCAGACAAATAAATCCTTTTCCAGGTTAAAGAAAGAACTATTTAATTTCAACCATACAAAGTTACTGTTTGTATTTTCATATACTTTAACACCACTATTGTTTTTTTTATTAAAACACTTATTCCCCCAAAATTATGCTTTGTTTTAACATTTTGTTTTCTATAAGTATGGTGAATATTATAATTTTTAAGCGGTGCAGGTAAAGATTCAACAAGGTGGGTAGTGACGGACTTCAAATTGCTCGCGTAATTTTGGGGCTATTAATACACTTACAGCCTGAGAAAACTGACCATACAGATCTGGTTGATGTTAAAGCTGAAAACTGACCATACAGATCTAGTTGATGTTAAAGCTGAAAACTGACCATACAGATCTAGTTGATGTTAAAGCTGAAAACTGACCATACAGATCTAGTTGATGTTAAAGCTGAAAATTTAGGCTTTTATGCATGTTCACGTTTCTCGAGAGACAATGAATTGGACTTTGTCATCCAAAATTTTAGTCCAGGTAAACTCAACTACCAACAACAACATGGCCGACCAACAAAACTTATACTGGAACAAAGGAAGATCCAGAATACTTCTAAATACTGCTTCATTTTAACAATTCTATTGAGCAGTGATATACATGTATGTAACAATGCAATACTACTTTAGACTTTAATAAGCATGTAACTAAAAGTACTGTTGATTATAAATGTATCGACATTTCATACCCCCTTGTACACATAACGTGTCTAATTTCTATTCACGTAGTCATTTCTGGTCTCTAGGAAGTTGGTATCCGTGAGAAAATTGTTATTTCATGCAGAATAAAGAAAAAGTAATCAATGGAGTAAACTAGTTGGTCGGCAGCAATTGTCGCGGTTCTGTGAGAATGAGTCTCTATTTTATTGTCACCAAAAAAATAAAGACAAATGGATAAGACACAATTACTGGAGTGTATATTTTTTTATATATACCCTAGGTCGTTTCTCCACTTAAGTAACTTGCACAATTATTCCCTGTAACTTGCTTCACTGGAGAGGGGACAAGGTGGACCTCTATTAGTCAACTATACACACTGTTATACAATACTTTAACATGAATATATAATAGAAATTATCAAGCAGTACTCTGGCGTGGCTTATAAATATTAGAGCTGGTATAATAATAATTATAAAAAATATAAATATATTAATAATACCGCAATCTTGTAGTGTTATTTCATTTTGATTGAAATGCTCTATACTATATTTGTATGTGTTTTAATAATGAATGTACATGTATATGTTGCTGTATTGTCAGTATGTCCTTCGGGCCCTTAATTGGAATAAAGAACTTTGAACTTTATACAAGTTTGTTGTCGTCTGATGTAAAATATTATAAACTTAAAAACAAATTTGAAGATACAAGTTTTATTAACAATATAAAATGTTATGATATAATTGGGTTAGTAGAAACCCACCTTGTTGAATCTTTACCTGCACCGCTTAAAAATTATAATATTCACCATACTTATAGAAAACAAAATGTTAAAACAAAGCGTAATTTTGGGGGAATAAGTGTTTTAATAAAAAAAAACCAATAGTGGTGTTAAAGTATATGAAAATACAAACAGTAACTTTGTATGGTTGAAATTAAATAGTTCTTTCTTTAACCTGGAAAAGGATTTATTTGTCTGCTTTTTACATATTCCACCAGAAAATTCAACATATAGTCAGTCAAGGAGATCAGTTTGAGCAATTAACCCAAGATATTTTGAATTATTCTGACAAGGGTGATATATTGTTATGTGGGGACTTTAATGGAAGGGTTTCAACATTGCATGACTTTATTGTAAATGACTCAGATGGTGCAGGTAATAACTGGAATTATGATAATGAGTATAATGTAGATAGTTGTAGGTTTAGAGATAATCAAGATAAGATTGTAACTACCAGAGGGAAACATATATTAGACTTGTGTGTACAAAGTAGATTAAGAATTTTAAACGGAAGAACTCTTGGTGATTTGGAAGGCAAATATACTTTTCATAACTCCCTGGGGAGTAGTACTATTGACTATATATAATAAGTAGTGAATCATTTTTTACACAAAATTATTAGGTGACTATCCGATCACTGTTGTGTATCGGTTAGTTTTGCTGTTAATATGAAAATTAATATTAATCCAAATTTAGACCCGATTGCAAGTACATATTTGCAATGTCCAGACAAGTATATATAGGATGAATCTAGTATTAGTAGATTTCAGAGTGCTCTATCATCAATAAGTGTTACTTCCAAGATCAAGAACTTCCAAAATATGTCATTTGAAAATAAGCATATAACTCTGTAGATAGTGCCTCAGATGATGTTAATGAATTATATTTTGAGACAGCAAGATTGTCATTAAAGAAAAAACAGGTCAAAAAGTCAACAAAACGTAAGAATGATAAACGTTGGTATTTGTTGATCTGATATCCTAATGTTCTGACAGCCCATTGGTATTTGTTGATCTGATATCCTAATGCTCTGACAGCCCATTGACATGATTTGTTGATCTGATATCCTAATGCTCTGACAGCCCATTGACATTTGTTGATCTGATATCCTAATGTTCTGACAGCCCATTGACATTTGTTGATCTGATATCCTATTGTTCTGGCAGCCCATTGATATTTGTTGATCTGATATCCTAATGCTCTGATAGCCCATTGATATTTGTTGATCTGATATCCTAATGTTCTGACAGCCCATTGATATTTGTTGATCTGATATCCTAATGTTCCAACAGCCCATTGATATTTGTTGATCTGATATCCTAATGCTCTGACAGCCCATTGATATTTGGTGATCTGATATCCTAATGTTCTGACAGCCCATTGATATTTGTTGATCTGATATCCTAATGCTCTGACAGCCCAGTGATATTTGTTGATCTGATATCCTAATGTTCTGACAGCCCATTGATATTTGTTGATCTGATATCCTAATGTTCTGACAGTCCATTGATATTTGTTGATCTGATATCCTAATGCTCTGACAGCCCATTGACATTTGTTGATCTGATATCCTAATGCTCTGATAGCCCATTGATATTTGTTGATCTGATATCCTAATGTTCTGACAGCCCATTGATATTTGTTGATCTGATATCCTAATGCTCTGACAGCCCATTGACATGATTTGTTGATCTGATATCCTTATGTTCTGACAGCCCATTGACATTTGTTGATCTGATATCCTAATGCTCTGACAGCCCATTGATATTTGTTGATCTGATATCCTAATGTTCTGACAGCCCATTGATATTTGTTGATCTGATATCCTAATGTTCTGACAGCCCATTGATATTTGTTGATCTGATATCCTAATGCTCTGACAGCCCATTGATATTTGTTGATCTGATATCCTAATGCTCTAACAGCCCATTGATATTTGTTGATCTGATATCCTAATGTTCTGACAGCCCATTGATATTTGTTGATCTGATATCCTAATGCTCTGACAGCCCATTGACATGATTTGTTGATCTGATATCCTAATGTTCTGACAGCCCATTGACATTTGTTGATCTGATATCCTAATGTTCTGACAGCCCATTGACATTTGTTGATCTGATATCCTATTGTTCTGACAGCCCATTGATATTTGTTGATCTGATATCCTAATGCTCTGACAGCCCATTGATATTTGTTGATCTGATATCCTAATGTTCCAACAGCCCATTGATATTTGTTGATCTGATATCCTAATGCTCTGACAGCCCATTGATATTTGTTGATCTGATATCCTAATGTTCTGACAGCCCATTGATATTTGTTGATTTGATATCCTAATGCTCTGACAGCCCAGTGATATTTGTTGATCTGATATCCTAATGTTCTGACAGCCCATTGATATTTGTTGATCTGATATCCTAATGTTCTGACAGTCCATTGATATTTGTTGATCTGATATCCTAATGCTCTGACAGCCCATTGACATTTGTTGATCTGATATCCTAATGCTCTGATAGCCCATTGATATTTGTTGATCTGATATCCTAATGCTCTGACAGCCCATTGACATGATTTGTTGATCTGATATCCTTATGTTCTGACAGCCCATTGACATTTGTTGATCTGATATCCTAATGCTCTGACAGCCCATTGATATTTGTTGATCTGATATCCTAATGTTCTGACAGCCCATTGATATTTGTTGATCTGATATCCTAATGCTCTGACAGCCCATTGATATTTGTTGATCTGATATCCTAATGCTCTGACAGCCCATTGATATTTGTTGATCTGATATCCTAATGTTCTGACAGCCCATTGACATTCGTTGATCTGATATCCTAATGTTCTGACAGCCTATTGACATTTACATACCCTAATGTTCCAACAGCCCATTGACAATGACATTGTTCCAGTACTTTAGAATGCTACTAGAAAAGGAGGATGCATTAGATATGATCAAATAATATATGGATAGCTCAAAGAAAATAACTTTCAGCTGACCTTTTCCCAAAAAATTCTAATTCTGTGATATTTTGAAGTAATATTATTGGTCCCTTCAACTTCAACACAACAAGGTTTGACAGTAATTAATTAAATGATCTTTTACTATTTACAAAGTACAATGAACAGTTGGTATAATTTATTAATGTAAGTGACACTAAGCCCATGTCTCGTGTCAGGACATGCTGCCAATTCCATAATCATTAAATATAGGAACCAACAGCTGAGTTAAATTCAAATAATCAAAATAAGTACCAATGTTCCCTTGTTATCAACTCTATTAAGTGCTACTTCTTTCCATTTGCTTTCCACAATTTTGTGATGCTTCAACATTCAAGGGGTTGCATTGTAATCGCCTAAATAGGTTAGAATTTGTCGTCCCTTTTTTACTTCAATATGTTCCATAATTTCCCATATACATGTACTTGTATAATACACTAATCATCAGAGTAGTAAGTTTATGTGAATTCACTTCCATTTTACACTAAACCTAATATTATATTATTTTATATTGCTAACTTAGGACCAGTGATTATATTTAAATTAATAGTTTAAACCTTTTTGTATAACCAGTAAATTACAGAGATATGTACCATTATTTGAGGCCATGTGTTGTCATAACATTAACTTTTCAGTGTACATTTAATACATTATATTACAGAGATACATGTATGTCTTACTATTATGTTTGTAATTAATTTAATATTCTGTAAATCAAAATGACCTTTAAACTTTTCAGTGTACAGCTTCTGTTCACTAGAGGATTACAGAGATCTGTCCCACTATTTGGAGGTATGGATGCTGAATTTGAGAAAGCTAAGACAAGACTGAATACATTATCAACTGAACCAGGCAATGATGTTAAACTTCAGATCTATGGTTTATTTAAACAGGTTAGATTACAGTTGTTATAAAGGACATAAACTGAAACTGAATCCTGGATTAACATTAAACCTGTGTAAACTGAACCCAGGGTAAACATGATACCTGTGTAAACTGAACCCAGCATAAACATGAAACCTGTGTAAACTGAACCCAGGATAAACATGAAACCTGTGTAAACTGAACCCAGGATAAACATGAAACCTGTGTAAACTGAACCCAGGATAAACATGAAACCTGTGTAAACTGAACCCAGGATAAACATGAAACCTGTGTAAACTGAACCCAGGATAAACATGAAATCTGTGTAAACTGAACCCAGGATAAACATGAAACCTGTGTAAACTGAACCCAGGATAAACATGAAACCTGTGTAAACTGAACACAGGAAAAACATGAAACTTGTTGATTTTTGTATTTGTGATTAATTTTACCTTCTAATACTTCTCTACGTGTACAATTACATGGTCTGGGTTTATTTTGTATGAGGGAGAAGTGATTATCTTGATGCCGAATTGTGATAAATTGTATACTGTGGTCAGTCTGAATTGCGAGAATATCATATCCATTCATGTTTTCCATTTTTCATAATTTGGACAAATATTTCGATATTAAAAGTTTCACTTGCTGCAATAATTTCTGACTCTGTAACCCATGTGTTTGTATGTCCATCTGTTCGTTTCATGTCGTGTATATGTTGTTCGAAGTTTCCATCAATCAATTGTGAGTAAAATTGTTTGTTTGCAGATAAAGTGTCTTTAACTTCCTGTCGGATCTGTTCATGTTCCTCTTGTGTGTCATTCAAGTACTCCGAAATACAACGGAAAAAGCAATTTCCGTCTTTTAGGATGGTAATGTTTGTAGATTTATCAATTGTTGTTTCCTTTTTATATTCTTTTAATTGTTTTCCTATTGTATTTTCATTTTCAGTGGACATCTGGCGATGCAATTGTATTTGTAATGCTTATAACATTTGATAGTTCCCTTGTACAGTGTTAACCTTTTACAGAAACAATGGTATGCATTAATTTATATAGAGATTTATAATGGCATTTATTTATTTCAGGCCACAAAAGGTGCTTGTGATGCTCCAAAACCAGGGATGATGGATTTTGTTGGAAAAGCTAAATGGGAAGCATGGAACGGTTTAGGAAAAATGTCACAGGTATATTTGACCTTAAGTTGACCTCTAAATATAAATTACATGTACTGTATTTTCTTTAAAAAAAATATAACATGTATGTTCATCTGCCTTAGTTATGTTAATGGTGATCTATCTATATTAGTTGCTATGACTACCAGTGAGAAATGTGTCTGGATTAAATCTTGTCTAGAACACTGCATTATTTAGATAAAATTTGTATTAAAATATGTTCTACTGATACAAAGTAAAGAAAGACAAGGGCGGGTGGCATCAATTTTTCGTTTTTGGGTCATTCTCAAGTTTTAGTTTTCTGGAGCACCTGAGATCACCCCTGGTTTTCAGTGGGGTTGTTGTTACTCAATATTTAGTTTTCTGGAGCACCTGAGATCACCCCTGGTTTTTAGTGGGGTTGTTGTTACTCAATATTTAGTTTTCTGGAGCACCTGAGATCACCCCTGGTTTTCAGTGGGGTTGTTGTTACTCAATATTTAGTTTTCTGGAGCACCTGAGATCATCCCTGGTTTTTAGTGGGGTTGTTGTTACTCAATATTTAGTTTTCTGGAGCACCTGAGATCACCCCTGGTTTTTAGTGGGGTTGTTGTTACTCAATATTTAGTTTTCTGGAGCTCCTGAGATCACCCCTGGTTTTTAGTGGGGTTGTTGTTACTCAAGTTTTAGTTTTCTGGAGCACCTGAGATCACCCCTGGTTTTTAGTGGGTTTTGTTGTTGCTCAAGATTTAGTTTTCTGGAGCACCTGAGATCACCCCTGGTTTTTAGTGTGGTTGTTGTTACTCAAGTTTTAGTTCAAGTTTTAGTTTTCTGGAGCACCTGAGATCACCCCTGGTTTTTAGTGGGGTTTGTTGTTGCTCAAGATTTAGTTTTCTGGAGCACCTGAGATCACCCCTGGTTTTTAGTGGGGTTTGTTGTTGCTCAAGTTTTAGTTTTCTGGAGCACCTGAGATCACCCCTGGTATTTAGTGGGGTTTGTTGTTGCTCAAGTTTTAGTTTTCTGGAGCACCTGAGATCACCCCTGGTTTTTAGTGGGGTTTGTTGTTGCTCAAGTTTTAGTTTTCTGGAGCACCTGAGATCACCCCTGGTTTTTAGTGGGGTTTGTTGTTGCTCAAGTTTTAGTTTTCTGGAGCTCCTGAGATCACCCCTGGTTTTTAGTGGGGTTTGTTGTTGCTCAAGATTTAGTTTTCTGGAGCACCTGAGATCACCCCTGGTTTTTAGTGGGGTTTGTTGTTGCTCAAGTTTTAGTTTTCTGGAGCACCTGAGATCACCCCTGGTTTTTAGTGGGGTTTGTTGTTGCTCAAGTTTTAGTTTTCTGGAGCACCTGAGATCACCCCTGGTTTTTAGTGAGGTTTGTTGTTGCTCAAGTTTTAGTTTTCTGGAGCACCTGAGATCACCCCTAGTTTTTAGTGGGGTTTGTTGTTGCTCAAGTTTTAGTTTTCTGGAGCACCTGATATCACCCCTGGTTTTTAGTGGGGTTTGTTGTTGGTCAAGTTTTAGTTTTCTGGAGCACCTGAGATCACCCCTTGGTTTTTAGTGGGGTTTGTTGTTGCTCAAGTTTTAGTTTTCTGGAGCACCTGAGATCACCCCTGGTATTTAGTGGGGTTTGTTGTTGCTCAAGTTTTAGTTTTCTGGAGCACCTGAGATCACCCCTGGTTTTTAGTGGGGTTGTTGTTACTCAATATTTAGTTTTCTGGAGCACCTGAGATCACCCCTGGTTTTCAGTGGGGTTGTTGTTACTCAATATTTAGTTTTCTGGAGCACCTGAGATTACCCCTGGTTTTTAGTGAGGTTGTTGTTACTCAATATTTAGTTTTCTGGAGCTCCTGAGATCACCCCTGGTTTTTAGTGGGGTTGTTGTTACTCAAGTTTTAGTTTTCTGGAGCACCTGAGATCACCCCTGGTTTTTAGTGGGGTTTGTTGTTGCTCAAGATTTAGTTTTCTGGAGCAGCTGAGATCACCCCTGGTTTTTAGTGGGGTTGTTGTTACTCAAGTTTTAGTTTTCTGGAGCACCTGAGATCACCCCTGGTTTTTAGTGGGGTTTGTTGTTGCTCAAGATTTAGTTTTCTGGAGCACCTGAGATCACCCCTAGTTTTTAGTGGGGTTTGTTGTTGCTCAAGATTTAGTTTTCTGGAGCACCTGAGATCACCCCTGGTATTTAGTGGGGTTTGTTGTTGCTCAAGTTTTAGTTTTCTGGAGCACCTGAGATCACCCCTGGTTTTTAGTGGGGTTTGTTGTTGCTCAAGTTTTAGTTTTCTGGAGCACCTGAGATCACCCCTGGTTTTTAGTGGGGTTTGTTGTTGCTCAAGTTTTAGTTTTCTGGAGCACCTGAGATCACCCCTGGTTTTTAGTGGGGTTTGTTGTTGCTCAAGTTTTAGTTTTCTGGAGCTCCTGAGATCACCCCTGGTTTTTAGTGGGGTTTGTTGTTGCTCAAGATTTAGTTTTCTGGAGCACCTGAGATCACCCCTGGTTTTTAGTGGGGTTTGTTGTTGCTCAAGTTTTAGTTTTCTGGAGCACCTGAGATCACCCCTAGTTTTTAGTGGGGTTTGTTGTTGGTCAAGTTTTAGTTTTCTGGAGCACCTGAGATCACCCCTGGTTTTTAGTGGGGTTTGTTGTTGCTCAAGTTTTAGTTTTCTGGAGCACTTGAGATCACCCCTGGTATTTAGTGGGGTTTGTTGTTGCTCAAGTTTTAGTTTTCTGGAGCACCTGAGATCACCCCTGGTTTTTAGTGGGGTTTGTTGTTGCTCAAGATTTAGTTTTCTGGAGCACCTGAGATCACCCCTGGTTTTTAGTGGGGTTTGTTGTTGCTCAAGTTTTAGTTTTCTGGAGCACCTGAGATCACCCCTGGGTTTTAGTGGGGTTTGTTGTTGCTCAAGATTTAGTTTTCTGGAGCACCTGAGATCACCCCTGGTTTTTAGTGGGGTTTGTTGTTGCTCAAGATTTAGTTTTCTGGAGCACCTGAGATCACCCCTGGTTTTTAGTGGGGTTTGTTGTTGCTCAAGATTTAGTTTTCTGGAGCACCTGAGATCACCCCTGGTTTTTAGTGGGGTTTGTTGTTGCTCAAGTTTTAGTTTTCTGGAGCACCTGAGATCACCCCTGGTTTTTAGTGGGGTTTGTTGTTGCTCAAGATTTAGTTTTCTGGAGCACCTGAGATCACCCCTGGTTTTTAGTGGGGTTTGTTGTTGCTCAAGATTTAGTTTTCTGGAGCACCTGAGATCACCCCTGGTTTTTAGTGGGGTTTGTTGTTGCTCAAGATTTAGTTTTCTGGAGCACCTGAGATCACCCCTGGTTTTTAGTGGGGTTTGTTGTTGCTCAAGTTTTAGTTTTCTGGAGCACCTGAGGTCACCCCTGGTTTTTAGTGGGGTTTGTTGTTGCTCAAGTTTTAGTTTTCTGGAGCACCTGAGATCACCCCTGGTTTTTAGTGGGGTTTGTTGCTCAAGTTTTAGTTTTCTGGAGCACCTGAGATCACCCCTGGTTTTTAGTGGGGGTTGTTGTTGCTCAAGATTTAGTTTTCTGGAGCACCTGAGATCACCCCTGGTTTTTAGTGGGGTTTGTTGTTGCTCAAGTTTTAGTTTTCTGGAGCACCTGAGATCACCCCTGGTTTTTAGTGGAGTTTGTTGTTGCTCAAGATTTAGTTTTCTGGAGCACCTGAGATCACCCCTGGTTTTTAGTGGGGTTTGTTGTTGCTCAAGATTTAGTTTTCTGGAGCACCTGAGATCACCCCTGGTATTTAGTGGGGTTTGTTGTTGCTCAAGTTTTAGTTTTCTGGAGCACCTGAGATCACCCCTAGTTTTTAGTGGGGTTTGTTGTTGCTCAAGTTTTAGTTTTCTGGAGCACCTGAGATCACCCCTGGTTTTTAGTGGGGTTTGTTGTTGCTCAAGATTTAGTTTCCTGGAGCACCTGAGATCACCCCTGGTTTTTAGTGGGGTTTGTTGTTGCTCAAGTTTTAGTTTTCTGGAGCACCTGAGATCACCCCTGGTTTTTAGTGGGGTTTGTTGTTGCTCAAGTTTTAGTTTTCTGGAGCACCTGAGATCACCCCTGGTTTTTAGTGGGGTTTGTTGTTGCTCAAGTTTTAGTTTTCTGGAGCACCTGAGATCACCCCTGGTTTTTAGTGGGGTTTGTTGTTGCTCAAGTTTTAGTTTTCTGGAGCACCTGAGATCACCCCTGGGTTTTAGTGGGGTTTGTTGTTGCTCAAGTTTTAGTTTTCTGGAGCTCCTGAGATCACCCCTGGTTTTTAGTGGGGTTGTTGTTGCTCAAGATTTAGTTTTCTGGAGCACCTGAGATCACCCCTGGTTTTTAGTGGGGTTTGTTGTTGCTCAAGTTTTAGTTTTCTGGAGCTCCTGAGATCACCCCTGGTTTTTAGTGGGGTTTGTTGTTGCTCAAGATTTAGTTTTCTGGAGCTCCTGAGATCACCCCTGGTTTTTAGTGGGGTTTGTTGTTGCTCAAGTTTTAGTTTTCTGGAGCACCTGAGATCACCCCTGGTTTTTAGTGGGGTTTGTTGTTGCTCAAGTTTTAGTTTTCTGGTGCACCTGAGATCACCCCTGGTTTTTAGTGGGGTTTGTTGTTGCTCAAGTTTTAGTTTTCTGGTGCACCTGAGATCACCCCTGGTTTTTAGTGGGGTTTGTTGTTGCTCAAGTTTTAGTTTTCTGGTGCACCTGAGATCACCCCTGGTTTTTAGTGGGGTTTGTTGTTGCTCAAGTTTTAGTTTTCTGGTGCACCTGAGATCACCCCTGGTTTTTAGTGGGGTTTGTTGTTGCTCAAGTTTTAGTTTTCTGGTGCACCTGAGATCACCCCTGGTTTTTAGTGGGGGTTGTTGTTGCTCAAGTTTTAGTTTTCTGGAGCACCTGAGATCACCCCTGGTTTTTAGTGGGGTTTGTTGTTGCTCAAGATTTAGTTTTCTTTGTAATGTTTTGTGGATCATTGTTTGTCTTTTTGTCCCTTTTCTTTTGGCTTCTGATTACACCATTGATATACATGTATCTGTAGTTTCCGTGCAATAACTTAAAAGACTTAAGTTCTATATATATATTTGATTGGCTATAATTTAAAAACCAAATTTTGATGGATAAAATGCATGTCAAGTTTGATTGTGATTTATCCAACAACTGTAAAGAAAAAGAAAATCACAATTATTTTTCTCATTAATTATCATTAATGATTCAAGAAAAAAAGGGAAAAAAAATTTTTAGAAGGGGGCTCATACTGTGGTTTAAATGAGACAATATTTCTCCTACTTGGCCATTTTTTTGAAGTAAAGAAAAAATGATGCATTCTAGATCTAATATTGATTTAACATGTACTGAGGTAAGATCTTATTTATTGTTTTTTTTCTAGGATGATGCAAAGAAAGCTTACATTGCACTTATTGAAGGTTTGGCAGGGTCAGATACTCCTGCAGAAGCTAGTTCATCTGAACCAACTGGGAAGTACGAGACTTTAAAAGTTTCATCAGAAAATGGAATTTTTAGAATTACGTTGAACAGACCAACTAAGAAGAATGCTATCAATTATCAGGTAAAAATATGACAAGATTTAAGTTTTCTCCCTCTAATTTCAGCAAAATTATGGGAAATGCTGACAATAAGGATTTCTAACTTGTGTTATCTGTTTTGTATGGCAATAAAATATATTACCTAATATATAACTTTATAAGAATTTATAGGAAGGCTCCATACAACCATTTTTTGCATGATTCTGGAAATTCGAAAAATGTAATTTATACTAAATTACTAATTATCCTCTTCATCCCGATGGGACATAAGGCATCAACATAAGGCATCGACATAAGGAAAAAATGTAATAACATCAACATAAATTTATTTTGTTTTTTGTGTCTACTTGTGTGTGTGGGGGAGGGAGTCTGTTTATTACTTTACCACTTCATTTATTTGTATGTTCTAATAAAGTATCTATATTATGTACATAATAAACTTTCTATCTTAATTTCTATAGGTTTGAAATATGTTTGCAGATGTAACAAAGTGTATATTTCTTTATGAATAATGTGATGAATTTCCCACAGGATATTACATTACTTATAGTAACTATATTTAAATATTATTAAACTTAGCACCCCATCTTATCTTCCTATGATAAGTTGAAATACCCTTCAATGTTTTTCCATATCCTAAAGCAAAATAACCCATGTACTCCTGTCCTAAAATGTAATACCCTATGTCAGGCTATGTACCTCTGTCCTGAAATGAGATGTCCTATAGTGTCTCCTCCTATCATTAAATGAAAGCCTGACATATTAAGGAACATCTATAGCAGTGATGTCATTAAAGGAATTACATCTATCTATGCTATAGGTGCTTATTACCTCTAAGGTTTGTCAGCTGAGTAGTTTTTTATGAATACTCAGATGTTCTCCATTCATAAAGCTGTACCACTAAATCTAATAGAAATATTGTTGAAAAAGGCATTAACCACTATAAATCCAGACATATCGGAAATCCAAGACAATTTGTCTGACATTCGGTCAGGCAATTTAGAAAAACTGTCTGACCGAAAGAAAATTTGTCTGACCGAATAAAAACCTAAAATGCCACGACATATTCCACATCGCCATTAAAAACTCATTTATTTGTTTAACGTGTTTACTTCAAGAATACATTTTTAGGTATTCAGTTATCTCGTGACATTCTCAATATTTGTTCAAAATTAAAAAGCTCATCCTGGAAATCATAACATTCATCTTCATAATTATCAATGTCTTTGTGAAAAAAAATTCTGATTTGTTGTGAAAAAAAATTCTGTCCAGACATTAAATTCCCCACCCCCTTTATTTTCCACCTAAGATAAGAAAATGATGGTTTACCAATAGAAGAACACTTAATATTTTTATAGAATGTTATTTTTAATGTGGTCATTAGTAAATAAGGTATTGTTTGTTTTCCTTGCCGACTAACTCTCTGAAAGAGATGCCGACTCAAATGTGTTTTGTCAAAATTTATCTTTCGTTTCCGGTTCGTCCGTATTGTATTTCTCAAATCATGAATCTTTCGTACCTAACCATGTCGGACCATTACGTTCCGATTTTTTTTTTACAAATGACAATGTACCAAGAAATTAGGTTTTTAGAACACATTTAATGAAGAATACGAACTTTATCAACCTAAAGAAACTTGCGAATATATAATTTCAAAATACATATAGTTAAAATGATAATCGTTTTGGTTTATTTTAAAGACTGATCTAGTCGAAGCCGATCTATGTTTGGGACGAATTATATTTCTTTAAGGGAAGTTAATCGATTAGGTTTACGCAATGGTCAATGCACAGAAAACGCTTATTTAAAGAAATAAACATGCTATTGCAAGAAAGATCGACTTTTAAAGACACTGTTTGATGGACCGACAAAGATAAAATTGTTTCCTGACCAAAGTAGAGAGCAAATTTTTACCGGACTTTGGGACCGATATGTCGAAAACATCGTTGGACCGGCTTGATTTTTACCTGTCAGGTCCGACGGTCTGGCATATTTCACTATGTCTGCTAATCATCTTATCTAATCAGGCTGCCTCTTAATATTTATTATTAACTTATTATTCTGTAAATAAACATACAGGTACATTCCAGCATCACCTTCATATGGAGTATATATCTCTCAGTTGATCCGATATACCCTTTTGGTATTTTCAAGCACTTATTATGACTGAAACGACCAGTGAATCTTATTTACAGATGTATGAAGAAGTAGGTGTGGCTTTATCTGAGGCAGCCAATGACAAGTCTTGTGTAATAGCTGTAATGACAGGTAATGAAAACTAACTATATTAACATCATATGTATGACATGTGTTTCTTTACCTACTAATGTTAATTACATTGTCTGTTTAGTTACTTCATGATGATTGGTTTTGGTTTACAGTATTTGATCATTCATTGGTTTCTGTAATTATAGTATATGTACTCTTACATACTAAATATAGAGGAGAAAAAAATCAAACAGTAATTCCCAAATTACTGGTAGAATTGTAATCGTTGTTTGGTTATGAGTGAATTATCGTTGATATTCTGAACACAAGAGTAGTTATACTGTTGATTTGATACATAGATTTCACACTCATGTCATGTTTATTTGTAGAGATCAGACAATTCAAGAACTTGTTTTTTTTTATTGTTGGGACACCCAATAACATTTGTTGGTACTGTGATGTCATGAAGTGAAATACATGTAGTATTTCACTTGGTGCTAGAGCCAACAAAATTAATCGCATCAGTGATGTAATGGTTAGCGTGCTCACCTCGAGTGTGGTAGATCATGGATTCGAGTAAAACCAAACCAACTATCAAATTGGTATTAGCTTCTTCTCCACTGCAGCATTAAGGAGTAAGAGCAAATATTGATTGACTCGGAAACAGGATAATGTGTTCAAGTGGGCAGACATGTTTACCTGCAAAATGTTTCATCGTGTTAGTACTATAAAATCCAACTAAGCATGTTGGTCTAGTACAAAGCAGACATCATCATGTCATTGAAATGTTATTTGTTTCCACCGTGAATGATACAGCTGAAAAATTGCTCACTTGGTGTTAAACAACAATCACTCCCCCAACCAAATTAAGTAAAAAATATACAACGGTATGTATGAAACCAAGAAAAACTGGAGGCTAGCATGAGCCTGTATCACTCATATTAAGTAAAAAATATACAACGGTATGTATGAAACCAAGAAAAACTGGAGGCTAGCATGAGCCTGTATCACTCATATTAAGTAAAAAATATACAACGGTATGTATGAAACCAAGAAAAACTGGAGGCTAGCATGAGCCTGTATCACTCATATTAAGTAAAAAATATACAACGGTATGTATGAAAACAAGAAAAACTGGAGGCTAGCATGAGCCTGTATCACTCATATTAAGTAAAAAATATACAACGGTATGTATGAAACCAAGAAAAACTGGAGGCTAGCATGAGCCTGTATCACTCATATTAAGTAAAAAATATACAACGGTATGTATGAAACCAAGAAAAACTTGAGGCTAGAATGAGCCTGTATCACTCATATTAAGTAAAAAATATACAACGGTATGTATGAAAACAAGAAAAACTGGAGGCTAGAATGAGCCTGTATCACTCATATTAAGTAAAAAATATACAACGGTATGTATGAAATCAAGAAAAACTGGAGGCTAGCATGAGCCTGTATCACTCATATTAAGTAAAAAATATACAACGGTATGTATGAAACCAAGAAAAACTTGAGGCTAGAATGAGCCTGTATCACTCATATTAAGTAAAAAATATACAACGGTATGTATGAAAACAAGAAAAACTGGAGGCTAGAATGAGCCTGTATCACTCATATTAAGTAAAAAATATACAACGGTATGTATGAAATCAAGAAAAACTGGAGTCTAGCATGAGTCTGTATCACTCATATTAAGTCAAATGTGAAAAAGACAACAGACGACAAAAAAAACTAAAAGCTCACTTTGCCTTTGGTCAGGTTAATTAATTGTGAATTAGAATAAAAAAATAATGTAGTTGAATAAGAAATAGATGCTAAATATACACAGTGTCGTTTTATATGACCACGCAAAAAAATTTCAGTCTTATGTTATTTTTGTTTGATTTCAGGTTCTGGTGATTATTACTGTAGTGGTAATGATTTAAGTAATTTTGCCAACGTTTCACCAGATTCCATGGCTGCCATGGCTAAACAAGGAGGAGACATTCTACTGTATGTTATTTTGTTGTCAACATTATGTTTATTATAATTCTCAAATGTCAGGGCTGTAAATTATTGAAAATAGAGAATAATGACAGATATGAAGGTCGAGACATTTAAAACTGAAGTTATTGTTTTCGCTAACATCATAATGTGTTTGACATCACACTGATAGATAATTTACAGTCTGTTGATACTTCAAATATAACTTGGTGAGATCGAAGTAAAAAGATATAAATTACAGATTAAGGGTAAATACATTCAATTTTAGTTGTATCATTTGACACAATTTACTATTCATTATAATCGTATTGAGTTTTGAAGGAAAATTGTAATGTATTAGTAATATAGTGATTGGCTCAAAAATATTTAGTGGATAGACCAATTGTCATTCAGTTACTTAAAAAAACAATGAAATCTTCTGGAAAATTCCTTCTATCCTAATCAGGGTAGAGTCTAGGACAACTGCTGAGTCCATTACTAATGATTGATTTACCCTAGGTCAACTACTCAGTCCATTTGTCCATAACAGATGACACATTTATATACAAATAGAATTGCAACAAATATCAATTATTTACATTAAGTAAAGCATTCTGTTAACTTGCTGCAGAATTTGAGTAGATATTTGGAGCACACTCAGCTTCCAGTGAATTGATAGTATTTTTCATCTTTTGTTTTTTACTTCTAAAATATAGATTTTTGATACAATGATGCAAAAACTTTTTTCTGTAGAACTTAAAGGCTATTTTAATGAAGAAACAAAACTTCTAAAAAATATCTAGAAAATTAGTATTTGTAATAAAATATAAGTTTGAGTTCAAGACTGGCTACTGATGTTGTTTCGATCATAACAGCAGACATATCGAAATATGCCGGACCGTCGGACCTGACAATTTTATCTTTGTCGGTCCGTCAAACAGTGTCTTTAAAAGTCGATCTTTCTTGCAATAGCATGTTTATTTCTTTAAAAAAGCGTTTTCTGTGCCTTGACCATTGCGTAAACTTAATCGATTAACTTCCCTTAAAGAAATATAATTCGTCCCAAACATAGATCGGCTTCGACTAGATCAGTCTTTAAAATAAACCAAAACGATTATCATATTAAGTATTTGTATTTTGAAATTATATATTCGTAAGTTTCTTTAGGTTGATAAAGTTCGTATTCTTCATTAAATGTGATCTAAAAACCTAATTTCTTGGTACATTGTCATTTGTAAAAAAAAAAAATCGGAACGTAATGGTCCGACATGGTTAGGTACGAAAGATTCATGATTTGAGAAATACAATAAGGATGAACTGGAAACCGAAAGATAAATTTTGCCAAAACACATTTTAGTTAGTCTGCAAGGAAAACAAACAATACCTTATTTACTTATGACCACATTAAAAATAACATTCTATGAAAATATTAAAAGTGTTCTTGTATTGGTAAACCATCATTTTCTTATCTTAGGTGGGGAAAAAAAGGGGGGGGGGGGGAATTTAAATGTCTGGACAGAATTTTTTTTCAAAACAAATCATAATTTTTTTTCACAAAGACATTGATAATTATGAAGATGGATGTTATGATTTCCAGGATGAGTTTTTTTAATTTTGAACAAATATTGAGAATGTCACGAGATAACTGAATGCCTAAAAATTTATTCTTGAAGTAAACACGTTAAACAAATAAATGAGTTTTTAATGGCGATGCGGAATATGTCGTGGCATAAGTTTTTATACGGTCAGACAATTTTTTTTTCAGTCGGACCGTTTTTCTAATTTACCTGACCGAATGTCAGACAAATTGTCTTGGATTTTCGATATGTCTGTAACAGCAGTAGAAATTGCAGCTTGATTATATTATTATTACTAAATGTTAATATGGGTTAGGATTATAGTGTTTAACACCACTTTCAACATTATTTCAGTTACATCGTGGCGTAAAGTTTTATTGGTGGAGAAAACCACCACCTGTCGCATAGATACTATTATGTTAGTATGTGTTGATGTGTGTGTAAATAGAAATTTAATCAAGTTTGTGCCATTCCTGGAAAAGTGGTGTTTATAGACGTGGAAAAAACCTGATAAATAGAAATGGATTTTGTTTGTTAAAGTTTCAATGGCAAACATAGATATTGACCTCATGTGGAAGTGGTGGATGTAGAAAAATGTGTTGTTCAAATCAAACCATCATTATAAATATATATTTTGGCACAGCAAATAATTGACATATTAAAGTGATTGTGTATCAATCTTAATATGAGTTGTTACATTCAGTATCTATGTTTCTTTTCCAGAAAATTTGTCAATGCTTTTATAGACTTCCCTAAACCACTGATAGGATTAATTAATGGACCAGCGGTGGGTGTGTCTGTAACAGTCCTGGGACTGTTTGATGCTGTCTATGCTACAGACAAGGTTTGTCTTTACCAACATATAACATATTCTATTAAATTCTCAACCAATATTTTAGTATTTCAGAAATAAAATACAAAATAAAAACAGTGATTCAAACAATTCTGACTTTATTTTCACTGACAATCTAATTAAAATTAGATCTCTGCACTGGCTTTTTTTTTTCTTGGCCACTGTCCCATGCAGAGACCAAGCTTAAAAAAAACATATAGTTTCACTTACTATTGTATACATTTTGTATGCAGAAGTCTTGATTTGACCTGGAAGTTCAAAATTTTAGAACAAACTCCACTGCCAAAAAAACCAAACAATTCTAAAGATTTTATGCAGAAAACATGACCTGTTCCACGGAAATTGCAAACTCTTAAAATACAAAGAAGACAGTGAGAGAAAGTCATTTTACATGATGACTGTACAAGGTCTAAAGATTTAAGTAAATGTTAATTTGAGTCTAACAAAATATGTCCAAAATTGCAGAACGTTCACGAAATTACATGTGTTTGGTTGTCATAGTGAAAAAAATGTCAGTACTCAGCTATATTTGCCCAAATTTAGCTGGTCATGTCTGACAGAACTGATGAATTTCACGAACTCTGGCAGAAGAAATCTTTCAGACTATTGTTTACAATGATTAAAGAAGTAATTTTGTTATTCGATTGGGCTTGGGTTAGGTTTATGGTGTTTAATGCCACTTTCAACAATATTTCAGTTATATCGTGGTGGTCAGTTTTATTGGTGGAGGAAACTGGAATACCCGGAGAAAACCACCAACCCGCCGCAAGTCACTAAAAAACTTGATCACCTAATGTTGTATCAAGTACACCTCACCATGAGCAGATTCGAACCCACAACCCCAGTGGTGATAGGCAATGATTGTGCAGGTAGTTTTAAATCCAACTACCATGTGACCATGACAGCCCCTGTTATTCGATTGATCAGCTAGTTCAACCAACAAATAAAGTTCAGAAAAGAATGATATTATTGAACATATTTCTTAACTTTTCAGGTGACATTCCATACACATTTCTGATTTTTTCAGGCAACATTCCACACACCTTTCTCACAACTAGGCCAGTCACCAGAAGGTTGTTCGTCCTACATATTTCCAAAAATAATGGGCACAGCCAAGGTAGGTTTAGACATACAAATATTTACCTTGTTTGGGGTCATCCTTAGGGTATATACAGTCAAACCTGTATTAAGAGGTCACCTTTGGGACAAAGAGAAAGTGGCCTTATAAGACAGGTGATGTCTTAAAGAGGTTCAATTCATATGAAATTTTCTATGATTGGACAAGGTGACCTTTTAACACAGTTGACTGCTTAATAGAGGTGACCACATGGGCAGCTTTGACTGTACTTTCAATTCTAATCTGTATCCAAGTTGACCATCATGACTTTAAATAGCCAGAACTACATTGTTTTTAAGATGGAAGTGGCTTAAATTTGCCCAGCAGGTACATCATAAGTATTTCTATAACATATATTGCAGTTTTTTTATGAAATTATCTAAGGATAATACATGTTTCTTTGTAACTCTAGGAGAAATAATTGTATTCCCTCAATAGTTAATGAGGACAAAATTAATCTTCTCTGAAACCACAGAACATCTTTTGAAATGAAGCAGCCATTTTCCTTAGATAGTCCTCTTAAATATATCTTTATTTCATGTTGATAAGAAATCCAACACCACAGGACATAATGAACTATAGGACTCACAATAAAAATGAATAAAATAATGTTTTGCAAAAATTAGACTTCATTGAAAATAAACTCTTCATGTATAACCAGAAGACTAGTTTTTTTGTGATTTCATCAATTTGGTTTCTGAAATTGATTGTACAGTTTGATTTATTTTGTTTGTCTTTTGAAGAAAAAAAGTTTTTACGTGAGTGATGATACTGAAAACATGAAACATTGTTTGTAACTAAACACCAGTAACAAACAATTGACATATTAATAGACTTTTTGTAAAAACTTTAACAATTTAATTGTTCATGCATTTCATTTTGGATTAATTGATATTTTATTTGTTTTAGGCAAGCGAGTTATTATTGTTCAACAAGAAAATTACAGCGAAGGAAGCTGTCGATAGAAATCTAGTAACTGCGGTTTTCCCCGATGAAGTCTTTGTGAAAGAAACAGAGGCTATGATCAAAGGGTATTCTCAACTCCCTAAAATTGTAAGTCAATGTTATTATGATCATTTACACAAAGCTCAAATGTAATCATATAAAACCACATCGGTGGTGTAATGGTTAGCGTGCTCCCCTCGAGTGTGGTAGATCGTGGGTTTGAGCCCTGATCGGGTAAAGCCAAAGACTATACAATTGGTATTTGTTGCTTCTCTGCTAAGCACGCAGCATTAAGGAGAAAGAGCAAAGACTGGTTGACTCGGAATCAGAATAATGTGTCAGAGTGGAGCAACATGTCTACTCGCGGACTATTGTTTCAGTGAGCTAGCACTATAAAAATCCAACTCAGCGTGTTGGTCTAGAACAAAGTGGACCTTATCAGAGATTTCAAAGTGAGTCGGTACCCGGTGTCATATGGTATTTTGAACCCCATGGTAAATTGAACCCGGGGTCGATTTACATCCATGGTATATTGAACCCCCTTATTGAAAACTGAACCCCCCTGTATGGTAAATTGAACCCCATGGTATTTTGAACCCCCCCCCCCCCCCCCCCCCATTTCTAATCAAAAGATATGCAGGGAGGTCAAAATATGTGTAGGGGGGGAGGGGTCGATATTGTATGGGTAGGGGGGTCAAAATACCATGGATAGGGGGGTCGATATACCATGGGTAAGGGGTTCAATATACCATGGGTAGGGGGGTCGATATACCATGGATAGGGGGGTCAAAATACCATGGGTAGGGGGTTCGATATCCCATGGGTAGGGGGGTCAAAATACCATGGGTAGGGGGGTCGATATACCTTGGGTAAGGGGGTCAATATACCATGGGTAGGGGGGTCAATATACCATGGATAGGGGGATCAAAATACCATGAGTAGGGGGGTCGATATACCATGGGTAGGGGGGTCAAAATACCATGGGTAGGGGGGGTCGATATACCATGGGTAAGGGGTTCAATATACCATGGGTAGGGGGGTCGATATACCATGGATAGGGGGGTCAAAATACCATGGGTAGGGGGTTCGATATCCCATGGGTAGGGGGGTCAAAATACCATGAGTAGGGGGGTCGATATACCATGGGTAGGGGGGTCAAAATACCATGGGTAGGGGGTTCGATATCCCATGGGTAGGGGGGTCAAAATACCATGGGTAGGGGGGTCAATATACCATGGGTAAGGGGGTCAATATACCATGGGTAGGGGGGTCAATATACCATGGATAGGGGGATCAAAATACCATGAGTAGGGGGGTCGATATACCATGGGTAGGGGGGTCAAAATACCATAGGTAGGGGGGTCGATATAACATGGGTAGGGGGGTCGATATTCTATGGGTAGGGGGATCGATATACCATAGGTAGGGGGTAAAAATATTCTAAAAAAAAATTAAAGTTCAAAAGTTTCAAAATTTGAAAATTAAAAAAAATATATAAAATTTCAAAACTCAAAAATTTCATAAGATTTCAAAATTTTAATATTTAAATAATCTTGAAAAATGATAAAACAATTGTAGCCTATTTTGTTGAATATACTGTTGAAAAGTTTGAAAAATTCCTTATTATTTAATAAGCAGTTATTGACTTTTAATTTCAGTCTACTCATGACTATGCGGATCCGGTCAATGATTGATTAACCTCGGCCGTTGGCCTCGGTCAATCATTCATTGACCAGGTCCGTATAGTCATGAGTAGACCGCATTAAAAGTCAATAATTGTATAGGGTAGGGGGGTCGATATACCATTGGTAGAGGGGTCGAAATACCATGGGTAGGGGGGTCGATATACCATGGGTATATCGACCCCTCAACCCATGGTATATTGACCCCCATACCCATTGAAAAGACTAAGTAAACAAGTAAACCTTTGTTTATATAGGGAATCTCAGCGAAACCAATTTTAAGAAAAATATCGGATTCATGACATACAAATTTTGAAAAATTTTCAATTTTAATTTTTTTTTCTTTGAAATTCTATAAAAAAAATTCAATTTTGAACTTTTTTGAAAATTAAGATTTTTTGGAAATTTTGAAATGTTATTACCCCCCTACCCATAATTATTAATATATATTGAATCCCCTCCCTACCCATGGTATTTTGACCCCCCTACCCATGGTATATCGACCCCCTATCCATGGTATATTGACCCCCTACCCATGGTATATCGACCCCCCTACCCATGGTATATTGACCCTCCTACCCATGGTATATCGACCCCCCTACCCATGGTATATCGACCCCCTACCCATGGTATATTGACCCCCCTACCCATGATATATCGACCCCCTACCCATGGTATATTGACCCCCTTAACCATGGTATATCGACCCCCCTACTCATGGTATATTGACCCCCCTACCCATGGTATATCGACCCCCTATCCATGGTATATCGACCCCCTACCCATGGTATATTGACCCCCTTAACCATGGTATATCGACCCCCCTACCCATGGTATATTGACCTCCCTACCCATGGTATTTCGACCCCCCTACCTATGGTATATCAAACCCTCTCTTATGGTATTATGAACTTTTGGTAGAAATGAGGGGGGGTTCAAAATACAATGACAAAAAATTGACCCCGGGGTCAAAATACCATAAGGAAAATTGAACCCGGGTTCAATTTACCATGGGGTTCAAAATACCATATGACACCGGTACTTTTACCCGTCTGAGATCGTGTATAGTACCGGCAGAAATTACTGAACCCCCAAAAATAATCTATAAAAATATCTAGTTCGAAGAGACAGAAATAGTCACTGTATCGCCTTCATTTTATTTTTGTTTATCATTTACGGTTAATAGAAACTTAAATTTCGTTCATTAGAGCTTATATTTATTTATGCCCGACTTAAGGTAGCACTATACAAAAATTGATATTTTTTTTTTAATCAATTTTTATTTTATTATAATATTCTTGATACACAGGTGAAAAAATAATTCAGATATGATGTACCATTAATGAGCATTATTTTTAATTAGTTTTGTAAACAAACACATGTGCTTGAATCAGAGATGATAAAAACAAGTGGGCGGTCCTTAATTGTTTATTTATTGGATAATTTGATAATTTTATGACCACTGACCAGTAATACTTGAGATAAGAGAAGATTCCATTAAGTGAAGGGGAAAGCAGCATGGATGTAGCTAACTTTTCATCAATGCCAAAAGAAATAAATTAGTTATTTGCAATGGAATTTATTTCAACATATCTAATGTATAATTTTCATTTAGTAAAATCCAACTAAAAGGGAAGAATACACATAATGAGCAAACTAAGGTTCCATGTGATTCCTGTTATAATTAGTGGTTCACTCTGGTCAGTGGAGGTGGAGTTTTGACTTTATCAGTAGGCAGTTAACCTCAAGCTAGGTCAGAGTGATGTAACTTCTCCCGCCAATTTCATGTTTACTGCACAAGGTGTGCATTTTCCAGCTATTTTAAGAGTTTGTGTGAAGAAATTCTATCTTTCTGGTCAAATCATTGTTGATTTCTGATTCACGGTCAATCCTGAAGTGTTCCCATGGCACATTTGTGACTTTTATTCAAGAAAATGGGGTACCAAGAGGAAAATTACAACTTTTGGGATTTTTCCACTACAATTTTTGACATAAAATGTCGACTTTAAATGAAATTAGCTCCTGCATTGGTACCACTAGAGGCTTGGTTTTGGTATATGTTGTTCTTAGACCTATTATCTGCAAAATATGTCTCAGATTTCTGATAGAATTAATAGAACAAATTCTACACACAATTAAATTTGGTGAAATCTTATGAAGTCAGGCTGTATACACATAATGGGGCTTTAAGAGAGATTGAAACATCACAGAAAAAATCTGAGACACGGTTTTGGAGGTCATGCTGTGTTTATTAAGAAATTGTAAAAAGTTTTACCATTTAAATAAACATGAAACAGCTAATTTTGGTCAAGTGCACACATCAAGATTTTGCAACAAATTGCATAATAATTAATTATGTAATTGTTGCATAATCATAATATTATAATCAGTGGAAAAATATATCTTTCTTCTTTCAAATGGTACCTCATTTGTTAATTTTGATGCAATATTAAGAAAGTTACAGCTGTTTTCAGATGGAAGATTGGAGGGAAAAAATCCTTGTATAGTGCTACCTTAAAATAAAACTATTTGTATTTGTTTTTCATAAACAACACAATGACACCATTTTGGACGCAAAAAAAATGTGGTACTGTGCTACGGGAAATGTTGACAGAACTTTTTGTCCGAAGCTACTTTCAACAAAACAAACTTTTGATTTATTTTTTCTCATTTCTGTGGAATAAAATCATAGTTCTCATATCAAATATGTTCATATATGCGAAAATTGGCAATTCAAAATTCGTTGAAATGCATAGGACGCTTCCGGATATTTATCCATCCGCGTTGGTATTTTATACTTGACACCGGGTTAATATTACGATCTATCGAACTGTTTATTTACATCCAGACATGTGTAGACGTTAATGCATATCCAATTATAAAATAAACTTTGAACTACAGTAGCTTTACTCCATTGTTGCAATCTGATTTGAGGTCTGGCAAATAATAATTACAGCCTTTACTTTCTTCAGTTTTTGACTGACAGTGGCAATTTACGGTTGTGGTATATTTTCATTCCCAAGCTATATATAGTTGGACCATTTAGTAAATTGACAGAGACATCGTTCTTCTGCTAAAGATTACACAATTATGAGTTATTTCAATTTGTGTGTATTTGATCACAGCACTAATATTTATTTCAAAAGGAAAAGGGGGGGGGGGGGGGGGTGGTGGCATATAAAAAATCACTGGTATGCAAGACTCAAATAGTCAAGTTAGACAGAAATAAAAATGTGACATTGAATAGATGTCCTTAAGGTAGTTATGAATTAAAAAAAAAACCCAGAACAAATCAGTTGAGACAGCTTTTCAACTATTTACTAAATTTGGACAGGGTAACTTCAGAGGGGTCGCGAACGAATGTTTCGATAAATCTCAATTAACTTCTTCCAGAAGTCTCCCCACTTCTCTCTGTTGACTCCCACTTCTCCCTGTGAGCTCTCTGAAAGAGAAGTCACTTCTCCCTCTAATTTGAAAGCAGTGAGAGCCCTGATCGGTTTATTTTTGTTTATCAAAATCCAGGAAGTACATTGACAAACATAATAGGTTCTTACGAACGATTTGATTGGCTGATTCTCCGAGTCGGCGAGATGTTCTAAAGCGTACAATTAAGAGGTCGTAAGCAAGCGCTGATTTCACATTGAATTTATATATACAATATGAAGAGGAACGCGAAAATAAAGGACTATTTTGCTGCGAAATCTAGAAAAAATGAGTTGAGTGGAATCATGGACGATGTATGCATGGCATTTTGTTTGTTTTGCATTTTACGTGTCGGAACTGACGATAAATCCATTATGCATGATCTTGGTGAAATCTGTACTTTGAAAAGAAAGTTAATGGGATTTTTCTTTCAAAAACACTTAATAATTTTCAGTCTCTGAAGTATATTTTTTGGTCCACAAAATGTTAGATTTCAGGAGCTTTGCCCTGGGCCCACTGGGGTCCTTAGGTGGGCTCCAGACCCCCGGCCTATTTTTTTAGGTACCTTCTAAATTTTAAGAAGTATCTCCTATTATAACAAACTTTGAAACCCCTGCCTCATTATCATCTCATTGAAAATTAACTTGTTCTCGCCATGATATAACTGAAAAATTGCTGAATTGGCATTAAGCAACAGTCACTTACTCACTCACTAATAATATACTTAGTTTTTCTAATGCTATAAAGTATTTGCCCCGGAACAATCTAATAATTTTTCGACCATCTTTGGTAATATTTAACTCATATTGTTGGATTATTCACAATAATGTAGCCAAGTTTGTAAAGGTATAGAATGCAGTTCAAATTAATGTCATAAATTGTTGCCTTTTTCCCTGTAACCATTGAAGAAGACATTGTGTATCTGTAATACCTGGTGCCCCATTATAATTGTAACCGTAATACTGGGTACCCCGTTACCATTGTAATTTACTTTTGCATTAGTTTATAACTAACCTTTTTATTATTGCAGAGTTTACAGAAGTGTAAGTTAGTGTCAAGAGAACTAGAAAAGGAAACTCTATACCGTGTAAACAAACATGAATGTGAGATACTTATGGAACGTTGGCAGTCTGAAGAATGTATGAATGCTATAATGTCCTTCTTCCAGAGTAAAGGATCCAAATTGTGATTATACGTCTTTATGTAATAAATTATATATTTTGAATTTCGTATGATTTTTTTCGTTTGTACAACAAAATTTTTGATAGTAATTTGATATTTGTATGGTCTTTTTGTGTATTTCTATTTCGAAAAATATGTAGTTTGAATATATAGGTATATTTATAAAACAGTATGTATGTCTTTATTTAATAAAATAAATTGAAGAATAAGTTTAAACAGAGTACTGTTAGTAGCCTGACTTGAGTTAACTTTGTTATATACAAAATGTTGATAAAATGAATAAAATATGATTTTGATGAATGTTGAGTTGCAAAGAATTTGGTCTGTGATCTATCAGTTTTTAGCTCAACTTGCCAAAGGCAATATGAGCTTTTGCCATCACTTGGCATCCGTCATCACATTTTAATCTTCTCCTCTGAAACCCCTCAGCCAAATGAACTGAAACTTGGTAGGAAGCATCTATGGAAGGTCCTCTATAAGGATTGCTACTTTTGTCCCAATTGGTTTACAAATATGGCTGCCACAGGCAATTCTGGTTTCTGATTGGTTGATTTCTAAAAAATCTTCTCTTCTGTTAAAAGAAAGATAAATCTTGTTTAAATATAGATATCTGTATTCAAAATGCAGTTATCTCTATACAGATTTACAGATATATGCCTCTGAAACCCCTCAGCCAAATGAACTGAAACTTGGTAGGAAGCATCTATGGAAGGTCCTCTGTGAAGAATGCTCATTTCGTCCCGATCCGTTAACAAACATGGCTGCCACAGGCGACTCTTGTTTCTGATTGGCTGATTTTTAAAATTCTTCTCCTCTGAAACCGCTTGGCCAAATGAACCGAAACTTGGTAGGAAGCATCTATGTGTGGTCCTCTATAAATACAGTAGAGTTCGTTTATAACGAACAGGCTTATAACGAAATCAGGCTTATAGCGAAGTAAAGATAAATCCCCGGTCCCATCGCTATTTAAACAATGTATTTCTGAAGGCCTATTACAAATTTTTTATAACGAAATCAGGCTTATAACGAAGAGAATTTTAAACCCAAACAACGTTTTTATTACTCAAAATTGACATGATATAACAAAGAAAATTGCAGAACAAACAAATCGTTTACCTGTCTTCCGTTACGCACGGACGATCACATACAATGTATTAGAATGGTCAAGTGCACTTGACACTTCCGTTATTGATCATTGAAAAATCAATAATCACACCTTTGATGTTGTTAATGATGTCAATCAAGACTTTTCTTTAAAATATTCAAATAATAAAATGGGTATTAATGATGTGATTAGTCATATGTGAGATTAATTCATTCGCTATTGTTTATTTTTTCTTTGATGATAGACTCTTTTAGTTAAACAACAAACTGCGTGATCTCAAGGTTCATCTAAATACCAAAAACAAAAGAAATGTACTCGTTCTGAAATATCGATTAACCTGAGTTTTTATGTGTATATAATACCAAAAAGAAACAATTATTCTTCAAATTCAAATAAGAAAAAAGGAAAATGGCTACAATCTGAAAATTGGCCATTAAAAATATATATCTGAATTATCAGCATTATACCGATATCGATCTAAGCGTTAATACCCGACCTCATATTTCCTGTTTATAAAATAGATCGTGAACAAAGTTGAAAAAAGGTTTCTAAGGAACATTTGAAGATACCAAAGAGGTATTCAGAAGTCGTAGTCTTTGAGAACTGTCTAAAGGATTAAATATTTTTTTACGATAAAGGCCCACTTTACTGTGCATCAGTTATCATAGCATAATGAAACTGCCCGGGTTAGAACCAGATTTTTTTCTCTCTAAAATTACGCGACCTCGGTGGCTCGAACTACCGATAGCTAGAACAGATTTTGACAGTCACTTTGAGTTTGAGCCAGCGAAGTTCTACTGTACGATTTTCAAAAGGGGAGGTAATTCTACATTGTTTCTCTTATAACGAACGATGCCTATAACGAACTAAGATCGAGAGTCCCCTGGACTTCGTTATAAACGAACTACTGTAGTGCTCATTTCATCCCGATCCGTTAACAAACATGGCCGCCACAGGTGATTCTTGTTTCTGATTGGCTGATTTTTTAGATTCTTCTCCTCTGAAACCGATTGGCCAACTGAACCGAACCTTGGTAGGTAGCATCTATGGATGTTAATCTAGTTTTATGGGCACACACCTCTCCTTTTAGTGAAGCAATGCGGTCATGCAAGTGTATTCTCACGTGTAAGTAGCATACCAACCCTCACTTATCTAGGTGAGCAGGGTTGTTATCAAGAACGCTCTTATTTTGAACTTTATCCATAATATATTTAATGTTGTGATACAGAAGTTGTCATATATGTATAATATTTATATTAGTTATTTTAAGGAGCCAATAGCAGTAACGTTCATTTGAATATTAGATAGTACACAAAGCCATCGCAAGACATAATCGAGAAAAAATAGCCAAACTTGAAACAAAATATACTTGCTTATACCATATTTCGTCATCTGTATGTAAGTAACATAATACTTTTCAACAAGGTTTTGATATTATCAGAAAAACATTTTAACACGACGGGTGTCACTAGTGGAGCAGGAACTGCTTACCCTTCTGGAGCACCTGAGTTCACCTCCGGTTTTTAGTGGGGTTCGTGTTACTCGATCTTTAGTTTTGTATGTATTTTTTGTAGACTATTGTTTTCTTCTTGTGCTTTTTCTTTTGGCCATTGTGTAGTCTGTCCTTCATTCTTCGATATATGGATTCTGATTACCCATTTGGTATTTTCAAGCTCTTCTTAAAAGATATGTTGAGATGATTCTTTAATAGTTTAGTACTCGGAAGACGGTGACGAAAAAAGTACAAGCTTGAGTGTAACATGAATTGGAGCTGTTGGTATATTACTAGCATGGTGTGAAAAATTTATTATGTCTATTAAATTGAAGTTGTCTCTGTTTTGTCATAAAGTCTGGTAGAAAGTTGACCATTGTAAATGAGTAGAAAAAGGAACGGTTTTAATAAAAACGTAGATATCAAATTTAGTGTGCATGACATGTTTCTGGAATAACCTTCATCGGGTACACTTAAAATCGAAAGATTGGAAAGTCAAATAATTTAAAGTTTTGAGAGCAATAAAACCAAAGGACATAAACAGGAGAGCCAAAACGTCACCATGACTGAATATATGAATCTATAATTGCAAATACAAAGACTATTATAATTGTAGATACTCCTAATTCTCTTATGTGTGTATAATAAAATTATCCCAAGGAACTTGCATTGAATAAAGCTAACATTTCAAACAACTCGGGTCATTTGTTGAATTTAGGCATGTACATTTCTCAAGATAAATGTAACACGCGTTAACGACAAAAGACACAAAGTTTTCACTATCGTCAGTTTTTCTTTCTGTGGATGGTGATATTCCTTTGGCCTCATCATATGGCATTTACATTTCTTAGTTGGTTCGTTTTGCACGTACGATGGAACCAGCTGCAGTCTAATCATACTGACCATGGGACCAGGGAAATGTGTTGGATTGTACAGGATGTCGGAATACTCAGGTTTTATTTTAGTTAACAGAAATACTTTGGGACCATAAATTTTTGTCGGAAAACTCGGGTGTTGGATTGCACAAGTTCCACTGTATTTGTAATAATGTTTTGAACTTTAATTGTGTAATCTCGGTACGACCGGAAAAGTTATACACGAAGGATACATTTTCATAAATTATCGAAAAAATTCATTAAATTTTATTTCTGCTATGAAGATCTTTTATATGATTCAATTTCTACACACATACAAGTTACCAAAAAGGGAATTTCTGGTTCATATGTCAATGGCAACGTTATGAACGAAGATACCAAGTTAAAATTTGACACCTTTAACCTTGTAAATAAACATCGGAGAAAACCGATGGGGAAATCAAGAACAGACAATCCAGAGAAACTCGACACTGGTACACAGGGTGAAGACAACAAAAAACAACATAGAAAACTATAAAGATGAGTAACACTGACCCCACCAAAAAAACGAGGAGTGAACCAGGTACTCACGAAGGGCAAATAGTTCATGCTTTTTATAACACACCTGCCGTGTTACTCCTATTGACAATCAAGTCCAGTAAAAGTCTTGGCAGTGATAGAGGAAATAAACAAATCTGCATTAAAGGTAAAAGAGCCATGTTGTGATTTGATATATGGATATTTCATACCCGTCAACAGATAGTGATAACGACCATATAATTTTTGTAGCCTTGTTTGAGTAGCTTTTATGTCAGCAGCTGAGCACTATAATGGGCACAAGTTCTAGAATAATGTATGAGTTTTGAAATGTAAATTCCATACGCTGGTGTTGCTGGAATATTGCTACTGATGAAAGGGAAGTTGATTATTGGAAAAGTGAAGTTATCACGTTTGTCGTAGAGTGGTGTTTTTAATCTTTGTGCGTTGTCGATTTCAATGTGAAGGTCAGGGTAAGAAGCAAACCTTTTGAGTGCCAGTGGTATCCTTTACTTCAAACTCATTTGGATAGATGCGATGCAGATAAATCACTGACTCGAGAATTGTTCAGTGACAGAATATCATCTATAGAGCAGAAGCTGGAATCTTTATTCTTGAGAAGCCCTTGAAGGAAGTCTGCCTCATAAGCATGTTGAAACAAATCAGCAAGTACCGGAGCACAATTCATACCCATTGGAATACCAATCATTTGTTGAAACACCCGTCCACCAAACTGGACAAATATGTTTTCGATACAATTATTGATCCTACTTCTTGGGCAGTAGTCAGTCAACTACAAGCATTCACTAACAGGGCTGTTGTCTTGTCCATGTTTATGATAAGGTGACATTAGGCTATCATGTGTATGACATTTGGAGTTAATACTGCCAAAGATTTTTAAGTGATTTAGCTTTCCATTCTTTAGACACTGAGCCGATCAAGGTTATTCCATGGGTATAAATTAGATATCTACGTTTTTATTCATTTTTGTGTGGTATTTTTTAGTGGAATCGAATCTGTGCAGTGTTTTGTATTGTTCGTTTATATCTATATTGCCTTTGTAGATTCGGTCATCAAGAGGGATTGTTGCATTGGGACCTGATTAAACACAGCACCTTTTGTGTGATTGAGGCGAGAGATAGTTGTTGGTTCAGTTTTTATTGGTATAATTATTGACCATCACTGTTTAAAATTTATTTTCACAAGACTTCACTAAGATTATCAATACTGAAATAACATTTTTGAATGGTAATGTTCCATGCATGGAGCAGGAGATACGGACCCTTCCAAAGAACCAGGCATCATATACAGATTATTGTACGATAAGTGCTTGTCAATTAATATCCTTTTCATTTCTGTTAAATGTTATGTTTTTACTTGTGTTGTTGTTGGCATTTTACCGTTACCCTTTCCCTTAGAAAGCATTTTACCGTTACCCTTTCCCTTAGAAAGCATTTTACCGTTACCCTTTCCCTTAGAAAGCATTTTTCATCTCTTGTTAGATTAAGTCAAGACACATAATTCTATTCTTATCTAACCACATCTCTGGTATAATGGTAGTGTACCTCGAGTGTGGTAGACTATAAAATTGGTATTTGTTGCGTCTCCACTGAGCATGCATCATTAAAGAGAAAGAGCAAAGACGGGTTGGCTCGGAATCAGGATAATGTGTCCGAGTGGGGCGACATGTCTATCGGCGGACTGTTGTTTCAGTGAGCTAGCACTATAAAAAAAAATTCAAATAAGCGTGTTGGTCTAGTACAAAGAGGACCTCATCATCATCTCATTGAAAATTGACTTGTTCTCGCCATGATAGCGCTGAAAAATTGCTGAGTTGGCGTTAAACACCGATCACTCACTCACTCAATTCTTATCGCATTGTAAAACTGTTAATTTGCTATATAACACTGATACAATATGATACAAATCCGTCAGTGTAATTATTTAACTACGACTTTTATGATAAAAACCTACTCTGTACTCTTAAACTGACACAGAGAGACTAATACCAGACAACAGTCACATCGTTTTCACGTCCAAAAAGAGATGTTCCGAGAGTACCAGTAGATAATACTTTGTATTAACTAACATGTATTTAATACGACTGTGGAAATAAACTACACAACTCAATAGTTTTTCTAACAATTCTAATAAAAACATGATGATGACAACACATCCGACATTCGCCACCCGGTGATTGATTGATGTAATATAGGTCTTTAGAGTTTGCCACCACCACCACCAGCCTACAAATAAACAAATAATAATGTATTAATATTGTACCATATAGGTTTTCCTTTCATACGTATGTGTTTGTCAGCTGTAGTTTATTAACACCACATAACAGGTTAGCACCGTTGCCAGTAACCAGTACATGTTTCAAATGTCTTGCATAATTTTGCTGACTTCTATCATATGGTTTCCTGACGTTTATTATTGTCACCATTTTATGTTTCCATCTTGCCATTTAAAACAGAATACCAATCAATTGTTAAATAATCACATTTTCGTTCTAAATACAAAAATGTAATTAGTTTATTCAGCCACACGTCATTCATGAACGGAATAAAACACAACTTTGATACGACAACTTCAAACGTACATAGAAAACAGCACACAAAACTTACGTGATGAATCTGCTGTAATATTTATATTAGACATTATTTCAACAAGTATACAATTCTGCTGTAACCATTAACTATACCTGGCCCTGGCTAACACAAATGTTAAAAAATAACCTTTCAAAATTCCATTAGTCCATGTATACAAATATTGCTAACACGAATGTTAAAATAATCAAATACACAAATGTAGTTCTTTATAGTACAATGTATTAGTTCCTATACCAAGGTCTCCATTAAATGAATACACAATAGGGAGTAAGCCTTAAACACAAACAAACATGTTTACACTTAGTGAGTACCTAGTACCCCACTAAACCCCGTAATGTAAGTTACAATACTCATAGTTAGACAATTTGGTGGTTTAATTAGTTAGCGGGTGTGACGATTTTACCTTATCTTAATGTTTAAATGTTTCGGTCTTGGAAAATGTAGCGACGGGTTTGTTATTCTTTTTATGTGTTTCAGTTGTGGTTACAGTTGTAAAGGTGTTCTGAAATCACAGATCATCACGACGTCATTACTTATTATAATGTTATTATCATATCTCAATTCTAATTTAATCGCATAATATATTATGCTTCTTATTTGAAGAACTGTGCCATATAATAATTTCATGTTATTATTTGAGGAACTTAGCTTCATCAAATAATCAAACATTTGTTGTGGTAATAAAATGACCAGTAGTGCTGTTACTAGATAAATATGATATCATATGGTTTACATATTTTCTTCCCAACCTTCATTTTTGGTTGTTTTTTTTTGCATAAAGCTCGCTTTACTGAATCAGCGAATCAAAGTAGAGACGGTTCAATGTAGTCTTCTGTTCCCCCAATTCTCAAAACTGCCATATGATGAAGAAGCCTTCTATACCTCACGATGCATTGTTGTTAAGGGTGTTTTATAATGAAAGAATTATTAAACTAAGGTTCTCCTCCCTCAGGCATAGGTGACCTTAGCCGATGTTGGCGATCCTGTTTAGGCCCTTTGGTTTCCTTGCTCCCAAAACTTTTAAAATTATTTGGCTTTCCAACCTGTCGACCTTGAGCGTACCTGATGAAGGTTATTCCAGAAACACGTTGTGCCCACTAAATTAGATATCTATTTTCCCCCTATGTATTGTAGTACACGTGTGTTTACTGTTTAATCTTCACAGATTGTTCAAACAAGTTTATAAGTCAACAATACATTTGATTTCATTTGATATATGGGAAATTTAATATTTAGAGTATATATATTAATTTATCATACATTTGGATTGTAATTGTTTTGTTTTTTTTACTTTTGGTGTTTTAACGCCACTTTCAGCAATATTTCAACTTTATCATTGCGACCAGTCTTAGTGGTGGAAGAAGCCGGAGAGAACCACCGACCATGGGCAAGCAGCTGGTAAACTTTATCACTTGCGGCTGCGAGTCGAGTGCACCCTTTTTTGTAATTTACAAAGCCGGGCGCGAACCCACACCGTATTGGTGATAGGCTTGTATGATTTGTTAGGTAATCTAACTACCTAACTCATTGAGCCACCCGTACCCTTAGGATTGTAATTGGACCATTATGATAATATATTGTTTTCCGTAATGGTTTTATGCACCTTTATTGCATTTATTTTACAATTTCTTAAAATGGTGTTAGTGTAAATTATTAAGAAGTTGTAGATGTTAACACTTACCAATGAATTGTGTGCACCAGCTGAAAGAAACAAATTAACCCGCTTTAAATAATTATTCGCAATGGTAAATGAAAATAATCAGAAAGAAATCAAATCAAATGAGAAAAAATTATATAGCATAACCAAAACGACAAAAGAACCTCCCTCCCCCCTAAATTAATCCTAATGTTTTTTTGTGATCAATGCAATGAAATAGGAAAGAAGTTATAACTGCATTGTAGAATTGAAGAAGTACAACATATACATGGTTATTTTTACCTTTATTGATCATGTACACATTATGACATTTGTTCTTAACATATATGAAATATGTGCGATACTACTATATACAGGTTGCTACAAGAAGCAGGTTGGTCGATATAAGGTGTAGCATACTACAATATATAAGTGGCACGATACTACTAGATACAACTAGAATAATAATTCAAAATATACTATGCCACATGATACAAGGAGCATACACAATTTACGATACTCCAAGATACAGGTCTTAAAGGACTACAGTATCTTGTGTATGCATAGTGTACAATGTGAAGTCACAATACAGAATCCACTATAGCAAAACCATAATATAAAAACAACTGTTTTTCTATATATTTCATTGTTGACCTTTTGTTAGGGTCACCATTTTGTAATGGAAAGTGTTACTATTTGTATAACACAATTACACCTACTGCTCAATACATGTTTTACTAAAAGAAAACATTTTTAATCTTTTTTCATTATTGTTGCATAATCTGAAATAGCTAGATTATTAAAAAAGGTATCATAAGCTGAAATGTGCCACCCCACAGTTGATATATTCATACATATTTAACATACACCACAAAGGTTGGAAGATGTTGAGGCCTGAATATACAGATGATTTTTTGTAAATTTGAATTCAAATGAGTAAGATGTTCGAAATATTTAAATTTTGGTCAAGCGATATGCCGGCCTCATCATGACTTATTGCTTTAATTACCTCCAGCACCCCATAATTCGTTTGTAGCAAAAGGTCCAGCTAAAATTAATAAACAGCCATTACGGTTACCTAGTATACTCTGCTAAGTCAGACTGTTGTTATTTAGTCTTAGACAATTTGTTCTTAAAATATATAAAATATGTGCGATACTACAATATACAAATTGCGTGGTGCTATAAGAAGCAGGTTGGTCGATATAATGTGAGGATACTACAATATACACATCATCGTCACATGGGACGATACTACTAGATGTACTATGCAACTAGATACAACTAGTATAATACTTCAAAATGTACTATGCCACAATATATAACTAGCATAATACTTCAAAATGTACTATGCCACAATATATAACTAGCATAATACTTCAAAATGTACTATGCCACAAGCTACAACTAGTATAATACTTTAAAATGTACTATGCCACAAGCTACAACTAGTATAATACTTCAAAATGTACTATGCCACAATATATAACTAGCATAATACTTCAAAATGTACTATCCCACAAGATACAACTAGCATAATACTTCAAAATGTACTATGCCACAATATATAACTAGCATAATACTTCCAAATGTACTCTACCACAAGATACAATTAGTATAATATTTCAAAATGTACTATGCCACAATATATAACTAGCATAATACTTCCAAATGTACTCTACCACAAGATACAATTAGTATAATACTTCAAAATGTACTATGCCACAAGCTACAACTAGTATAATACTTCAAAATGTACAATACCACAAGATACAACTGGTATAATACTTCCAAATGTACCATACCACAAGATACAACTGGTATAATACTTCCAAATGTACTATACCACAAGATACAACTGGTATAATACTTCCAAATGTACCATACCACAAGAAACAACTAGCATAATACTTCAAAATGTGCTATGCCACAAGATACAACTAGTATAATACTTCAAAATGTACCATACCACAAGATACAACTGGTATAATACGTCAAAATGTACCATACCACAAGATACAACTAGCATAATACTTCAAAATGTACCATACCACAAGATACAACTGGTATAATACTTCCAAATGTACCATGCCACAAGATACAACTAGTATAATACTTCAAAATGTACTCTACCACAAGATACAACTGGTATAATACTTCCAAATGTACTATGCCACAAGATACAACTGGTATAATACTTCCAAATGTACCATACCACAAGAAACAACTAGCATAATACTTCAAAATGTACTATGCCACAAGATACAACTAGTGTAATACTTCAAAATGTACCATACCACAAGATACAACTGGTATAATACTTCCAAATGTACCATACCACAAGATACAACTGGTATAATACTTCCAAATGTACCATACCACAAGATACAACTAGCATAATACTTCAAAATGTACCATACCACAAGATACAACTGGTATAATACTTCCAAATGTACCATACCACAAGATACAACTGGTGTAATACTTCCAAATGTACTATACCACAAGATACAACTGGTATAATACTTCAAAATGTACCATACCACAAGTATGCACAGTGTATATGAGTACAACTGATGTCACAATGCAGACTCCTTTATAGCAAAACTATAATTATATAATTAGCAGCTGTTATTATATATTAGGGTCATCATTTTGTAATGGAAAGTGTTACTATTTGTATAACACAATTACACCTACTGTTCAATACATGTTTTACTAAAAGAAAACATTTTTAATCTTTTTTCATTATTGTTGCATAATCTGAAATAGTTACATTATTCAAAAAGGTATCATAAGCTGAAATGTGCCACACCACAGTTGATATATCCATACATATTAAACATACACCACAAAGGTTGGAAAATGTTGAGGCCTGAATATACAGATGATTTTTTGTATATTCGAATTTAGATGTTCAAAATATTTAAATTTTGGTCAAACGATATGCCGGCCTCATCATGACATGTTGATTTAATTACCTCCTCCAGCACCCCAAAATTCGTTTGTAGTAAAAGATCCAGCTAAAATTAATAAACAGCCATTACGGTTACCTAGAATACTCTGTTAACTCATAATGTTGTTACTAGTTTTAGACGAATTTTGTCAAAAGAAAATTAATGGTTTGATATCACAAAATATAAACATATGATAATCATTGTGTACTGTTAGTTAATTAATTACATTAATGACATTAATTTAAAAATTAGTTAATATTGAATATAAAACACGAAAATAAACAATAATCAACAAAAACAAAAGATTACTTAATTATTAATTGACAATTAACAAATAGTTCATGCATAGTATTAAACACATGGTGATATATCACAATTATTGTCCCTGTAATTTATAGGTTTCCATAAAATAGGGTTTGCCTTTATATCCGTTAGTATCTGTATCCGTGGTAGGCGGTGTGGGGATGGGGGTTCTAGTTTTCAATAGATATGAAAAGAAAGCTTAAATAGTGATGGTCATCAATTCCACCAATATCAACAAAACGAACAATCACCTCTCATCTGATAACAATAAAACCACGACATAGGACGTTGGTATATGTTTGCCTATGATAAGCCTGGGAAGATTTACATTTTTCAATAGATATATTTTATTCTGTAAAATTCTTTATAAATTATTTCACTCTTTTTTAAAATTAATATATATTTCAGACAAAGATGTCAGAAGGTTTAATATACATATAAATATTTAATTATAGGTAAATCATTATAAAATCAAACCTAAATGGTTTGTTGTATATTATTTGTACATACATGTATTTTTTAACTTACACGTGAAAAGCACTTACATGACCGCATCATTTCACTAGGAGGGAGGGGATGAGGTGTTGGGTTTGGTCCCGTAAATCTAGCTTAACCCGCCCCGTTTTATTGGAGCGCCTGTACCAAACCAGGAGAGGGAGTGGTCGTGTATTTGTGTGTTATTGTATTGCGTTTGCATCTTTCTACGATTTTGATATTTGATTTTGTAGTTTTAGATCGGACAGTGTGGTATTTAAAAACAACTACATACCACCACCTGCACCGCCTTGTCCAGCCCATGGGTCAGGTCCAACTAAAACAAGATAATTTATAATAAAATACGCAAAGCAGAATATCCATAGCAGACAAGAATGTAAAGACACATACTAGGACGTCTTTTATCGTTCATTTTGGGAACATATACCTTGATCCAAGTCCTAAAGGACGAAAACATTTTTGGATTCACGGAGATATACGGCAAATCTTGGGAAAGAATGTCATTGATGTTATATGTGTTATTATATCTTAAATTACACCATGCAGTTACTGATATCCGCTTGTACTAAACATATCTTCCATTCGCACTTAAGCGTTACTGCTTGCTAGTGTCAAAATTAAATCATGCATGTTACAACAGTAGTGTTTGTTTATATCGTAATAACTATTGCTCGACAAAGACTTTCAGGGATAAGATAGCCAATATGTTTCTTTTAAAGTTCATTTTGGAAACACATGTCTTGATTCCATATCATAAACAATAGTATTAGCCACAAACAAATCTTCCTCAAAGACGTATGGTCGTCATCACGAATAAATTAACAATTAGGTGATTCTCGTCACTCAACAGATGGGTTATATAGTAATATATTTGTGTCATTTGACTATATATTACGAAAAGACATCACGATGGGTTCCCTGAAAAAAGCAGGGTTTTTACAGTTATAATTAATAGAGTTATTTGATATTCAAATTGTTATTTCTGTATTGTATCCTTCATCTTGTATATTTATTGTACATATTTATAAAATGGCTGCCACAATTTTGATCTTACATTTTGAACGATACATTATATAAAGATTTCGAATAGTGTAGTAAGGAATGATTAGTGTCAGATTTTTGAACGGAATTACGTTTCATGTTAAACTACAAAGTCAATTAACCATTTAAAAAACTAATGAATCATGGGTATTTTTTCACTTCCGAAAACCTCAATTTTTGCTTACGCCATTGGCCAATGTTTAATTGTGTACATCGTTTCAACCAATGTCATTGCTTACGGTTGTGAAAGTCCCAAAATGCACAAGTTTCTGAAATGGGGGGATTGAAGCGTCTAAATAAATCTACTCAAACCATGGTATTTCTATTTTCTTTTAAATGGAAAAGGATTACTTTTCATGCATTTTATAATATTTACTCACAATCTACAGGGCCAAGATCACCCCTGTTTGCTAAAAGTCACATAAAAACAAAATGAACATTGTGAAGCAAAAACATATCTGTTATGGTAGGATTCATTATTGTTTTTTTTATGTTTATTTGTTATCTAATACAAGTTGGTTTATTATTTCTTAGACAAAAACATCATAAAGTAAAAATCTTAAACCAGCAGATTCTATCTTCTATTGGCCATATTTATGTCCACTTCATGTTTGTATTAACATTATTTTTGTGACAGTATGTTCATATTTGTTACGTTAATGGGTCTAGATATCTCTCGAGAGAGAGATGTTTCCGTCAGATTTTGCCTGTTCTTTTGTGTTCAGTGGTTATAGGTTATAGGTTATAGGTTATAGGTTATAGGTTATAGGTTATAGGTTCCCCTCAGGTTTTATTCGCTTTCTTTTGTGTTCAGTGGTTATAGGTTCCCCTGAGGTTTTATTCGCTTTCTTTTGTGTTCAGTGGTTATAGGTTCCCCTCAGATTTTATTCGCTTTGTTGTCAGGCAAATTATCCACCTTTATTGCTTAGCTTTACTAGTAAAAAACGAAAAAAAAAGAGAAGAAAAAAAACCCACAAGATCAGCATATTACCTTATTAATGTTGTGTTAGTTAGCTTATGGTTAAAGATGACTGTCTTGTTAAATTTTAATCACATATATATGTTATACGTTATATATCTTATCTAGTCATTAATAATAATTAGCAGTGTTAAAATATACTAATGATTAAACGTACGCATATCTGGTCCAATGCCTCCTTGGGCTCCGAAATCTTGAAACCCACCTGCACCCCATTCACCGCCACCACCACCTTGAGCGCCAAAATCAAAGCCACCTCCTCCTCCTGGTCCTACGTCAAAACCAGCGCCACCACCGCCTCCAATGAAATCACCACCTCCTCCTCCAATGAAATCAGCACCTCCTCCACCACCACCTCCGCCTCCAATGAAATCACCACCGCCTCCAGCACCACCAACAAATCCGCCATCTAAATAGCCAAGAATATCATATTAGGTTGGAGTTGGTAAAACAACATGGACAAAACAACACATTTATGAACTTTTTTAATAATGGACTAAAATTTTTGAAATTAATTGTCAGAGTTCGTATATATCATATAATAATAAACATCTAGAAACAAATATGTTGTTCTGAAAACTGGATTTCTAAGAATTTTTTTCTGAAGATTTATAGAAGTCAAACGGACTATAATATGATTACCATATATTTTATGGTACCAGTATAACAGTAAAGATGTACCAGATGACAACTACTTCCTGTCTGACTTACCAACAAACTGTGGTTCAAGCTGAACTGGTGCTGTATTAATGGTTTGTGGGAGAATTGGAACTGAAAAAGAATACAAATAATTGTATTGGCATGTATTTAACATTATTTATGTATACTACCATTATAGTATGTTTATAAACAATACTGTTTATCTGACTTTAATGGCACTTTCAACAATTACCAGCTATTTCGTGGGATCAATCTTAGTAACCAGGGTATAATGTCAGAATTTACAGGGGAATCAACTAATGTCGATAAACTTTCCCCGCTAAGGTATTAGTCGGACATGCCTTGTCGAGAGTTGTCCTGTATACCTTCTAGACCTATATGATGAAAGTATAAAGGTTATGATTACCGAGTGACCGTCCTCATTATCACACCGCTATAGTATTTACAGATATGTCTATAAAGAAACCTTTCATGTAATATATTGTAATCATTTCTCAGTGTGTTTGCTGTATGTAACTTCACCCAGTTTTACAATCTACATTCTGACTGACAGTTGGACATTCTTTATATCATCAACATACATGTATATCGCTATGGAATACAACACTTAAACTGATGAGATTTTAGTCATCTGTTGAAATATATGAAAGTAAACAATACATGAACAAATCTGTCACTATCACATGGTGCATATAAACAAACAAAACAAAAACAAAAACAAAAACAAAAACAAAACAAAACAAAACAAAACAAACAAACAAACAAACACACAAAAAAAAAAACCCAACCGAAAGCAATATAGCAATATGACCTATGTCAGTGTGTACGATTCTGTATGAATTTACTCACCTGGGTCTGGGAATGGAACTGTAAATAGAAAGGAAAAGGAGATTATAATACATACATAATATCATATGATCAGAAATATAAACAATACTATGAAATACACAAATTGTGTAATAAATCTATATTGTAAGTCTCGTCATAGATGGCTGTTGCTAAGACAATATTCACATGTCTGTCAAACCATACATTGGAAGGTCTTAGATCATATCGTAGGTAAAACATCCATGATAAATAACGTGAACGATGTACCCCCAGGTTTTAATGGAGTCGGGTAGCTCAATCTTTAGTTTTCTGTGTATTGGTCGGCTATTGGTTTTATGTTAATCCTCTATCTGTTAGCCATTATATTAGTCTAGATCTGTCCTTCGATTTACGGCGTCTGATTACTCTATTGATATTAGTCTATATCTGTCCTTCAATTTACGGCGTCTGATTACTCTATTGATATTAGTCTATATCTGTCCTTCAATTTACGGCGTCTGATTACTCTATTGATATTAGTCTATATCTGTCCTTCAATTTACGGCGTCTGATTACTCTTTTGATATTAGTCTAGATATGTCCTTCAATTTACGGCGTCTGATTACTCTATTGATATTAGTCTATATCTGTCCTTCAATTTACGGCGTCTGATTACTCTATTGATATTAGTCTATATCTGTCCTTCAATTTACGGCGTCTGATTACTCTATTGATATTAGTCTAGATCTGTCCTTCAATTTACGGCGTCTGATTACTCTATTGATATTAGTCTAGATCTGTCCTTCAATTTACGGCGTCTGATTACTCTATTGATATTAGTCTAGATATGTCCTTCAATTTACGGCGTCTGATTACTCTATTGATATTAGTCTATATCTGTCCTTCAATTTACGGCGTCTGATTACTCTTTTGATATTAGTCTAGATATGTCCTTCAATTTACGGCGTCTGATTACTCTATTGATATTAGTCTAGATATGTCCTTCAATTTACGGCGTCTGATTACTCTATTGATATTAGTCTATATCTGTCCTTCAATTTACGGCGTCTGATTACTCTTTTGATATTAGTCTAGATATGTCCTTCAATTTACGGCGTCTGATTACTCTATTGATATTAGTCTATATCTGTCCTTCAATTTACGGCGTCTGATTACTCTATTGATATTAGTCTATATCTGTCCTTCAATTTACGGCGTCTGATTACTCTATTGATATTAGTCTAGATATGTCCTTCAATTTACGGCGTCTGATTACTCTATTGATATTAGTCTATATCTGTCCTTCAATTTACGGCGTCTGATTACTCTATTGATATTAGTCTAGATATGTCCTTCAATTTACGGCGTCTGATTACTCTATTGATATTAGTCTAGATATGTCCTTCAATTTACGGCGTCTGATTACTCTATTGATATTAGTCTATATCTGTCCTTCAATTTACGGCGTCTGATTACTCTATTGATATTAGTCTAGATATGTCCTTCAATTTACGGCGTCTGATTACTCTATTGATATTAGTCTATATCTGTCCTTCAATTTACGGCGTCTGATTACTCTTTTGATATTAGTCTATATCTGTCCTTCAATTTACGGCGTCTGATTACTCTATTGATATTAGTCTAGATATGTCCTTCAATTTACGGCGTCTGATTACTCTATTGATATTAGTCTATATCTGTCCTTCAATTTACGGCGTCTGATTACTCTATTGATATTAGTCTAGATATGTCCTTCAATTTACGGCGTCTGATTACTCTATTGATATTAGTCTATATCTGTCCTTCAATTTACGGCGTCTGATTACTCTTTTGATATTAGTCTAGATATGTCCTTCAATTTACGGCGTCTGATTACTCTATTGATATTAGTCTAGATATGTCCTTCAATTTACGGCGTCTGATTACTCTATTGATATTAGTCTATATCTGTCCTTCAATTTACGGCGTCTGATTACTCTATTGATATTAGTCTATATCTGTCCTTCAATTTACGGCGTCTGATTACTCTATTGATATTAGTCTAGATATGTCCTTCAATTTACGGCGTCTGATTACTCTATTGATATTAGTCTATATCTGTCCTTCAATTTACGGCGTCTGATTACTCTATTGATATTAGTCTAGATATGTCCTTCAATTTACGGCGTCTGATTACTCTATTGATATTAGTCTAGATATGTCCTTCAATTTACGGCGTCTGATTACTCTATTGATATTAGTCTATATCTGTCCTTCAATTTACGGCGTCTGATTACTCTATTGATATTAGTCTAGATATGTCCTTCAATTTACGGCGTCTGATTACTCTATTGATATTAGTCTATATCTGTCCTTCAATTTACGGCGTCTGATTACTCTTTTGATATTAGTCTATATCTGTCCTTCAATTTACGGCGTCTGATTACTCTATTGATATTAGTCTAGATATGTCCTTCAATTTACGGCGTCTGATTACTCTATTGATATTAGTCTATATCTGTCCTTCAATTTACGGCGTCTGATTACTCTATTGATATTAGTCTATATCTGTCCTTCAATTTACGGCGTCTGATTACTCTATTGATATTAGTCTATATCTGTCCTTCGATTTACGGCGTCTGATTACTCTATTGATATTAGTCTATATCTGTCCTTCAATTTACGGCGTCTGATTACTCTATTGATATTAGTCTATATCTGTCCTTCGATTTACGGCGTCTGATTACTCTATTGATATTAGTCTATATCTGTCCTTCAATTTACGGCGTCTGATTACTCTATTGGCATTAGTCTAGATCTGTCCTTCAATTTACGGCGTCTGATTACTCTATTGATATTAGTCTATATCTGTCCTTCGATTTACGGCGTCTGATTACTCTATTGATATTAGTCTATATCTGTCCTTCGATTTACGGCGTCTGATTACTCTATTGATATTAGTCTAGATCTGTCCTTCAATTTACGGCGTCTGATTACTCTATTGATATTAGTCTATATCTGTCCTTCAATTTACGGCGTCTGATTACTCTATTGATATTAGTCTATATCTGTCCTTCAATTTACGGCGTCTGATTACTCTATTGATATTAGTCTATATCTGTCCTTCAATTTACGGCGTCTGATTACTCTATTGGCATTAGTCTAGATATGTCCTTCAATTTACGGCGTCTGATTACTCTATTGATATTAGTCTATATCTGTCCTTCGATTTACGGCGTCTGATTACTCTATTGATATTAGTCTATATCTGTCCTTCAATTTACGGCGTTTGATTACTCTATTGATATTAGTCTAGATATGTCCTTCGATTTACGGCGTCTGATTACTCTATTGATATTAGTCTATATCTGTCCTTCAATTTACGGCGTCTGATTACTCTATTGATATTAGTCTAGATCTGTCCTTCAATTTACGGCGTTTGATTACTCTATTGATATTAGTCTATATCTGTCCTTCTTCGATTTACGCGTCTGATTACTCTATTGGTATTAGTCTAGATCTGTCCTTCAATTTACGGCGTCCGATTACTCTATTGGCATTAGTCTAGATATGTCCTTCAATTTACGGCGTCTGATTACTCTATTGATATTAGTCTATATCTGTCCTTCAATTTACGGCGTCTGATTACTCTATTGATATTAGTCTATATATGTCCTTCAATTTACGGCGTCTGATTACTCTATTGATATTAGTCTATATCTGTCCTTCAATTTACGGCGTCTGATTACTCTATTGATATTAGTCTATATATGTCCTTCAATTTACGGCGTCTGATTACTCTATTGGCACTAGTCTATATATGTCCTTCAATTTACGGCGTCTGATTACTCTTTTGATATTAGTCTATATCTGTCCTTCGATTTACGGCGTCTGATTACTCTATTGATATTAGTCTATATCTGTCCTTCAATTTACGGCGTCTGATTACTCTATTGATATTAGTCTAGATATGTCCTTCGATTTACGGCGTCTGATTACTCTATTGATATTAGTCTATATCTGTCCTTCAATTTACGGCGTCTGATTACTCTATTGATATTAGTCTAGATCTGTCCTTCAATTTACGGCGTTTGATTACTCTATTGATATTAGTCTATATCTGTCCTTCTTCGATTTACGCGTCTGATTACTCTATTGGTATTAGTCTAGATCTGTCCTTCAATTTACGGCGTCCGATTACTCTATTGGCATTAGTCTAGATATGTCCTTCAATTTACGGCGTCTGATTACTCTATTGATATTAGTCTATATCTGTCCTTCAATTTACGGCGTCTGATTACTCTATTGATATTAGTCTATATATGTCCTTCAATTTACGGCGTCTGATTACTCTATTGATATTAGTCTAGATCTGTCCTTCAATTTACGGCGTCTGATTACTCTATTGGCACTAGTCTATATATGTCCTTCAATTTACGGCGTCTGATTACTCTTTTGATATTAGTCTATATCTGTCCTTCAATTTACGGCGTCTGATTACTCTATTGATATTAGTCTAGATATGTCCTTCAATTTACGGCGTCTGATTACTCTATTGATATTAGTCTATATCTGTCCTTCAATTTACGGCGTCTGATTACTCTATTGATATTAGTCTATATCTGTCCTTCGATTTACGGCGTCTGATTACTCTATTGATATTAGTCTAGATATGTCCTTCAATTTACGGCGTCTGATTACTCTATTGATATTAGTCTATATCTGTCCTTCGATTTACGGCGTCTGATTACTCTATTGATATTAGTCTAGATATGTCCTTCAATTTACGGCGTCTGATTACTCTATTGATATTAGTCTATATCTGTCCTTCAATTTACGGCGTCTGATTACTCTATTGATATTAGTCTATATCTGTCCTTCAATTTACGGCGTCTGATTACTCTATTGATATTAGTCTAGATATGTCCTTCAATTTACGGCGTCTGATTACTCTATTGATATTAGTCTATATCTGTCCTTCAATTTACGGCGTCTGATTACTCTATTGATATTAGTCTAGATCTGTCCTTCAATTTACGGCGTCTGATTACTCTATTGGTATTAGTCTATATCTGTCCTTCAATTTACGGCGTCTGATTACTCTATTGATATTAGTCTATATCTGTCCTTCAATTTACGGCGTCTGATTACTCTATTGATATTACTCTAGATCTGTCCTTCAATTTACGGCGTCTGATTACTCTTTTGGCATGTTCAACATATTCTAACAGGCATATAACTACTAAATCTTATTTGCATATACTGCATACTTATTGTATATAAATATACTAATGACATCTAAAATGTGTTATCTACTAAACATTAATAGCTATATTTGATCCGGTATTTAATCCAATATTTTCAGATAGGAGTTGTCACATATTTTTATGCTCATCAATATAGAGAAACATATTATTAGCTCACCTTGCCAAAGGCAATGTGAGCTTTTGCCATCACTTGGCGTCCGTCGTCCGTCGTCTGTCGTCCGTTAACTTTTCACATTTTAATCTTCTCCTCTGAAACCCCTCAGCCAAATGAAGCATCTATGGAAGGTCCTCTATAAAGATTGCTAATTTCGTCCCGATCCATTTACAAACATGGCCGCCATAGGCAATTCTTGTTTCTGATTGGCCTATTTTAAAAAATCTTCTCCTCTGAAATCACTGGGCCAAATGAACTGAAACTTGGTAGGAAGCATCTATGGAAGGTCCTCTATAAAGATTGCTCATTTCGTCCCGATCCATTAACAAACATGGCCGCCACAGGCAATTCATGTTTATGATTGTATGCTTTGTAAAAAAAACTGTTTTTCTGTGGAAAGGGCGATAACTCTAATTTAAATATAGATATATTAGTAAAATACAATTGAATTACAGATAAATATGCCTCTAAAACCCCTCAGCCAAATGAACTGAAGCTTGGTAGGAAGCATCTATGGAAGGCCCTCATTGCTCATTTCGCCCCGATCCGTTAACAAACATGGCCGCCATAGGCGACTCTTGTTTCTGATTAGTTGATTTTAAAAATTCTTTTCTTCTGTAACCGTTTGGCCAAATGAACCGAAACTTGGTAGGAAACATCTATGGCAGGTCCTCTATAAAGATTGCTCATTCCGTCCCGATCCATTAACAAACATGGCCGCCACAGGCGATTCTTGTTTCTGATTGGCTGATTTTAAAAATTCTTCTCCTCTGAAACTGTTTGGTCAAATGTACCGAAACTTGGTAGGAAGCATCTATGGAAAGTCCTCTGTTGCAATTGCTTATGTCGTTCTGATCCGTTAACAAACATGGCCGCCACAGGCAATTCTTGTTTTTGATTGGCCTATTTTTAAAAATCTTCTCCTCTGAAACTGCTTGGCCAAAAGTACCGAAACTTTGTAGGATGCATCTATGGGAGGTCCTCTATAACGATTACTCATTTCGTTCCGATTCATTAACAAACATGGCTGCCACAGGCAATTCTTGTTTCTGATTGGTCGATTTCTAAAAATCTTCTCTGAAACCGCTTAGCCAAATGAACCGAAATTTGATAGGATGCATCTATGGAGGTCCTCTATAAAGATTACTCATTTCGTTTTGATCCATTTAGAAACATAGCTGCCACAGGCAATTCCTGTTTTAGATTGGTCAATTTCTAAAAATCTTCTTATCTGAAACTGCTTTGCCAAAATGAACCGACATTTGGTGGGAAGCACCTATGGAAGGTTCTGTATTAAATTTCCTCAAAGCAGAATGAAAGTTGAGCGACACAGGCTCAGCCCGCTGAGCTTCTAGTTAGTAGATGTTTGTACCTGGTGTTTCAACTGGCATGGGTACTGGTACTTCAACTGCTTTAGGCACTGGTACCGCTCTGTCGATAATCTTTTCCTTGACTACAGGGAATGGTTTAGGTACTGGGACTGAAATTTACATAATTGATAACAGAAATATTTGATTAAATAGCAAATTTGTAACATGAATCTGCAAATAATTCAAACGTTCCGTCAATGTAAATATTATTTAATACGTCATCATTTAAATGCTGAAATCATCTTACTCTAAGTATTTAATAACTTATTATATGAGCAAATGAATCGTTATTTAGATGTTGAAATAAAAAAAAACGAAAATTAATAACATATTCGTTGGTTTTCCTGTCCACATACATATAGTACAATAGCTATTAAATGAAATAACCTTTTTACACTCACCATCCCCTCTCCCTCAATAGAAGAAATTTTAATTTACCTGGGTGGGGTACTGGTACTTCCACTAAAATAAAAAGAAAACATAGATGTATAAATAAATACTGTTTTCTACATTAAATCAACCTCTTCCATCGGTCACATCTCTAACTGTTAATTGTGTGGTATGTTCTTTATTTTCTTTTGATAGTGGACTATTTTCTGTTCTTGTGTTGAATTTGCTCATAAATTCATGTATAGCTTATAAGTTTGCCAAAACGACTTGTTATTGCATACATTGGGCCATAAACACGTTAGATTTAAATTAATAAGTTATGTCCAATCATAACGCTTCATAAATTTAATAATGTAAGTTTCATAGTTACTATCATCACTTGGTTAAACGTTACGTAATATCTGTATGACAGATGACAACGGATATGTTCCATTCTTCTTTTCTGGTTCATGACTTATCATCAAGCATGATTTATCTACGGATTTAACACGAGTGGCACGATGGGTGGCACTGGTGCAGGAGAAACTGTTTATCCTTCCAGAGCACCCGAGTTCACTCACGGTTGTTAGATTTACTTGTCTCTAACAAACGGTATTTTTTACTTCATACCAATTGACTGTGTCTTACCAGGAAGATATTAAATAACGGAGAAAGTCAAATTACAAATACTTCGAAATTACTTGAATATTTCCAGTACATCTTAAAACCAAAGTATAACTTTACAATAACTGAAAGACAGACATTCAAGTACTGAGTAAGATTACTGTGCTATCAATTGCCATTTTAATTGTTTTTGGAAGTTTCATTCAAAAGTCCGTATCCAATAGGAACAGTAAGTTAAGAAATAAAGTTATTCCTACCTTCTTTGGTAATATATCTGATGACTTCTTTAGGGATGTAAACTGGAACTAAAATGACAAAAGGATATATTTGATTAACATTGTGAAATTCAATTACAATCCACTGAAGACAAGAAGTGAACAAGAACATGTAAATAGTTTTAATCTTTTTCAATTGTCAAATCTCTGACATGACCTTCAACTTTTTTAAGGCAATCCATATTTGGTAGAAGTAGAAGAACTTTTTTTTTGCAATTTACTTTCAATTTTCGTTTAAATATAACAAAGGAAAACCATATTAAACAGAGTTTTAGTAAATGGTTCCATTTCATGTTTCAATATAAACTTACCTGGTTTTGGTACTGCCACTTTTTCTCTTACAACAACAGTTTTATAAACTGGTACCTTTTTGATAATTGGCACAGGCCCTGGAAAATAAAAGATACACTCTTTTCAAAAATAGTTCATGTGACCTATTTACATATCAGTATAGTTTTCAAAATATCATCATTGTATTCTTGAAACCTCTCAAAGTAATATAAATTTACAACAGCTATGATTACAAATATTATTCTTTGAAAAAGTCAAGAAATTCAGTTGTCAATAGTATTTTAGATCTTCAATCCACATTGCCATTTATAATTATATTTTTTATCATCTTCAAATATTTGGCTTGGTTTGGTTTAGCTTTATGGTGTTTAACGCCACTTTCACAATATATCAGTTATATCGTGGCGGTCAGTTTTATTGATGGAGGAAACCGGAGGACCTGGAGAAAACCACCGACCTGTCGGAGGTCAATGACAAACTTTATCACATAATGTTGTTTGGAATTGAAAAATATAAATAAAAAGTCAAGAATAAATGTACACCTGTATTTATTCCAAAACATTGCAATCGAAATGGGAATATCTTATTTAATTTGTACAGTGAGTTTCTTGAAGAAGTGTCACCATGGACACTTATATTGAAAAGATTGGGAAAGCTACTAATGTAAAAGTTTTTAGGAGCATGTAAGCCAAAAGGGCATAAACAGGATAGCGAGAATCTGCTACGGTTACCTATATAGTATATACCTGACGGACGAAAATCTGCTAAGGTTATCTATATAGTATATACCTGACGGACGAACATCTGCTAAGGTTATCTATATAGTATATACCTGACGGACGAAAATCTGCTAAGGTTATCTATATAGTATATACCTGACGGACGAAAATCTGCTAAGGTTATCTATATAGTATATACCTGACGGACGAAAATCTGCTAAGGTTATCTATATAGTATATGCCTGACGGACGAAAATCTGCTAAGGTTATCTATATAGTATATACCTGACGGACGAAAATCTGCTAAGGTTATCTATATAGTATATACCTGACGGACGAAAATCTGCTAAGGTTATCTATATAGTATATACCTGACGGACGAAAATCTGCTAAGGTTATCTATATAGTATATACCTGACGGACGAACATCTGCTAAGGTTATCTATATAGTATATACCTGACGGACGAAAATCTGCTAAGGTTATCTATATAGTATATGCCTGAGGGTAATTATCCTCTGAATAAATTACGTTAATCAAGAACTATCAATTTCAAACATAAATATATCTAATAAACTACGTTAGTGTCGAAACAACACCGGATGAATGATTGGTGGGACTAATAGTCAATCAGCAGTGGTGTCAGACCAGGGTTAGCAAAAAATAATGCAAATGTAGTACGATTCATTATGTACTTAGTATATAACATCATGACAGGAATGTCCCTAACCCAAAACCCAAAGCTCCCACTAAAATCATGGTGTAGTGACCAACAACTTACAATGTTATATATAAGAAAGACTGCAGGAAATAGGGTCATGTGTCATTTATATGATCACAATAGGAATGCTAGGTATATGCTAGAGGACATCGGCCATTTTTTTCCCACAGAAGATTTATTCTTGGTTATCATAAATTATTACAAATTGGCATATTCAATTTGACATACGTGTCCATATTTCTATAACAATGTCATCTTAGATTTCTGTATTGACATACGTGTCACCTAAATTCCTTGTATTGGTCATATTTTATTTGCTTGTCAATAAAAATGTAGAAAATCCAACTTTAGCCCATGAATATGTCTAATTACACCTTATTAAGTGACTTAATACACATTTAGGCAGTTGTCAAGCCAACAGTTTGACTTCTACGTGACGCATTACTTACAAAATAAAAGTAGTCACGCCTACATATTGGATCATGTTGGTTGACAGAGATGTTATATAAGATTGAATTAAAAAAAATATGACCTGATAAGAAAATCTACGTTGAATGTACGTAACGTATCTGAATTTGATTACTTGAACTGTACATTTCTCATGCACTCCTTCTATTTGTGCAGTCAAATTACATTGACCGGATATTTTGTAATACTGACAAAAAGCATTCGGCTCATCTCGGTCGATTATGATGGCCTGTATCACGAATTCCTTTATTAAAATCCTTTCACAGTACCAGGTTAAACAAAATGGCAGTTCCAAAGTTTATAGCTACTACCATGATTTCATTGATAGAGAGTTGCTGTTAAGCAGAAAGATACTGAGCCAATTGTTCCTAGTCACAACTTCGACAGTTTTACAGTCGCCACCATGATCTGGTTATCCATGAAGGAATATCTGTGGCACAAATGACCATGGATATGCTCCATTTTTCGTAATGTCAATCCCTCTCTCCTCATTTGGTCTTACCGTCGGACTTTTGAGAAGAGTAACATGACAGTCTCTCATGGTGAAGCAGCAACTGCCCACCCTTCCGGTACACCTTAGTTCACCTCCTGTTTTTGTTGTGTTTGTGTTGCTCAATCTTTAGTTTTCCTTGTAGTTTGTTTGTTTTGTTGTTCTCCTTTTTTCTATTGATGTTTTGTTGTTGTCCTTTTTTCTATTGATGTTTTGTTGTTGTCCTTTTTTCTATTGATGTTTTGTTGTTGTCCTTTTTTCTATTGATGTTTTGTTGTTGTCCTTTTTTCTATTGATGTTTTGTTGTTGTCCTTTTTTCTATTGATGTTTTGTTGTTGTCCTTTTTTCTATTGATGTTTTGTTGTTGTCCTTTTTTCTATTGATGTTTTGTTGTTGTCCTTTTTTCTATTGATGTTTTGTTGTTGTCCTTTTTTCTATTGATGTTTTGTTGTTGTCCTTTTTTCTATTGATGTTTTGTTGTTGTCCTTTTTTCTATTGATGTTTTGTTGTTGTCCTTTTTTCTATTGATGTTTTGTTGTTGTCCTTTTTTCTATTGATGTTTTGTTGTTGTCCTTTTTTCTATTGATCATTGTATTACTTCGATTTACGGCTTCTGCTTACCCATTGGGGTATGTTATGGGTTTGTTTTTAGATAGGAAAAAAATAAATAAACAAACTTACATTTCTTGTATACTGGGACTGCAATTAGAAAGCAAAGACACTGTTAGTGATACACTATATAATGATTTGATATGATAGAAAACAATGGCACTGCTAGTGAAACACTATATAATGACTTAGTAATCTTATAGAAAACAATGACACTGTTAGTAAAACACTATAATGATTTGATCTTATAGAAATATGAATACTAGTTGATATAGTATAATTTGCTTTAAATATGTACATAATATGTTGCTAAATGTCTTTTTCGTCATGTAAAATGATTTTCATTAATGTACTTTTCTAAGTAAGAATCAGTTATACTTATCTAAAAAGACCACCGGTGTAGAAACTGAATCCTGGATTGTTTCACATTTTATTTAAGCCTATAGATTTAAATAACTGTTTTTATATACAAATAGATAGTTTCATATCTTATTTATTCAGACTTACAGATATCTATTTGATGTAACAGATTTATAGACAACCAACTACGATATTTTGTATAGGGAAGTGCTGGAATACGGTAATGTTTGTAATGAAGAATTGTTATCTTAGTTATTATAATACTTACATGGTCTAGGGACATAAAACGGCTTGTGAACTGGGAATGCTACAAACATAAATTTAAAAAACAATTATAGATATAACATACAGAATGTCAACCATGATGTCAGCTATTGATCTTAACGTCAAATACAAGAACCTTTTGGGTCCAAATGCGGCATAACGTAAACAAGAAGTGACGTCACAAACATCGCACATTGACAATGTAGAATTTATACAGTTGTCGTCGTTTTACCTTACAATTAAACGTCTTCTGTGTTGAAAACTTATTCATGGCTTACAGAAATTGCATATATATTAAATAAAGATAATACTTTTGAAACGTAAAATGTTACTAATATTACAAATATACATTAATAAGAAAGATTTCGCGCTTAAGATATTCAAAATGATGGCGTCTTAATAATAATAATAATATATCTAAGTTGTATACTCGGACAATTAACAATGGAAAACAACTGGTCATTCAACCGTATACAAGTACTGTATATTAAGAAGTCAGTAACCGTATATGGTATATATTTCGAAAACATTTTCTAAGCGAAAATATATATAAAGGCAAGTTCTTAAAGAGGCATTAGCTACGATTTTGACCAAAACAATTATATGTTTTGGAAATTGGTAAATAGCTTTAAAATGATGAAATAAAGGTAAATAGTTCACAATAAACAGCTTATCGTACCACTTTTCGCCTTTTGAGAACGAAAATTACCATCGATTTATTATTTCCTTGCAAGCAAATAATTTGACCTCGCTTTCTCCATATGCAACAGATCTTACTAGTGACAGGTAAAAACGATTAATTTGTATTTTGTCGCTTATTAACTACAAACTTGCATGGTTCTTTGTCCGTAATTAACGCCGACTAAAAGCAGATTCACAGAAAATAAGAAATACGTGCATTGTTGTACTGATTTAATGACGATTCGGCAAACCCCGTAAACAATGCCGATAATTAACAAGATGGCGTCCATTTCTTGATCGATCTCAAAACACGAGCAGTTGCACCTTTTCCCCCCGATGCGCGTACATTTCATAACATTTATAAGTTACAGAAACACGTTTTATTAAGGCATCAATCATATCTGATAGTTTATATGGGTAACAAAAATTTACGATTTTGGCAGATAATGCCCCTTTAATCTAATCACAATATTAAAACATTAAATTTTTTTAAACGTTTTAAATATTCAAAGCTCTACAAATACTTACGGACTTTGACTGGGACTGAAATAATAGAAAGAAAATGAATATAGTAATTGATACGTTCATAAGTTAACAAGTAATTATTTAAACAAGAACAACTACATTGTTCATAAAAAAAAAACCCACAAAAAGAAAATACAGAACAAGCTAAAAGAAAAAAAAAGAAGAAGAAACAAGAAAAGTACATTTGTATTTACAAAGAACAGTTCTGAGATGTCCTGCTGATTTATAGCTTTTAAACCTCCAAAGAACAGTTCTGAGATGTCCAGCTGATTTATAGCTTTTAAACCTCCAAAGAACAGTTCTGAGATGTCCAGCTGATTTATAGCTTTTAAACCTCCAAAGAACAGTTCTGAGATGTCCAGCTGATTTATAGCTTTCAAACCTCCAAAGAACAGTTCTGAGATGTCCAGCTGATTTATAGCTTTTAAACCCCCAATGAACAGTTCTGAGATGTCCAGCTGATTTATAGCTTTTAAACCTCCATGTATATAATGAACAGTTCTGAGATGTCCAGCTGATTTATAGCTTTTAAACCCCCATGTTTATAATGAACAGTTCTGAGATGTCCAGCTGATTTATAGCTTTTAAACCCCCATGTTTATAATGAACAGTTCTGAGATGTCCAGCTGATTTATAGCTTTTAAACCCCCATGTTTATAATGAACAGTTCTGAGATGTCCAGCTGATTTATAGCTTTTAAACCCCCATGTTTATAATGAACAGTTCTGAGATGTCCAGCTGATTTATAGCTTTTAAACCCCCATGTTTATAATGAACAGTTCTGAGATGTCCAGCTGATTTATAGCTTTTAAACCTCCATGTATATAATGAACAGTTCTGAGATGTCCAGCTGATTTATAGCTTTTAAACCCCCAATGAACAGTTCTGAGATGTCCAGCTGATTTATAGCTTTTAAACCCCCATGTTTACAAAGAACAGTTCTGAGATGTCCAGCTGATTTATAGCTTTTAAACCCCCATGTTTACAAAGAACAGTTCTGAGATGTCCAGCTGATTTATAGCTTTTAAACCCCCATGTTTATAATGAACAGTTCTGAGATGTCCAGCTGATTTATAGCATTTAAACCCCCATGTTTATAATGAATAGTTCTGAGATATTCGGCAGTTTTGTTTGTTTGTTTTTTTTCTTCATATAAATTACAGCTTCTTTATTTATCCATGTTTGTAAAGAACAGTCCCGAGATGAATAGGTGTTATTATAGATTTCTAGTGTATGTATTTAATGAACAGTTTTGATGTATGTGCGTTTCATAAATCATATTCTTTTTATTTTCATATAATAAAATTATTTCTCTGAAGATTACAATAATTCCAATGGTTGATCATCGTTTGATTTTATTTACATTAAAAATATCTGGAGCATACAGCAATCGGTGGAACAAAGATTATTTTATTCTAATCACAGAGTATCTGAATAACATAGTAATCCGTGCAACTAGAAGTAGTTTATCTATTTTATCTGTGGAATACAATAATCCGCGGAACTGTGACTATTTTATTGCTTTGACGAGTATCCTGAGAATGCATTAATCCTTAGAACGGACACTTAGTCATTAATCAACAAAGAATATTAAAATGTGTGATTATTCATCTTGAAAGTTTAAAGTGTTTGCACTTATCATGTTTTTATATATATTTTATAGCTATAAATAGTAACAACTTACATGGTTTCTTTACATAAAATGTCTTATGATGTCTTGGCGGTCCAAACCATCCTGTAACGATAAAAGAATAAGTAAATCACAGTCTTAGTACTCTTCTTGTGTATGATAAACAAGGCCTCCATGTGACGCCGGGACAAACAAGGCCTATTTTTGCTGAATTAACAATGTTTATTTGTGACACCGAGACAGACAAGACCTAGTTGTGACAAATTGACAGGGTCTATCATAAAAACTGATATAAAGTACATTGAAATTATACTTAACGCTCATTCGTTTGTCATGTGATAAAGAAAAGTTTTAAAAGAAACATGACCTAGCTTAGCAGCAGCGGGATATGTACCTCCAATGAAATGGGCGTATGTGGGTTGTGCAGAAAGCACCACATGTGAAACTAAGTCTTAACATGGTGCTTGATTGAGAATGTCTCCTTCTACATAAAAGTTGCATTGGGTCCTGAAGAACAATTGCTTGTTCACTATGCTCGTTGTTGGTCCGTTGCAAGGCAAAGTATTCCGATCTTGCCCATTGTATTATCTTTCTTCAATGGAAATTCGGAAATAAATCCATAATTATTTCAAGTGCAACTGTTTTACTATTATTGAGCGTGACGTTAAATGACAACATATCAATCATACTTGAAATTGTATGTTTATGATTACAGACAACATATAGAGAAAAAAACATAACAAGCAATTTTCTAAGCAATAATTCAACCTCATAATAAGCGTAAAATAGCATTTATGATCACCCACGGGAAATAAAGATGTTTTATTTTCACTCGGAGGAAATTGTAATTAGAAACATCGTAAGCTGTTTAGTATTCGTCAAGGATAACAGTTTGTCTATCTTATATATTTTTATTATGATAATTTATTGATGTCCATGTGCTTAAACAGAGGAAGGGAGACAGAAAACACTATAAACATTAAAATATACTGAATAAAAGATACGAAGGTTGCAATAATATGACAATCAACCAGGTATACAACAATTCATCATTGTCATAATAAAAATAATAATATCTCCTGCTATCGTTGGTTTGTACTAATTATCTATCGATGTACAGATCACATTTAAGAACGACACAAGCTGAGGGAAACTTAATTGTCAATATGCATTACAAATGAACAGTGCAAGCCGATACTACGCACGTGAACACCTATCGTCTGCAAACTTCGGCTGATCACACTCCAATACTCCCATCACATGAGTGGAGACTATCGGAGTGTTATCATCCGTGGATTACCGATGATGGTGATAGTCCAATTTGGTATGGTTAATAACATAACCTAATTAATATCACAGGCGTTTGTGGCATAGAATTGTCCCTTTTAATTTTCTGTTTATAGTAGAGAATCGGAACATGTGAGCTGCAGTTACCATACCATTGTTAAAATATAGACAGGAACACGTTAAATAAAGGAAAAAGAGATGAAATAGTATAGGGATTTTATTGCGAATAAATATACATAAACATAAAATTAAAAAGGAGGTGGGTGATTCCGCGTTATAAGAGCCTGTGTTTAATAGAATCATATATTAAATATACTACAGGTATGCTCAATTAATGCCAAGTAGCAATTTTCAATGCTAATAATGCTTCGTTCAATTGTTTATTCTTTTGCACAGTGTCTGCTCTTTATATAAAAATATAGTGAAAATATTTAATCGGAGAAGACTTCATACGTTTGTGTAACTTGTGTTTTATCCATTTCTCTTCTTGCGCACATATAATGTGTTACTAAAACTTAAACCAACATCCGAATAACGCTCTTTCTAACATTTCCTCTTGATGAATTCGAGTATATCCATGTGATTCTTTTGTGCCTTTCATTTAATGCCTGTAACCGAATCAACTGGCAAGATAATGTCAGTGACGTTTTCATTCGTCAATCTAGACTACACCTCGTTGGTAATGTTCAATAGAATGCCACCGGATCGCATTTATCATGATTTAATAGGATTGGTTAATAGCATTGCTGGAGTGTTTAAGCAGTATCGTGGTTACCGTATTGCAGAATAGAAACTTACTAAGATGTGTCAATATATAAGTTGTGCAGTAGTTGAAATGAGCACAACATGTAAATGACATTGAACCGGAGACATTGAAGCAACTCTTTCTACAGTAGCTGCAATCGAAAACTGATCAAATAATAACAATGCATACTAAAAACAACGGTACAGAACCCGTTTTGGTGACATGCAAAACTTTTTTGTTTATTATAGTATTTCGTGTATTCGAAATATTATTTCGTTTTATCCATACATTTGTATATTATTTTGTTTTTCTCCCGAAATATTATTTCGCTTATTCACATAGCAGTAATATCTTATTTTTCTAACAACACTTACTTGCTTCTGTATAAGCTGAAAAGATAAAATGAAAAATACGTAAGTGAATGTTTTAAAATATTTCTAATTAAAATAGCAACACAAACAGTTTTAAGTTTAACACCAGTAGTAATGTCTCACCAACTCAGGCAACGCGGGACTTAAGTGGCAGAGTGCTATCTGATATTATGTGTTTTTCTGAGATATATTCGCTCTTGTTTAGAATTGCGGGAGAAATGCAATGTTAGTTGAATTGTTAATTGCGATTAATGGGATCCGTTAATACAGATTATTTTATTGAGACGATACGTTGTTATTTACATTGTTTTTATAACCATCTAACAAATATGAAGTGTTTGTATGTTAATGATTAAGTGTTTTGAGATTCCAGTTGTTATTTATATGCATAGAGCCAAATATATTGGGCACAGTTAGCACTTCTAAAATGAAACCCAATATTAAAGCGATATCATATATGGTTCAGATAATTTCCCTGTGTTAACGGAAGAGTAATTTACAAGTTCATTTGACGTTAATCACATACTGTTTGGTTCAAGTATTGTTATAAATACTGTTATAGTGACAGCCGGAAACTTTGAGCCGTAATGAAAGCGGGAGGTTTGGCGCTTTAAAATCTGATTCAACCCACCATTTCTTTAGAAATGCCTGTACCAGTCAGGGTCATAACGGTTTTCACAGTTTTCCGGCTGTTGACTGATTTTGTCTGTTTATATACTTATGAGTTTTGACTTTCCCTTTGTAAGATTGATCGGAGTTCGGTAATTTTGTTATTACCCTTATACTCTGCATTGATATGCAAAATTGTATATATATAATACAGATATGATCACAGTTTATGGTGGACATTTGATATATCATGGTGTTACTGTTAAATTACACACTATATACCTTATTTTCTGCTTGCATGTATACATAACTTCATATATATATACATGTACATATGTATCCTTATATACAGAAGAATATATTAATTACAAGTTAACTTGTTCACACTCTAAATTGGCAAATTTCACAATTATAATGAATAAATGGAGTTTTAAAATTATTACAAAATTTAGAATTTCTCCTTTAAGTAATAATTTTTGTACACTAATTACAATGTAAATTAATTAATTATACTTATCATTATACTTGATGTTCTTAGTTATTGAGGGAGAGCACTTACATAGGCTATGCCCTGATGTGCAATCCCATTGGATATTCTATTTATGCATTTATTCAATAAAATATTTGAATTGGATTGAAATAATTTCAGTTAGGTCATTTTGATAAAGCTTTTAATGTATATACATATGTGTGTTAAGGTTGTCGAGCTTGCCCAAGTTTCTACTATTTTGGAAATGTTCCGGCAGTGTGGTATTTTGGAAATGTTCCGGCAGTGTGGTATTTTAGAAATGTTACGGCAGTGTGGTATTTTAGAAATGTTCCGGCAGTGTGGTATTTTAGAAATGTTCCGGCAGTGTGGTATTTTAGAAATGTTCCGGCAGTGTAGTATTTTAGAAATGTTCCAGCAGTGTGGTATTTTAGAAATGTTTCGGCAGTGTGGTATTTTAGAAATGTTCCGGCAGTGTGGTATTTTAGAAATGTTCCGGCAGTGTGGTATTTTAGAAATGTTCCGGCAGTGTGGTATTTTAGAAATGTTTCGGCAGTGTGGTATTTTAGAAATGTTCCGGCAGTGTGGTATTTTAGAAATGTTACGACAGTGTGGTATTTTAGAAATGTTCCGGCAGTGTGGTATTTTAGAAATGTTTCGGCAGTGTGGTATTTTAGAAATGTTCCGACAGTGTGGTATTTTAGAAATGTTCCGACAGTGGGGTATTTTAGAAATGTTTCGGCAGTGTGGTATTTTAGAAATGTTTCGGCAGTGTGGTATTTTAGAAATGTTCCGGCAGTGTGGTATTTTAGAAATGTTTCGGCAGTGTGGTATTTTAGAAATGTTTCGGCAGTGTGGTATTTTTTGTTTTTCATTTTATTCACTTAATGAAACCAGAGAACTGTAATATCGAGTAATACACTCCATCCCCCCAATAATTTAAGAAGAAAACAGATCTTTTCTACTGTTATCTTGGTTTTCAAACCTTTATTTCCACTCTCAAGGACAAACCGGTCCTTGCGGTTTTATTATCAAATAAAGTGCTCTGATTGGCCGTTTGTCATGTACGAGAACAAAAAACCTCGTGCTCGGATGTTTTTATTACCGTTGGTCCTAACGTCAACAATATAATGTACATGTGATCATATATTTGAAGTAGTCGGTTCAGACAAATATGACAAGAATGTTAATATTCATCTCTTGAATGTAACTAATGACAAGAATGTTAATATTCATCTATTGAATGTAACTAATGACAAGAATGTTAATATTCATCTCTTGAATGTAACTAATGACAAGAATGTTAATATTCATCTCTTGAATGTAACTAATGACAAGAATGTTAATATTCATCTCTTGAATGTAACTAATGACAAGAATGTTAATATTCATCTCTTGAATGTAACTAATGACAAGAATGTTAATATTCATCTCTTGAATGTAACTAATATAGTTTATAGGGTGTAACTATGCTAATTATTTCTGCCCTTTTAACCTGTATTTACCAGTTGAAGTGAAATATATAAGAATGCCTAAAACCAACAGTTTATGTTCAATTTCATAGAATAATTAATGATAAACATAATAATGTTACACAACATGATATGGTCATTATGACAGGCAATAGGCGATAAAACAACACACTTTGAGGTTTTTGTTTTGTTTTTTTTTATATTTTTTTTTTATCATATTTTAAATTTTGTTCAATTAATCATTCGATTGATTTAATTTCACTTCCATTTTAAAACTTTGGATTGTACGTAGTTGTTACCGAACTGGCAAAGCAAAGACATATTTCGGTAAAACATTGAGACGTGTTTTGTGACAAATTTTGTAGCATACGACATATGTTGGTAATTAAAAAAACACGTGGAGTCATCGTGTGGTCCATCTATTTAACATTTATAACTCAGAGTTGATTCCCATTAATATTCATAAAGGAAGCGATTTCTTGCATATTTGAAATGATATAAACATATCAAATATTTAATTTGACGTATTATTTATTTATAAATGAATTTTAATATGCATAAAATTATTTGTGAATTAGCATGTTAAACACTATCTGCGGAATCGTAGACCTTGATGGGCTTTTTTTTTGGGGGGTGGACATTAAAATATTTAAAATGAATCTTTTTAATTCATATATAAAAACACGAATTGATGTTAATTATAGATTTTCAATGACACCTGGGAAAGTCAAAACTCATAAGTATATAAACAGACAAAATCAGTCAACCGGAAAACTGTGAAAACTAAAAATTTTGAAATGGACCTTTGCTATCTTTACCTCAAACGAAACTATTAGATATTAAGGAGTTTCAGGAAGGATATCACAAAGATGTCATATGCATGATAGTCATAAAGTGCAAAATTAATTTTCGATCAATTACACGTGCTATGCCGTACTTTTATTTTTTCAAGCATGATATTTCTAAGTATCGTATATTGTAACAATTGATGAAATGGGTAGATAATCACATAAGAACATTTAATTCGCGTAGTGAAATAGTTATAGAGGATGAATATCATTTTATTTTGAAATACAATAACTACTTGTATGTCGGAATATAGCGGGAAAATGATGTCAGAGACAGTTTGCATGTCTCTATATTACGGTTTGATATACCTTAATGCATGAGAATGCCTTCTCACTTTAAATTAACATTATTTTGTTGATAATATATAGGAACTAAGAGATCTTGGTAAATTCAGTTTAAACTAGCCACTTCTAATAAGGTATAATTGTTTGAACACAAGAATTTATTAGTTGAACCGTCACTGTTTAAAAAAAAGTTACGAATTCCTGTTAAGTTTTTATTTAAAATATAGAAAATGGTAGGCAGTTTTTCCAGATTGTTAAAAATAATTATACAAAATGATCAATACGAACCAAATTTAATGGAAATAAATCAATAAAAAAAAAGAAAAAAAAAAGATAACATACTTAATAAAATGAATTACAAAAATAGAGTAAAATAGCAACTCATCTGTAGTATAATGTTAAATTTGGTCAATTAAAATAATTATATGTTTTATTCTGAAAGCACACTATTTTTGATCAACATATAAATAATCCAAGAATATTTTTTTTAATTTCAAAATTAGTTTGTGTATTAAAATAATTAACTAAAATAATAAAAATAATTGAATTAGTTTATGGCACTCACCAATAGCAACTATCGCCACGAGCAATAGTTTAGAAATCATATTCCCAGTTCACAGTCCGAGAAAATTCTAAAGTTCAGATACTAGTTTGGGTTAACTTTATATGACAACCGACCATCAATTATAATCAACTTTATGTCCGGTAAAAGGTCTATAGTGGAATCATAACCTTTGACAGCGCTTTCTTTTATGTTTTTATTATGAATCATCTGTCTCAAGTCATCATATTAATAAATCCATCTCTCATGTAAAGTTATAAAATGTTGGTAGGCAATTAAACTGACAGGTAGTACAATGCGTGTATTCCAACATCGTGCATAGCCCCTTCCATCAGGGCATCTGTTGTTTGTGACGTACACCAGATTAAAATCAAGAGACCGGATATATGGTTACGTTTTAATAGCGTTATCTCAGATGGTTTAATTATTCTAAATATATTGTTTTTGAGGACAGCTTGAACTTACTTATGACCCTTTGACCCGAAAACCCTTCCTGTTGTCTTTATAAGTGTGTTACTTTCCCGTAAGTTTCAAATTGTGTTGATTAATAACACGGTCGTACAAATGCACAATGGAACATTATACAATGCAAAACCACAGACAACAAGAAAGAAATACATATATCTAACTTTAGAAATATTTTGGTTTGACATTGACGGTGCCGAGAACAAATGGCATTGTGATATAAGACCAGGATGAATTACCCTTATTCATCCCAGTATAACGTGACAACCAAAACAATTACAAACTGAATAATAAAATAGACCCAAAATAATGACAAAAAAACTTATACGCTAACTAAGCGAATAATGCATTCTGAATACATGGATAAACACTAGAACTTATTAGAGCTTTTGATGTATTTGAAAACATGCTATTGTTTCAGTATGTAAGTATCTCCCTTCCACTGACAAGCAACTTGACACCAGCTAAAGACAAACTTGAGTATATTTGTAGATACGCTTTGTTTTATCTTTTTTTTTTTTAATTTTAATTTTTTTTTATATATATATTTGTACACTTTTTTTGTTTCAATTTATATTTGTACACGTGTTGCCTTGTGTCATATTTATATTTATACATGTGTTGTTTTGTGCCACCTTTATATTTGCACGTGTTGTTTGTTTTACCTTTACATCTGTACGCGTGTTGCTTTGTTTCAGCTCAGCCTGTTCGTCTAGTACTAAGCAGGAATTATCGCCGTCTCATCAACATGTAACTTGTTCAGTCCATGATATAGCTGACAAACTGCTCACATGATGTAAAACAGCAATCACTGTACTTGTAATTGATATACTTCACAGTAATTATTTTTATGGATAATAGTACATTCAATAAGGAATCACACACCATATAATTTGTACTTTAGGATATGATTGATACTTACAAATTTTGCACAACGGCTAAAAACTGTTTTACAACACTAATTAATGAAGATCAAACGCGATAGGTATTTAATAGATTTATAAGTTTTAATTTACGCCAAATCGAAGATATAATTGATTATTCTGAATGCTATCAAATTCAAGTTTTCGTAGATTTTACCAAAGCATTCAAGTCTTTGTAATGGGACTTTTTGTTGTCAACTTTAATACATTTTGGATTCAATGCATCATTTATCAGATGGGTAAAACATTATATAGTAATATAGAAACATGTGTTATGAATAATGGTTGGATTTCAGAAACATTTGCGAATACCCGTGGAATTCGCCAAAGTTATCCTTTGTCAGCTTTATTGTTTGTTTTATCAGTAGACATAATGACAATAATGCTAAGAAACAATAAAGATATAACAGGCTTCAACATTAAACTAGACGAAAAGACTCACACTATTAAAATCTCGCAGATGATACAACCCTTTTCGTAAATTTTAAACGAGACATATCTATTGCAAGGAATGCAATTATTTGGTTCTTTATCTGGTTTAACCTTAAATAGAAATAGAAATAAAACATAGGGTCTTAGGATTGGAAAACTAAAACATTGCAAAGATAAAATAGAAAATATCAATGGGGTAAATACACCTGTCAAAACCCTTGGGGTTTATTTTGGCCACAATAGAGAAAAATGTATTACTTTAAATTGGAAAAACAAAATAGAGCAAATGAAAAATCTAACTATATCATGGGAAAAAAAGAAATTGATCAATAATTGGAAGAATATTAATAATGAAATCATAGATATTACCAAAATTTACATTTATTGCCGCTGTTGTCCCAGATAAAATGCTAATAAGAAATTGAATCTTCTGGTTCAAATTTATTTGGGGGAAAAAAAAAAAAACAACAACAAAGCGAGTTAAAAGAAGCACATTAATAGGAGAATGCGAAGAAGGGTTGATTTCAAAAGCAATTTTGAATTGTTAAAAGCATCATAGTTTACAACATTCAGTGGGAGATATTTTTGCAAACTGGACAATTATACTATTAAAATATATTAACACATTAGGTGGAAATCCTGTAGTGTTTAATATGAATGCCGACGACCAACAAAACAAAATGCACCCAATTTTAATAAAATTCCAGAATTTTGCAAAGAAGTTATTTCATCCTGGATAAAAACTGGGATATCCGACCAATATCTTGGAAAAATATTCCCCAACCCAATAGGTGTACGCACTTGGCTTTCATATTTGAAAAAAGATGTTTTCATGAAGGAGATATATTCTTTTATTTCTAATATTTTACAAGAAAATAAATTAAAAATGTTTCGCTGGAAATTACTTCAATTTATCTCAAATAAGAAATAGTTTTATCAATGAAAAATTATTACAACAGTTTATGTAAATTACTGTTCAATAGAAGAAGATTATAGTCCTTTTTCTGCTATGGTTTGCTCAGCTACTAGACCGGGACGCCACGATATAGCCGACATTTGCTGACACCAATGTAAATTATATGTTTTATTTAGTCAAGCTAATCTGTAATAGATATAAATGTCCTGTATCTCCAATATATGTAAAGCTTTAGGGGTGACTTTTATATCAACATTTCATCCATGTCACTAAAACTATCTGATGCAATATATACTCGGGACCAATTTACTATCAATCTGAATACGACGACGTCCCAATTCTGATTGACCATTTATTTGACATATCTATTTCGCAAGCAAAAAATCGTCATGGTCAAACAACGAGTTCAGTTTTAAAAAACTGCAAACAAATCATACTGTCAATGAAATATAATTATACTTTGCAAAATTTCCATATTTTGTATATGTTATATTAACTGTGCACATATACGTTAATTGTATATATAATAGACCAATTATTTTCCGTGGCTCGCCAGATTTATTTGAATACTTCTAGTTTATGTAACACATCTTTTGGTTCCTTATTGTGGTTTGTTTTATCTTTTTTCATACAAAGGAATTGTGAAGGAAAGATTTTGCAAACCTAGATTTAATAAATCTTAATAAGTGCACGACATGTACGGTGTCTGTATTGCTAAAACCAGGGGTCCTTCATGTCGAATTTATGCATTATATATAGTGGATTTGGGAAATTTAATTTAACGACTGTACGTGAGCATCAACCTAAATGGCAATGCTCGGTCTTCATTCTGTTTCTTGTTGTTTTTTCTTGATGTATTTTGCAAAACAATTGAAGCAAATACAAAAAATGTATTGCTTGACCAACGTTTTTATTCTTAATTTAAAATAAAGATACAATATACAGAATGTATATATTTTAGGACTAAAATTCACGTTATCTGAATGAAATAGACACCTTTAAAGTGGTGGTCGTTTAAATAGATCAATAATATTCCATGTTTATAGACTAAATCAATCATCAATTATCTATATGTAATTTGTATGTTGTCCTTCACCTTTGTGATAGTGTGTGGTCTTTGTTCATGGAAGTGAATCTATGTAGTTTTTGTTATTTTTGTTTATATCTGTACTGCAGTTCAAGATTTATTATCAAAATGGGGTGTTGGGGTTAACCAGTTGAACAACTCCCTTTTTGCGTTTGTCTTAACCCAGGACCTGGATTTTCTTCATTTATATATCTTGGTGTTTCTGTATTCAGTGATTTGAGTAAAGAAGTGGTTGTTCGCTTTGTTGATTTCACTGTTTAAACTTTCTTGTCATAATCAAGCATTTGTTTTATAAGTGGTTCTCAATATGTAATGGTAGACATCATACAATACATGACGAATATCACGCATGGAGAAGAGAAAAATTTACCGTTTTCAAAACACCGATTCTAGTCAGATATGTATGAAAGTTAGTGCTATCAGGACTTATTTCTTTTCATTTTATTTCAATGGTTTTATTTTGCAGATCTGGATTGTAACTCTATGTTTACCTGATGTTGTTCGGTCTTTCTGAAATAAGTCATTAGTAGTTAAGACAAAACGTTGCCTATTAGCTTTTGATATGAAATTTACGTAATCATCAATCTGTAAAACAGTAACGCAGTATACAACAATACAATGATTTCCTTACGTGTGGTGAACCCATACATTTAAATATGGTAATAAATCATTGTATAATGTCAATCAATTTACATTAGTAAACAATATTACATTTGATCATGTATACTTAAAAATACAATGTAATTAAATTATTTACATTTGTCATAATATAACCACAGGCTCTACATAGAAAACAGTAATAGATAACAAGTTGTGTAATAAATAAGTAATTGTCATCTTTTATGGAGGAACATATTACACTTTAATGACCTTTTAATTACAGGAGAACTTTATAATTAGAGGGACGTCTTCAATACTTTGATATCATCGTTGTTTATAATGATTTGGTCTAATGTGATAAATAACTATTGTTCACTGTATGTAAAGATTCAGTCCATGGTTTAAGAAAACAAAAGAAAAATAGAAAGAAATGTCAGTGACTTTATAATTTTATAATCTATGCATAAAGGTGCCTTTGTCCTGTTTATATACCACATAGGGGAAATACTTGTAATCATAAACAAAACAAACACATGGTTTGTAACAAACCATAGGTCATGAAAACATAACAATACAACATGTCATTTGGATTTAATTTTTCATTTAAATATTTGTACTGCTGTTTTTTATTTCTTTGTTTCACCTTTATATGTACATTGTTGTTTTTTGTTTTATATTTGATATGTGGTTTTTGTATTCGTTTGTTTCAAATAAGCGTTAGAAAAACCGAAATGGCAATCTAGAGACACTTGGCAACATTGGACACACAAGACACAGGACAACAAGGAGAGAAAAAACCCACAGAAAACTGCAGACACCATAAAAAATTCTGGGGCGAACACAGGTGTCCGTGTAAAGAAAGCAGTTCCTGCTTCTTCCGAGTCACCTGCCGTGTTACTCATACAGTCAAGTCCGGTGTCTTGTTGACAGTAGAGGAAAGAAAACAAATCTATGTAAAAGGGAATAGATATATCATCATTTGAGATATGGATATTTCGTAACAGTCAACCAGATTATAATGACGACCGTAGAATGTTTGTAGCGATGACTTCAATCTAGGAATAAAGTAACTTTTGCATCAGCAGCAGAGCTCTGTCCAGGAACTCACTGTATTGGTCACAAGCCCTAAAATAACGTACAAGTTTAACTTATAATTGCTTGTTTTTGTATAATTTTGTTTCACTTTTATATAGGATGTGTTTTCACTTTTGTGTTTTTGTGTATTTTTTTTGTTTCACCTTTATATTTGTTTGTTTCACCTGTAAATTTTTATTATTTTGTTTCACATTTTATTTGTGCTGTTTGTTTTTGTATTGTTTAGCTCTTTCTACCGACTTCCAGTAATCATTTACGATTTGTGATAATTTTTGTTTTTCATTTGATTCCATATTTCACCTCGGTTTTTAGTGGGGTTCGTGTTTCTCAATCTTTAGTTTCCTGTTTAGTGTTTTGTACATCATTGTTTGTTCTTTTGTCCTTTTTCTTTTGGTCATTGTGTTGTCTGTTTTTAGATTTATGGCTTCTTGGGCATCTTCAAACTTTTCATACTTCTGTCTTAGAGGAAAAAACCTCAACAATGTTGTTGACCTATCTAGATACATTCATCTATCTTATTCTATATCAGTATACATATTCAGCGATATTCAAAATACAGCATGCTCCTGTATTTTACAGAAAGAGTTTCGGTTTTATTGAGTATGGTGCAAACAAGATTTTTTGGACAAGATTGAGCAAGTGATTGTTTGTTAAAAGCCAAGACCTAATTTGAATATTTAAGGGTAAGAAACAGTAAAATTTCTAATTTACAAGTAAATAACAAACATTCCAAACTTTCTTGTCTGTAAGATAAATTATAGTTGGTACCAAATGATCAATTAAAGAATAACTAATATATACAGTATAGCAACATTTTATTTCCTTAAACAGAGCACATAAATAAAATTTACTTCTTGCCATTTCAGGTACACACTTATTAATAATAATGTTTACCTATAATTACTAAAGTTGTAAGCTTAGGAATAACAAGTTTTACTTAAAATGGTAACCTCAAAGGTAGTAATATTATGAACAAAATTTTCTATGACTGTCATAGCGGTTGCAACTTTAGGAACAGCAAGCTTTGTCTAAGATGCTTGCCACAGAAGTTGTAAGCTTAGGAACAATATTTACTTAAAATAGTTACCACAGAAGTTGTAAGTTTAGGAACAATATTTACCTAAAATAGTTACAACAGAAGTTGTAAGTGTAGGAACAATATTTACCTAAAATAGTTACCACAGAAGTTGTCAGTTTAGGAACAATATTTACCTAAAATAGTTACCACAGAAGTTGTAAGTTTAGGAACAATATTTACCTAAAATAGTTACAACAGAAGTTGTAAGCTTAGGAACAATATTTACCTAAAATAGTTACCACAGAAGTTGTATTAGTGTAGGAACAATATTTACCTAAAATAGTTACAACAGAAGTTGTAAGTTTAGGAACAATATTTACCTAAAATAGTTACAACAGAAGTTGTAAGTTTAGGAACAATATTTACCTAAAATAGTTACCACAAAAGTTGTAAGTTTAGGAACAATATTTACCTAAAATAGTTACAACAGAAGTTGTAAGCTTAGGAACAATATCTACCTAAAATAGTTACCACAGAAGTTGTAAGTTTAGGAACAGTATTTACCTAAAATAGTTACAACAGAAGTTGTAAGTTTAGGAACAATATTTACCTAAAATAGTTACCACAGAAGTTGTACTAGTGTAGGAACAATATTTACCTAAAATAGTTACCACAGAAGTTGTAAGCTTAGGAACAATATCTACCTAAAATAGTTACAACAGAAGTTGTAAGTTTAGGAACAATATTTACCTAAAATAGTTACAACAGAAGTTGTAAGTTTAGGAACAATATCTACCTAAAATAGTTACCACAGAAGTTGTAAGCTTAGGAACAATATTTACCTAAAATAGTTACAACAGAGGTTGTAAGATTAGGAACAATATTTACCTAAAATAGTTACAACAGAAGTTGTAAGATTAGGAACAATATTTACCTAAAATAGTTACAACAGAAGTTGTAAGTTTAGGAACAATATCTACTTAAAATAGTTACCACAGAAGTTGTAAGTGTAGGAACAATATTTACCTAAAATAGTTACAACAGAAGTTGTAAGCTTAGGAACGATATTTACCTAAAATAGTTACCACAGAAGTTGTAAGTGTAGGAACAATATTTGCCTAAAATAGTTACCACAGAAGTTGTAAGCTTAGGAACAATATCTACCTAAAATAGTTACCACAGAAGTTGTAAGTTTAGGGACAGTATTTACCTAAAATAGTTACCACAGAATTTATAAGTTTAGGAACAATATCTACCTAAAATAGTTACCACAGAAGTTGTAAGTGTAGGAACAATATTTACCTAAAATAGTTACAACAGAAGTTGTAAGTTTAGGAACGATATTTACCTAAAATAGTTACCACAGAAGTTGTAAGTGTAGGAACAATATTTACCTAAAATAGTTACCACAGAAGTTGTAAGCTTAGGAACAATATTTACCTAAAATAGTTACCACAGAAGTTGTAAGTTTAGGGACAGTATTTACCTAAAATAGTTACAACAGAAGTTGTAAGTTTAGGAACAATATTTACCTAAAATAGTTACCACAGAAGTTGTACTAGTGTAGGAACAATATTTACCTAAAATAGTTACAACAGAAGTTGTAAGTGTAGGAACAATATTTACCTAAAATAGTTACCACAGAAGTTGTAAGTTTAGGAACAATATCTACCTAAAATAGTTACCACAGAAGTTGTAAGTTTAGGAACAATATTTACCTAAAATAGTTACAACAGAAGTTGTAAGTTTAGGAACAATATCTACCTAAAATAGTTACCACAGAAGTTGTAAGCTTAGGAACAATATTTACCTAAAATAGTTACACCAGAAGTTGTAAGATTAGGAACAATATTTACCTAAAATAGTTACAACAGAAGTTGTAAGATTAGGAACAATATTTACCTAAAATAGTTACCACAGAAGTTGTAAGCTTAGGAACAATATTTACCTAAAATAGTTACAACAGAAGTTGTAAGTGTAGGAACAATATTTACCTAAAATAGTTACAACATAAGTTGTAAGTGTAGGAACAATATTTACCTAAACTAGTTACCACAGAAGTTGTAAGTGTAGGAACAATATTTACCTAAAATAGCTACAACAGAAGTTGTAAGTTTAGGAACAATATTTACCTAAAATAGTTACCACAGAAGTTGTAAGTGTAGGAACACTATTTACCTAAAATAGTTACAACAGAAGTTGTAAGTGTAGGAACAATATTTACCTAAAACAGTTACAACAGAAGTTGTAAGTTTAGGAACAATATTTACCTAAAATAGTTACCACAGAAGTTGTAAGTGTAGGAACAATATTTACCTAAAATAGTTACAACAGAAGTTGTAAGCTTAGGAACAATATTTACCTAAAATAGATACCACAGAAGTTGTAAGTGTAGGAACAATATTTACCTAAAATAGTTACCACAGAAGTTGTAAGTTTAGGAACAATATTTACCTAAAATAGTTACCACAGAAGTTGTAAGCTTAGGAACAATATTTACCTAAAATAGTTACAACAGAAGTTGTAAGTGTAGGAACAATATTTACCTAAAATAGTTACCACAGAAGTTGTAAGTTTAGGAACAATATTTACTTAAAATAGTTACCACAAAAGTTGTAAGCTTAGGAACAATATCTACCTAAAATAGTTATCACAGAAGTTGTAAGTTTAGGAACAATATTTACCTAAAATAGTTACCACAGAAGTTGTAAGTGTAGGAACAATATTTACCTAAAATAGTTACAACAGAAGTTGTAAGTTTAGGAACAATATTTACCTAAAATAGTTACAACAGAAGTTGTAAGTTTAGGAACAGCAAGTTTTGTCTAAGATGCTTGCCACAGAAGTTGTAAGCTTAGGAACAATATTTACCTAAAATAGTTACCACCAGAGTTGTAAGATTAGGAACATTTATTCCTATGAATGCCAAGGCAGTGTTAAGCTCCTATGATTGCTATAGCAGTTTTTAAGCTTAGGAACAACACATTTTACCTAACATGTCTGCCAAAGAAGTTGCAAATATAGGAACAAGGCTGTTATGTTCAAATAATTCGTTCTAATCAATTGTTGAGTACCAGTAAATTGTTTTTAATGTACAAATTATTTTTTTACAATAATTTTTAATATTACAAATATCTTACGAAGTACACACAATTATCTCATTATTTATTGAGGCAACTATTTTCAAAGAAATACACAGGGTAAATCAAGTACAGTCTCAATATTTTAATAAACGTATAAATTAAACAAGCGTAAGCTTAACACCTGTCTATTTTGAACATCAAGTTTGTCTCACATATATGTTCAGTTTCTATACCTTTCACCGACTTAAGATTAAAGGTGAAATAAACTTCAGACAATAAATAATCTTAATGTCACTTACACTGAAGTTTATGACAGATTCTGTGATCAATACACATCATATGACTAAAAGGCTCACATAAATTAATAGATATAGAGTACCATAAATCAATTTGTAAAAAAATTACCTTAGAAAAAGTACAGGTACACTTAGGTCATCCCAATATTTAGTTTGACAAGAAAAGCTTGCTAATGTCAAAGAGGTAGCCAGAAGCCATAAATCAAAGAAGCACAGACAATGCAATGGTCATCTACATAATACTACACATATTTAGTTTGACAAGAAAAGCTTGCTAATGTCAAAGAGGTAGCCAGAAGCCATAAATCAAAGAAGCACAGACAATGCAATGGTCATCTACATAATACTACACAACAGTTTTTTCAATACTAGTTTGACATCTGAAAACAAGTTTGTGAGTGCAAAGCTATATAGCTACTTTGATTTTATTATACAGCGATCCACATCTTAAAAGGCCACTCCCACCAGAGACTACCCCTCTTATCAGGACAGATTTAAGATGTATTGAGTTAAATACTATCAAATTGTCCACTTCTGGAGAGTCCACTCCTATATTAGGGGGACTACTGCACTGAAGAAATAATTGGAAAACATGCACGAAGAATAACAAATTATTGCACCTACTAACAACTGACTAGATAGAAATGTATCATCAATTAAAGGATTGGTGATGTATAAGTAATAAGTTCTACATGCCAGACTTCAAGGCAACAGTAGAGATCATACAGTAATGTAGACACTTGCCCTTTATAAAATCACGTTGACAAGCTACACTTCAAGGCAACAGTAGAGATCATACAGTAATGTAGACACTTGCCCTTTATAAAATCACGTTGACAAGCTACACTTCAAGGCAACAGTAGAGATCATACAGTAATGTAGACACTTGCCCTTTATAAAATCACGTTGACAAGCTACACTTCAAGGTAACAGTAGAGATCATACAGTAATGTAGACACTTGCCCTTTATAAAATCATGTTGACAAGCTACACTTCAAGGCAACAGTAGAGATCATACAGTAATGTAGACACTTGCCCTTTATAAAATCATGTTGACAAGCTACACTTCAAGGCAACAGTAGAGATCATACAGTAATGTAGACACTTGCCCTTTATAAAATCACGTTGACAAGCTACACTTCAAGGCAACAGTAGAGATCATACAGTAATGTAGACACTTGCCCTTTATAAAATCACGTTGACAAGCTACACTTCAAGGTAACAGTAGAGATCATACAGTAATGTAGACACTTGCCCTTTATAAAATCATGTTGACAAGCTACACTTCAAGGCAACAGTAGAGATCATACAGTAATGTAGACACTTGCCCTTTATAAAATCATGTTGACAAGCTACACTTCAAGGCAACAGTAGAGATCATACAGTAATGTAGACACTTGCCCTTTATAAAATCACGTTGACAAGCTACACTTCAAGGCAACAGTAGAGATCATACAGTAATGTAGACACTTGCCCTTTATAAAATCACGTTGACAAGCTACACCTCAAGGCAACAGTAGAGATCATACAGTAATGTAGACACTTGCCCTTTATAAAATCACGTTGACAAGCTACACTTCAAGGTAACAGTAGAGATCATACAGTAATGTAGACACTTGCCCTTTATAAAATCACGTTGACAAGCTACACTTCAAGGTAACAGTAGAGATCATACAGTAATGTAGACACTTGCCCTTTATAAAATCACGTTGACAAGCTACACTTCAAGGTAACAGTAGAGATCATACAGTAATGTAGACATTTGCCCTTTATAAAATCATGTTGACAAGCTACACTTCAAGGCAACAGTAGAGATCATACAGTAATGTAGACACTTGCCCTTTATAAAATCATGTTGACAAGCTACACTTCAAGGCAACAGTAGAGATCATACAGTAATGTAGACACTTGCCCTTTATAAAATCATGTTGACAAGCTACACTTCAAGGCAACAGTAGAGATCATACAGTAATGTAGACACTTGCCCTTTATAAAATCACGTTGACAAGCTACACTTCAAGGTAACAGTAGAGATCATACAGTAATGTAGACACTTGCCCTTTATAAAATCACGTTGACAAGCTACACTTCAAGGTAACAGTAGAGATCATACAGTAATGTAGACATTTGCCCTTTATAAAATCATGTTGACAAGCTACACTTCAAGGCAACAGTAGAGATCATATAGTAATGTAGACACTTGCCCTTTATAAAATCATGTTGACAAGCTACACTTCAAGGCAACAGTAGAGATCATACAGTAATGTAGACACTTGCCCTTTATAAAATCACGTTGACAAGCTACACTTCAAGGCAACAGTAGAGATCATACAGTAATGTAGACACTTGCCCTTTATAAAATCACGTTGACAAGCTACACTTCAAGGTAACAGTAGAGATCATACAGTAATGTAGACACTTGCCCTTTATAAAATCATGTTGACAAGCTACACTTCAAGGCAACAGTAGAGATCATACAGTAATGTAGACACTTGCCCTTTATAAAATCATGTTGACAAGCTACACTTCAAGGCAACAGTAGAGATCATACAGTAATGTAGACACTTGCCCTTTATAAAATCACGTTGACAAGCTACACTTCAAGGCAACAGTAGAGATCATACAGTAATGTAGACACTTGCCCTTTTAAAATCATGTTGACAAGCTACACTTCAAGGCAACAGTAGAGATCATACAGTAATGTAGACACTTGCCCTTTATAAAATCACGTTGACAAGCTACACTTCAAGGCAACAGTAGAGATCATACAGTAATGTAGACACTTGCCCTTTATAAAATCACGTTGACAAGCTACACTTCAAGGCAACAGTAGAGATCATACAGTAATGTAGACACTTGCCCTTTATAAAATCATGTTGACAAGCTACACTTTAAGGTAACACTAGAGGTGATATAGTTAATTAGTTATATTACCACATGACATTTAAGAAATATATCAGCAAGCCATACTTAAAGATAACATGAAAGGTCAGTTATATAAGCTAAAGCATGTGACATTTAAGAAGTAATGTATGCAAACCATACTTTAAAGCAACATTACAGTTCATACAGTAATATTACCCAAAAAACTCCTTTATTACTGTATCTATGACTGTATATAAATATATATATATACAGCTGCTGTGACAACAATGTCTAAAAATAAACAACCAGAAGCTCCGTAGGGTTTGTACTCACTCACCTGGTTAGCAGTTGCATTTACCTTGCTTAAATTTGAGAAATTATTTTTCTTATTATTGAGATATCTCTGGTTACAACAAAACTTCAAAATATATTTTTGTATCAGATGCAGCATGATATGACTGTATCTTGTCAGCAATGGCTTCCTCCTGCATCAGTTTGACTGAGAATAATTATATTGTCTAGAAAAACATCCACTCTAGGTAGAATCTGTTTGAAAGGGGCATGGAGAAATTTCCTAAAGAATTTTGAGAAAAAAATCCATTTAAATCAGACTTAAAATGAGAAAGAATTTATAACCAGATTTTCATATGAAACACAAAACAATAAAAAAAATCATCATCAAAATTGGCTAAAGCAATCATATATAAGGGAAGTAATATCTTTTATGTCCTTCGCATAACATTCTAATTTTTTAAACAAATTTATATTTCTTAAGACAGCTGTTAAGGAATGTCGACAGATAACGAAAACAGTAAAACAGACGTAAGTTTATAACTTGTGTCTGATCCATTGTCTATAATTACTTGACAATAAAATATGTTTAAAGTAAACAGTGAAAAAATAGTTTCTAAGAACAGTTTGAAGAAACCAAATGAGTATTCAGAAGCCATAGTCTTTGAGAACTTTCTAAAAGATTAACTTTTTCTTTCACTTTTCAGAACCACTATCGTGAGCATCGGTTTATCAAAACACAATGAAACTATCCCAGATCATTTTTCATTCTCTGAAATTATGGAGCTTCGGTGGGTCGAACTTCTGATAACTCGAACACATTTTGACAGTCCCTTCGAGTACGAGCCACCGAAGTTCTACAGTACCTTATTTTTGTAAAAACCATTTCGACTTAGTTAACATTTTCAAGGGACATAACTCTAAAACAGTAAATGATATTTATGGGCAAAATAGAACTTGATATTGACATTCCCTGACAATCTTGTGCAAAAACCTTACCTTTCCTGTCTTAATTTAGAAACAGTAGAGTATAGATCTTATTCCAACATGACGTCCTTCTTTCGCTTTGTAAACAAACGTGCATTATCGTCTGCTCGAATTTGGCAGCATAAATTGTGTGCGACGTTGTCCGTAAACGGTAACTAAACGTAAATATAAATTACCGTCTTCCAATCAAAGTATACTACCGTATTTGTACTCTTAGACATATCAGAATCGAAATAATTCATGGAAGCCAGAATGTGTTTTGAGTTTTAACATGGGTTGGCGGATATTAGTAAATTTTATCCCTCGCCTCTGACTCAGGATAAAATACTAATATCCGCCAACCCATGTTAAAACTCAAAGCACATTCTGACTTCCATGATTTATTTCTTAAGTAAACTGAGATTGATACTAATGGTGATGGTTCAGGATAAAACTCCATTAACGTAATAAGCACTAATTATGTATATACATTTGTTGACAAACAAATACTAGTCAAGGATAGCAAACTTTTGTGTAAAAACATTGTAGAAATAAAAGTCTATAATAAAATATCTAACAATAACTGTTAATAATGATTGTGTCAAAAAATAGTGCTTAAGCTTATATATACAAGTTATACAGGTAAATAAATTAAAACATATCTTTAACCTCACAGTTGTTGATCCTTAATAATCTGCATACTGGCATTTGAACTCCAGTCCTCATGATGAGCACTGGTCCTCCCTCCGGCCAAAACAAGAAAAACTTTGTTCAGACCATTAAATTTTTAAGAACTATATAAAAATTAATCCCAGAATTTTAATCGGACCAATTAATTCAAATTTTCATTTTGAGGACTGGAATTCCTTTTTATATTGTTATCAATCAAACTTCTTGACATACAGTTTATGCTTATTAAATCTAAAAAAATGACACCAGAAAGTAGGAATACAACACAAATATGATCTGACTTTTGAAATAATTACTGTTAAAATATCAGATGTTGCATGTTAGAGGAAAGTTGCTGGCTAAAACCTACTTAATCATGCAGCAAAGCTTTCATAGTAACTAAGTGCTGATATATATAATGAGAGTTTTGAAGGTTGAGACAAGACATTATCACTAGTATTGCAGACAGAACTGTGATACTAGTGATAATGTATGTTGAGATCTTCACTAGCATTATTGTTTTCATCGGTGACATCAAAATCTGTTTGATGTCACACTGACAGATAATTTTCAATATCAGAGTCAGTTCTTGCACATGCAAATTACGAACTGACCTAATATTTATGTGGAGCAAGGTCAGGTCAGTGATCCAGAATTTATCAGTAGCACATGTACACATCAAAGAGAAAATGTCCAATTTGCCGATAAACAATTTTATCTACATGTACATGAAATATCTATAGTTTCAGATCTCTACCTAAAGTGAGTGCACTATAATCAGGGGCTGCTCTGGCTCCCAAAAAGTAGGAGCAAGAAAAATCGCCAGGTGCCATTTTCAGGTGCCAGTTTTGAAAGTCAGGAGCCAGTTTAGGAGCCAGCTAAAATTTTTGCAAGGAGCCAATATTTTCGAACCGAAACTGTGGATGATTGCATGTACCTGGCATGTTCAGTTTCATGTATAAATGGTCCGGATTTGTTTGTACAAATGTTAATGTCTGTATTGTACTTCTGTTTTTCATTTCGATTTCATCATCAAAAACAAAAAGATTTATATAATTTATTACAATAAATAATCAAGAAATAACAACATAGACATCATCCAGAACTGTCACTAAAATGCCCTCGTGCCTTTTTCGTAAGTTTAAAAAAAAATTAATACTAAAACTGCCTTTCTCTTGTTAAAAATATCGATCGATGTGTATGATCAGTCAATCAACAGATTACATCACAAAATTTGACACCTGTTGTATGGTCTGAGTAGTTAATTACAGGTGATCAAATTCAAAGGCAATTAACCTTAATTAGGATAATAGCGATCATTCATTTTGGTGAAAGAAATTAATAAAATAATTGAAGTGTCAGCGGCTTGTTGTGTTCAGCTTGGTACACTACTCATTCCCAAGCTACTCAGGATTAGTGTCACAGCCGCTCGTTGTTATAAATATCCATAAAAATAAAGTATATTTCATCAGTTTCAAACATGCCTTCACAGAAACGTTGCTTAGCTCAGCTGACATGCAACAAGCAGAAGATCGCTAAGCAATCAGAATCAGATCGTTCTTCCACACAGATTCCATTCGGTACTAGCAGTTGTTTATTTATTTAGTAAAGTGAAAAATAAGTGCCAATATAATAAAATATGGCACATTTGTTTATGTCATTGACGTACAATTTTTATTTTTAATGACATTCGAAAATTTGTATGTTGTACATCACGGCAGTCACTTGAAGTTTCAAAAATTCCCCCCCCCCCCCCCCCTTATTTTTGAAACTTCAAGTGACTGTGATCACGGCAACTACTGTACGTGCTAAAAATAACAAGGAAGTTAAAAATAATTTTTATTGACTGCATTTCGGCTATTAGTTTGAATATACCGTAACTGGAAACAGACAAACAAGTGTCTGTCATCTCTGATTTTCCTCTATATAATTCATGTAAAACAATTTTTTTCAAAACATGATCATCTAATTACACTTCAATTAACAACAATAACAATATGATCATAAATCATAATTGGCGATCAAGATTTCACACCTCATAAATTGTTTACCTGTTTTCCTTTGACAGTTAAATACCAACACGTGCTAGCAGACGATAAAACTTACCTGTATTTTACAGATTATTGATTTTTGTTACTATACACAGTGATTATCTATAAATTTACACAAGGAAATCTAGGTGCCAAAAAAATCGCCAGAAGCCGATTTCAGTCGCCAGTCAAGAAAAAAAATCACAAATTGCGACATTGGCGACCGACAGCGTGATCCCTGATAATATAAATTATTGTAGAATAAGCTATAAATTATTGCACAATTATCTTGATAACAAAATCAATATATATTTGATAATGTCAATAAAATTACATAAATGTCAACAACAAAATGGCAAAACAATAATTTATGGCTGTCAGAATAATAATGTACTAGTTATATAACACTGGTAGAAAAGCTGTAAAAACATATTAAATCTACATGTTAATAAATCTAGGTTTTTAGCGGTAAAGTATTAACTTATTGTATCAAACGACTATAGCAACAGTTGCACATTTCATTATTAAAACTGATTCAGACTCAGTCCAAAACAACAATAACACACTTTTTAAAACTTTCTCACACTCTGTAATAACCACTACACATTTGTCTAAAACTGACTCACATTCAGTCTATTACAACAACTCATTTTATTTTAATTGTCTCCCATTCAGCCTGTATCACATTTCTCCTTTGTATTATCTTCACACACACATCGACCAATAAAACTGTCATTATTTTGTCTTTTTCGTTTCTCCATCTTCATCATCATACGACACACCAAACTCATTTACTCTCTTCTTATCTACTGGGTATAACCTATAAAATAAAGGACAAATATTTATAACAATAACTACTTGGTATATACAGTAGTCCCCCTACTATAATACCCCTCCCACCATAGGCCACCCCTCTTATAATTCTCCTCCCACCCCTCTTATAATACTCCTCCTCCAACCATAGGCCACCTCTCTTATAATTCTCCTCCCACCCCTCTTATAACACTCTTCCCACCATAGGACACATCTCCCACCAAAGGCCACCTCTCTTATAATAACCCTTCCACCAAAGGTCACCTCTCTTATAATACCCCTCCCACCATAGGCCACCCCTCTTATAATTCTCTTCCCACCCCTCTTATAATACTCCTCCTCCAACCATAGGCCACCTCTCTTATAATTCTCCTCCCACCCCTCTTATAACACTCTTCCCACAATAGGACACCTCTCCCACCAAAGGCCACCTCTCTTATAATACCCCTCCCACCATAGGGCACCCTTCTTATAATACCCCTCCCACCAAAGGCCACCTCTCTTATAATAGTCCTCCCACCAAAGGCCACCTCTCTTATAATAGCCCTCCCACCAAAGGCCACCTCTCTTATAATAGCCCTCCCATCAAAGGCCACCTCTCTTATAATACCCCTCCCATCAAAGGCCACCTCTTATAATAGCCTTCCCACCAAAGGTCACCTCTCTTATAATACCCCTCCCATCAAAGGCCACCTCTCTTATAATACCCCTCCCACCAAAGGCCACCTCACTTATCATACCCTTCCCACCAAAGGCCACCTCTCTTGTATTACCCCTCCCACCCAAGGACACCTCTCTTATAATACCCCTCCCACCATAGGGCACCTCTCTTATAATACCCCTCCCACCAAAGGCCACCTCGCTTATCATACCCCTCCCACCAAAGGCCACCTCTCTTATATTACCCCTCCCACCAAAGGACACCTCTCTTATAATACCCCTCCCACCATAGGGCACCCCTCTTATAATACCCCTACCACCAAAGGACACCTTTCTTATAATACCCCTCCCACCATAGGACACCTCTCTTATAATAACCCTTCCACCAAAGGCCACCTCTCTTATTATGCCCCTCCCACCAAAGGACACCTCTCTAATAATACCCCTCCCACCAAAGGACACCTCTCTTATAATAACCCTTCCACCAAAGGCCACCTCTCTTATAATACCCCTCCCACCATAGGGCACCCCTCTTATAATGCCCCTCCCTCCAAAGGACACCTCTCTAATAATACCCCTCCCCCCATAGGGCACCCCTCTTATAATACCCCTTCCACCAAAGGCCACCTCTCTTATAAGGCCACTTTTTCATCACAGAAGGTGTGGCCTTATAAGAGGGGGGATTACTGTATTAGATGATATAGACATATTTATATACTGGTATTTAAAACCTGTTTCAACTTTTTTTCACTTTTATTATTTACATGTAAAATATCAAACCTTATAAAATTAAATTGTAAAAATTGTTGTAAATAAAATGGCTTATATTTCAATAGAATACAAGGTGATTGTAGAATTGTGGGTCAGTTAAGATTGTTACAAGTTCAAAGTCAGGTCTGGACATGCATTGTTGCACAACACTAACCACATTATAATTGTCACATCTAAGGAAAAAGCAGTCTATGTAGATTTACTATAAAGAATGTAGTAATCTCTGGAATGACAGATTTAATAAAAGATTTATCATATTTTTAATGTGTAAACCATTGTCATTTTGCCCCAAGTTTATGGGTTAGGGTTATGATGCTTAAATGGCGTTAAACACCATGACCCTTACCCTAACCCATAAACTTGGGGTAAAACGACAATGGTTTACACATTAAAAATATGATAAATCTTTTTCAAACCAACGGTAAGAGGACTACAACATCAATATGCATGGAATCATTTTTTAGGAGATGAGAGTCTGATAACAAAAACTATTGCAGTTACAGATTACACAAACTAGTTACCCTCTCAGTGTCTCAGAAAGATAGAAGTTTAATGTACCATTTATATTTAAGGATTGATTGCAATTTTTGTTCGGTTCATGAAGAAATAACCTCGATCAGGTTGTACATACCGCGTAATGTTACGCAAGGGTGTGTACAACCTGATTGAGGTTATTTCGAATGAACCGAACAAATAATTTCGATCAATCCTTATAAATTAATTCAAACTTTTTTTGTTATGATATTGAGAGAAAAATATATTTATTTTTTCAAAATAAGGCAAATAATCGGAATTAAATTTAAATAACCCCAAAGGTGCCTCATTTAAAGAAAATCACCTGATGACAACGGCACGTGATGCCTTGAGAACGACGTCAATTTTTAGATTCCATTTCATTGACAAATACCCTCAACTTTTTAAACCAATCAAAATACGTATAAAATGACATGTGACTCTAAAATTAATTTATTTGTATCTGAATCATGAAACGTTCTGAAATTATTTAAAACATAAAAAAAAAAATAGCAATATAGCAGGTCATTTATCAATGAATCCAAAGGATATGTATTTTTGCAAAATACACAAAGAGAAAAATACACCTAAACACAGTCTGGCAGGTATTTCCACACAGGCACCATTGCATTAACTAGCAATGGAAATTGATGGTAAATCATAGGGACCAATAATTCACAGAAATAAAATAATGACATACCAATATACAAGACTGTATATGCCATTAATACATGTCATGCTAGGAAATGTTGATCACTTACCATCTCTGGTATAAATATATAACAAAAACAACATCATCTCTAAAACAGGCAAGTCTATGAGCCGTTGGCATGGTAATTATAAAGGCAAAAATGTCATCTATAAATGTGTTGAAAGCCTACAATATAACAAAAAAAAAAACTCATTTATTCTTGAAACAAGCAAGTCTGTGAACTGTTTCTAATGCTAATAAAATAAACAAAAATATCATCTCCTTGCTTAAATGTTTTGATGACCTGAAAAATTATAAAAATCCTCTGTAAGCTTATACTGTTGTCTTGGTAACAATAAAGAAATAACTTCAATATAAATCTTAGACCATAGCACATATCTGCCACTAATATAAAGTGTACAAGTGACATAACTACAGAATATGTCAGACTATGGATAGTGACATCTGTAAATCAACTCTTGTTACTTAGGTTACATCAATACTGCATTTTTTCTTAATTTTCCGTCACAATCAATGGTCTAAGAATTATCGTTATTTTTCTATGGGTAGCTAAATATTTACCTTGTACATAAAGGCTCTCCATGGTAGATGTGCAACAGACTTCAACTGAAAATAAAATTATAGATTTAAATTCACATATTTTACATATTGAAATTTTAGCACATTATATTATAATAAATAATATAGAGACAACAAAACCTCTTATTTGTTGTATATTAAGATAAACCTCTTGAATGGGTCATGATCCACAAACATCAAAACAAGTTGACCCATTATAAGGTATATAATACATAAAGTGTGGTGTGTTGATGTATGGGTATTAATAGAAATAGAGAACCACAGAATAGCAGAGGTATCTATCTTAACTTCCCTACCAAACTTTCTCAAAACAATTGTTGGTTTACAATTTATTATCCTCATTATAATAGAAGACAAACAAAAAAAAACCTATAAATCAATGCTACACTGAGGAAGCTAACTTTAATATTCAGCCTCATGAATAAAACAAGAATTCTTGATAATATGTAAATATAAATGCTAAATATAGATCAGTCAATAAGTCAATAAATGTATATAGAAAGGAATATTTGAAATAGATCTATAAATAGATATACAGATAGGAATACTAAATATAGATCAGTCAATATATAATCATATATGTCAATAATATAACATTATAGGTCATCTGATAGGGTTAGGTGGATCTCCAATAGTGTTTCACATTATAGGTCATCTGATAGGGTTAGGTGGGTCTCCAATAGTGTTTCACATTATAGGTCATCTGATAGGGTTATGTGGATCTCCAATAGTGTTTCACATTATAGGTCATCTGATAGGGTTAGGTGGGTCTCCAATAGTGTTTCACATTATAGGTCATCTGATAGGGTTAGGTGGGTCTCCAAAAGTGTTTCACATTATAGGTCATCTGATAGGATTAGGTGGGTCTCCAAAAGTGTTTCACATTATAGGTCATCTGATAGGGTTAGGTGGGTCTCCAATAGTGTTTCACATTATAAGTCATCTGATAGGGTAAGGTGGATCTCCAAAAGTGTTTCACATTATAGGTCATCTGATAGGGTTAGGTGGGTCTCCAATAGTGTTTCACATTATAGGTCACCTGATAGGGTAAGGTGGGTCTCCAAAAGTGTTTCACATTATAGGTCATCTGATAGGGTTAGGTGGGTCTCCAAAAGTGTTTCACATTATAGGTCATCTGATAGGGTTAGGTGGGTCTCCAATAGTGTTTCACATTATAGGTCATCTGATAGGGTAAGGTGGATCTCCAATAGTGTTTCACATTATAGGTCATCTGATAGGGTTAGGTGGGTCTCCAAAAGTGTTTCACATTATAGGTCATCTGATAGGGTAAGGTGGGTCTCCAAAAGTGTTTCACATTATAGGTCATCTGATAGGGTTAGGTGGGTCTCCAAAAGTGTTTCACATTATAGGTCATCTGATAGGGTTAGGTGGGTCTCCAATAGGGTTTCACATTATAGGTCATCTGATAGGGTAAGGTGGATCTCCAATAGTGTTTCACATTATAGGTCATCTGATAGGGTTAGGTGGGTCTCCAAAAGTGTTTCACATTATAGGTCATCTGATAGGGTAAGGTGGATCTCCAAAAGTGTTTCACATTATAGGTCATCTGATAGGATTAGGTGGGTCTCCAAAAGTGTTTCACATTATAGGTCATCTGATAGGGTAAGGTGGGTCTCCAAAAGTGTTTCACATTATAGGTCATCTGATAGGGTTAGGTGGGTCTCCAAAAGTGTTTCACATTATAGGTCATCTGATAGGGTAAGGTGGATCTTCAAAAGTGTTTCACATTATAGGTCATCTGATAGGGTAAGGTGGATCTTCAAAAGTGTTTCACATTATAGGTCATCTGATAGGGTAAGGTGGATCTTCAAAAGTGTTTCACATTATAGGTCATCTGATAGGGTTAGGTGGGTCTCCAAAAGTGTTTCATATTATAGGTCATCTGATAGGGTTAGGTGGATCTCCAAAAGTGTTTCACATTATAGGTCATCTGATAGGGTAAGGTGGGTCTCCAAAAGTGTTTCACATTATAGGTCATCTGATAGGGTCAGGTGGGTCTCCAAAAGTGTTTCATATTATAGGTCATCTGATAGGGTAAGGTGGATCTTCAAAAGTGTTTCACATTATAGGTCATCTGATAGGGTTAGGTGGGTCTCCAATAGTGTTTCACATTATAGGTCATCTGATAGGGTAAGGTGGATCTTCAAAAGTGTTTCAAATATTTCTTTATTATAGCATTAACATAAAAATAAAGAGACATAATAAGACTACAGATTGTTAATTAGTGAACATAATTTGTTACTTTTAAATGTCAGGATTTCTGAATTACAAATCTATATTTAGTTATACATTCTCCACTACATAATGGAATAGGGGCAGTCGTGGTTGTAACTATTTATACAATCAATGCCTATCACTACTAACATTGTGAGTTTGAATCCGGTTCATGGCGAGGTGTGCTCGATACAACATTATGTGATAAAGTTTGTCAGGGACTTGCTGCAGGTCAGTGGTTTTCTCCGGGTAATCGGGTTTCCTCCACTGAAATATTGTTGAAAGTGGCATTGAACACCCTAACCTTAACCCATAAAGGAATGCAATTTCTACTCAATGAAGATAAAGAAAAAAATGTTTTGACCTCAAAATTAGTAGAAAATAGCATTTTTTTGTAAATATATATTACTTACTTTATAATTAACAAATAACTGTGGTAACATGAATAAAAACCCAAAAGCATATACACCTGTAATATAAGGCAGAAAAAATACCGTACAATATAATTAAAGGGAGATAACTACTATTAAATGCATATATACAAAAAAATATATACCTTGACAACAAAGTGCAATCTGAACAAAGGGAGATAATTAATATTAAGTGTTTATACACCTGAAAAATACAGTACAATGTTGACAAAATATATGCTATATATCCCATTATCATTTACCTATAGTTCAAATTTCAAATGATTTCAGCCTAAAAATAAAGCTGTTCTTGCCACTTAAAGAAATTTCTATATTTATTAATGGCAGCCATCTTGGAGTGAGTGAGTGATTGTTTGTTAATGGCAACACAGCAATTTTTCAGCTATATTATGGCAAGAACAAGTTAATTTTCAATGAGATGAAGATGAGGTCCACTTTGTAATAGACCAACACCCTTAGTTGGATTCTTAGTGGTAGCTCACTGAAACAATAGTCAGCAGATTGACATGACGCCCCATTCGGACACATTCTCATGATTCCGAGCCAACCAGTCTTTGCTCTTTCTCCTTAATGTTGCATGCTTAGTGGAGAAGCAATAAATACCAATTTAATAGTCTTTGGTTTGACCCGATCGGGGCTCGAACCCATGATTTACTGCACTCGAGGCGAGGATGCTAACCATTACACCATCAATGAGGTTTACCATCTTGGATGTGCCAGGTTGCCAGACACAATTTTGAAGATTTTCAAGAATAATACAAATCTAGTTTGCTTTGGTTTGGTTAAGTATTTTTTATGGAAATAAAACCTAATTTGCATATTCTGTAAAAATTTGCATTTTTTGGGTTATTTTATATATAAACCAGGAATATATGTAAAACAGTACAACAAGAAATGTTAGTTATCTAATCATATTAATCCATTATTTATTTACTTACCATTAACTAGACTTTGTATACACCATGAATACCAACTGTAAAGTAGCAAAAGGAGATATTGTTATATTAAACAATAAAAGATACCTCATTATATTAAACAATAAAAGGATACCTCATTATATTAAACAATAAAAGGATACCTCATTATATTAAACAATAAAGTACTACACCCTATCTATAATCAACATGGTAAATAACATTTATCATATATTTAGTATTTATTACTGAGATTTTGAATGCCTGATATAGATGTTAAACTGAAACCTGTACCAAATACCCTGTATCGCACCCCTTTTGGAACATATCGTATCAGTATGCGGAAGACCTCAGAACTAATCCACTTCAGTTTCATCAGACAATCATGTCATCCATGATGAGAAGAATTCCACGGACGATGGAAATGGGTGAAAAGACCCTAAATATCTTCACAGATGACATTACTTACATGGTTTATAGTTTATTGATGATTTGTACATTTTGCATTTGATCTTTACACATGATAGTATCTATTATCAGGCAACTAGAATGACATTAGATCTTTACACATGATAGTATCTATTATCAGGCAACTAGAATGACATTAGATCTTTACACATGATAGTATCTATTATCAGGCAACTAGAATGACATTAGATCTTTACACATGATAGTATCTATTATCAGGCAACTAGAATGACATTATATCTTTACACATGATAGTATCTATTATCAGGCAACTAGAATGACATTAGATCTTTACACATGATAGTATCTATTATCAGGCAACTAGAATGACATTAGATCTTCACACATGATAGTATCTATTATCAGGCAACTAGAATGACATTAGATCTTTACACATGATAGTATCTATTATCAGGCAACTAGAATGACATTAGATCTTTACACATGATAGTATCTATTATCAGGCAACTAGAATGACATTAGATCTTTACACATGATAGTATCTATTATCAGGCAACTAGAATGACATTAGATCTTTACACATGATAGTATCTATTATCAGGCAACTAGAATGACATTAGATCTTTACACATGATAGTATCTATTATCAGGCAACTAGAATGACATTAACATAACATAGCATTTTCTAATATAATGTTATAATGATGTCATCAATGTCACGTTACCAGATAAACTATCATTTATATGCTTTGTTCAAAGAGGACTTCTAATGACATCTCACGTCTCAGACTTCGTTGTGAGATTGCTCTGAGAAATCATCTCACGTCTCAGACTTCGTTGTGAGATTGCTCTGAGAAATCATCTCACGTCTCAGACTTCGTTGTGAGATTGCTCTGAGAAATCATCTCACGTCTCAGACTTCGTTGTGAGATTGCTCTGAGAAATCATCTCACGTCTCAGACTTCGTTGTGAGATTGCTCAGAGAAATCATCTCACGTCTCAGACTTCGTTGTGAGATTGCTCTGAGAAATCATCTCCCGTCTCAGACTTCGTTGTGAGATTGCTCTGAGAAATCATCTCACGTCTCAGACTTCGTTGTGAGATTGCTCTGAGAAATCATCTCACGTCTCAGACTTCGTTGTGAGATTGCTCTGAGAAATCATCTCACGTCTCAGACTTCGTTGTGAGATTGCTCTGAGAAATCATCTCACGTCTCAGACTTCGTTGTGAGATTGCTCTGAGAAATCATCTCACGTCTCAGACTTCGTTGTGAGATTGCTCTGAGAAATCATCTCACGTCTCAGACTTCGTTGTGAGATTGCTCTGAGAAATCATCTCACGTCTCAGACTTCGTTGTGAGATTGCTCTGAGAAATCATCTCACGTCTCAGACTTCGTTGTGAGATTGCTCTGAGAAATCATCTCACGTCTCAGACTTCGTTGTGAGATTGCTCTGAGAAAATATCTCACGTCTCAGACTTCGTTGTGAGATTGCTCTGAGAAATCATCTCACGTCTCAGACTTCGTTGTGAGATTGCTCTGAGAAATCATCTCACGTCTCAGACTTCGTTGTGAGATTGCTCTGAGAAATCATCTCACGTCTCAGACTTCGTTGTGAGATTGCTCTGAGAAATCATCTCACGTCTCAGACTTCGTTGTGAGATTGCTCTGAGAAATCATCTCACGTCTCAGACTTCGTTGTAAGATTGCTCTGAGAAATCATCTCATGTCTCAGACTTCGTTGTGAGATTGCTCTGAGAAATCATCTCACGTCTCAGACTTCGTTGTGAGATTGCTCTGAGAAATCATCTCACGTCTCAGACTTCGTTGTGAGATTGCTCTGAGAAATCATCTCACGTCTCAGACTTCGTTGTGAGATTGCTCTGAGAAATCATCTCACGTCTCAGACTTCATTGTGAGATTACTCAGAGAAATCTATTCTCATAAAACAAATCAACGATAGTATATATTTAAATGTAGATATTTTATTTAGTGTACATGACATGTTTCTAGAATAACTTATCAGGTACGCTCAAAGTTAAAATATATTGAAAGTAAAATATTTTAATTATAAAAGGGCAAACAACATAAAAAAATCAATATCATATACTCCTTGAGTAAAAATAAATGATGAAAAGAACAATTCATATCAAATCCATAGCTCATGGTGTATCAAATAACTGAGTGAACAATGGTTAGTCATGAATTTTCCAGATGAAATATATGATTAGGTGAACAATGTGTCAAAAACTGTATTACATGCTGTATCAACCTTTGACCTATATCAGCCCTTAGACCTCCAGTCCTCTGGCTGATATTAGTTTCTCAGGTTGATACAGTATATGATATGGATTTTGCCATGTATTATTCTCTATATAACTATAAGGCTATAAACAAAATTAAACTAGGTTCTCAGGCCCCACCGTGTCCTCTAAAACACTCACAAAACCCCTGCGTTAGCGATTTTTAATACAGTCAAAATCTGGAATTTTTTCGTGTCCGGTCCGAAACCGACTTAGTACTTATGAATTAGTCAATGGAGTCATATTTATACGATCTTTTATTTTAACATACAGAAGTTGTGGTACCCTGAATGATTGTTTTAATATTGGTTGTTGTGGATGATTTTGTTCTGTATTCATGATGATTTCCATATCTGTCCTTTTTTGTGCATCAACTTTTTATAAATACTTTGAGTTAATATTGATTACAAATTTTTGCTCTGAAAAGATATAAAGCAGATCATCCTTGATAGAGTCACAATAGCTGCAGTAGTGGATTTGACGAAATTTTTCGAAAAAAGGAAGAAAACCTCGGAGAAAAAAAAAAAAAAAAAAAAAGCCTCCCTCCCTCATCCATTTTTTACAAAATTGGCCCGAGAACCTAGGCATTTTTTTTGTATGGGCTAAGTAAAACAAGAGCAGCCATATTAAGCATTTCACGAAACTTTAAAATAAAATGGACATACAGTCAAACATGTTAGTTCAAACACTGTTCAAAATACCACAGATGTCTAGATAAATCAGAAAGTCCTAACATTTTTGCTCTTATTCTATGTATATTTAACAATGTTTGTTCAGACATGTTCGAGTTGAAAACATTGTTTGTGTTGAATATTTTTTTTCAAACTGTTGCAAAAATTAAAAATTTACCTTGCAGATTCAATCTTGTCTCATTATTAAATCCAAATAAATACAAGACTGTCAAGAGACATATGGAATATTTTTGTCTTTTCAAAATTTAATTCCCATTCACTCAAATGCTTAAAATACATGATTTATTACCCTTTTTTAACATTGAAAATTGGTTTTGTACCAATTTCTTAAAAATGTGGCAAGTTGAAGTGGGAAAAGATATTTAGAATCAATTTGATAATTACCAAATGGCATAAAAGATAGCCAATGGCAGACAATTTCTGTAAAATATCCATCTGACAGACATTTAATGGAATACCATTGATGACTATACTGCCACTCATATAAACATATTCTTAATATGATGTGTGTAAACTATTAGAAGTAATTTATAGAGGCTGTCAAAGAGAACATTGAATAGCCCAAGAGAGTTTTTACTCTATTTTATTAACCTAAAGGTCAAAGAACTGTCTACATTGTAAATTACGTACCTTTTATGTGGTACATAAAATAATGAGTAGATGGCACCACCTAACACTAATGGCAACAGGAAATATGATAAATACTTCATGGCCTGTCAAAATAAAATCAATATATTATCATTGTTATATTCATGTGCAGTGAAATCTGTCTTAACCAAATCCTGAATAAAAAAGAATCTTGTATAAACCGAACATTAAATAAAGGTCCATAGAAAATAGTTGTTAAAATAACCTGTATAAACCAAACACCTACGGCCAAAAAAAATTAATTGTTAGCTTCTCAGGCACCGCCGCATGTGTGTTTTTACTGCCGCATTGATCGTTTTTACATTGGTAAAAAATATTTTGTGTCCGTTTCCGGTCATTTCCGGATCCGCTCTGGTCCGATCCTTAAGTTTGTTGATTGCGATCATTGCCAGTAAAGCGTTTATGTCGAAGGCATGCATAGTTGTTTCTGGTATAAGCTGCCACTGCATTTGAACCAACACTGATTATTACAACAACAAAAAAAAGGTGCCTCCCTGCCTCATCAAAATTTTTGGAAATTGGCCTGAGAAGCTAATAATTTTGTTTGTTTGGCCTATCTACTAGTATTCCGAACACAAAAGTTGATCTGAAGAAGGTTCGGTTTAAACAGGTTTGACTGTATATAGTGTAGTAGACTTTATATGAGGTTTCTAAATAATGTTGAATAGATTGTTTAATTAAGTAGAAGTTGCAAGTGTATAGGGTGTTCCTCTAATTACATAATGTTTATAAACAGATTTTATTCCACTGTCATGCTTGACTGCAAATTTAGATTAAACATTAATAACAACATCCAGTAATATAATTCTACAAAAGTCTAATGAACGAAAATTTAGACCACACTATGAAGAGTAAACCTGGTGGACATATCCTCATGCATGCTAACTATTCTGATAAATTTATAAAGTTTACTTACAACAGATATAAAGTTAGAAGACAAGTTTATAGTATTTAAAACAATAGATCTATTTCTATATATGTACATATAATCACATCTGTGGTATAATAGTTAGCATGCTTCTCTCAAGTGTGGTAGATCCTGGGTTAGCATGCTTCTCTCAAGTGTGGTAGATCCTGGGTTAGCATGCTTCTCTCAAGTGTGGTAGATCCTGGGTTAGCATGCTTCTCTCAAGTGTGGTAGATCCTGGGTTAGCATGCTTCTCTCAAGTGTGGTAGATCCTGGGTTAGCATGCTTCTCTCAAGTGTGGTAGATCCTGGGTTAGCATGCTTCTCTCAAGTGTGGTAGATCCTGGGTTAGCATGCTTCTCTTAAGTGTGGTAGATCCTGGGTTAGCATGCTTCTCTTAAATGTGGTAGATCCTGGGTTAGCATGCTTCTCTCAAGTGTGGTAGATCCTGGGTTAGCATGCTTCTCTCAAGTGTGGTAGATCCTGGGTTAGCATGCTTCTCTTAAGTGTGGTAGATCCTGGGTTTGATCCCATTTGGGTCAAACTGGACAATAAAATTGATATTTGTTGCTTCTCTGCTAAACACGCTGTAAAGGAGTAAGCACAAAGACTGATAGGCTCAAAATCAGAGTAACGTGTCCAAAGTGAGATGGGTACCCGCAAACTGTTATTTTTAGTGAGCTAGCATTATAAAAATCCCCAAAAGCGTGTTTGTTTAGTACAAAGTGACATCATCAACTCATCTAAATGCAACTTGTTCTTGCCATGATACAGCTAAAAATTGCCAGAACTTCTACCAATTAGCCAATCAAAATCATGGAATCAGATATTTGAGCATTCAATAAAAAGAGTCGTACTTGAGAATCAAATTGTTCTGTTTCCCTTTCTTTGTCTGATGTTGAGCCAATCTACAAAAAAAAATTTTTTTTTATTATAAATTTTTTAAACTAGTTTAAAATATCCAAAGATAAATATCTAAAATTGAAGAATATCAACCCACACATTTAAAAATATATTTGGTCATTGCAAAGAGTTTTTTTTCCTCAAAACCTTAAATTTGTCAAATATTATACATTTGATCACATATGGAGTAATATATGATAATAGATTTTCTGAATATTCAACAGAATTTTGTTCTAATTTTTAGAAAATCTTGTTAAATCTAGATACAGTTTATTTATTTCTAATAAATTCAGCAACTATTATTAAGGTAATTTTAGTCCAACACTCATGGATGACAGACCTTTTAAAGAATTCATCCACATTCATGAATGGTAGTCTGTTTACAGGATAACTTTGAATATTTATGGATGGTAAAATACACTTGTTTCATGTACACATTCTGTGTGTTCTATGATATTACTTTAAGGGGGTGGGTATTTCTATGATATTATTTTAAGGAGGCGGGTATTTCTATGATATTATTTTAAGGAGGTGGGTATTTCTATGATATTACTTTAAGGAGGTGGGTATTTCTATGATATTATTTTAAGGAGGTGGGTATTTCTATGATACTACTTTAAGGAGGTGGGTATTTCTATGATATTACTTAAAGGAGGTGGGTATTTCTATGATACTACTTTAAGGAGGTGGGTATTTCTATGATATTACTTTAAGGGGGTAGGTATTTCTATGATATTACTTTTAAGGAGGTGGGTATTTCTATGATATTACTTTTAAGGAGGTGGGTATTTCTATGATACTACTTTAAGGAGGTGGGTATTTCTATGATATTACTTTAAGGGGGTAGGTATTTCTATGATATTACTTTTAAGGAGGTGGGTATTTCTATGATATTACTTTAAGGGGGTGGGTATTTCTATGATATTACTTTTAAGGAGGTGGGTATTTCTATGATATTACTTTAAGGAGGTGGGTATTTCTATGATATTACTTTAAGGAGGTGGGTATTTCTATGATATTACTTTAAGGGGGTGGGTATTTCTATGATATTATTTTAAGGAGGTGGGTATTTCTATGATACTACTTTAAGGAGGTGGGTATTTTTATGATATTACTTTAAGGGGGTGGGTATTTCTATGATATTATTTTAAGGAGGTGGGTATTTCTATGATACTACTTTAAGGAGGTGGGTATTTCTATGATATTACTTTAAGGGGGTGGGTATTTCTATGATATTACTTTTAAGGAGGTGGGTATTTCTATGATACTACTTTAAGGAGGTGGGTATTTCTATGATACTACTTTAAGGGGGTGGGTATTTCTATGATATTACTTTTAAGGAGGTGGGTATTTCTATGATACTACTTTAAGGAGGTGGGTATTTCTATGATATTACTTTTAAGGAGGTTGGTATTTCTATGATATTACTTTAAGGGGGTGGGTATTTCTATGATATTATTTTAAGGAGGTGGGTATTTCTATGATATTACTTTTAAGGAGGTGGGTATTTCTATGATATTACTTTAAGGGGGTGGGTATTTCTATGATATTATTTTAAGGAGGTGGGTATTTCTATGATACTACTTTAAGGAGGTGGGTATTTTTATGATATTACTTTAAGGGGGTGGGTATTTCTATGATACTACTTTAAGGAGGTGGGTATTTCTATGATATTACTTTAAGGGGGTAGGTATTTCTATGATACTACTTTAAGGAGGTGGGTATTTCTATGATATTACTTTAAGGAGGTGGGTATTTTTATGATATTACTTTAAGGGGGTGGGTATTTCTATGATATTATTTTAAGGAGGTGGGTATTTCTATGATACTACTTTAAGGAGGTGGGTATTTCTATGATATTACTTTAAGGGGGTGGGTATTTCTATGATATTACTTTTAAGGAGGTGGGTATTTCTATGATACTACTTTAAGGAGGTGGGTATTTCTATGATACTACTTTAAGGAGGTGGGTATTTCTATGATATTACTTTAAGGGGGTAGGTATTTCTATGATATTACTTTAAGGGGGTGGGTATTTCTATGATATTACTTTTAAGGAGGTGGGTATTTCTATGATACTACTTTAAGGAGGTGGGTATTTCTATGATACTACTTTAAGGAGGTGGGTATTTCTATGATACTACTTTAAGGGGGTGGGTATTTCTATGATATTACTTTTAAGGAGGTGGGTATTTCTATGATACTACTTTAAGGAGGTGGGTATTTCTATGATATTACTTTTAAGGAGGTGGGTATTTCTATGATATTACTTTAAGGGGGTGGGTATTTCTATGATATTATTTTAAGGAGGTGGGTATTTCTATGATATTACTTTTAAGGAGGTGGGTATTTCTATGATATTACTTTAAGGGGGTGGGTATTTCTATGATATTATTTTAAGGAGGTGGGTATTTCTATGATACTACTTTAAGGAGGTGGGTATTTTTATGATATTACTTTAAGGGGGTGGGTATTTCTATGATACTACTTTAAGGAGGTGGGTATTTCTATGATATTACTTTAAGGGGGTAGGTATTTCTATGATACTACTTTAAGGAGGTGGGTATTTCTATGATATTACTTTAAGGAGGTGGGTATTTTTATGATATTACTTTAAGGGGGTGGGTATTTCTATGATATTATTTTAAGGAGGTGGGTATTTCTATGATATTACTTTAAGGAGGTGGGTATTTCTATGATATTACTTTAAGGGGGTGGGTATTTCTATGATATTACTTTTAAGGAGGTGGGTATTTCTATGATACTACTTTAAGGAGGTGGGTATTTCTATGATACTACTTTAAGGAGGTGGGTATTTCTATGATATTACTTTAAGGGGGTAGGTATTTCTATGATATTACTTTAAGGGGGTGGGTATTTCTATGATATTACTTTTAAGGAGGTGGGTATTTCTATGATACTACTTTAAGGAGGTGGGTATTTCTATGATACTACTTTAAGGAGGTGGGTATTTCTATGATATTACTTTAAGGGGGTAGGTATTTCTATGATACTACTTTAAGGAGGTGGGTATTTCTATGATATTACTTTAAGGGGGTAGGTATTTCTATGATATTACTTTAAGGAGGTGGGTATTTCTATGATATTACTTTTAAGGAGGTGGGTATTTCTATGATATTACTTTAAGGGGGTGGGTATTTCTATGATATTATTTTAAGGAGGTGGGTATTTCTATGATATTACTTTAAGGGGGTGGGTATTTCTATGATACTACTTTAAGGAGGTGGGTATTTCTATGATATTATTTTAAGGAGGTGGGTATTTCTATGATACTACTTTAAGGAGGTGGGTATTTCTATGATATTTCTTTAAGGGGGTGGGTATTTCTATGATATTACTTTAAGGGGGTGGGTATTTCTATGATATTATTTTAAGGAGGTGGGTATTTCTATGATACTACTTTAAGGAGGTGGGTATTTCTATGATATTATTTTAAGGAGGTGGGTATTTCTATGATACTACTTTAAGGAGGTGGGTATTTCTATGATATTACTTTAAGGAGGTGGGTATTTCTATGATACTACTTTAAGGAGGTGGGTATTTCTATGATATTACTTTAAGGGGGTAGGTATTTCTATGATATTACTTTTAAGGAGGTGGGTATTTCTATGATATTACTTTTAAGGAGGTGGGTATTTCTATGATATATTTAAGGGGGAGGGTATTATTGCATTAGTACAATACTGATTGTTCTTGATAAGATATGAACTAACCTGAATCTTTGGTCTTCCTTTCTCAAATCCTATAGATACTTTAAAGGCTTTTTTCACTTTCCACATCTACAATTAAATATACCAGTAACACTTGAGTAAAACATGCTGGTGTATTGGTAGGAATCAGGCTTAGAGCTAATTGATGCCATTTTCAACAATATTTCAGTTCTATTTTTGTGGTCTGTTTTATTGGGGGAGCTAACCATATTAACTGGGGTATAAAACAGAACATTGACAGGTCTCTAATAAACTTGATCTGACAAGGCTGTATTGAGTACACCGTACCATAGATTTAAGTTGGACTCACAATCCTTAATTGTGATCAGCCTTGATTGCATTCCATAATACGGTCGACTGAGTTATTGAATGTTATTCTAACGTCACATGATCAGTATTTCAAATATATTCTCTACAAGCAATAAATCATGCAGTTAAGAAGGTGGCAATTGGATGATTATATAGTCTAAGTTATATCTGTAAGGTGGTGATTGGATGATTATATAATCTAAGTTATATCTGCAAGGTGGTGATTGGATGATTATATAGTCTAAGTTATATCTGCCACAGGAAAAAGAGGATAAATAGTACTACATAACTAGCTATTGGTAATTTGATTTTTTTTCTTTGATCTTGTTAAATTATATTTTACGAGTCAACAAACTGACTCCTTGATACAGAAAAATATCAGTCAGTGTGACGTCAAATACATATATGAGTTACCGATAAAAATAAAACAGTGGTTTTGAAGTTCTTGATACACATTATCACTAGTATCATAGATCGTACTAATGGTTTAACTGTGATACTTGTGATAATGTCTGTCTCTACCTTCATATCTGTTGTTATTCTATATAAACCTCATCGAGGACTAGATAACTACATACCTCAATAAAAGCTCCTATTCCTGTAGGTATCAACACAAGCAAACTGGTTTCTTGGTCACATAGATAAAAAAATATAATAATTGTTGACACACATCTCCATACAACTGAAAAATAAAAATAAAACATTATTTATATCCAGACTCAATAAACAATAGAGTGAGTGAGTGAGTGATTGTTGTTCAGCAATTTTTCAGCTATATCATGGCGAGAACAAGTTATTTTTCAATGAGATGATGATGAGGTCCGCTTTGTACTAGACCAACACGCTGAGTTGGACTTTTATAGTGCTAGCTCAATGAAACAACAGTCTGCGGGTAGACATGTTGCTCCACTCTGACACATTATTCTGATTCCGAGCCAACCAGTCTTTGTTCTTTCTCCTTATTGCAGCATGCTTAGTGAAGAAGCAACAAATACCAATTTTATAGTCTTTGGTTTGACCTGACTGGGGTTCGAACCCACAATCTACAGCACTCGAGGCGAGCACGCTAACCATTACACCACCAATGCAGTTCAATAAACAATAGAAAAATCTGAAACCATACAGTAAGTGTATGTTGAATAACAACAATCAGTACTATTCCTTTATTTTTTAATGACATATGTTTAGCTATATCCATACTATCTGTATTCTTCTACAAGTGGAAGACTTCATTATAATCAGACTAAATACAATGTAGTGTAAGAATATTGGTTCTGTTTAAAACAAGCAGAACCAATATTCTTACAATAGGAGAATAGGAGCTTTTATTGAGGTATGTAGTTATCTAGTCCTCTATGAGGTTTATATAGAATAACAACAGATATGAAGGTAGAGACAGACATTATCACAAGTATCACAGTTAAACCATTAGTACGATCTATGATACTAGTGATAATGTGTATCAAGAACTTCAAAACCACTGTTTTATTTTTATCGGTAACTCATATATGTATTTGACGTCACAATGACTGATATTTTTCTGTATCAAGGAGTCAGTTTGTTGACATGGAAAATATAATTTAACAAGATCAAAGAAAAAAAATCAAATTAGTGGTGACAAATTGTTGGACAGATCTGAACAATGGATAGGAATTTTATTAACAGGTTTAACCCTTCAACATTGCTGTGCCTGTCTCAAGACAGGATCTGGATTTACAATGTCATATCTTGTTTATCCTTAATGAATTGAGGTGAGAGGTTTCGTTTTTGTTGATATTGGTAGAATTGTTGAACATCACTGTTTAAACTTTCTTTAGGTGAGAGGTATTTGTTCGTTTTGTTGATATTGGTGGAATTGTTGAACATCACTGTTTAAACTTTCTTTTCCTTATATAAAACTTACCAGCCCTTGTAGATAGTCCCACCATTGTTTTTCTTTGTCTCCAGTAGCTGATATCATTCTTAAAGGCCAGAAAATCAAATAACAACTGAAATTTATAATACATATGTAAGTTTAAATTATCTGGTTTCCAATCAGATGAGTGTACCTGATTAAGGTCATTCAAGTGCACAATCAATAGATATCTACGTCTTTATTAATAATAAATTCCAACAAATTCAAACAGATTTCACGACCAGTCAATCAAGTATAAAATGTAGGATGAAGTAACCTTGTTTGTATTATGGCATACTGTCCATGATGTATTCACATACGATGTAAGAATGTTATGGACAGTCTAGTGTTGTGGGAAAAGACCTAAAAATAATATCTAACCCACACAAACATGTGATTTTAAGAGATGATACACCCAAGAGGAGGAAGATCGGAATCACATAAATCCCATTTAAAATGTAGGAGGAGTTGTGCATACACAATTTTTGAAGAAATATTTTATATCAAATATGGTCAAACTGTTGAAATGATATGTGAATCTTCATACGGTAATAAGTAAAAACATGAAAAGTTTAGAAGAATTCTTATTTAAAATGTAGGAGGAATATTATAAGACAACTAGTCTAAAGCATTCCCTGAACAGCCCTTTGACACCACAGGTTAAAGTTCCAACAATGATCTTTGTTAGTCATACATTTACTGTGTCTGTAAGTCACATAGTAAGCCCCAGGGGGTAAACAAAATGGGGAAAGACTTCTTAAAAATTGTTCCATCAAACTATCATAACAATATATGACTATGGTAATAAGCAAACATACTATTTGATTAATTCCAATTTAAAATGTAGGAGTTCCTGACTACAAACATTTGTGATGGATGGACAGAAGATGTAGGAGTTCCTGACTACAAACATTTGTGATGGATGGACAGATGATGTAGGAGTTCCTAACAACAAACATTTGTGATGGATGGACAGAAGATGTAGGAGTTCCTAACTACAAACATTTGTGATGGATGGACAGAAGATGTAGGAGTTCCTAACTACAAACATTTGTGATGGATGGACAGAAGATGTAGGAGTTCCTAACTACAAACATTTGTGATGGATGGACAGAAGATGTAGGAGTTCCTGACTACAAACATTTGTGATGGATGAACAGAAGATGTAGGAGTTCCTAACTACAAACATTTGTGATGGATGGACAGAAGATGTAGGAGTTCCTAACTACAAACATTTGTGATGGATGGACAGAAGATGTAGGAGTTCCTAACTACAAACATTTGTGATGGATGGACAGAAGAACAGACAAGAGGGAAAGCAATATGTCTACCACAGGAAAATAAAACAGAATATGTGCTAGCAATATTTTTAACCTCTAAAAAGTAGCATACCTATATGTGTATATATTGTGGTACATAACAGCATTAAAATGATATGGAAATGTAGTTGACATAGCATGTAAATACAGCTATATGAACTAAATTTAGGTTATACTACAATTTGTTTCTACTAAAGAGATAGCTTTTATATTACTTCTACAAAATATTGACTGCCTTCAACAAGTTGAGGCTTTATATTACTTCTACAAAATACTGACTGCCTTCGACAAGTTAACGCTTTAGTAATATTCTAATAGTTATTTAATAAACAAAATTCAGTCTTTTTTATTTAATTTAGAATTAGGAGGTAGATTCCATCATTTAATACAAAATCCTCATGAAAATACTTACATGGAAAGCTGATACAGCAAATGTTAGCATCAGAAAATAAAAATTTGTGTCAGCAAAGATTCCTTTTAATTCATCTGTATCTTTGTCAGAAAATCCTGAAAAATAAAAATTAAATATATACATAAATACTGACAATAGAAACAGGTTTGAACATGAATAGACTAGACACATGTTTATCTACAATATGAAAAAAATAATTAATTTACCAATAAAGTTGATTTTTTTCAGCCTGTATAATCATCAGTTATATTTGATCTGTTCGTTTGTTTGTTTGATGGTGTTTAATGCCACTTTCAACAATATTTCAGTTATATTGTGGTGGTCAGTTTTATTGGTGAAGGAAACCGAAGGACCCGGAGAAAACCACCAACCTGTCGAAAGTCACTGAAAAACTTAATCACGTAATGTTGTACACCTCACCCTGATCGAGATTTGAACTCACAACTTCAGCGGTGATAGGCACTGATTGCATAGGTAGTTGTATTTACAACTACCATAAGATCACGGCCACAATAGCCCCTTATTTGATCTAAATTGGCAAACAATTGAAAACAGTTATTTGGTAAAAGACCATATAAATAATCCTCAGTGTGCTAGCTTTATCAGTATTCAATATTCTGACAAGATTTTCAATCATTTATCGATAATGTTCGTCCTACATATAAAATATTAGTTTCTACAGACAAAATCTAACTGACCCATATGAAGTAGTAGTATTCTACATGTATGTCCTTCAGAATCTACTGTTGCCTACAAATATAGGTTTATATATCACCATGGTTACATGCTATTGACCTAAACTTACCATAAATATGTAGTTGGTTTATAGCCTCCTGCATGTGTGACCAGAATCTTAGCTTGCCAACAGATATAGGTGTATATGTAATGGTCAGTGGTAAAGTATGACTAGATCTATAAACTGGCTGTAAGATAAAGTTAAATACACAACATAGTTTATATAATATGAAGACTACAAACCAATTGACTTTTAAACTTCAAGTGGGTTACACTATTTCTCTTCTTAATGTTGCATGCTCAACAAATTCAAATTTTATAGTCTTTGGTTTGACCCAATTGGGTCACGAACCCATGATCTACTGCCCTAGAGTCGAGCATGCTAACCATTACACCACTGATGCGGTTTTCTCTACTATAGATACTAGTAGAAATAAATTGAAAAACAGGATCATTGGAATCATTTGTTTCTTCAATGATTTAACATTTCCATTAAACTGTATATAATATCCAGTTTATTCTACTATATATAACAAGATCATTTATGGTTGTCTCCCTTAACAAACAGCACAGAACCAACATATCAGAACAATAAATAATCCTAACATTACAAATGTTCTTAGAACCAGTGATGAATAGAGAAAAAAACTACAGGAATCCCATCAGACAATCTAACCCAGAGGTTGGTTACACTATTTTAACCACTTGATTGTGAAAGGTGTGGATTCCTGAATAAGGGATGAAATGATTTTATCATAATAATACTTATATTACAGATTAATTTTACATGTAATACATACAAAGAAGATTGTTCCATATCAATCACTCGTGATCATATCAATATCAGTAATGGACAGGTGAGGATTCAGATGGGGGTGCACATGGTTCATGCCTCTTGTAAATACAAATTAAGGAAATACTATTTTCTTTTTAACCATTTACCTCCTTTACTGTCTTATTCTCAAGAGGCTTACAGGAGTCTATGCCTTCCCTGACCTCCCAAAGTATAAGTTACATTACGATGATATGGTAAGATGTTGGCTTTGAACCGTTCAGACCATCAAGATCAGTTGAATTTTTGTAGTACATGCTCATTGAAACAACAGTCTGGTACGGAAGGCAAGTTAGTCAATATTAAAATTTTAAACACTCACAACTAAATCTTTAGTACGGAAGACCAGCTGGTCAATATACAGTACTGGTAAATAATCTCCATCCGGTGAAGATCTGAAATTAAATAAGAAGTTTACAGGTAATAACTTTATATTTCTCATTCAATTCTTGTGGTCATTATTGTAGGGTAGCTAGAATCATAACTAGTAGGGTAGTTGGAATCACAAATACCTGTGCAATCAGTGCCTATCACCACTCAAGTTGTGAGTTCGAATCCCGCTAATGGTGAGGTGTACATGAATGATACAGCATTATGTGATAAAGTTTGTCAGTGACTTGTAGCAGGTTTTCTGTGGGTATTCTGGTTTCCTCCATCAATAAAACTGACCGCCATGATATAACTGAAATATTGTTGAAAGTGGTGTTAAACACCATAACCCTAATCCAACATAAACCGCATCGTTGGTGTATTGGTTAGAGTTCTTATCTTGAGTGCAGTATATAATAGATTTGATCCCCGGTCATATCAAACCATAGGCGATAAAGCTGGTATTTACTGCTTCTCAACAGATTCTACCTTCCTAGCTAGTAGTCAGTTAACCATGAGCATTCATTGATCCTGCTAGTGTACTGTCCATGTTTATGTTGTCATTCATCTTTGTGATAGTATGTGGTCTTTTTGAGTGGAGGTTAATCTGTGCTGGAATCTAATTAACTGATTTAACTCCGCCACATTTTCATACCTGACCCAATCCACGATCAGGTTTTTTTAATGTTCAGTGATTTGAGGATAGAGGTGATTGTTCGCTTTGTTGATATTTGTGGAAATGTTGACCATCACTGTTTAATCTTTCTTTGATAACTTACTTAAGAAGTTTGTAGATTTCTGCTGGCATAGCTCTCCTATCAAACTGTATAATATCTGTCATAATAGATAACTTGACTTGTTGTCTAAGATGTGTATGCGGAATGTTAGGATTGGTCTTGTTCTGAAAAAAAAAACCCCGAACAAATCTATGATAGCAGCACAATATTACAGAATGATCATCAATAATGTCTTTATAATACAGAGTTCAACAAGAGTTTTATAAACAAAGATATACACATTAAATAACATGAGTTCGTGGTTAGACTTATCTTGAGAGTTTGTGGTTAGACTTATCTTGAGAGTTTGTGGTTAGACTTATCTTGAGAGTTTGTGGTTAGACTTATCTTGAGAGTTTGTGGTTAGACTTATCTTGAGAGTTTGTGGTTAGACTTATCTTGAGAGTTTGTGGTTAGACTTATCTTGAGAGTTTGTGGTTAGACTTATCTTGAGAGTTTGTAGTTAGACTTATCTTGAGAGTTTGTGGTTAGACTTATCTTGAGAGTTTGTGGTTAGACTTATCTTGAGAGTTTGTGGTTAGACTTATCTTGAGAGTTTGTGGTTAGACTTATCTTGAGAGTTTGTGGTTAGACTTATCTTGAGAGTTTGTGGTTAGACTTATCTTGAGAGTTTGTGGTTAGACTTATCTTGAGAGTTTGTGGTTAGACTTATCTTGAGAGTTTGTAGTTAGACTTATCTTGAGAGTTTGTGGTTAGACTTATCTTGAGAGTTTGTGGTTAGACTTATCTTGAGAGTTTGTGGTTAGACTTATCTTGAGAGTTTGTGGTTAGACTTATCTTGAGAGTTTGTGGTTAGACTTATCTTGAGAGTTTGTGGTTAGACTTATCTTGATGAAAGAGGACATTACTGTGACTGTGAGATTGTTGTATACGTAACTGAATATTATATAAGTAATAAAATACTGATTGTAAAACAACAGAGTACACTTCACATTGAAAATTTTCCTCAACAAATTAAGACTCAATATAAATGTTATATCAGTATTAATTTGAAACTATTGAGTAATACTAAACGAATCATGGACTCGTCATTTTCAGTTCGGACTCACTAAAGTTTTCACATTTTCACAATGGCGGGACTCACCAAAAATTTGTGAAATGCCTTCTGGACACATGAAATTGCTACAAGTACCCCTGGAGTATGACTATACATTATATACGTCTTCTCTTTATTCTGTAAACATATCCCCTCTTAACAACCCATGGTTTTCCCTAAGTTTTGGAGTAACACACACTTCAATGCTTAAGAGATTGAAGAATTGTGATTTAAGTAAGGACTAGTGTCTACAAACCTTCACTGAACCTGATGTGAGACTGAAGAATTCTGACTGTGGTAGTGAGTATGTTGTGATTGGTGTATATTTATAGGATGCAAACTTGGTGACAAATGGGTCTTGTCCACGTGGTACAACAAAAGTATGTAGATACAGGGATCCATTGTTTCTGGCCTTGTAGGGTAGTGAGATATTGATTGTCCTACAAAAAATAACAATACATGTAAGTTTACTTAGTTTAAAACATACTTTCATCCAATCTTACACAACATACCTTGAGAAGTAGGAAATAAATATGGCTATGGTGTTTAACGCTACTTTCAACAATATTTCAGTTATATCGTGGCAGACAGTTTTATTGGTGGAGGAAACCAGAGTACATGGAGAAAAATACAGACTTGCTGCAAGTCACTGACAGACTTTATCACATAATGTTGCATCGAGTAGACCTCGCCATGAGTGGAGTTCAAACTGAAAATGTTAGTGGTAATAGGCACTGATTGCATAGGTAGTTGTAAATCCAACTACCATAAGATCTTGACTACAACAGCCGCTATTATTTTAACATTATATGTAATACAATATATAACTTGAAACTATCAATCATATGTAATCAGTGTTCCAGCTAGGTCCTTTTCACAGGGCGGACCGCCCACCCTTTTTCAAGTGCCCTTTTCATGACGCCCTGTGCCTTTTTCATGACGTCGTGCCCTTTTTCAAAGTCTATATGTCTTTTTTAATAAAATGTATCGTTTATTTTGATGTTTTGTAATGATTCGCCATTTTTCTCGATTACGCTTCTTTGTAAACATTGCACACGCATCATAATCAATATTTTCTACCTGTTTACCTTGACAATTAAGGAAAACAGCTGATTGACTCTAGCTAATTGAAAGTGATTAAAACTCATCAAATAAACAAATTTAACATATGTTGTCTTATTTCTGTCACAATGCCCAAACGTGACAGACGTTTGAAGGAAGAAATTAAAAAATACAAAGAAACAAACAGAAGTTTGAATGACTTTTTTAGTAGCATACTAGGGGAGTCTTAGATATATTTTTTTAGCATCTTGATGGTGTTGAGCCTTTAATTAATTTGAATCCCTTACAATAGCAATAAAATATATTTAAAAGAAATAGAAATCACCACTTAGATATTTTTACAGTAGAATTTTACATCACTAACAGTGGTTCAAAGTGTTTTCTATTATTAGCAAATTAAAATTTTGATAATTTTTTTTTATTTAATCCAATTTTAAAATGTTGAACTTTCAAATTCATCTGAAACTTAAACAAGTGATTAAATAGAGGAATGTCATGAAAGGAGAATCATGGCATGCCTTAAGCTTTTATTAAATGAAAAGCTTGGTTTATCAGCACTGTACCCCAATAATATCATACACTTAATGAGTACAGCTGCTGTGTTACCTCTGAGTACAGCAGAAGTAGAAAGGGTATTTTCACAGGTCAAATTGGTAAAGTGTGATCACAGAAATTGCATGAAACAGGTCACAATGAACAATATTTTACATGTCAAACTAAATTGCAACAAACAATGTTATGAGCATGTGTCAAATACAGTAGTTGACAAGTTTTTTTAGAGTTAATGACAGAAAGATAGAATTCTATCTAGGTTGATTTGTTGAATAAACTGACCTATTTGCTCATGTATAAATAATAAAAGTCAATATTTTATTGTATACTTTATTTGATTTTACAGTGTCCCTAAAACATGCCTTTTTTGAAAATCCAACAGCACACTAAAGTGCCCTTTTCAGGACCAGCACCCTGCCCTTTTGAAATCCTAGCTGGAACACTGGTAATGCATGATGACACCTTAAATACAATGCTTTCACTTTAAGTATATCAAATATACCATAACGATAATATAATATCATTGCTTGGGCTGTACCACACACCAATCACTCCAAGAGTTTGAGAAATTCCACTAAATTAAACATGATGAGTTTCTGTCTTACATGTATATTTGAATATTTCCAGATTTTACTATTCCAAATATCAATCTTACTCACATCCAGCAGAACTCGGCTTTCAACAATAAATCATTATTTAAGATCTACAAATATTCTTACACAATTTATTTATTATTTATATTATTAATATTACTGGTAAATAAACCTACTGTTCCATTGTGTCATGTACATTAAAGGTTCTGTTTTTCCATATTAATGTCAGATCTTTTTCATTTACCCCTTGTCCTTTTGTAGATGTGTAAACTTGGATCTGTAAATATATAATAAGAATCATAACTAGTCATTAAATCCTTCTAGATTATTGTTCTTGTCCAGACAGGACATAGAGGTTCTAACAACGGGAGAGGTGCAAGATAGTAAAATCTGTGACATCCGAGGGTAAGATTCAAATTGTATCGGACGAGGCTTGTCCGAGTCGGATACGATTTAAATCTTACCCTAGGGTGTTTTAGATTTAACAATCTTGCACCTATCACGATGCTTGACTCTTTTTCTCATCCCTTTCTATCGTGTCAATGTTTGCTTACTTTGAGAAATAATAGAGTACTCTCCCTTGTTAATAACTAATGTAAATTGAAAAAATTACCGGTATCTCTCTTTAACCAACGTCAAATAACTTTTTATAAAGGTATTTATTACTGTTGTGGTAGCATTTACAGTTACTGTCCATTTATTTTATTATGAAATACATTTAAAATACTGCCAAAATACGGATGTATATTGATAAATCGACAATTTACTTCAACAATTGAAAACAATTTTGCTGGAAAAAGGTCGTGTAGCTTGTCTTATCCAGTAGCCTGGATAAGATAGAAAATCTTTTTCACATAATTTAACGGATTACTTTATCCATGGGCTGAGAAATAGACTTCTAGTTAGAACTCTTAATGTCCTAACATATGGTCTGGATTTCTAGTTGAACCTTGCCGTATGTTTGCCTGTTTCTAACCCAAGGTTTATATTTCAAATTTATTCACATTGTATGTTTGTCTGTCTTAACCCATGATTCTAAGGTTTCTTGTTTAACCATATTATCTTTGTAGCCTGTAGTAGCCCAGGCACTAAGGTTTCTAGTTTAACAATGCCATATCTTTTTTTTGCCTGATTGTAACCAGGGTCTAGATTACAAGTATAACCACATTGTATATCTTGCCTGTCCTAAAATCAAGGTTTTATATTTCTGCCAAATTGTAGTGCCATGACATAGATTTTCATAGATCATTGTTCTTGTTTTCATTATATTTAAATTGATAAGGGCTTACAACAACTTAGTTAAAGTTGATATGGTTTGCTATGATTTGCCGGATTGTTTTTATTTTCTCAAATATTTGGGAGAATATCTACTTTACATTGTTCTTGTTTCATGATTTTTGCAAAAGAATGGCAATATTTCTGCCTATAAATGGCAATATATTTGGGGAGAATATGTATTTAGTTCACAGTCCTCGAAATGAAAATTGGAAGTTACTGGTCTGAACCAAGTTCTTGAATTTATTTTTATATATATCTAAATAAAAACTGAAAAATATTAGGTCCGAACAAAGTTTTACTGGTCTTGGACTGGAGGACCGGTCCTCATTGTGAGGACTGAGTTCAAGTCTTTGTTCATAAGATCTGCTTATATATGGCAATATATTTGGGACAATATATACTTACTTCAAGTCTTGGTTCAGGTTTTCTTGCTAAGTATGGTAATATACAATGCACAGAATCTTTGCATGGCGTAGGAAAAAATATACCAAAGATGACCCACATAGAATGTGCTATATATCCAATGAAGATTACAGAAACAATGAGAGTAAACGATGGCTTCATCTTCTTAATGGATTTCTGTGATCACTTCTAGTACTTGTATTAATCCTGTCACTGAAAGATGTATCTGAAATTATAAATAAATGTGATCAACAAGAAGTCTGTACAAGCTCATGCAGTCAAAAATATACTTCATGATAAAGCTGTAGTTATTATCATGAATATTTTTACACATTTTATTATTTTCTGATAATCCCCTATTTATGATGAATTAAACTCAAATAAAAATCTTAAAAAACTACATGTTTTGTTTACACATATGTAGAAACAGAAGATTTATGGTGTTTAATGCCACTTTCAACAATATTTCAGTTATATCGTGGTGGTCAGTTTTATTGGTGGAGGAAACCAGAGGACCTGAAGAAAATCACTGACCCTTCGCAAGTCACTGACAAACTTTATCACATAATGTTGTATCAAGTACACCTCGCCCTGATCAAGATTCAAACTCACAATATCAGTGGTGATAGGCACTGATTGCATAGCCTAGGTAGTTGTAAAACCAACTACCATATGATCACAGCCACAATGGCCCCAGAAACAATCTTATGTACAAAGAAATATTTAACGGATCTCCTGTACTTGGCGATCGCAATACTGGTATAAAAATTTGTTCCAGTATTGTATACCAGTATTGTGATTTAAACAAATATATATTTTACTTGTGTATAGTATTGTAGTAAGTATTGTAATAGGTATTGTGGAAATGTTACTACTAGTATTGTCAATACCCAATTCTACAAGGATTTTTATGTGTGTAGGGTAGCTACATTGTATGTTGACTTTGACATGAAAGACTGCATAAAGTGTTGTATGATATATTTATTTTGTACAGTTATAACATGTGAAAATCGAGCACTATTTCAATGAAAGCACACATTAAAGCACTAGGGAAATGGTTGTACAAATGTAGATCATCTACTTATGGAGTCACTAAACCAAAGTCAGTACAACTGTAAAGCAGGTAGAGATTGGAGAGAAGACGGTGATCCAGATGTACCAGTACCTCCGTGATGTCTGCACCACTAAGTTACTCAACACACCCATACAACTAGGCAGCCAAGATGTAGTAAAGGCAAAGTACCGATTTAAAGAAATGAAAGGTGTATCATCCCACCTACTACCCAGCTACCTAGACGTGACGAAAGAATGTGGCGTGATCGTTGGGGCAACTGTGGTAAACAAGCTTTCGGCAACATTCTGGAGCACATAGCAGAACAGAACCTACATTTGTATAAGACATTTCATAATAGGACAATTAATTTTATCATCACTTTTTGTTATCTTGTTGAATTATCATGATGATTGTTGTGTATTGTGATGTATTACTGATATGATGTTATAAATGCCAATAAAATGATACACAATGAACTTGTACTTTTAGTATGCTTTTCAACAGTTGATGACATGAACCTCCTAATATGAAGCAATCCAATACACTACAAAAAATCCAATATCTTAATTACATTACTGGTATACCAGTATTGTACAAAATTTTGAAAACAAATCACAATACTGGAACAATTTTTTATACCAGTATTGTGCACAATACTAGTATACCAGTATTGCGATCGCCAAGTACAGGAGATCCTATTTAACTAGCCATTCTTTGAAAATTCCAATCGTCATATGAATGAAGGGTTAACACTGTTAATTGCTATATCGGAAAATCGATAATAGCACGAAAACCGATAACACGATGCTATAATATGCAGTAATGATTGTGGTAGGGGAGGAAACTCCTTTTTAACATGGTTTGGAGTGGGAAAAGTAGTATTCTGTGGCTACAACATGACGGGAATGAACTGCTTAAGATTAAACAACCACGTTGCTTGACATTCAAAAATGAAAAAAAAAAAACTGATGCGGCGTAAAATGTAGTCGGGGAAAACGGTTTCGGTTCTTAAAATTGCTGCGGTTTTCTGGTGTATTCCTTTTTTCCAACGTCACGACTGGGGATTAAAAATAGCTTGGTTGGGAAACCAGATTTTTTTCTTTTCTTTTTGGTCTTACTGGAAATAAAATCGATGTAGCCAATTTTTTTTTCTGCCACACTTTCCTTTTCCCGGAAACAGGGGATTATAGTATAGGGGAAGGAAACACGTTATACGATCTGCGGAAGATTTTCGTTCGAGGTTTTTCGTATTTTTCATTGTGAAGTATACAATAATTATTCCTTGTAGGGTGGTGCATTCGGAATATATCTTCCAACTGAGAAACCACGCGAGGAACGACGCTTGTAGATCGCATTGGTCAACTACTGGGTTAATTTTGTACGGATGACCGAATAAGAACTTTGAACTGAATATTATTGATATGAGAAGGCGCGGCCTTTGAAGAGGACGGAAATATATTTGAAATTAAAATAGTAGTGTTAAAAATTACTTAATAGAAAATTAAATTAAGTTTTGGAATATTAAAAAAATGGAAAATTACGAATTTATTTTTTATTATACACAGAGACGTGCCAAAAGTATTCGGTCACTGTGATTTTTTACTATATATTTCATATAAAACCACATTTTTTAAAAACGTTATTCCAAAGTCGACTCTTGTTCGATTTTGATGATTTTTTTTACCAACAAAAACAGGATTAAATGTAGTTTTACACTAATTTTAGCATCATTTTATAATCTATAATTTTTATGAGTTCACGATTTAAACACAAAACTAAATTTTGAACGTCAAAAATACCATACAATGATAGTACATTTGAAGACAACTAATTTAAGTTTGTGTTTAAATCATGAATATTTAAAATCTGTGCTTCCAAAAAATATTTTAAAATAATCACAGAAAACTACGTACGTTCTCTCTTCTGTTGGTAAAACTTTCATCAAAATCGAACAATGGAATAATGCTTTGAAAAATTGTGGTTTTATATGAAATATATAGTAAAAAATTACAGTGACCGAATACTTTTGGCACGTCTCTGTATATTCAAAAATGTATTAAAAAAGAACCTTATCTAAAAATTGATAATTTTCAGTAAAAGGAAAAAAAAATCTCAAAATATTACCTTTAAGTGCTCATTTAAGCAATGCAGAAGTTTCAAATTTCTGAATAAAGATAATAAATTAATTTTGTTATTCTCGTATGTGCAGAAAAGAAGTTTTCAAATGTGTGCACATGCAGATATTTTGAACCAAGAAAACTATGTACAATAATCATTAATATTGAAATGATACTTTTTTTGTTCTTTTTCTTTAGGCCATTGTGTTGTCTTTCCTTCGATTTACGGATTATGATAACCGCTTTTGTATCTTCAAACTCTTCTTACCTATGTTATGAATGCTATTTATTCATTATTTATGATCTTCTTTAGAAATGGGATAGTTTTAAATGTACATGTATACACGTTTTTCCCTTCATATAAATGTCAAAAATAGTAATATTTGGTTGAAATAATATGCAACTTCTCCATGTTCTTAAAAATAAAACAGAAACATATATTTTTATCTTCCAATGCTCTTTCGACACTTCGTTTATTTTTACTTTAATAAGTTGTTAGTTAAACGTTCTTAGTTTTAATTAAAAGTTGTTTCCTTTTCAGTTAAACATCCAAAATAGGTATGTTTATCACTTGCTTTTGGGTAACTCAAATTTTAGGAATATAGCTGTTTAGTGGGTTTGTTCTTTTACGCATTTATTCTTCATAACCACCAACAATGACAAACGCTATTTTCAAGCATTTGCGATTTTTTAAAATAAAAAATCTGTAATATAGGTCTACCCTTGGAGAATGAGCGGATTAGCATTATATAGTGTCTTAATACCATGAAGGGGGTCTCAGCAAGGATACAGAGAATGTTTTGGTGTTCAAAACGTGATACATGATATTGAATTCTGTGTAGGATAATGCATTTGGTTATAAATAATAATAATACCGAGGGAATACCCTCACCCGTCTATGAATCATTGAAGGGATCGGGAAAGTATTTTTGCCTTAATAAAAAAAACCATTTAAATATTTCATTTGTTACAGTTACCATTGATTTCCTACTATGCATGTATAAATATATAATGTAGTCCTTTCTTCAGAAACATTGGCAACCTTCTGTCTAGCTTCACAGGCGCATGGGGCATGGATTTCATTTCCTCCTCCCCCCTTTTCTCTACTACCCCCCCCCCCCCTTTTTTCAAAATTTTCATATAAATCATTCCTTTTTCAAAATTTTCATAATCATTCGTTTTTTCTTCATTTGACAATATCAGTAGACGTCATACATCATGACACGAGGAGGAATGCTCATTGCTAATCTTAGTAGATGCAATACATTTCCTGAAGCACTGTCCCTTGGTGTCTGTTGCAGATAAACGATACATCTATTTATTCCCATTTTAGTTTATTACTTGAACTGCTTGCTTTCCTGGATTAGACACGGGGAGAATCGAAATGCGATTCTTAAGCACCGTCCCCTTGAGTCTCCTCCAGCTAAGTAATCACAGTCCTTTCATCAAACACATGATGTTTTACTACATGAACCGCTTGCTTTGCTGGATCAGACACGGGGAGAATCAAAACACAATTCTTAAGCATCGTCCCCTGGTGTCTCCTCCAGCTAAGTAATCGCATACATGTAGTCCATTCTTCAACCACATGATACACTGCAACTATACATTACTCATTGCCTTAGTCCGAGATTCCTCTGTCGTTTAACGGCATTGATAATCTTGCTGTAGCCGTTCGAGATTCCTCTGTCGTTTAACGGCATTGATAATCTTGCTGTAGCCGTTCAAGCCGTTCAACGGCTACAGCAAGATTATCAATGCCGTTAAACGACAGAGGAATCTCGGACTATCATTGCCTCTCCTCGGGTCGTGCTGCCGAACACGGCCTATTTATTTATTTATTTATTTATGACGTCGCGCAAGATGTTGGTACCACTGAGCGTAACGTCAAAAAGTTACGTTTTTAGGCTTTTTACGCTTGATTGGCATAGACGTAATTTAACCTTTATAACGTTCATGATATTTTTTTTACAAATACAAATATATTTTTCTCAAAAACTATATATTGTATTAAAAGTGACCACAGCATATTTCAACAATTTAATTGGTATACTAATACATGTAGGTAAATCATCGAACATAGTCACACATTTTGATACAGTCAATTATAGATTGACGGGTAGAGTCAAATAACTTAACTAAAAGCCCGTCGCTGCTGGAGTTTTCAATATCATCTTCATCGCAAATAAAGACCACAGAGGCTGCTGGTATTAGTGCCAATTTACGACGAATTAAAGAAAATTTTAGTGGATCACCGTCTATGCTTTGAAAATAATTTCCTTCTATCACGTTAGAATTCGAGTTGAATCGAACGCTCCAACTGTCTGTTTTGTCATGATTTAACGTAAACGATTCAGAATTTGCTTTTACCAGGTAGAAATCGTACTGTGTGTCCTCGCACAAAACCGCAAATATTGCCTTTTTACTAATGAGATCGGATAATGGTGCATTTTCGTCTTCTGCGTCGTCTGTATCCGAGCTAGATGTGTTAGCATTTACTGTTTCTGGTATGATTTTGTATGTGACAAACTTGTCTATGAATTTGAGATTTTCGCACTGTATGCTCAAGTCTAAAAGACACGGGTCGCATGCGTAGCATGACAAAGACCTTATTGATATATCGCCCTTTTGAATTGCGACGGCTTGGTGGATAGACCGAATCGCTGGAATTGGTTTATAAAGTCGTGGTTCGGTTCGCGGAATAGTTTCAATATATCTAAAAATCCTCCGCTTACAGCCGTCAGACTTTGGTTGGATGAGATTTTCATTACAAAAATCAAAGAAATCCTTTGCTGACTGAATTGATGTTTTCCCTCTAACCACTGCTAAATCGGCTTGGTTTTTCAAAAAACCACCGGCTGCGTCCTGGGGACCCTTCGCATGGGCTGTTTCAAAAAAGTTTCTGACTATTTTTCTGTAGCCAAATTCTCGAAACGAGTTCGATAAATCACCGAGACAGTGACGACTTTTATACTGACTCGCACATCCGTCACAAAATTCATGCATGACATCTACATCACAAGAAATCGATCGTAAATATTCTGCAATTTGATTTTGCACATAGTGAGTAAAATGGTGATCATGTTTTTCGTCGTTTGAAATAACATGTAAATGTTCCGTAATGACATGGGGATCATCGGTCGTACTTTGCATACCGTCCGCGTTCAACATAGCATGTCTATAAATTAATGTTACATGTATTGACACTTCTTGTTTTTGATAATAGTCTGACTGGATCTCCGTCTGTTCTTTGCACTTGAAATTTTCCGAAAAGTCATGTACAGTTATACAATGTTTCAATGGTAAATTTTTAACTAATGACTTTAATTGCGTATTTTGCCACTTAGCCCTAAACATATGGGACGGGAATTTGTCTAATAATTTTAAGAAATAACTAATCATTTCTCCTGGTTTACTTATTTTCTGAACTAGCATCAATTTTTTCTTTAAACCCGTTTTCGTTTTAATGTCTATGTACTCGAAACACTTCCAGTTTACATCTAGGGAATATGAATTGACACTGGTTTCATCGGGATCAGTATAAAACTTAGACACACCACAGTCGTTACAATTTCTATTGATGCATGTCTTAAGATGGAAACCTTCATCAGTTTTTGCACAAAGAGTCTCGTTACAAATTTCATAAACATCTTTATAAATTTTTAATTGATTAGATTCTTCACGAGTACGGTTAATTTTTCTGCGGTTTTCCATTACACATTTAAAAACGTACTTTATTTCTAAATGATATCGGCAACAACATGTAACGCGATCTTTTTTGTTGGCAGATCGAACGAAGAACGGTTTACACCTCTCAAACACGCGTTGTGAAACATTAATGTTCGGAAAGGCAGATTAATCCATTTCTATTGTAACGCCTTGAAATGTGTAGAATATTAGTCAAAGAAAAGAATGATGCTGAAATCGAATTAAATTATTTTGATCTTTGCGTGTTTTTTTCATATTTACGTCTACTCACCAGATCAATTATGATATTTTTTACGAGCGTCTACAGACTTTTGCGGCTTCCTGTTGTGGCAATTCTCACCAAAGTACGCTAATGACGTCATTTATTTCAAGACGTAGCAATAACTGGTGATCATATGACGTAATTGTTCAAATCTGGTGATTTTCCAGTTCACCACTTTTTGGGGGGGTTCGAAATACCAGAACTGATCCGTAATTGTGTTACGCGTCTACAGCGTTAAAAATGCCCTTTGAGCGTTTTTCTCATTTACTCACTGAGAAATTATTGTTATATCGGCGAAAATTGTTATTAAAGAACAATCTTTGGAACTAACTCTTTAATTTGATATATACCACTTACTGGTTTATGAGAATATGATAGTTTATCAAACGCGTAGCATCCGTATGCACAAGTATTACGACGTGGTACCAACATCTTGCGCGACGTCTTATATATTTTTTGTAACATATCATTTAAATAGTTAAGAATTGTCTTGTTTAAAAACATATATTTCCATTCTGTATTGTTGTAACTGTTGATATAATTATGAATGTATATTTGTTATTGCCCCTTGAGGGACCCTAATTGGAATAAAAATATTGTATTGTATTGTATTGTATTGAATAATACGTGTACGTCTACTGATATTGTCAAATGAAGAAAAAACGAATGATTATGAAAATTTTGAAAAAGGAATGATTTATATGAAAATTTTGAAAAAAGGGGAGGAGGAAACGAAATCCATGCCCCATGCGCCTGTGTCTAGCTTTACTCCCGATGTTGTTATCACCGTGTATGCATTCACTGTGCCCAGTTACCTGCTGTGACTTATCATATTAGCCTACAATTTTGCCTGTCCTAAGCCAGTGCTCGTGCAGATATTGCAAATTTGTCCAACTTCATTTTAATAATGGTGAAATGTCTTTTTAACTATTTTTCATATTACCCTAACCAGGCGAAAATGATGAGCACTAAAGGATAATTCATGCATCATATAATTTTTTCAAATACCCAATAGCTTGGGAGAAGCAGGGTCCTTTGCTAAATCATGTTCCATGATGAGGTAATTTTTGCATTTCCAATTGACACCACAATTTTATATAAAAGCCCACAATATGATCCCATACACAATTTGGTTATAAAGTTTGAAGTGGTTTCTGAGAAGAAGTGTTTGTATGTATTTTCTCCAGGATCTTTTATTTAACTGTGATAAATATGATGAATTAAGAAAAACACTTTTTCACAAGATTAAATCATTGCCTGTCCAAATGTGAATTTAAATAGTTTCAAAAATGAAATAAACACATATTTAGTTGAGCTTTTTCTTCAAGGAAGTGATGATTTCTCTATGGATGATAACATAGTTATATTTCAGTGTGTATATGAATTCATTGAAAATAGTAATAGATTTCTATTGATTCTATGCTTTGTAAATATTCTAAATTGCTATTGAAAATATAATTTGTATTAACTATTATGAGTGAATGAGTGTATTGTCTTGTCTTGTATCATATGTATGTTGAGGAGACCAACTTTGTAGCTTTCAGGCTGTTTGCAATCCTCTTGAAATAAATAAAGCATTAAATTAAAATAACTATGTTCCATGCCAAAAGTGGTATTTTTTATTTTGTAATCTAGCTTCTGTACCAGACACTAATGTTGCATACAGTTACTTACATGAAAATAATAAGAAGAGTTGTTATTCCTGTTGGGAGGATCCTGATTTAAAATGAAAAGAAGATTTTCCAGATGCAAAACTTTTAACCAGTGTGAAAAAAAATTAACCTGTAGTATACTTTCTTTGTATTCCTATATATCAAGAATCATTGATATGCATACTAATAGGGGCAGAGCCTATCGCTCACCTTTCATTCTGCTTCGAGGAAACTTAATACAGCACCTTCCATAGGTGCTTACCAGCAAGTTTCGCTTCATTTGGCTAAGCAGTTACAGAGAAAAAGATTTTTATAAATCAACCAATCAGAAAATATAATTGCCTGTGGTGGCCATGTTTGTTAACGGATCTGAATTAAATTAGCATTCTGGATAGAGGACCTTCCAAGGATGCTTCCTACCAAGTTTCGATTCATTTGGCCAAGCGCTTTCAGCGGAGACGATTTTTTAGAAATCAACCAATCAGAAACAAGAATTGCCTGTGGCGGTCATGTTTGTTAACGGATCGGAAATAAATGAGCAACTTTATAGAGGACCTTCCAAGGATGCTTCCTATCAAATTTTGATTCATATGGCAAAGCGGTTTCAGAGAAGATTTTTTAGAAATCAACCAATCAGAAACAAGAATTGCCTGTGGCAGTCATGTTTGTTAACGGATCGGAAATAAATGAGCAACTTTATAGAGGACCTTCCAAGAAAGCTTCCTATCAAATTTTGATTCATTTGGCAAAGCGGTTTCAGAGGAGAAGATTTTTCAGAAATTAACCAATCAAAAACAAGAATTGCCTGTGGCGAACATGTTTGTTAATGGATCGGGACGAAATGAGCAATCTTTATAGAGGACCTGCCATAGATGCTTCCTACCAAGTTTTACTTCATTTGGCTGAGGGGTTTCAGAGGAGAAGATTAAAATGTGAAAAGTTAACGGACGATGGACGCCAAGTGATGGCAAAAGCTCACATTGCCTTTGGCAAGGTGAGCTAAAAAGGGTGCAGTCGACTCGCAGCCGCAAGTAATAAAGTTTACCAGTTGCTTGCTCGTGGTCGGTGGTTCTCTCCGGCTTCCTTCACCACTAAAACTGGTCGCCATGATATAGCTGATATATTGTTGAAAGTGGAGTTAAAACACCAAAAATCAAATCAAATCTGGACAATTATACAGGGGTAACAGGCGAAAAATCACAGAAGGTATTAGCCAAGTTGGATATTAATTTTACTCTTATCACAAATACATATGCAGGGTTGCCCTAGGAGGTGTGGACCCCATAACATAATAATCATTGCTGTTCTCTGTAAAACCTAGTGTTTTTGTTTGTGTGTACTTGAACAGCTGAGAGTATGCAACTTCAGTGGGCTCAATTGGCTTAAGGCAGATCCTGTATATATGGTTCATTCTACCTAGGGCCATTATTTCGTGTTGGTATGCTAGTTGGATTTACAACTACCTGTCCAATCAGTTTCTATCACCACTAAAGTTGTGATTTTGAATCCTGCTCGTGGGGAGGTGTGCTTGATACAACATTATGTGATAAAGTTTGTCAGTGTTTTTCTCCATTTTCCTCCAACAATAAAACTGACCACCATGATATAACTGAAATTTTGTTGACTGTGGCATTAAACACCATAACCCTAACTCTTCATTCTACCTATTAGTACAACAATGTATTACAACTTTTTGAAAATAGACAAAAAATATATATAATTTTTAACCAGAATATGTGGAATACTTTTTTGCTATATTTTGCAGCAGCCAGACAAGACATAACTTAGAAAATAATCCTACATAATATATCTCAATCAGGGCGAGGTGTACAACATTTTGTGATAAAGTTTGTCAGTGATTTGCAACATGTCGGTGGTTTTCTCCGGGGTCCTCCACCAATAAAACTGACCACCACAATATAACTGAAACATTGTTGAAAGTGGCATTAAACACGATCAAACAAACAAACCAAATATATCAGAAAATACATGTAATTCATTCAATCAATATTCAGTAAGTATGATGTTGGTCACCAAACTGGATGGTAGTTATTAATACAAATGTAGATTGCAAAGTCATTATTTTTAATTTAGTTCATCAACTTTGTTGTCAATTGCTTGATAACTTATTTTCTTTTTTATACTCTTACTCTCAGCTGATACTGATATGTCAATAAAATATAATAAACATAGGCAAAATTTCAAAATCATTTTTTTATTAGAAAATCTGAGTCTTAATCCATAATAACAGTCTTTTATCCTACATCTTTGAACTATGAAAATGTCTTCAAATAAGTTGCATATGGTTATTTCTACTACATGTACATGTATGTGATGTCATAAACAATGTAAAATTATTAATACAGATAAAATCCCTGTTTTTAATATTTAATAAAAGAAAAGGTTTTTAAAACAAAATGATAATCAAATAACCTCAATTCTTTTTATTGATATAGTTAAAGTATTTGTACAAGGAAACTTCCTCCAAAATCATGTAATGTCTCAATAAATTAATTTTAAATTAAAAAAAAACCTCCCTTCCAGATCTCAGCTAACCCTGTTAAATTTATAAAAAATTAACTAATTACTCATGTCACATGAAAAGTTGTCTATTTTCAGCTAAAAAAAAATCCTTTCACCCCTTCTCCCCCCCCCCCCCTCCAAAAAAAACCCCAAATACTCAACAACATACAATTTAGGATGAAGTCTTTGATGACTTGAAATGAAAGCTTAAAAAGCGTAAAAATTAGTCATAGCAATGGTCCTCCTATGTTGGAATTTGATCTGTCATCTGAAAGACTTCTAAGCCAACATCCAGTTCATGTTGTATTTGCTACCAAGTTCCTGACAACCATTCTGGAATCCATCAGCTGTAACAAAAAATAACATTATAGTACTTGATAATAGAAATTCTAAAATAATACGACATTTAAAAAAAATAGATGATGTCTCAAAAGAGGTACCAGTATTTTAAGGCAAACTTATGTTATATGTTAAAAGAATTCTCTATTTTATTAAAGATATATACCGGTACTTTGATTGTACCTCCCTCGTTTGATACTGTACATCACTTTCTCAGTCAAATCACAAACTCTGTAGTTACTCTATGTAGTACTAAGGTATATATATTGCTGTTTTGTCTTGCATGTAGAACACTACATGTTGATATCAATAGAGGAGTAACAGAATTTGACACTCATCTGATCCTGTATCTCTCATGCATTGTCGTTTCGATATGTATACATGTATAAAAGAAGAGGGTACTTTATTTACCAAATATAGGCCCACGAGGGGCATGAATATTCACATATATAATTATTTAAAACATAACATATATGTTTAACAAAGACAAAGATACAATTACATATACTTATAACATGCCATTTATATGCTCAGTGTGGTTGATATGTTTTAATACATCCAGCTATGATATATGTATCACATAAATATGATGATAAATAAATAGATAGAGCCGACTATTTGTATCCTACCCGTGTCTGAAACAGAGAGGCAAACACAATGATAACCTTTCTGCAGGAGACACCAGGTGACGGTGCTAAAAGGATGATAGTCAACCCTTAATTTTGAGGTACAGGTATGAGCCATTTATATCCTCCCTGTGTGTAAAGCAGAAAGGCACATCGGTTGCCCTTCAGCAGAAGACACCAGGGGAGGATGCTAAAAGGAATATATATAGATGGCTTCATCATGCAGTTTTATAATCATTGCATTCAAGTTTAAATCAAAATACATGTAGCTATCTGAGAAAACTAATTCTACAAGTACATACATGATGAAGTTAGCCATCTCTTTGATCTGCATTGTTATATTCCTTTTTTCCATGATCATAGTGTTATTTTTAGTCAAAATAATGAATCTTCCAGCAATCCAGAGATTTGTATTTTTTACATGTAGGTCGCATTAATTTCTGTATTAACAGGAGGAAGCTGATCTAAAAATTGCTAATGAAAATTATAGCTTCCTGGAGTTATTTGGACTACAGTGATATTACAGGCAACTAATGACCAAGTGTTATTGGTGATATGGATATATACATATATGCATATCATTAACCTTTCAACCAAAAATTGTGGCTATTTTTAACCAGAAGCATTGTGAGTCATGTGACATGTTGGTTTGTAAACAAATGCAATTTAAGCATTATTTTCATTCTAAAAAATAATAATCAAATAAAACAATGTTAAAACATCTGAATTATATAATAAATTAAGCAATCGGTCATTTTAAAGTCCTTGTAATGACACCTTTATTTTTTTTTCTATAGCCTCAAATTGCCCGCTATACCACAATATGAGTTGATCAATGAAGACGAACTTCCATGTAGAATTTTTAACTGATTTTACATCGAAACTTACCAATTGTGATATAATTAAATATAAAATCCTAATTTAAATCCAACTACTGAATTCCAAGTCAATAATTTCACCAAATCATGTTCAATTCAGCGATACAAAAATATCTCAGGCACAAGGCTTCATGAAATAAATATGGCCTCTCTTCCGGTTTCATAAAGCTGCCGGAAATGACACTTCTGTTTCTAAAAGACGAATCGGGACGGGGCAATGTTCCGTGTTTTAGTTTTAGACATAACGAGTTGACCAATAACAAAAGGCGTGAAATTAAACTTACCCTACATTGGAAAATTGAAAACCATAAAAGAATTACACTCAAAATTTTGGATAAAATGAAAAGAATACAAAAAATGGAATCGAAATAAAAATTCATTGGACACCAGGACATGCGAATGTTAATGGAAATGAAATAGATTAGCTAAAGAAGCTGCAAAGGAAGCAGAACAAAATCAATCAGACACTCACAATACTATAACTAAACAAGATGTGCAAAAAGCAGCAAGGGACCATATTATGGAAAAATGGCAAAACAGATGGAATTTCAGTAATAGATGAAGATTCTACCACAATTTCCATCATCAAGTAAAAACAAAAAGCCTTTCATGACTTTCCAAACAAAAAAAATTCAACAGTAATTTACAACCTCAGATCAGGATATGCCAAACTTAATGATTACTGCCACAAATTAAACATCACAGAAAGTGCAAACTGTCAATGTGGAGAAAGGGAAACCGTTGAACATTATATTCTTCACTGTGTCCAATATGAAGAAGCAAGAGAAAAATTAATTCATGACATGTTTTTATTGTCTGGCTCAATGCACCTCAGTCTGGAGGTGCTCCTTGCAGTAGGAGCAGATGAAGAAGTTTCACTAACGGAAACGGAACGGATTCGACTTCTAGCAGATTATATACAGGAAACCAAACGCTTCAATTTATAATTTATTTATTTTTTTCTACCGTAATTATTTTATTTATTTTTATTTTATTTTGATATCAGTGTCCACCTATCAAAAGTACAAGTGTGTTGAAATTACCGAGTGTAAATTGTACATGCGCGTAGACGATACCAAAATTACAAGAGGGACAATCCAGTGTCTATGACACGAAGAATACAGAATACAGAATAAATTCAGACATGAAATTAAAATCATATTACAATAATACTGAAAATCTGAAATAGAAATACACCTATGCATTACTGTTACTTTACCTCTTTGGCCTAAATATTGTCAAATAGACATACAGTTCATGGTATCAGAACCTCAAAGACATATCGATGGCGTAGTGCAGAAAGGGACTATTTGCAATTTTCATCAAAATTGACCTTTTTATTGTTTTTGACGGTAAATATGAAGATCTTTAATGTGTCAAAAATTTAAGGTGCTAAGTATTCACATTTTTTTTTAAATAGTGCAAAATCAAAAAGGGGTTATTTGCAATCAATTAATGTAAATTCATATTCAAATTTTGTATGTTTTTACTTTTTCAGATGGCTGAGAAAGAAGAAGATTGGTCAGATTGGTCAGATACAGAAATAGATAAAATATTTAACATCAGTGCAAACCCACAAAATGAGGACAGTGAATGGGTTACTGAGGATTTAGAACGACTGATGAAAATAACAACATTCAAACATTATCTTAGATTAAATTTACTAAGAAAAAGTACAGAAAGACATAAGGATATACGAAAAAGACGGAAGATTCTAAAAAAAATGCAGGAAGTTGTGCTTAAAAAAATGGTACAATAGACCAAGCAAGAAGTTACAAGATAGCTATAAAGAAATAACGAAAACAAGACTTTCAAAACAAAAGACAGAAAAGGGGATAGACATCAGTCATCAGACAAAAATAAAGAGTAAACAGAATACCAGGAGAAAAATAGTGAATGTATGTGCTGGGTTGGACGAGTTTGATGATTCTGGTGATGACAAAACTTACAGCCCTGGAAAATGTAGCAACTCCTCTGCTGAATCTGAAGATAATACGGAAATATCTGAATTGATATATAAAAAAGAACCAGTGAGAAACAAAGCATGGAAGAGGAGAGAAAACACCATTTTATCACCGCAAAAATTTCATAGAAAAAAACAAGGAACCAGGATTTTCATAACTCCAATAAAGACCAAATCAACATTAAGATGTCCCAAATCTCCCTCATCAGCAGTCGAGGCCATGCAAATACAATGTACTGTTAAAATATCACACTGCTAGATTAGACAATGTCTTGAAAAGCAACGGCTTAATGCGACATCGATTTATGCTGATGGTAACTGTTTCATTAATGCAATTTTGTATTATTTGAAAGAAGAAGGATGCGAAGTGGAAACCGTTGATTCATTGCGGAGCAAAATTGCTGACCATTTCATGCAAAGCATGAACAATTATATCAATTACCTTAGTTTTGCAAACTGTGCTACTGAACAAGAAAAAACTGAATATTACAAAACATGTGTTGGAGATTTGAAGCTTAGTGGCCATTGGAATAATGATTTGGCTGACTGCATGCCCCTTGTGATAGCAAACATTTACAGCAGAACGGTAAAGAGTATCTGCAAGCCGGACTCAAAATCCACTGTATGATGTGTATCCTGAAAATACCACAGGTCAAGAACAGAATATTCACACACCTATACAAGTAGCCTTTTTCGTCATTAAAGGAAAGAAACATTATGATGGTGTGAAAAAACTTCAACATGCTGAACATTCTCCCCCAAAAAAGACACAAAATAAACAACCCTCGTCAGCAGCTGCTGTAACTCCAAGGAAAAGGGCAGACTACAAAAGTCCTCTGAAGAAGTAACCTTTTCGAAAAAGAAAAAGTAAACCACATGAATGGAAGAGAAATATAAAGAAATGCCAAAGAACAAGATAAGAAAAAAGCCAAAGAAGACAAAAATGTGTTTGTGCTACATTTGATCTTGAGGCAGTTTTGCCAAGTCCATGTACTCTCGTTGGTGACATGTACTACAAGAGATGCTTATCTACATACAATTTATCTTTTTATTCACTTGGAGACAAAAAGAGAACCTGTTTTGTGTGGGATGAGACTAATGGCGCCCGTGGCTACTGTGAAATAGGAAGTTGTTTGTTGATGCACATAAATTCAGTAAGCGAAAAGAATACAAATGTAAGGGAAATAACTTATTATTCTGATACTTGCAGTGGACAGAACCGAAACCAATATGTTTCCTCTGCCCTTTTATATGCTGTGAACAAAGTAGACAACATTGATGCCATCAATCACAAATTTCTGGAAAAGGGACATTCTGAGATGGAATCTGATTCAATTCATGCTGCAGTAGAATTTGCCAAGAAAAGAACCAAAATATATGTACCATCACAATGGGACACAGTCATAGCAATGACAAGAAAAACAAATCCGTACTTGGTAGTTCCTGTAAAGTACACAGACTTCTACAATTTAAAAGAGTTTTGCGTGTGCTATTGTAAAAACATGAAAAAAGAGACAAATGGTGAAAAGGTGAACTGGTTAAAAGTTAAATGGATTCGTGTTACAAAATCTAACTTGAAATCAATATATTGTAAATTATGGATTTGACGAAAGCAGATTTATTGAAATATTAGCTTCCGATAAATCAACTCGTGGCAGACCACAGACAATAGCCAATGCAAAATTGAATGCATTATATGGTACAAAGCTGTGTATTTCAGCAGAGAAAAAGACAGATTTTGTTTCATTGTGCACATTAGGAATCATCCCATCTGAGTTCCATCAATATTACAAGAGTCTTCCGTCAAATAAGAAAGCTTTACCCGATTCTGATATTGAAGATGATGATAATGTTGACACATATGGAAAATAAACAATATATTAAATCATTTTGTCAACAAGTTAACATCTGCATTGAGATACAAACCCCGAAAGTTCCCAGAAATTTGCCAGAAATACACCATAGTTTCAGCAACCCATACATAAACCCTTGATAATACATGGTCCACAATGACTGGGGTGAGGTTTACTACCCTTACGGATTAACGGTTCACAATGACTTGGGTGAGAAGAGTTTGAAGATACCAAAGGGGTAGACAATAGGACAAACAACGATCTTCAAAGCATACACACAAAACTAAAGATGGAATAACACGAACCTCACTAAGAACTGGGGGTGAACTCCGGAAGTGTAAGCAGTTCCTGTCCCACTAGTGGCACCCGTCGTGTTAATCTAGTTACAAACCCAGTGATAATTCGTGAATGAGGAAAGGACCGGGAAGTATTTACGACAAGTTGAACATATCCGTGGTCATTTTTAACACAGATATTCCATAGCAATCAACTAAGCTATGGTGGTGATTGTAAAATTTTCGAAGTGATGACTTCAACTTAAATATTGTCAGCGATTTGTTGGAATCAAATATTGGGCATAAAAAAAGTAATTAAATGTGGAATGAACTGTCTGTCTTTCAGTTATTGCAAAGTTATATTTTGGTTTAAGATATACTGGAAATATTCAAGTAATTTGGAAATATTTGTAATTTGACTTTATCCGTTATTTAATATCTTCCTGGTAAGACACAGTCAATTGGTATGAAGTAAAAAATACCATTCCGTTTGTTAGAGACAAGTAAATCTAACAACCGTGAGTGAACTCGGGTGCACCAGTGGCACCCATTGGTGATCAGTTATGAACCAGAAAAGAAGAATGGGCTTTTGACTACGACAAACGGAACATATCCGTTGTCATCTGTCATACAGATATTACGGAACGTTTAGCCAAGTCATGATAGTAACTGTGAAAGAACAGACAACACAATGGCCAAAAGAAAAAGCACAAAAGGACAAACAACGATCTACAAAACATACAAATAAAAATAAAGATCGAGTAACACGACCCCACCGAAAGGACCGGGAAGTGTGTACGACAAGTGGAACATATCCGTGGTCATTTGTGACACAGATATTCTATAACGGTCAGCCAAGTCATGGTGGTGAGGTCGATACTTTGGGATTAACGGTCCACAGTAACTGGGATGAAGTTGTTGATACCATTGTTATTCACGGTCCACAATGATTGAAGTGAGGTCAATGGTACTGTTGATGATTAACGATCCATATGATTGGGAAGAAATTGACGATATCCTTGGGGATTAACGGTCCACAAATACTGCGATGAGATTGACGGTAACCCTTGTGGATCAACGGTCCACCATGACTAGGGTGAGGGTGATGGTATCCCCGATGACTAGCAGTATACAATGAGTGGCTGAGGTTGATGGTACATAATTGTATTTGTATTTTCACTGATGCATTGAATAATTGTATATTGTGTGTATATTTCTATAAGCAGTATTGCTTTTGAAAAAAGTATTTATTATTTATTGGGATTAACGGTCCATAATGACTGGGATGAGGTTGATGATACAATTAGGATTAATGGTTCACAATGATTAGGTTGTGGTTGATGATACCATTGGGGATTAACGGTCCACAATGACTAGGATGAGGTTGATGATACCATTGGGGAATAACGATTCCACAATGACTAGGGTGAGGTTGACGATTCCCTTGGGGAATAACGGTCCGTAATAACTATGGTAACGGTCCACAATGACTGAGATGAAGTTGACATACCCTTGGTGATTAACATTCCATAATGACTAGTGTGAGGTTGTCAGTGGTGATTAACAGTCCATAGTGACTGTGATGAGATGAGACTCAATAGACATTTGGTGATTTAAGCTGTAAAATGACTGAGGTGATACCCTTGGTTGTAAGAAGAGTTTTAGGATACCAAAGGATAATCATAGAAGATCTGACAACACAATGGCCAATAGAAAAAAAGGACAATAGGACAACCATCTACAGAACATACACATAAAACTAAAGATCGATTAACACAAACCCCACTAAAAACCGGGGGTGAACTCATGTGCCCCGGAAGGATGGGCAGTTCCTGCTCCCCTAGTGACACCCCTCGTGTTAATCTAGTTACAAACCCGGTGATAAGTCATGAATGAGGAAAGGACCAGGAAGTGTTTACGACAATTGGAACATATCCGTGGTCATTTGTCGACACATATATTCCATGGTGGCGACCCTAAAACTTTAGAAGTGATGACTTCAACTTAACCAAGAGGAATACTTGGTTCAGTAGCTTCCTTTTTAGCAGCAATCCTCTATCAAGGATATCCTGATGGGAACCGCAAGCTCTGGAATATCGTATCAAATAAGAGATATATACTCCATATGCAGGTGCTGCTGGAATGCTGCTACATACAAATGGAAAGTTCACAATGGGAAAATTGAAATAATCTCTTTTGTCGTAAAGTTTTGTTCTTAACGCACTCACTGTCAATTTCAAGGTGTAGGTCAAGGTATGAAGTAGACATATCTGTATCTGTCGTATCCTTTATTTCAAGCTCAATGGGATAGATGCGACCAGCGAAATCACTAATCCTAGAATTATGTAGTGAAAGAACGTCATTTATATAACGGAACGCGGAAATAAAGGATCGGGCTAGCTTCTTTTTGTTTTTCTTGACAAGCCCCTGTATGAAGTCTGCCTCATCCGAGTAAAGAAAAAAGTCGACGAGAAGAGGAGCACAGTTTGTACCCGTAGGCATGCCGACTGTCTGTTGAATAACACGTACACCAAACATAGCAAATATGCTGTCAATCAAAAACTCGAGCATGTTGATGATGTCAGTTTCAGAGCACTTTTTGGTAGAATCAGTGTGGCTTTATACAAAATAAGATATGTCCCTTCCTAGCACAAGGTATGTGTATATACGTTGGCCATTCCTCTTTATGAAACGCAGTTGGACCAATTCCCTTAATCTGTCAGTAACTGGTGAAGTTCTCGATAGTCTCAGATATTAAAGGTTCACAATGACTGGGATGAAGTTAATGATACCATTGGCAATTAATAGGCCACAGTGATTGAGGTTAGGTCTATGAAGCTTTTGGGGATTGATGGGTCACAATTACTTGAGTGTTGTTGCTGACGCCCTGGTTATTAATGGTCCATAATGACCGGGATAAATATTTTGCTTCATCATCAAATGTTAAGAATGAGTGAGATTGTTGTTTTAACGCCAATTCAGCAATTTTTCAGCCTTATCATGGCGAGAACAAGTTAATTTTCAATGAGATGATGATGGGGTCCGCTTGGTTCTAGACCAACATGGTGAGTTGGATTTTTATAGTGCTAGCTCCCTGAAACAACAGTCCGCGGGTAGACATGTCGCTCCTCTCGGACACATTATTCTGATTCCGAGCCAACCAGTTTCTGCTCTTTTTCCTTAATGCTGCGTGCTTAGCGGAGAAGCAACAAATACCAATTTCATAGTCTTTGGTTTGACCCGACCGGGGCTCCAACCCACGATCTATCGCACTCGAGGCGAGCACGCTAGCCATTACGCCACCGATGCGGTCAAGTGTTAAGAAGTATCTCTCCTAAATTGTATTAAATATATATAAATATAATAAAGATAACGTGATTTTGATTCTACAAATTGATTTCTACTAGGTAACCAAGACAACACATACAGGTATATATTGATTTATATCAATGTTATAACTAAATCTAATCTAATTGTTATTGACGAAAATGGTAATAAACTGGCTAGGTAAGAAATGCTATCTTTATATTATATAACATTATTTTACGACTATAATCACACGTTGAAGGTGGTCAAGATGTAATTAAAAATAAATTAATGTTTAGATTTGAATATAAATGTTTTCTCTGATAATGGTCAAGAGTTTTTGTCTTTATTCAAGAACAATTTGTTATATTACAAATAAACAATGTTGTGTCCTATTTCTTTGCAGTTTTCATCGTTTTGGTAACTAGATGTCAGGCAGACACAGACACATTCTGTAACAAGGATGAGGTATTACCATTAGTTCGTCATCTAGTCAATGCTATTTTAATTTTGAAATATCAAACAGAGAAAAAAGAAATATTTAAATATAACTTTATTTATTCAATTTGAATTTAAAAACATTAATGATCACCATCACATCCAACATTTTAACGCGATATATGACTTACAGTAAACTCACAAAATGATAAATGACAGAACGTATTACGAAGTTTCTTTAATTTGCACAAAACAGTTTAAAATCAATGATCATTATTATCATCTTAATAGAACAATCTCTCAATTGCAAATCATCAAATTTTGAAAAGAAATACATTTTTTATATCCAGGAATAGTTTACATGGTACCACATTATGTGATAAAGTTTGTCAGTGACTTGCGACAGGTCGGTGGTTTTCTCTGGGTTCACCGGTTTCCTCCACCAATAAAAGTGACCACCACAATATAACTGAAATTGTGTTGAAAGTGGCATTAAACACCATAACCCTAACCCTTATCTATAAGGTACAGAAACAAAAGTTTGGGCATCAATATTACAGTGCCCGACGTGACATGGGTATTTAGTGTATGCATGTGCTATTAAATACTTTTAATGGCTGTCATTATTGTATCTGCATTCATTTAAAATATATATATATTCAACAGAAACCAGCATAATCAAACCATTAAATGAGTTTCAGCTACTACTAAAGTACCACCTAGCCTGTACTAAGTGTGGTGTTTAATAAAGTACCACCTAGCATGTACTAAGTGTGGTATTTAATAAAGTACCACCTAGCCTGTACTAAGTGTGGTATTTAGTAAAGTACCACCTAGCCTGTACTAAGTGTGGTATTTAATAAAGTACCACCTAGCCTGTACTAAGTGTGGTATTTAATAAAGTACCACCTAGCCTGTATTAAGTATGGTATTTAATTTGGCTTACAGCTGAGTCACTAAACATTTTTGTACAGATTATAAGGACTTTCCATAAAGTATTTTGTACTAATGAATAGCTTAAATACCAATGACAATTTCAACTAAGGTAATATATTATGTAAATTACATGGCATAACAGTATTGAGATATAACATGAATAAAATAAAGCAATCAAGAAGAACACACACATACATATGTACATAACAGAAATACAAATTAAAACAAATTAAATATGAATACATGGGACGTAATTTTCATCGTAGAATCTATTCTCAGTGTGTTTTTCCTCTAATGATTTAGATTTCTACTCTATATACCAGATGTATATAATATTTAGCATTTCTTTATTAGGTTTTCTGTGTGATAACAGGACAATGCATACATAGGGATACTGATTGCAAGCACCAAAATGTCATTCATGCTTGCCAAACGGATGAAGTGTTCTGCCTTCATACTGGAAAATGTGTCAAGGTTGACAGGACGTGTTCTGATGACAACCAGGAATATAATTGCCATGACGATGAAGCATTTTGTCTGGAGTACGGTGAATGTAGAAAAAAGGAGGATTCCCAGTGCGGTTATGATAACGAAGCACAAGAACAATGTCCAACTGGAACCGTGAAATGTCTACAAACAGGTAACTGTGTTGAAGTAAGTACATCATCGTGTCAGAATGATAAAGATTTAACTTTCTTAAAATGTCCGGAAGGCACAATTATTTGTCTGAAAACAGGAAATTGTGTGCATAAGGACAATTCATGCAACCATATTGAAGGTGATATATCGGAGCCAAGTTGTCCTGAAGGCCAAATAAAATGCCTTCAGACTGGACAATGCCTAGAAACAGGAGAATACTGTCATGAAAACGATGGTGGGTGTTCTGAAGGGGAAATATTGTGTCTGCAGATGGGCAAATGTATAAAAAAAGAAAATTTATGCGAGTACTCAACTGATGTCGGATCTGAAGACATTATATGTGGTTCTGATGAAACATTCTGTCTCCTTGTTGGAAAATGTATAAAGAATGAGAACTCTTGCTTGGATTTAGTAGAGAGAGTTACCTGCCCTGATGGGTATATCAAATGTTTACATACTGGACATTGTGTTACTACGTATGATGGTTGCGTCACAGCCAATGTGGGTACATTTCAACAATGTAGCACTTCAGAAATATTTTGCCTTTGGAGTGGACATTGCATTGAGAGGGGAACAACTTGTGATGCTCTACCAGACGACAGGCATACAGCAGATTCAAGTTGTGCAGATAGTCAAATGAAATGCTTACAAACTGGAGAATGCATAGACACAGGAAATCACTGTCACGAATACGGTGGTGGTTGTTCCGAAGGGGAAATATTGTGTCTGCACACGGGCAAATGTATAAAAATAGAAAACCAGTGTGAGTACCCAACTAATGTCGCATCTGCAGACAATAGATGTGGTTCTGATGAAACATTCTGTCTCCTTGTTGGAAAATGTATAAAGAATGAGAACTCTTGCTTGGATTTAGTTGAAAGAGTTACCTGCCCTGATGGGTACATCAAATGTTTACATACTGGACATTGTGTTACTACGTATGATGGTTGCGTCACAACCAATGTGGGTACATCTCAACAATGTAGTACTTCAGAAATCTTTTGCCTTTGGAGTGGACATTGTATTGAGAAGGGATCAACTTGTGATGCTCTACCAGACGACAAACATACGACACATTCAAGTTGTGCAGACCACCAAATCAAATGCTTGCAAACTGGAGAATGCATAGACGCAGGAAATGATTGTCACGAATACGATGGTGGTTGTTCTGAAGGGGAAATATTATGCCTGCAGACGGGCAAATGTATAAAAATAGACAACAAGTGTGAGTACTTAACTAATGTCACATCTGAAGAAATCAGATGTGGAACTAATGAAACATTCTGTCTACATGCTGGAAAATGTATAAAGAATGAGAACTCTTGCTTGGATTTAGTAGAGAGAGTTACCTGCCCTGAAGGGTATATCAAATGTTTACAGACTGGACATTGTGTTACTACGCATGATGGCTGCGTCACAACCAATGTGAGTACATCTGAACAATGTGGTACTTCAGAAGTATTTTGCCTTTGGGGTGGTCATTGTATTGAGAGAGGATCAACTTGTGATACACTAGCAGATGACAAACATACGACAGATTCAAATTGTGCAGATAACAAAATTAAATGCTTACAAACTGGAGAATGTATAGACGCAGGAAATGATTGTCACGAAAACAATGGTGGTTGTTCTGAAGGGGAAATATTATGTCTGCAGACTGGCAAATGTATAAAAAGAGAAAACCGGTGTGAGCACCCAACTAATGTCACATCTGACAACATTGAATGTGGTTCTGATGAAACATTCTGTCTACATGCTGAAAAATGTATAAAGAATGAGAACTCTTGCTTGGATTTAGTAGAGAGAGTTACCTGCCCTGATGGGTATATCAAATGTTTACAGACTGGACATTGTGTTACTACGTATGATGGTTGCGTCACAACCAATGTGAGTACATTTCAACAATGTGGTAATTCAGAAGTATTTTGCCTTTGGAGTGGACATTGTATTGAGAGGGGAACAACTTGTGATGTTCTACCAGAAGACAGACATACGACACATTCAAGTTGTGCAAATAACAAAATTAAATGCTTACAAACTGGGGAATGTATTAATATAAGGAATGATTGCGATTACAACAATCATGATATTACTGTTAGCTATTGTGAACATGGTGAAACAATGTGCTTACAAACTGGTAAATGTATTGCAGTGACTGATGCATGTGATTATAATGGATTCCTTAATACATCTAGCAGCTGTCCACCTGATCAAGTCATGTGCTTGAAAACAGGTACATGCGTTAAAATGACAAATTTCTGTCATGACATTCCATCTATAGATTGTCCGTTTGGCCAAATAATGTGCATGCAAACAGGTAAATGCATTGCAGTGCCTGATACTTGCGATTACAAGAATGTGGACGTTTCGCATACGAACTGTTCATCTGACCAGGTAATGTGCTTTCAAATGGGTAGATTTGTTTCAATAGCAAAATCATTGTAATAATAATGAAAATAATGATACAAAATATTGCAACGGTTAAATTATATATATATAGACAGGACAGTGCAGTACAAAGACACATACTTCTTGTGATAATTGAAACAATTTCATTTATATAATTTGTGGATCTGTTATCAGATTAACTACAGTGTTCACAGTGGTGCCGCATCTGGCACACATCACTTTCTATAAATAGTAGGCTTCTTTACGTCCACAACTGGTCTGAAGTCAATAGACCTTCATCTGAATACATTATAACTTCATTGCGCCATAACTGATATGAAGACAGTATACTTTCATTACAGTCAGTGATAGTATTTACATAAACTATATTATACACTATCAAAGACGGCAGAAAAATGGAATCATGTGGTTTTGTTTCTTTTATTGACACAAGCTGTAGAATTTGAAAAATCGATGGTAATCATTTCTCGAATATAAGAATCCTGTCTAAATACACATGATCCGAATGTCTTTGAAATTTGATTTTGAAATTATTCCGACAGTGCGCTATTTGTTTTGTTTTTCATTGTATTATGTTTTGTAAATCGTTGCTTGTCCTATTGTACTTTCTCTTTTGACCATTGTGTCATTTGCGAATTCTGATTACCCCTTTGGTATCTTCAAGCTCTTCTTGCAGTGGTCTTATTAGTTTGAAGATACCAAACGGGTCAACAGAAATCGTAAATCGGAGAACTACAGACAAAGCAATCGCTAAATGATATAGAACAATAGGACAAACACCATAAGTTTTGAGTGACGCACAACGTATATATATTTCTATAATGAATGATAAAAAATACACAAGACTTTATGCTTAATTAATCCAACTGTGTTTTGTAGGTCGTATGTCTCCAAAGTGGTTCATGTATCAGTAGAGTATGTCTTGATGATATATCAAACGTTCACATTACATCAGCAAATAATACAAGATCCGTAACTCAAGATGATATATCTGCGATGACATTAGAACATACCACATCACTACAATTAAACACGTCAATGACGACAGATTATTACATGACATCAGATCGGGATAAAGAGCTGACATCATTCAGACACACTACTGTCAATGCCAATGATACAATGAACTATTCTACTGAATCAGAAGATAACAGTTATGTGTCGTCTACTACAAGTACGAATTACGACACCGAGTGGACCACCAGAGACATGGACCATGCCAATTACGTGACCACAGATATATTGGGACATCTTAATACCACAACAGACATAGACTATGTAAATCACTCGACCACAGACAGCATGGATTATCTTTATAACACAACAGACATAGACTATGTAAATCACTCGACCACAGACAACATGGATCGTCTTTATAACACAACAGACATGGACTATGTAAATCACTCGACCACAGACAACATGGATCATCTTTATAACACAACAGATATAGACTATGTAAATCACTCGACCACAGACAGCATGGATCATCTTTATAACACAACAGACATAGACTATGTAAATCACTCGACCACAGACAACATTGATCATCTTTATAACACAACAGACATGGACTATGTAAATCACTCGACCACAGACAACATGGATCATCTTTATAACACAACAGACATGGACCATGTAAATCACTCGACCACAGACAACATGGATCATCTTTATAACACAACAGACATAGACTATGCAAATTACTCGACCACAGACAACATGAATCATCTTTATAACACCACAGACATAGACTATGTAAATTACTCGACCACAGACAACATGGATCATCTTTATAACACAACAGACATATACTATGTAAATCACTCGACCACAGACAACATGGATCATCTTTATAACACAACAAACATGGACTATGTAAATCACTCGACCACAGACAACATGGATCATCTTTATAACACAACATACATAGACTATGCAAATTACTCGACCACAGACAACATGGATCATCTCTATAACACAACAGACATAGACTATGTAAATCACTCGACCACAGACAACATGGATTATCTTTATAACACAACAGACATAGACTATGTAAATCACTCGACCACATACAACATGGATCATCTTTATAACACAACAGACATGGACTATGCAAATCACTCGACCACAGACAACATGGATCATCTTTATAACACAACAGACATGGACTATGTAAATCACTCGACCACAGACAACATGGATCATCTTTATAACACAACAGACATGGACTATGTTAATTATACGACAACATACCGGAGTCATATGAACGAAACAACTACAGACATGAATTATGCCAATAGCACTACAATAGATGGAATTTCTACTTTTGAGCATACAAGTGATGTATCCACAGTACCAAGTACTGTAACGGAACATATCTCTACATCATCGACAATGACAGAGAGTACAATAAATAGCTTTACCACCACTCAAACGACAGGGACAGAAAGTATAATAAATACCTTTACCACCACACAAACGATGGAATATGTTCATATACTGTTTAAAGAACCTTTGTTTCTGTATGAAAAGTTTGATTTGGTGGTAAATGACACCATTACTGAATATAATGTAGGATCACAATTACAGATGGAATGTAATAATAACGTTGTCACAGTAACAGGTAATATCAAAATTATATACATAGCAAACAGTTCTGTGATATTCAAAATTATATACATAACAAACATTTCTTTGAAAATGTGAAAGTTTATATCTTAGCAATTCATAGATGCAGGTATATAAATTATTTAGAAATGAAATGCATACACCATTTATGATAGAACAGTTTGAAGATAGCAAAGGATTAAATAGAAGCCATATTAAGTCGAGGACAGGTAAGATAATGGTCAGTTGAAAAAGGAAAAAGGACAAACAACGATCTACAAAACATTGCACAGTAAATTAAGGACTGAGCAACACGAAGCTCACTAAACAATAGGTGTGAACTCAGATGCTCCGGAAGGGTTAACAGTTCCTGCTGCTGTTAAACGACACGAACATAATCTGATGTGGAAATCGTGTTGAACACAAGCATACGTAAATAAATACTAATAACATAGATAAATGTTCTTTTAAGTTTTTAATATACAAATCATTAGTCATAAATATATTCTTTTATGTAGTGAGTTTAAAATGAAACACACAAAAAGCACCACATCGTCAAATAGTTCCACAATCAAATTGGAAAATTTAAGAACAGAAGCAAAATCGATACTCCTAACACACATATATTTGTTCGCTCACTATCTTATTGCAAACGTCTTACGAACGTGGTGGAGTTAACCTAATGCTATGGACATTAACCTAATGCTATGGACATTAACCAAATGTTATAGACATTAATCTAATGTTATGGACATTAATCTAATGTTATGGACATTAACCTAATGTTATGGACATTAACCTAATGTTATGGACATTAACATAATGCTATGGACATTAACCTAATGCTATGGACATTATCCTAATGTTATGGACATTAACCTAATGTTATGGACATTAACCTAATGTTATGGACATTAACCTAATGTTATAGACATTAACCTAATGTTATGGACACAATCCTCATCTTTTAATGGAATGATGTGGTCATAAGTGTTTTCCACAACGAAGACCTTCAAATATGACTAGATGAACAGCATTATTGTACTGAGGAATAATCTTGAACTTAGTACATAATATATTTATTATTGTTATATAATTGTATTTGTAGGCACACCTATGGGAAGTAACAGTACTCCGGTAACATTTACTGACAAGATTGTTTTAACAGTAATGAATGGTTCGGAGGGGAAGTGTAGGATTGTATGTGACTGTAAGTTGTTTCCATTTATGCATATATCATTAATGATGACTGCTGTTATTTAGATATACTTTCACAGGAAATATTAGCATGAGGGTAATAAATAAAAGTTAGAGAATGCCGAAAGGGCAATCAAAAATGGAAAATCTAGAGAAACTGTCAACATAAGGTACAATAGAAGCAGAAAAACAAAACAAAAACAACACAATATGCGTTGGACACCACTATACGTAACCAAACACAAATAACGTCAATAAGACATGAACCCTCCTACAAACAACTGGTGGAATAGACGAACCGAACATCGATTTTTATGCGGAAATCGTAACGGGCATCACAGACGCTAAGTGTGAATATCTTTCAACTCTATATATTTATGTCAAAAAACCAATCAAATTATTACATAATCTTTATATTAGTACATGTACTTATCTATCCTTACAGGTATTCCTTCCAAAGTATTCATTATACATATGAAAATAATTGCTGACCTTCTACCACCGACTGTCAACTTTGCTTTAAGTAGTACAGACATACACGAAGATACAACCTACATATATTTCAATCACTGGCAAGATTGGTATAACATTACTCTAAACGGTATGTATTGTCTTGTATATAATGAGTGATTGTCATTCAACTCCAAGTAATCACAATTGTCCAGCCATATCATAACGAGAACAAGTTATATATCGATGAGATGATGATAATGTCTGCTTACCATCACTCTTCATTGGAATCTTATAGTGCTAGTTCACTGACACAACAGTTCATGGGTAGACATGTCACTTCACTGACACATAATGCTCTCCTTTTACAGATGAGACTTGTAGAGTAATATTCTAGTTTTATCACCATTAGGAGACCCGACACAAAAATGAATCGTGGTTATAATTGGCTCTCATTTATATTTGTTTTCAGAAAAAGTGGAAGAAATAACTCAGTTTAATTTGTCAGATGCGAAACATTGCCATTTCGTCCAGATATATAGAGAAAAATTGTTTCATCTGCATCACATAGAAGGGATATATGTAGAACTAATGTTGACACAAGTACCACTTAATACATATGGCGTACCTGTAGCCATACTGGAAAGACATGATGGTAATAAATGGAATCCACGGCTACTGACCTATACTCTAGTGGATATATTTAAGGGACTATACAGAATCAAGTTCACACAGACACGTAACTGTCAGTTTACAATACAATTACGACAGAGAGGAGACGTAGCAAATAATGACAGTATTACAATTGAGGTAAAACACCAGTCTTTATACGGGTATACAGAATTCCTAGTGAAATCATTTAATCCAAGCAGCCAAGACATAACATAGACGGAGAAATACTAGCTTGATCAACAACATAAAGTAAAATAACATAACCATCAAGCTAAACAATAATATCCGCTCAGATTATTTGTTAGTTTTCTACATGTGTCAAGAGAAGAACTGAATTTGTTCACAATAAAAGTCTGGATAGACAATACATGTACGAAAAGAGTGAAAATCAGAATTAAACCCAGAAAATTCGGACTACACAAACGCACACTAAACACCGGAAAAATGTTGAGATTATCTCATTACTAATCAAACGTAGACTAGACAATTCAGTATCAGCGCCATAGGAGGTCAAATGACAACAAATATGTCTTGTTCCCATGTAAACATTGAAAACTAGATTTATTGATGTCATTGAATGAGTGAGTGATTGTTGTTTAGCGCCAACTTAGCAATTTTCAGCTATATCATGGCGAGAACAAGTTAATTTTCAATGAGATGGTGATGAGTTCCACTTTGTTCTAGACCACCACGCTTAGTTGGATTTTTATTGTGCTAGCCCACTGAAGCAACAGTCTGCGGATAGACATGTCGCCTCACTTTGGACACATTATTCTGATTCCGAACCAACCAGTCTTTGCTCTTACTCCTTAATGCTGCGTGCTTAGGGGAGAAGCAACACATACCAATGTTATAGTCTTTGGTTTGACCAGACCGGAGTTGGAACCCACGATCTACCGCACTCGAGGCGAGCACACTAACCCTTACACCACCGATGCGGTTAATCATTGAAATCGAAACGCGTGACGAAAAAGACGATGTCACCTTTTTATGTCTGGTGATTCAGAAAATCAAGAAATTGACAGAATATCAAGAAAGGCTAGAAAATATTACTTTAATTATTATCATAGCAATTAACTAATATTTGATAGGCTATTGTATTCTCAGAACTCATATCTGTAATTTCAGGTTAAGGGCACAAATGATTCCCCTATGTTGACAAACCGAGCAATATTAAGATACAGTAAAATTGTAGAAGAGCTGTTATTGTATCCATACGTATTATCTAATGCAGAATTCAAGATCAGAAACTTTATACGTCAGTTTTATTTCGATGAAGACAACAATGAAGCTCTTGGTCTGGCTGTTATTGGTCAGTTGTCGGACACAATAGGTTTGTGAATATTTTTTTTGTTCCAGCGTAGTTTACCCGTATGTGAAATTAATTATAATTAGTTATTTAATACATTTCAATATTCGGTGAAAAAGAGGTGGAAAATACAATCCAAAAACGTTTTACTGCTACATGACACATGTAGTAAAGACAGTTCCGAAGCACCTGAGTTCGCCCCCGGTTTTTAGTGGGGTTCGTGTTACTCGATCTTTAGTTTTATATGTATGTTTTGTAGATCGTTGTTTGTCCTTTTGTACTTTTTCTTTTAACCATTGTGTTGTTTGTTCTTCTTCGATATACGGATTCTGATTACCCCTTTGGTATCTTCAAACTCTTCTCAAAATGTATTGTGTAGTATACCTATCGAAATGATCGGCAAGTTCATTACATCAATACTGTCAATTGATCACAGATTCATTGTTATCAAAATAGTCAGTGTGGCAAACATAATATAATTAAAATACTTTTCAATTTGTTTATTTATTATGGTTCCTAAATCTCAAGTATACAACACAAAAATAATACAAAATAATAACTTATGTTATTTTGTCTCTCCGGGTCGAGAGTTGTATTGTACTTTCCCATCTAATTGGCATTTTTTCATATGAAGACACACTTGTCTAATAAAGATATCCGTCTACTGATACATTCGAACCTCAATACCTTGAAATATGAGAAGTTGTTTCTTTTCCCAAATTAATAATTTGGTAACCTCGTATCTGTTGCAGCTTTTAAGTTGCCCGATTAACTCGATTAGTGTAACTTTTGGAGGTAAATTTAAATGTCCATTCTCCATGGCAACAAGGGGGGTTTGATTGTAAGTAATTGTAGGTTGTGTTTTCATTACGTTTTATAGGTACATGGGAATATTACAGAAACAACACGTGGAATGTATTTCCATTGATAGATATAACTACACTAAATGGCAACATGAATGTAACGGTGTACCTGCTTGGTCCTAATGACACATTACGATTTGTACCTATCAATAGGTAAGGAATAAAATATAATACAACTGTTAAAACGACTACAAGGGAAACTGAGTAATGGAGTAGCAAATTGCAGTGTGATTTTATGTAACTTGTAGGGTAAAAATTGTCAACAATCACAGTTTATGATTACTTTTGAAATAACGACATTAAGGTTCCACTGGTTTGTATTGTACAATCCACTATCAAATAAATAAAGCACAATATCTTTGCTTGAGATTTGTTTTTATGTATCAAAACTTCTTTTGCCATCATGGAAGAAAATAGTCCTCTAACTAAATAATTAACATTATCAAATGTTAATTATTAACACACAGAGCTGAACATGTGTCCTTGCATCAGGTTATTCAATGCTAATAGATTTTAGAGTATGTACCTTACATTGACTATAACACGTATTTGTCTGTAATTAACCATCAAATGCTTTGTGGTAATCTTTAAATCTCTTTCATTAGAAACTTATTTATTTTTACAGTACATATTTATGGACAAGACAGCAGGCTATTACATACACGAAGCTGTATGTTCTGGGTTGGGATGGATATAGCCCTGGAATGAATTATACCACAGATCACATAGCCATTCAACGTTGTTTTGGAGTTCATCATAAAGTAAGCTGTTCTTACTATTGTGTTACTATGGAATCTCTCCTTTTAACTGTTACTTCTGTTGATATTGTAATACATGTGTAGTAGAGAAATGGTTATTGTAATTAAGGCCAGTTCTATGTATCATATGGAGTTCTTTCTACAGTAAGAACAAAGAAATAGGTTCATAATCAGGACAAACTACAGTTAATTATCAAGCTTTGACACTGTATCTATTTCATTGAAGTCATCGCCAGTTATCTGCCATAGGCCGAAGTTAAAATACTAGTTAGAGGTTGTAACAAACAAGACAACTTCATTGAAACATAAAATTAAATAAAATGACAATATCTAGACACGTTAAAATTATAAATATTTTATTTTGACATGTTTAATTTTAATTTGATAGTATCGTTTTACTATCAATTCCAACACTATTTATAATGTTGTCTGTGACACCTTGCATGTCAAGTAATTTCCTTATCTAATTATATTACAAACAAGGAGTGACGGACCTGCAAATAACCCACACAAGGTAATACCATGATCACGGTAGTGACGTTATAATGTATTGAAATAACTTCAAGCAAATATATTAATGTATCGCAGATTCAGGTAATTTTTTTTTTTTTTTTTTTTTTTTTATTTTTTTTTATAGATTAGACGTAGGAAATCTAAATATTTCGAAGAAAGGGTTGGCATTCCTTTAAGCATTTTGACACTGCCCCATTTTATATCTAACAAAATCTGGAATTCTAGTTTCAAATATTTTGTTTTATTTTCGTCTCTTGGAAATATGCACAGTGCATTGTCGTTGTACTTCGACGAATGGTCGACCAGCATTTCTGTTTTCATTTTATATAAATATACATTAAAGTTACATGATCTCTTTCCTAAATATACATTAAAGTTACATTATCTCTTTCCTATATCATTCGGAATAATGACATTATCTTTTAATGGGGAGTGCATTTGTCACCTCATATTAGTACATAGATGGGTTATTTGAGACTCTTCTGTCTTACGTACTTTGATTTGTCTTGTTCAAAGTAAGCACATAGTTTTGCTCTTCATTCAGTAGATTGTGATCATGTTAGTGCTGATATGTTTCAGTATGTGGTCAGTTTTAGCTATGTGCTAAATAATGCATAACAAACAACATACTGAAATAAATCAAGAACAGTTTTAAGCAGATATTTATTTAGTTGTAACGCCATTTTTCTCCAAATAGCAAATGTCTGCATCCGCTATGTCAATTATGGCATATCTTTCCTAGATTGTATATTGTTAAAATACATTATTTCTATTTGTAGATAGACATAGAATCTCAAACATAAAAATGAAACTAATCATTATAAATTTTAATTGGTAGATCTGTGGACCAGGAGGTAATTCAGCTTACTCTAAAGACATTATACATTTGTATATAAACCGTGTTGGGTGTGATGGTGTTGCTTCATCACTGATGACCGCAGACATGTGTGGAGTATGTGGAGGACATGATGATTGTATTGATTGTACTGGGGCTCCACATGGAGGTATTATACATATGTTGAATGTACTGGAGCTGAACATAGCAGTATAATGTTTGTACAATCTGATTAAAATCACATCTCTCACTTTTCTCCCTTGTCTGGCACGTCTCTTCGTGAGAGATCAAAAGAAACCAACATTGCAGGTTACATTCAAGTGATCCTATTTCATGAATATTTAATGATATAATAAATATGGGTTATGGCCTTTTTCAACGAACTGGATTACTTGTAGTGAACAAAGCAGTTTAAATTTAAATTTCAACTCTTTCATCGTCTCCTAATCGCCATTGTCATTGGACGGTAACATAGGGTCACCCGCATGTGACTTGTTTTGGTGTTTCCCCATAGTTCACCCGATGAAAACATATTAATGACATCAATAAAGGGAGCCCATGAGAGATGCTTGTATTGATCATGCTGGGGCGCCACATGCAATGCTTGTATTGATCATGCTGGGGTGCCACATGTAATGCTTGTATTGATCATGCTGGGGCGCCACATGTAATGCTTGTATTGATCATGCTGGGGCGCCACATGTAATGCTTTTAATGATCATACTGGGGCGCCACATGTAATGCTTGTATTGATCATGCTGGGGCGCCACATGTAATGATTGTATTGATCATGCTGGGGCGCCACATGTAATGCTTGTATTGATCATGCTGGGGCGCCACATGTAATGATTGTATTGATCATGCTGGGGCGCCACATGTAATGCTTGTATTGATCATGCTGGGGCACCACATGTAATGATTGTATTGATCATGCTGGGGCGCCACATGTAATGCTTGTATTGATCATGCTGGGGCGCCACATGTAATGATTGTAATGTTCATGCTGGGGCGCCACATGTAATGATTGTATTGATCATGCTGGGGCGCCACATGTAATGCTTGTATTGATCATGCTGGGGCGACACATGTAATGATTGTATTGATTATGCTGGGGCGCCACATGTAATGCTTGTATTGATCATGCTGGGGCGCCACATGAATGCTTGTATTGATCATGCTGGGGCGCCACATGTAATGCTTGTATTGATCATGCTGGGGTACCACATGAATGCTTGTATTGATCATGCTGGGGCGCCACATGAATGCTTGTATTGATCATGCTGTGGCGCCACATGTAATGATCATGCTGGGCGCCACATGTAATGATCATGCTGGGGCGCCACGTGTAATGATCATGCAGGGGCGCCACATGCAATGATCATGCTGGAGCCACATGTAATGATCATGCTAGGGCGCCACATGTAATGATCATGCTGGGGTGCCACATGTAATGATCATGCAGGGGCGCCACATGTAATGATCATGCTTGGGCGCCACATGTAATGATCATGCTGGGGCGCCACATGTAATGAGCATGCAGGGGCGCCACATGTAATGATCATGCTGGAGCGCCACATGTAATGATCATGCTAGGGCGCCACATGTATTGATCATGCTGGGGCGCCACATGTAATGATTATACTGGAATATATGCTGCAAAGGTTGTATTAAAGGCATTTTTACCTCTGCTTGAGGTATGAGTTATGCGCATCATAGGCAACATTACGGTAACTGTGGAATGAAGTACAAGAAAAGAATAAATGATCTTTCATTTTTATTTATCAGCATGTTTACTATTTAAGAAATATAATCACATGACTGTTACTAGTATTTTTCTTTTCTAGATGATCTTTGTAAAACAGTTTTATTCGGACATTATAGAATCATGTTTCTCCACATCAAGACACTTAATTTCAAATATGTTTGCGTAGTTCGTAGACAAATATACTGTTATATGAATGGTTTGTGGTTTCTAACAATGTTTGTACACTAGTTCAGCTATATCGTAGTGGTTAATTTTGTCGGTAGAGGAAACCGAAATAACTGGGGTGAACAGCAGATACACTGCAAACACTGTCTGTCCTTCCTCGATTTATCGCCTCTTTGTTATCTTCAAACTGTTCATGCCACAGAAGCATTCGAACTCGCAACATTAATAGTGAATAGAACTGATTGCGTACGTTGACATACACGTATATACAGCTACCATATCATCGCGGCAACGACGACCCTGACGAATATACAGATACATGGAGATTCGAATGTGCAACATTACACATTTTAGATATATTTTCATTTGTATAAAATATCAATACACATACCATACATATATATGTTGTTGGTGATTTTGTATTTACAGGAGCTGCATATGACATGTGTGGTGATTGTACAGGCGGCACCAGTGGCATGATGTATGGCCACAATCTAGACTGTAACAATGAATGTGGCACTAACTACTATGAACAAAGATTACAAATGTGCATTAAGTTAGTTATATAGATCGTTCTTTTGTCCTGTTTCGTTTGGACATTGTGTTGTTTATTGTACTTCGTTTGGACATTGTGTTGTTTATTGTACTTCGTTTGGACATTGTGTTGTTTATTGTACTTCGTTTGGACATTGTGTTGTTTATTGTACTTCGTTTGGACATTGTGTTGTTTATTGTACTTCGTTTGGACATTGTGTTGTTTATTGTACTTCAATATACGGATTCTGATTACCACTTTGGTATCTTCAAACTTTCCTTATGATTGTTATTTCATGTGTATTAGAGACAGAATAGGTCGTCTGCTTTCAATATTTATGTTAATCCTTTTAAATAAAATTCATTTTAAATTGAGCAAACATTCCGAATAAATTCCTCTCGTGATTTTTGGTATCTCCTATTTATTGTAATTTTAAATGTTAGAATGATGTTAAAATTGATATTGCATACAGGGAAATTTCCAACTCATTTCTAAAATTATCAAAATATATGAAACACAAGGAATAATGTATATATTAAAACATGTATAAAATTTAGTGCGAATTATTCTATCAAAGACTGTTATATGATATAATTTATAGAAACGGTACAGATGTAGACGGTCTCTTGTCCTTGGTATCATGTGACAGTGTATTGAACAGTGGAGCCTACATTAACAAGTGAGTATAGATTCATTGAGGTAGTGAGCTCAACATATCAACCCTGCTTTAAAATGTTCTCCAGGTCTTGTAACCCTGTTATATACTCCAAAGTACAATACATAAACGTTAGAGGAAGTCGAAGGGGCAATCAAGAATGGACAATCCAAAGACACACTAGCAACATCGGGCACAAGTCAAACAAAACAATTAAACACATACAACAGAAAGCTAAAAAAAACAGAGGAACACAAACCTCGCCAAACACAAAACAATTGAACCACAGAAAGCTAAAAGGATGAGGAAAACAAACCTCACCAAACATCAGAGATGAATACAAGTGCTTGCGAAAGGTAGTCCCTGTTTCTTAAAAGACACCCTCCCTGGTACTCATATAGAAATGGATATTTCGTAGCAAGCAGTTTGTGATGACGATGGTATAATAAATGATTATTTACACTATCGTCGTTGTGCATTCAAAATTTAGTTTCCAATGAAAAACAAAGACTAATTGTTGATTGTGTTAACCTAAGACGGCATACCTACTATGTATATATATCAGGTCTGTATAAATCCACATTTCCTAGCCACTTTTCAAATAATGTTCAATAAATAGATGCTGTTTTGTGTTAAGTGCTATATGTATTTCGACCTCAACACTTATTGGCTTAAGAAATAAATTATATTATATGCATATTATATTTTGCAAGATGTGGACACTGTGTAAGAGGTACTACATCGTTACCTAGTAACCATGGAGAAGATGTGTGTGGGATATGTCACGGTGATGGTACTTCCTGTTTGGACTGTGACAACGTTGTTAATGGAAACAAGATGGTTGATTTCTGTGGAGAATGTTTGGATCCTTCAGATAGCAGTTTCAATAAAGGTTATACTTGAAACAATTGAATGAAAAAAATAATAGATTACACTTATACAATTGAATGAAACAAAAAAAATTGATTACACTTGTACAATTGAATGCATGAATGTTCCTTATTTATTAGCAAGTCTTAATAAGTGACTTAATAAAATTATGAAAGCATATTGGAGAAAGGAAAAATCTACTTTAAAGAGATATATAAGGAACAAACATTATATTAATTAACAGAAAAGTAATTATAAAATAATGTAAGCAAACAGTGTAATATGTAAAGTTGGATTATCTCGCAGTTAATTTACATCAATATCCTTTCTTACAAACCAAATATTCATTTTTTAGATAGTTTCGATAGTGTAAGGGTTAGCAAATCAAAGACATTAAAGTAGGTATTTATTGCTTCTCTGGTAAAGAAGCAACATTAAAGAGTGTGAGCAATATTTGGAGTCAGTCATGATAATAACGTAACAACATTTCTACCCCAGCTGGAGTTTTGTTGTAGTGAGCTAGCGCTATGAAAATCCTATCCTGTTGGTTTTTCTACTATTAAGCAGATATGATCATCTTATAAAATGTTCTAGTTAAGACTCACTTTTAAAACTTAAAAAGTTACAATATCATGGTCGATGTTAATAAGTTATCAAAAGCCTCTTGATTATCATTATTGATAGTTTATATAAATTTCTATCTTTTTTTATAAGGATGTATGAAATTGGGATCAGTGCGTCCGTCATTACTCAGCGACTTTGGACAACACACGCTACATGTCGTTGGTGTAAAGTTACACTTGTTTACTACCGCAGAGTGTACACTGAAAGGCAAAACAGTAAGTTGATATAAATTATGCTAGCGGACAAAAGAAAAGATACACAATATTATCAAATATAATAAAACAAGATATAAATATGCCTAGTTGTAACATTTATTGGCAGAATTAAAGAATATCGCTCAACTGTATGTTAAGGACAGTTTCACACTTATGCTAGGATGTGAGTTATGTTCCTTCTTTAGAAGTACAAATATTATTTTTGTTAACGGTATGCTATGAAAAGAAAGTTTAAACAGTGACATTGAATGTTGAATGTTGTGTCCAATACATTGACGGAATTTAAGTCACAGAAGTTGTTTAAATCAAACATCAGAACAGACCTGGATATAGGTTTCAGCAATACAATGCAATATCATACACTGCTCACGTATATATTGTTTTTCTTCAGCAGCATAATAGTGATGTCATGCTTTGCAGTCAACACCCTGAATTTATATCCCTTAGAGCACATCTGGAATAAACTGAATCGCTGCGTCTGGCCACAAAAACCAACCACTCTAGCACATATATCCGTCAAGCCTCACAGGAGAAGTGAAGTAACATTGAATGTAACCAAAGACTGTGTCATTGATGATTTCATGCTGTTGCTGATGAATTGCATGATCTCCTAAATTAGGAAGAATTTGTAGTTTTTAAATCAAGTATTAACTCGATATATGAGCATGCTTCTGCATCAATCTGTTATCACGTTGTAACATGATATTTATTGTACTGATAATGACGTAACATAACTTTAATATTTTAATTTCTGTTTCAGACCATACCTGTCAACGTAACCATGTTTAATACAACTGAGAGCAAACTTGATTTACTGATACCAGCGTTTTCCGGAGACGTGAAGGGAACATATAACTTGTCTTGTGTGTTTGATAGTAATACGACGTTAATATTAGAGAACAGTATCGTTATATATCAATACCTACAGTTAACTGATATATCTCCAAGTACCATGACCATAGGACAACAAATAAAGGTGAGTTTCTTTGACGGACAGTTTATACTCTGGAACGCTACATTTCATTTGCAATTTTCCAAAGCGTAATTTTGTTGATTCAATGAACGTTAGAGAAAACCAATAGGGGCAATCAAGAATGGACGATCTGGATATGTTGGCAACATTGGACACAGAAGACACAGACCGAAGACAAACAAAAGGAAAAAAACACAACAGAGAAAACTGAAAGGATGAGCAACATTGACCCTACCATATAAACCGGGGGTGAAACCAGGTGTTAACAAAGGATAAGTATAAGATGCTCACCGTGACTGACCCTACCAAATAAACCGGGGGTGAAACTAGGTGTTCACAAAGGATAAGTATAGGATGCTCACCGTGACTGACCCTACCAAATAAACCGGGGGTGAAACTAGGTGTTCACAAAGGAAGCATAAGATGCTCACCGTGACTGACCCTACCAAATAAACCGGGGGTGAAACCAGGTGTTCACAAAGGAAGTATAAAATGCTCACCGTGACTGACCCTACCAAATAAACCGGGGGTGAAACCAGGTGTTCACAAAGGAAGCATAAGATGCTCACCGTGACTGACCCTACCAAATAAACCGGGGGTGAAACCAGGTGTTCACAAAGGATAAGTATAAGATGCTCACCGTGACTGACCCTACCAACTAAAACGGGGGTGAAACTAGGTGTTCACAAAGGATAAGTATAGGATGCTCACCGTGACTGACCCTACCAAATAAACCGGGGGTGAAACCAGGTGTTCACAAAGGAAGTATAAAATGCTCACCGTGACTGACCCTACCAAATAAACCGGGGGTGAAACCAGGTGTTAACAAAGGATAAGTATAAGATGCTCACCGTGACTGACCCTACCAAATAAACCGGGGGTGAAACCAGGTGTTCACAAAGGAAGCATAAGATGCTCACCGTGACTGACCCTACCAAATAAACCGGGGGTGAAACTAGGTGTTCACAAAGGATAAGTATAGGATGCTCACCGTGACTGACCCTACCAAATAAACCGGGGGTGAAACTAGGTGTTCACAAAGGAAGCATAAGATGCTCACCGTGACTGACCCTACCAAATAAACCGGGGGTGAAACCAGGTGTTCACAAAGGAAGTATAAAATGCTCACCGTGACTGACCCTACCAAATAAACCGGGGGTGAAACCAGGTGTTCACAAAGGAAGCATAAGATGCTCACCGTGACTGACCCTACCAAATAAACCGGGGGTGAAACCAGGTGTTCACAAAGGATAAGTATAAGATGCTCACCGTGACTGACCCTACCAACTAAAACGGGGGTGAAACTAGGTGTTCACAAAGGATAAGTATAGGATGCTCACCGTGACTGACCCTACCAAATAAACCGGGGGTGAAACCAGGTGTTCACAAAGGAAGTATAAAATGCTCACCGTGACTGACCCTACCAAATAAACCGGGGGTGAAACCAGGTGTTAACAAAGGATAAGTATAAGATGCTCACCGTGACTGACCCTACCAAATAAACCGGGGGTGAAACCAGGTGTTCACAAAGGAAGCAAAAGATGCTCACCGTGACTGACCCTACCAAATAAACCGGGGGTGAAACTAGGTGTTCACAAAGGATAAGTATAAGATGCTCACCGTGACTGACCCTACCAACTAAAACAGGGGTGAAACCAGGTGTTAGCAAAGGATAAGTATAGGATGTTCACCGTGACTGACCCTACCAAATAAACCGGGGGTGAAACTAGGTGTTCACAAAGGATAAATATAAGATGCTCACCGTGACTGACCAAACCAACTAAAACGGGGGTGAAACCAGGTGTTCACAAAGGATAAGTATAGGATGCTCACCGTGACTGACCCTACCAAATAAACCGGGGGTGAAACCAGGTGTTCACAAAGGATAAATATAAGATGCTCACCGTGACTGACCCTACTAAGTAAACCGAGGGTGAAACCAGGTGTTCACAAAGGATAAATATAAGATGCTCACCGTGACTGACCCTACCAAATAAACCGCGGGTTAAACAAGGTGTTCACAAAGGATAAATATAAGATGCTCTCCGTGTTGCTCATTTGCTCATTTAGTCAAGGTTGGTTGAAGTCATGTCGGAGATAGAGGAAAGAAAAAATCTACGTTAAAAGTAAAATCTCTATTTCCTTTTCATGTTCTAGTTCGTTTCCTTTGCCGTTTATATTTTTATATCTCTATTATTTTGAACATTTATGTATACTTTCTGTTGTTTTCATTCAGGTTAACATTACTACATCTACAATAGCTGATACTGGGTTTATACAATGTGTACTAATGTGTCCTTTTGCACATCCGGGTATTGGTTGTTTTCCACGGATGTCTATATCAACAATAAGGATTCCAACAACAGTCCTTAGCAGCAGTACAGTTCAGTGTGATCTAGGTCAGATGGGATATTTCAATCATGCTAGAGACTACAACTTATCTGTCACTATAGAACAAAAAGATAAGATTGACATCACAAGGTAGCTAAATGCGAATATTTTACTTTTGCAAATTTTCATGTTCATTGATATACAGATGTATATATCCAAAAATAAGAATCTACTAATAGACTATATATATAATTTTTTAATAACACAATAATCACATTAAATTGTCGCCACAATTTACGTGCCACCATGTCCTGGAAATCGTCAGGCGAGTATAATTATTGTCACTGACAACATATGACGCTGTGAAAAATATTAATTCCTCAGGGAGGTAAAATGATTCCTATGAGTATTTGCATAATACCATAGCGTAGTGTATTCATGCTATCTATGACTTTTAGTATGCCAATACATGACTGATGTGTAAAACGATGTCATGTGGCATACTGGAGATATCTACCGGTCTCTATATTAAAATATTTTTTTTAATTTCATTTTTTTTATCGTTTGCCTTGCTATATATGTATTACTGTGTGATTTGTTATTCTGTATTAATAGGTTGTCCACTCTAGAGTTTATCATACGAGCAGAAGCACCAATAATACAAGCAGCAATATTTGACAGAAGTTTTTGTTATGTCAATGTCTTGTTTAATACTGGTATTACAGGACCTAAGACATGTAGTGATATATTTCACCAGACTACACTCAACTTACTGGGAACAGGTAATGTGAAATAACTGGTATTAATTTCAATAGGTGTTTTCAAATAAAATGAAAAAATAGGATACTATACTGTCGGAACAAAAATCTAATCTAAGTATCGTAGAAACAGAGGTAAAATCGATACACCGACCTGCTTGGTGGAAAGTGGCGGGGTTAAACTAGTTCATCTAAGAAATATTAATGCATCAACTTTGTAAAATGCAATGTATTATGGGTAAAATAAATATAGAGTTTTACTGTGTAAATTGTTGACTTTGGTTTATATACTAATGTAACGCTTGGTATATGTTGTTAAGAAGTTTTGAAATTCAAGATGTCATGATATCAAATGAGTGTACCACAATTCTTCGCCAATAAAATTCTTCGTATTAGCAAACTTGTTTTAGTAACTGGATTTACCAGTTCGATGACTAAAATATATGAGAATAACATTGGTTTTTTTATTATTACAGATCCTTTTTGTATCATTGTTGGAAAGCGAATACTTGTTGATCTTGGCCAAGGCAATACACTACAACCTGGAGATATACTAACTCTACAACCAAATGTCATTTATCAGTCTGGTGCTACTTCCCAATACGCAGATTTTGCTGCAGGGAATATACCTATATATAGAGTACTTGATGCGGTAAGAATTGTTTTTTTGTGTAAAACAACACTGTAGTTTAGTGGAAATAAAGAAAAACTTTATCCAATGAGAATGACATAAAGATATATAATGTGTATATTGTTTGTGTTTGAACACTATATAGAGATATTAATTATTTCATTTTATTCCCGTTTTGTACAAACGTTGCTGGTCGATGAAACATTTAAATATTCAAATACCCGTTTAATGAAGACTTGGTTATTTATAGCACGGACTTTTCCACGTAGAAAGGATCATTATATAAGTTTAACTCTGCCACATCTTGGTGTCTGACCTAAACATAGGTCTGTATTTACAATGTCTTGTGTGGTGGCCTTTTTTATGTTCAATGATATGAATTGAGAGGTAGTTCTTGGTTTTGACATTAGTGGAATTGTTGGCCATTCCCATTTAAGCGTTTTTTTTTGTTTCATAAAAATATGATTAATAGATATCGCATGTTATATTGCAGATGCAGCCAGGATTTTCATTATCAGGACCTTCCTTGGTTGGTAGCTGTGATGAGCTTGATCTTGTTTTAGTTCAATCAAATGGAGGATGCATGAAATTCACCAATGAATGGACAATAAATGGTAATAACTGTAAGACTCTTTTCTTTAAGATGCTATAACTTTAACCCCCTAATTCTTAGGAATATCTTCAATATGAAGTGTTTGAAGATACCAAGGAGATAATCAGAATCCTTAAATCGAAGAAGGACAGACAACACAATGGCCAAAAGAAAAAGGACAAAAGGACAAACAACGATCTACAAAACATTACACATAAAACTAAAGGTCGAGTATTTATTATTTAAATAAACTATCAAATGTAACAATTCTTGATGCTTTAATCATTCTTATCTGAACCTATCTATTATTAATGGCAATATACTTGACATTTATATATCTAATTAAGGGCATGTGCTGCGTTCCTTGCAAAGCAATGAGCCTAAAATGAATGACCAACAACAATCCGTAGATACCGAATTCAGTGCGCGCGACGCATATCTGGAATAACGTTCATTAGGTACGCTCATAATCAAAACATTGGAAAGCCAAATAAATTAGAAATTGTTGGGAGCAAGTAAGCCAAATGGCTTAAACAGGATAGCCAAAATTGGCTGAGATCACCTATGCCTGATAGAGGAGAACCTGATAGGTTGTATATGCTTGAGTGGGAAGAAACGTTAGTTTTTATAATAATAACATTACTTAGGAATGTAAATTAAAAAATATAATATGTGTATCTTATAGATAATGTCAATATAATTGATTATATTTGTATTGCATTTTACAGATTCGGCAGATATATCATGGACAAATACAACAGAATTTACATCTCTCCTTGACAGAATAAAAGCTGTTGATACAAATCCCAGGATGATGACAATCTTAAGCAATGAAGTATGTGAATATAAGTATTGTTTTGAAATTTATAAGATTGATTGAGTAATTGCTCAATGAGTAAACGTTAGAGAAAACCAAAGTGGCTACCAAGAATGTACAATCCAGAGCGGCAACCAAGAATGTACAATCTAGAGACACTGGCAACATTAGGCACACAAGACACAGGACAAATAAACGTTAGGGAAAACCAAAGCGGCAACCAAGAATGTACAATCCAGAGAGACTGGCAACATGAGGCACACAAGTGGCAATCAAGAATGTACAATCCAGAGAGACTGGCAACATGAGGCACACACGCGGCAACCAAGAATGTACAATCCAGAGACACTGGCGACATTAGGCACACAAGCGAAAACCAAGAATGTACAATCCAGACACAGGGCGAAGACAAAACACAACACAACACAGAAAACTAAAAAGACTAGCAACACGGACCCCACCAACAATCGGGGGAGAACCGATGTGCTCGCGAATGGTAAGCAGTTCCTGCCTCTTATTAGATACCCGCCATGTTACTCATATAATGAAGACTGTTGGACATCACTACCTTCAGCCTTCAATATCAATCTATTCATATTATGATATTCAATAAATTGTAACCTACACCGGTTATTTGAAATACTGAGTAATGGGATTTTCATAATATATTTGTACACTCATCTAAAATTTAAAACATCATGATACAAATAAAACACATTATTTATTAATGTTCATTCTATGATTGTAGATACCTCCTGGGGAAAGTGTAGAGTTCATTGTTACAGTTTATGACAGTTTTAATAATAAATCATACACTGTTAGACATAATGTTACCAGGGAAGTCAATCTGAACCCAGTATCTGTAGACATGGTTTTATTAGGAGATGAATTACATGTTGATCCGGCAAAAATTGTTAGATTCTACGCTAAAACTAAAGTGGCTAAATGTTATAATGAAACTGAGGTCAGTATAATACGTAGTTCTCTATATATTATTGTCAAATAACTTATAGGTATCGATTACATCTCTGATTCTAAGAAGTTTCGATTGGATTTTGGCACTGTGTGGTATTTTTTTTTCTTCATTTTATTATAGGAATCTATTGTCATCAAGATGGATGTTTAGGCCCAACAAACTAGCTTAACCTCGCCACATTTTTATTGAATCACCTGTACCAATCTAGGAAAGTGAGTTGTCATGTATTTGTGTGTTAGTGGTATCGATTTTGCCACTTTCTACGATTTTGATATTTGATTTTGTAATTTTCCCGACAATATGGTATTTTTGTTTTTCATTTAATTAATATAAAACACCTGTTTTCCCATGATATTTCACTCTGTAATGTTAGGATTTATCAGTAAAGTAAACATTTTGTAGTACAATGCCGGATGTACTGTTTAAATGTGTTTTTTTCATTCTTTGTATTTTAAACACATCATTAATTACTTGAAAGCAAGATAAAATATGTGTTTTACTATCTTGTTTTACAGTATTATTATTGATAAATTAACACATTTTAGGGAGAGATACGACTCAGCTGGCAGAGTGAATCAACAGACTTCAGTGTTTCAGTATTTAATGATAAGCCAATTGCTGCAATCAGACCTAATACACTGAGAGGAGGATCTAAATATACTATCACTATAAATGGTATTTATAAGTTGTGCCATCGTCCTAAATGGGTTAGTGATTAGGGTTATAGAATTTTCAGCAACAAGTATAACCTGTTCAAAAATTGAACATATTCTATATATATTATTATATATTTATATAGATTGTTATTGATTTTTTTTTTTTTTTTTTTTTTTTTTTTTAAAGATTTTGTGATTTCATGTTCTTTGGTTATTCCCTTTTTTGATTTAAGTTAAGTTATGATCTGTCTATTCGAACTGTTAAGTTGCGTTTCGGGTAACTGATGTGTTACTGTCGTCTTACAAGATTTATATCCACTACATAGTCAAAATTACGATGTCTTTGTTCACTGCACTAGACATATCTACGTCCATTATTTTAAATACTTTAAATATGACGGGAAATTCAAAACTAACTTTTGACGTAGTTAGTTTTAGCCCACATAAATGCCGATTGGGTCAATCCAATAACTATAAAATTGGTATTTGTTGCTTCTCCGCTAAGCACACAACATTAAGGAGAAAGCGCAAAGAGCGATTAGCTCGGAATCAGGATAATCTGTCCGAGTGGGCTGACATGTTTACCCGCGGACTGTTGTTTCAGTGAGTTAGCATTATAAGAATTCAATTAAGAGTGTTGGTCTAGTACAAAGCGTTGGCGTTAAGCAACAATCACTCACCCACTCACTCCTATATCATATGAACAACTATTCAAAATGTCAGACAATAAAGATAAGAAAACATATCAAATATCACCCTGAATTACAATTGCTTTATGCTTATATGAAGGCTTCAATGCTAGCTTGAGAACAATTGCAGTTGCCTGTTATTAATAATTTTTTTTTATTATTTGTATTACTTGCATGACCACATCATTTCACCAACAGGGGAGGTTTGTGCACATAACACTAGCTTAACACCGCCACTTTTTATTGAAGTACCTGTACCAATACAAGAAATTGAGCGATCATGTGTAGGGGTATCGATTTTGCTTCTTTCTACAATTTTGATATTTGATTTTTGGATTGTTCCGACAGTGTGGTGTTCTTTTTGTTTTTCATTTTATAAATATAATGCCATTGTCTTGATATACTGGTGATACTTTTATAAATATAATGCCATTGTCTTGATATACTGGTGATACTTTTATAAATATAATGCCATTGTCTTGATATACTATTACTTTTATAAATATAATGCCATTGTCTTGATATACTGGTGATACTTTTATAAATATAATGCCATTGCCTTGATATACTGGTGATACTTTTATAAATATAATGCCATTGTCTTGATATACTGGTGATAATTTTATAAATATAATGCCATTGTCTTGATATACTGGTGATACTTTTATACAAATAATGCCATTGTCTTGATATACTGGTGATACTTTTATAAATATAATGCCATTGTCTTGATATACTGGTGATACTTTTATAAAAATAATGCCATTGTCTTGATATACTGGTGATACTTTTATAAATATAATGCCATTGTCTTGATATACTGGTGATACTTTTATAAAAATAATGCCATTGTCTTGATATACTGGTGATACTTTTATAAATATAATGCCATTGTCTTGATATACTGGCGATACTTTTATAAATATAATGCCATTGTCTTGATATACTGGCGATACTTTTATAAATATAATGCCATTGTCTTGATATACTGGTGATACTTTTATAAATATAATGCCATTGTCTTGATATACTGGTGATACTTTTATAAATATAATGCCATTGTCTTGATATACTGGTGATACTTTTATAAATATAATGCCATTGTCTTGATATACTGGTGATACTTTTATAAAAATAATGCCATTGTCTTGATATACTGGTGATACTTTTATAAATATAATGCCATTGTCTTGATATAATGGTGATACTTTTATAAATATAATGCCATTGTCTTGATATACTGGCGATACTTTTATAAATATAATGCCATTGTCTTGATATACTGGTGATACTTTTATAAATATAATGCCATTGTCTTGATATACTGGTGATACTTTTATAAATATAATGCCATTGTCTTGATATACTGGTGATACTTTTATAAATATAATGCCATTGTCTTGATATACTGGTGATACTTTTATAAAAATAATGCCATTGTCTTGATATACTGGTGATACTTTTATAAATATAATGCCATTGTCTTGATATACTGGTGATACTTTTATAAATATAATGCCATTGTCTTGATATACTGGTGATACTTTTATAAATATAATGCCATTGTCTTGATATACTGGTGATACTTTTATAAAAATAATGCCATTGTCTTGATATACTGGTGATACTTTTATAAATATAATGCCATTGTCTTGATATACTGGTGATACTTTTATAAATATAATGCCATTGTCTTGATATACTGGTGATACTTTTATAAATATAATGCCATTGTCTTGATATACTGGTGATACTGTTATTAACCTAATAAGAATTCTTATTGTAGCCTTTCTTGAAGATGACCTAATTATTGCTGCAGTAGACACCGTATCATTCTACACCATAAGTAAACCTTTGATAGTATCTGTTGATGGGGGAGAATATATGGTATTTTCTGTAGACCAGGACATTGTTTTAGATGCTGGTATATCACAGGATCCTGAAAGACAAAATCTGCCAGCCTTTTACAGTTGGACTTGTAGATACGTAAGAATGGTCCATTTTATATCAGATTAATCACGTACCTGGTTATATGTTCGTTCTTCTGTTTTCTACTTCATCTCTTGTTGATATGTTTTGTGTTTATTTGTTTGGTATTACAATATGAACATCTTCAAATGAGGACAACATGAATAATTGACCGAATATGAATGATGAATACATATAGACTAGTTTAACTTGAAATGATAATTGTCATATTTCGGGTTACAGCTACCCTCTGGTTGACAATTTTCGATGTTTACCTATGGAGGCAATACTTGTATATTGGTGGGACGTAGAATTTGTAAGGCACAACCTTGATTTTACGTTTATGCTAAAAGGCTTTCTTCTGGGATACAGTCAATTTAGAATTAAATGAAACCGAAAGGGCAATCAAGACAATCTAGAATCTCAGGAAAAACTCGAAGCAAGACACAGAAAAAAACCCACCCATAAAAATTAAAGGATGAGCAACACAGACTGACTAAAGCACCAGGTTTTAATCAGTAACACAGACTGACTAAAACACCAAGTTTAAATCAGCAACACAGACTGACTAAAACACCAGGTTTTAGTCAGCAACACAGACTGACTAAAACACCAGGTTTTAATCAGCATCACAGACTGACTACAACACCAGGTTTTAATCCTGGTGGTCGCAAGAAACGCAAAATGGTTACCTGAAATGCAATTGTTATTTATGAGGACAATTCTGATTCTTTTTTCAGGAAAACGATTTCCCATGTTTTACACAGTATGGAAATACAACGGAACTAATGTCCACAACATTTTCCTCCAATGAAAGAGTTGTTATTCCAGCCAATACACTAAGCATAGGAACTAGGTATACTGTATTATATGTAATCAAGTGGTTGTGAGACAGTATATTCAGTTGTGTCTAATATTCTTTATAAGGGTTAGGGTTATGGTGTTTAACACTATTTTCAACAATATTTCAGTTATCATGTCTGTCAGTTTTATTACCCAATAGAACTCACAGAAAACCATCGACCTGCCGCAAGTCACTGACATATTATATCACATAAAGTTGTATCGAGTACACCTCGCCACGAGCGGGACTCGAACTTACACATTTAGTGTTGATAGGCACTGATGACACAGGTAGTTGTACATACAACTACTATATGATCATGACCACGACGGTTCCAAAATGTTTATTAAGAATAATCCATAATTTAAGTAATACGATATGGACTGTATATATTTCTGAGTTGATAAGATATTCCAGACGTTTTGTTTCCTGTCAGGAATTTCTTCATAGGGCTTAGTTATTAACAAGGAAACTTCAGAGCCAAGGGATCCTTTAATCATAATTTGTTCTACACACAGATTGTAAATGAAGACCTCAATAATTGGCGACAGGTAACATGACTGTTGTCACTAATGGAACAGGAACGACTTGTCCTTCCGAGACACATTAGTTCACCTCCACATTTTAGTAATGTTCGAGTCACTCAACCTTTCATTTTCTGTGTAGTGTTTTAAGCTTTTTATTTATGGCCATTGTAATGTTTGTTCTTCTCCGATTTACGGCCTCTGATTACCTCTTTGGTATCTTTTCATACTCGTTCGTACATATTCTAACTTTTGTTATTATAGTGTTAGGGCCATTTTCTTCTGTCGTTTTTGTAGGATTAGTTTTGTATTATTCTCTGTAATTGTTATTGTACTACTACAATTTTATTTCTATATACTATTTATTGTAGGTTGATGTGGACAGTCACTATGACTGTTGGGCAACGTTCTGGTTCTTTTACCACAACTATTGAAGCAGTCAACATTTTACCTCCAATTATAGCTTTACAGGAGACAAACATTATCGTGAACCCAGACGATGACGTCAGGATTCCATGTACAGTCACTAGTCACGGTCCAGTAATGATGATGTGGACAGGTTTTTCCAAAGATGGTAATTTTCTTAATCCATTTCTATATTTTAATTGGCTTTTAATTAATTCACAGCTTAGATAGAGACTTAATTATTTGGTTTTCCAATCTTTTGACACCTGGTGAAATTTATCCAGGAAACGCATCGTGTGCAACTAAATTAGATTTCTGCATTTTTATTAATATGTCTATTTTGATATATTCTGGCTAACTTGTGTCAAACAGTACAATTATTATTTATTCCACATGATATGTATGTTTTGTATTTTTAGATAGTTTAATATTAATGTTGCAACATATGTTTGATAAATGGTGTGTATGACTGTTCTCCAGAGTTACAAATATGTTTGGCAGATGATGTCTGTCCGTTCAAATCAACTAGTCGTAATCCGTTGTAGAATTGTTCTGTACTTCGTCCTTTTGTTGTTTATTAATTTTGTTCTAATGTGTTTGCAACTGAATTATAATTTTGCTAATTTCTCTCAATCTTCGTAACTGATTACATTCTCCCCGTGAGATAGTCTATACACCAGGGAGTATTACATAAATGTACTCTGTTTCGGAGAATGATTTTCTCTTTGATCTCTCATAGGTTCAAAATGGTTATGTAGTGAAGAAAAAGAAACCATTAAAACTTACATTTGTTTTGAAGGCTATGATACTGTTGACATGACAGACTTACTGCCCGATGAATCAGTTGTACAAGAGACAACAGAGGCGATAAGTAATTGGGACTTTTCTCTGTATCTTGGTCTTTCTGGTGATACTTCTTTACCAGCAGGAGCTAAGTTTATATTTTCTGTATCAGCGTTTGCTCTGGATAATGAACAGAGCACCGAGCAACATGTATATGTTACCGTCAACACACCTCCAACACCAGGAGGTATACAGGTATGTTATTTAGATATTGTACCTTCGTTTTCTCGCATTTGTAAAGACAGAAGTATATGCAGTCGCATTAGTGTTGGAAATATTCAGATAAAAGCCGTTTTGTACATTCTTCTAAATCAGTACGCAATACAAAGTAAATATAATGCATAATACTTTCTGTAGAATGTAGTGCGACTATGCAGGTCACTCAATAACAACCACCTAACTCTATATTAGTCGCATGTATAGGTTTCACCAAGTAATGACGTCTGCGAGTGATTATTGTTTAACGCCTAGTATTTTTCTTTAATTTCATGGCGATATACAGAACAAGACAAACATATTGTAAAACGTCATAGATAATAACACGATAGTAAAAATACGATAAAAACTACATTTATGAAATAAAGATTTTGAACAAAAGATATACTTCGTCAGTATCATTATGCAAGCGTGGTAATTTCATCGTATGCTATTTATATTTATTGATATATTGGTATTTTATATTTGGATTAGGTTACCCCATCCAATGGTACATCTTTGACCACTGACTTCGCCATTGATATAGGTAATGGTTGGACAGACATTGATGGTGACAGTACTGTATTATTTTTCTATGTAAAGGAAACCAGTCTAGAATGGATACGATTGAATCCACGTGGACTCTCTGAAATATATAGCTATGATTTTAAACTGACAGAAGGTATGTCTTGATATCAAGAATTTCTGACAAAAACATTAGAGAAAGATGTTGGGATATATACTCATAATATTAGGTCCATGCCCAGTACGTTTTTTTTATTTCCCGAAAGGGATTGTATTAGTTCAAAGTACCAGACATAAACTTCAGTTCTACTCCTTTTTGTCAGTATATGGATGCTCGAATAAAAGCTAAGATCTTTTTCCAGTAATATTCTGTATTTTGTTTCAAAGCGATCTTATTATACTACAGTAACTTGGAAAGATAGGGCTATGCATAGAGACTTGATTCCCATGTATAATTCATGTCTGTCAAGAGACTTGATTCCCATGTATAATTCATGTCTGTCAAGAGTAAGATTCCCATGTATAATTCATGTCTGTCAAGAGTAAGATTCCCATGTATAATTCATGTCTGTCAAGAGTAAGGAAACATACCTCGATGAACTAACGATACTCGAGGAAACATTTGTTATATCCATTTATCCATCCAGTAGTCTGCGTTTCGGCAATGACGGCATTTATTAGATATATTTATAATTGAAATTTACGGTTACTGATTAATGTAATTAATATTAAAACTAAGGTTCTCCTCCCTAATGAATATGTGACCTATTACCCTATGAATAGCCAAACATGACGTTCCAATCTTTTGGCTTTGAGCGTATTGAAGAAAGTTATTCCAGAAACGGGTCGTGTGCATTAAATTAGATATCTAGGTTTTTATTATATCGTACTGATGTATTGCTCTCGTTAACTAGGTGTTTATGATATAATGGTAGAAATCTGTGATACTTATGACGCATGTTCCAGTGTGGAGATAGTTTCAGCAATAACTGTTATAGATAAGTCATTTACAGCTGCTGAGTTAGACCAAACGGCAGCGTCCATTTCTAAAACTCTTAAATCAGGTAATTTAGATATAAACCTATTTCATAATAACGTTTCTACAATTTGCTGAAAGAACAGTAGGCCAATTATTTAACATTGCAATATTAAATTCTATGACGTCAAATTTATAAACATTTCCTGTAGATGATGACGTCATAATGAAGGTTGATAGTTTTGTTTGCATTATTTGATGCCAATTGTAGACTGGGAAAGTCTACTATCAAAACTATTAACAAATAAAACAAATGATACAAAAATCATAAAGCATATCATATGCTATTTAAGATAACAAGTAAATGTAGGTTTGACATATGAGTGAGTGAGTAATTGTTGATTAATGCCAACTCAGCAATTTGTCAGCTATATCATGGCGGACATATGCCTTTGAATGGGAATTAATTGAATATATAACAACAGAAAGTTTCAGAGTGTACACCGATTCCGTCAACGCTTTTTAGATAAAAAATATATTCTCCTATATTATAAGAGAATATTAAGTTCCCTTCCCATCAGATAAATCATGTTTATTTTCAGACATTAACCAGGCTATCGGAATGGCGTTGACATTCTCAAGTCTCCTTGGGTCAAGTACCTCAAATAACACCAGTGCAGTAACGAGTATAGTCAATGACGTCACAGCCAACCTACTGACGTCAGTTGTGGCCAGGTTAGTATGTATTCCTATAGAACTATAATGGAGAGAGTGTTTTCTGGTATTAGTTACTGTTTGTCCAATGTGATCAATCATATTCTATAATTGATGCAAGAACAACAATAGCGGATTAATTGTAAGCAGATGAAGGTGAAATACCAACGGAAGAATACAAAAAGATTCACAAGATTTGATATTGTAATAGTTCCAACATTGTGGTATTTTTTGTTTTTCATTTTATGGTTAATAACATTAAGATATCTCTGTACAACATGATCACCCACAAAAAGAGAGCAACACAATTGTTTGTAGACTGGTAAAAATGTCTGTAGACTGGTAATATTGTCCTAATCTATGCTCTTATAAATAAAAGAAATGGACAAAACAATTATTAAGAAAATCCAGAAAAATTAAAAAAATTACTCTCTACGATTATTTCCAGACTTGTTAAATAGATTTTATTCCAAATTTTGTTCTGAACATGAAGTCTTTGCTTTGACTTCTGTGGTACTGAAGTGGATAGCTATCAATAGAAAAAAGTCATTTTTAAAAAGTATTATTATAAATCAAATAATTCCTGTTTCTTGTTTGTTGGTAGTTACGATCCGGCTGATGCCACATCAGTGCTAGATTTAGCCAATGCCATGCTTCAGAGACTTTCAGACAGTGGAGGACTAACAGATACTGTTACATCGGAGAGCCAGTCCTTGGCATACGAGTTGGCCTCCTTTGTTACTAAGGGAACAGATAGTATGTATCCACAAAACATATGTACTTGATATTTAATTATTTTCCAATACTAAACCACTGAACCACTATGGATACAATACGATATATCCGGACAATAATAAACCATTGAAACATAATTTACTCGAATACTTACACAGGCTGATATGTAATACTTCAGAGTGATGTCGATAAAGTAATGTATATGAGTACCTGGGTTCACACCCGATTTTTTGATGGGGTCCATGTTTATAATTTTTTGGATTGTGTGTATGTTTTTTTCTTTTTGTTTGTCCTTGTTTTGTGTCTTGTGTGCCCAAAATTGCCAGTGTCTCTGGATTGTTCATTCTTGATTGCCTATTGGTTTTTACTACGTTTTTTCCTATTAAGGTATAATTAGTTCAATTTTATTCTTTACCTTTTTATTTATAAAGAATGACATCATCATTAACTTTCCGAGTTAATCTCAATAACTGTTTTTGATCAATTATTATTTATCTTTTATAGAATCAAGACGACGAAGGAAGAGATCAACAACAGTTACTGTGTCACCTATGTCAGTTAGTGACGTAAGTAAAATAATAAATTGAATATATTCCTTTTGTGGGAGTTTGTTTCCAAAAATTATGTTTTTGTTATGCAAAAAATGTATATTGATTTCACCCCTGGTTTTAGTATGATTGGTGTTGCTGAATCATAAGTTTTCTGTGTAGTATTTTGTAGATTTGTTATCCTTCTTCTTTTGTTAATTGTATTATCGACTTCTGCCTATGTCTTTGGTCTCCTCTAACTTTTCTTAGATATAATATATTTATATGACAGCATCATTGCACTAAGAGAGAGGATTTGGATCCATAAAAATAGCATAACTCCGCCCCGTTTTTTTGAAGTATCTGTACTAAGCCAGGAAAGAGAGTGGTTATGCATTTCTGTGTCTTTTCTCTTTTCTCTGATTTTGATATTTTATTTTGGAATCGACAGTCTGGTATTGTTTGTTTGTCATTTTATTACTGATTGTTATGAGCGTGAACTGCAGAATATTTGATTATTTAATTAGTATACATTAATTTTGTTGTGCAGTCAACACCATTATACGTAAATGTAAATTACATTATAATGTCAACAAAAATGGCACAATTGTGGTCTGTTGTATACAGTTACATGAACTGGTATACATCTATGTGTTTTAGGCGGGAGTTATATTGACAACATATAGTGCTACATTTGCCACCCAATCAGAAGACGGTATCACCGCAGATTCAGCCAATCAATATCTAGAAGCACTGGACAATATCTTCATCGGAATTTGTGCCACAGTCTCGTATGCTGAGGAAGCTGTCGTCATCAAATCTAGTTTGGCTACATTGAGTATTAACAAACGAACTGTAGAGAACACGGGGTCTAATGTGTACGATGTTACCTGTAATAATTGTTCACAATATATTACACACCCAGCAAAGGTAAGTACTAAGATTGAACAACGAATATTGCTTTTGTATGGAATGGATACCATTAAACATATGATATAAAATAAACTGTTGTTGTTACTCCAATAATAAAATGTTCAATCCATGGTATGTGCTATCGTATCTTCAATTGCCCCAAGCGCACTTTCACATTGGGCATATATATACTATTTTGACACCAGCATTTGCTACATGATTTAATTGTTTCTTATGTATATGCTGTGTATATGTATGTGATTAACCTGTATATAAATACAGTTATTATTGCAGAAGACAGATACATAACTGGTCCGATTCAATTTCAAAAATACTATGATGTGCAATATACACTTTTCCCCAATTTTAATCAGAATTTGTTTGGCTTCTACGCTATTATGAAGTCAACAACATTTCCTGCTTTTAAAACAAGTGCCAAATGATACATACCCCTTAAAAACAAGATTATAATTTAATCCCATGGCAAAACAAACTTCAATATGGGATATTGTTAGCATGGTAAGCGTCCCTCTTACGCTTTGATTTGATTGCATCTTAGAACTACCAACTAACAAAATTTAATATCGGTGTAGAGTAATTATGCAGTCAGTTAGTTATGATTTTGCTGTTTTATTTGTCCCAATCTACATACTATTAAGGAAAGTTGATAATTACATTTCAGGTTACATATGGGGCTTCTATTCAGTCTAAATATACTCACTGGAACTGTTCATCCTATCTTAGTTGTTATGGAGCGTGTTTTGTCTCAGCACAGATTACGAAGGACTTGGTTACACCTACTTCTCCTTCAGAAATGAGTTTGACCAATCGAGTACGCCGTAGTGACATTGTTATATTGAAACTTGTTAACCCATCAGAAAATACTCTTGTAACCGTGGGAACTTTAATAACACCTGTTATATTATCAATTTCTGTCATTGGAGATGTAAATACAACAGCATATGGATTACAGGTATATTGTAACACAACGTATATCTTATTTAGAATACCCATTGTTATATCAGATAGGTTTCTAAAATTGGATCCAGTGGGAATGTCTTCTGTTTCTATATTACTTGTCAGTCATCCTGTCAAAAAACAAAACACTAACAGAAAGTAGTTTGGAATAGTTATAACTTAAGTGAATGAATAGCCAGAGAGAAACGAAAAATATTGTGCAATTTGCATTTTACAAAAAAGATATTTATTCAATTAAAAATTAGCACTACGATATAACTGCAATATTGTTAAAAGTGGCGTTAAACACCATAAACCAAAACCACAAAATCAATCGACAAATATGTCGTAAGCAAATATCTGTCAATAAAACGTATGTATTTCATTGATGTCCCTAGGAACGGGTATGTACCTATTGGTTCACCGAAGCTGTTAACCTCACGAAATGACAAAACGATAAGAAGTGCGAATTATTTGAATTTCTGTTTTGCTGGTTTTAGTGGACCATTATTTGACTGTTCGTCTGTTTTTCAATCGGCTATTGTATTATCTATTAATAAGTACTTATGATTACCCCTTTGGTATCTTAAAACTTTCTGAGATATATTTTATATTTGGAATATAACACCCACTGTTCTCTTAAACATTTAAATTTCCAATACAATTGTACATAGTTTAAAATTTTTAACTTTTGATTTCACTTTATTTCAATTTCATGAAATTTATGTAAATATTTTTGTAAATACCCACGCATGCAACAGTACGTAATCTTCAACGTCTTGAAGGAGTACTGTATATCTAAAGAAGAAGAAGAATTAATTAGATTAAATGAAGGTTATAATACCAAAGGAATAATCTGAAACCGTAAATCGAAGAAGCACTGATAATGCAATGGCCAAAAGAAAAAGAACAAAAGGACAAACAATGGTGTACAAAACATCACTCAGAGAACTAAAAATTGAGTCACACAATTCCTATAAAAAACCGAGGTTGAACTCGCAGATACGGTAATAAAGATTACATAAAAATACACTGATCATTAAGGAGACATTATTGATATATTTATTTCAGTGCCTACACTGGAATCACAACACGTGGGTGGATACTACATGTTCTTCTAGTAAACCATACACATCTAACTCTGTCTATACAGTCACGTGTTCTTGTAGTACAACTGGGTATATTGCGTGAGTATATATACACATATTATATATCATGTTTACCAAGTCAGGGTCATTACGGTTTTCACAGTTTTCCGGTTGTTGACTGATTTTGTCTGTTTATATATTTATGAGTTTTGACTTTCCCTCTGTAAGATTCTTCGGAGTTCGGTAATTTTGTTATTACCCTTATTTGTTACTCTGAGTTACTCAATGTTTGTCTTGTATACAATATTTCCAAGAAATTGTAATAAAGATGTTAAAAAAAGGTAATAAACATTCAAGAAAAGTGTAAACAATATTAAGTACAAAAAACACTGTATACTTCATATTATGAAGATCCCGAATCATGTATCATGTAACCTTTGCATTGTCGTCACTGTGCTTATTTTTTAAGCAAATGGATTGTCTGTAATGATGATATTAATCACATACTTGTCTCTAAAATCTATAAATATATCATTTCCATTTATTAAATTATAGTGAGAAGAGTTTGAATATCCAAAAGGAGATTATCATTTAATAAACATTCGTGTAATATTTCTGTTATATTCTTACAAAACAATTGTTCTCATTTCAAAAAAGGATTCAACTTCTTATCCCAGCCCTGCTTTAAATTTTCAAGTGTGTTATAGTATCTAGTAGTTTCTGTAACTGCACTATGTGACACCATGGCAATATGCTTCATATAAGATGTTTATCAGCATTACAACTGATTGGCATCAACTCAACACAAGGTATATTGTTTGTATATATTTGTATTGAAAAATCGTATAAAGAGTCAGCATGTCAACACACACATATACAGGACTTCTCACTGTCCTCGTTTAACACAAACCTCACTTAGATTATGCCGTTGACCTATCGTCGTGTCTTAAGGTTGAATGTGGACCAGATGAGTGGCTTAGATTCATGTCATCACCACTGATTAACTTGTTTCTATTGTTATAGGCTGTTTGAAGGTCCTGTTGTTATTGATGATACAACAGTAGATACAACTGATACAGTAGATACAACTGATACAGTAGAAACAACAGTAGTAGAAGGTACACTTATATAACGTAGTGTTTTCTTACCAGTCTATATCTTAGCAAAATAAAATCGTTCTGTTTTCACCTAGAGCATGCCGGAAACGTCATGGACCACAACTTGAAACTATCATGACCATTGAAGACAATTCGAAACATCTTTATGATATCAGGAATTACTATTTGAAGTTTAAGCAGATTTCAGACATCTTAATATACTAGTGAATATCGCAATAAATTGTCCTATGGAGAGCCATTCCTGTTCTATCTGTGACACCATTGATCAAATGTGTATGTTCTTATTATTTTTTAATTGTGCTACTTCAACACGTGGGGAACGAGAAATTATAATTAAATACATGTTACACCAAACAAATCTCTCACTATTGCAATACACAACATTACCTTAAATCATTGAGAAAATTGTGCTTGTGGGTGCTGAGAGTTCGAAGCTCCATATGTGGTTTTTAACTAAGTGTTAATAGTAGCAAGATAATGTCTTTCCAATCTTTTGATCATGAGCGTACCTCATGAAGGTTATTTCAGAAATGTGTCGTGCACACTAATTTAGATATCTACGTTTGTATTAGAATTTGAAAATATAAAAATATTTAATAAGTAAGAAAAGATATGGATGTAAATGGACATGAAAGACTATTCAACCTTACAATTAGACATAAGTTCAAGTAAAGGAACGACGCTTTTATTATAGTTCTGCATTTCACAGTCACAGTATGGCCTTCAACAATGAGACTATCCATCATAAGACGTTCTTATGCATAATTTTAATCATATTACAGTATATTTCGTGATTTCAGTGTGGTATTTCTTGTACATGTCCCTATTTCATCACTATGTAAAACACCGATTTATGTGTGGAGTTTTATTTGTCTTCATTCTGTATCTTGTTCCCAAAGTTGCTGTCTGTGTCTCTGGAAAGTTCATTATTGATTCCTCTTTTCGGGTTTCTCTCACGTTTATGTATGACTTTTCTTTTGACAGAATCAACGGTTACTGTAGCTGTGATAAACATACCGGCATCAACAGGGTCTGTAAAAATAAAATTTACTATTGCTGCAGATTATAATTCTGTCATCGGCAATGATAAATCTGCATCAATGTCAGATATTAAGCATACAGTAGCAAATGTAATGGGTGTTGATGATGACAGAATAAAGTACATGACATTGGAGCCAGGTATGATAATATAAAGTACATGGCATTGGAGCCAGGTATGATAATATAAAGTACATGACATTGGAGCCAGGTATGATAATATAAAGTACATGACATTGGAGCCAGGTATGATAATATAAAGATACATTATGATAAAAAGAACCAAACAATGTGAGCTCTACAAGACAATAACGGGAGTACTTAAATATTTTCAATTAGAAGGATGGTTTTAATTTACCCACCAGGTGTCTTGTTTAGTGGAACAAAATCTTCAGTTGAGAAATAGTTTTTCCCACAAGATATAGAATTTGAGCAGCTTAATAATATTCACAATAACGTCAAAAATGTACAATTGTCCATGACCTACATGTAGATCATGCCATCAATGAGAAGCCCAAAAATATCTGAACATTTCCAAAATCCAATAGAAATATCGTAGAAAGAGGCAAAATCGATACCCCTGGCACACAAATACATGACCTCTAACACACAAATACATGACCTCTAACACACAAATACATGACCTCTAACACACAAATACATGACCTCTAACACACAAATACATGACCTCTAACACACAAATACATGACCTCTAACACACAAATACATGACCTCTAACACACAAATACATGACCTCTAACACACAAATACATGACCTCTAACACACAAATACATGACCTCTAACACACAAATACATGACCTCTAACACACAAATACATGACCGCTCACCTTCCTGACTTGGTACAGGAACTTCAATAAAACGTGGCGGAGTTAAACTAGTTTGATGTGCCCAAGTTTCCCCTTATAATGAGGTGATGCGATCATACAAGTGTTATCATTATATGCTCGTAGTTAAAGGACTACTAGCTAAGAAAGTAGAATCTGTTGGTTAAAGACTATTACAATTAGGACAAAAACACAACTGACACTTTTAACAGATTTGATATCAATTCTTATGAACACTTTGTTTTTCATTAGGTAGCATCATAGTGACATTTACGATTGAGGACGAAGGTCAAACTATTGAATCAGCTGTTCAGAAATTACATAGTGCCATTTTATCTGACAGTCTGGTCATCAGAGACTCAAACGGAACAGTGTTAGACATAGTCAAGTCATCATTCTCCTATACGATTGTAGAGAAAGGTATTATTTAGATTATTTTCCTTTCATCAAGGCTATATTATGAATCTAAGTTGTAAGCTAAATTAGTATTGAAACTCGTCCATCTTTGGTGAAACTAATTGGTTAATGCTTTGTGTATATCATTTAATATACCATACTGGAAAAAGGAATTCCTGATTAAAAGGTAAAAGTTCTGTGTATTTCCTTAAATATACATGTATTATACTTGAAATTTGAATTTCTTATTAAAACAGTTTACCGTAAAGCTTTATAATTCAGGTCAATATCGAGCGGAATTTACCACAAGATGAGATTTAATTAAACGCCTATATTTCTGATTTAACAAAGTACAAAGTTTATCAAATATCATCCATTACAGAGCCTACTAGTATAATGACACAATATTGTGATCGACAACAATCATTAGTGTCATTGTTTGTGCAAAACGTACATGTCATAATATTCCCTCTATTTGGCACTTTCCAGTTATCTTGCTATGAACAAGTCATTTTCACATTTCAAACGTAGATTCTAAAAATATACGTTTTTATACGAGTTATTTCCCTTTTAATGCGAGGAAAACAGGTCTGTTTTCATGCAAAACACATTGACAATAAAATATATCAATCCCCATATTCTGTTCAGAATTGTATTGTTGTAATCACTTACGACTTTTCTATGTGTTATAAAATTATCCTCTTATCTTTACAAGGAATTGTCAGAAAATTACACTCAATTTCGTTGTACTTTCCATTGCTCTTGCTAGACCGGATCTCATTTTTTCCGTCGTAAGAGAAATAACTCGAGAAAGGTATACAAACGTATAACCTTAGAATCAAATCAGGTGCAAGAGCTCAGTTTAACATACGTTGTAATAACATTAATTATAAAGAAGAAATATACATTGAACATAAACGTTAGAGAATAACGAAATGGTAATCAATAATGGACAATCTAGAGAAACTGGTAACATATGGAATACAAAACATATCACTATAAGATGTTAAAGTTAGGCTTCAAAATATCGATGTAATGTGATTGTTTGTTTTTGAAGAGCCTCTTGGAGACACTAATGATCGTACAACACTGTACATTATACTGGGATGTATTGGGGGACTGTTAGCTGTTGCTGTCGTCGTCATTGCTACATTGTTATACAAAATGAAGAAAGATAATACAGTGTCTAACTCGCCACCCCCACCATACGGGCCACAGATGCATGGTAAGTTATCAAACAGACAATTATAACCAACAACGGCCATTGTTTTGACATCCATACCTCCAATGCATTTAGTCAAGCGGCAAGAAACCAGAATGTCTTACTGTAATGCATCCATGGAACACACACTTCTGCTTCCGGAATTCTATCGGCTTTGATCAGTGTTTGCATTAACTTATAGAAGTAAAGACAAATATTAGAGAGGGGCAAAGATTGTTTCTATGGGAACGACGGCGATTTGTTGAAAAATTGTCCCTCCAAACTCGACAAATGTGTTATCGATAAGGAAATCCAACATATTGATGACGTCATTTTCTATATTGTACCTTTTGCATTTTGTTTATTGCGTGATAAAATAAACAATAACGTGATATAACACTATAAACTTATATAACGTAACTTACCGTTTTGTTGAATAAAATACGTATATACAACTTTCATTTAATTAAACTTTTAATTCAAGTTATTAAACATGATATGCATTGATGTTTTTAATTTTGTACAGGTGTTGATGTACCGATACCTGTTAACGGATATGGTAGACAGGTAGCAGTCACAGATTCTTCATACTCTACACGTACTTCTAGTAAGAAGCAATCATCAATGAATGGTAAACGATGCGTTAAAGGAATGTATGGTGCTGGTCATGGTTCGACAAAACAGGAAGTAGATCTTATAGCAGCAGAGAATGGAGGGGGAGAATGTATAAATGCAAAGGCAGGATATACTATTAGTGGGCAAACAGGATATAGTAGTAGTGGGCAAACAGGATATGGTATTAGTGGGCAAACAGGATATGGTATTAGTGGGCAAACAGGATATGGTATTAGTGGGCAAACAGGATATAGAATAAACCCCCTCAATACTCATTCACAGACAAATTGGTATGAATCTGAGACATCAAATCTACGACCCGGTAAGAACAATATTTGTATAAGGAGCATATGTACGCTTGTTTGGTTGTAGTACAAACAAATAAAATAGAAGTCAAAATAAAATTAGAAGATGAACAAGAAAACGCCATTGAATATAATGTGCATCATATGTAAACGGTAACATCACGACATGTTAACATTTATATCAGAGATTAATTTTCTTATGAATTACCCATGTAATGTACGCTGATGAGACGTATCATGATGAGGCTAATGCGTATCATCTTTAGTGTGCTTGAATTCCTGCAGATTCAATTACTTACTTTCGTTTAAAAACACGGTGATTAAAAAGCAAACTTTAATACGTCATATCTTTGATATTTCGTAAGATAAAAATACAAACAATAAACCAAATGAAAGTTAAAACTCTTATGCGCTTCAATGTTAAAAAATATAACCATATATTTTAATAAAACACTAAGACGTAAATTATTTTTTAAGCATTTGAATTTATCAAAATTTCAAATGTACATAATAAAATGACATTTCAAACATTAGTATTTGCTGTGTTACATTCAGATACTAGCAGTCATTATTAACCTGTTAAGTTCAATAAATATAATCTGGTACTGTCATGTCTGTGGTAAAACAATGATAATATAAAATTTATCTGAACCTAAACTTATTATGTATAATTCATATCACATATTCGTGCTTCGTGAAAATAGAATCGTTGCAGCCTTCAATGTATATGATTTATTTAAATGTCTATCACATGTATCAACTTATGTCAACTTTGTTGACAAACAAAATATTAATCCATAGCTAGGATAATATGGTTTATAATTCTTATGTATTTTGTATTGTAGGTTCAGCACGCTCCATCCCAGGTCCAGCAGATTACATGCCACCTATATCTGGTTAGATACACCAGCAATAAAATAAAATACATCTGACAATGACACAGGCAATTGGTTTTATACAACACCAGTTATATAGAACAAAATCTAGATAAGAGTACTGTTACAATTCAAATTCATCTACATAATATTTGTCGTTCATTCTTCTGAAAAAATATTATACTATATTCACATTTTAAAACAAACAAAAATAAAAAGTGGCGGGTTTAAATTGTAGTAAATATAATATAATCATTCACCGTTAATACAGAATTATTACATCTATCTAAAGAAAAGAGAACAAAAATAATTAGATTTGATTTTTTAAATTTCCATTATAAAGAATGATGATGTTGTTTATAATACGACAGTACTATCATTTATGTTGAATGTATTATTTACAACAGGTGGTTTACACAAAAAACAGTTTCTTTTCTTAATGAGGGGATTACATGTATTAATATCTTGAAGATTAAAGTCTTTTGTCATTTGCTATCTTGATGAACACTGAATGATTTTTAAATTACATATGAATAATAACGTTTAACCGCACTATGTATTCGATTGTGGCCACTATTTTCGCATAGTCACTGTTAAACACAATATTGATATTATTACTATGCTGACTGTTGGCTATGTTCATCAACTGATATACTTTCTCAATGTGTATTATTACTATGCTGACTGTTGGCTATGTTCATCAACTGATATACTTTCTCAATGTGTATTATTACTATGATGACTGTTGGCTATGTTCATCAACTGATATACTTTCTCAATGTGTATTATTACTATGATGACTGTTGGCTATGTTCATCAACTGATATACTTTCTCAATGTGTATTACTACTATGCTGACTGTTGGCTATGTTCATCAACTGATATACTTTCTCAATGTGTATTATTACTATGATGACTGTTGGCTATGTTCATCAACTGATATACTTTCTCAATGTGTATTATTACTATGCTGACTGTTGGCTATGTTCATCAACTGATATACTTTCTCAATGTGTATTATTACTATGATGACTGTTGGCTATGTTCATCAACTGATATACTTTCTCAATGTGTATTATTACTATGCTGACTGTTGGCTATGTTCATCAACTGATATACTTTCTCAATGTGTATTATTACTATGATGACTGTTGGCTATGTTCATCAACTGATATACTTTCTCAATGTGTATTATTACTATGATGACTGTTGGCTATGTTCATCAACTGATATACTTTCTCAATGTGTATTATTACTATGCTGACTGTTGGCTATGTTCATCAACTGATATACTTTCTCAATGTGTATTATTACTATGATGACTGTTGGCTATGTTCATCAACTGATATACTTTCTCAATGTGTATTATTACTATGCTGACTGTTGGCTATGTTCATCAACTGATATACTTTCTCAATGTGTATTAGTATACAGTGAGTGTTAAGTACCTTTTAAATGCATGCTATCTTTCTACACATTTAAAGAAAGAAAATGACAACTTCATCTCTGTGATGTCAACAGGTGATGATACTATTGAGAAATGCTAATAGCATTACACGTTCAAATGATTCAAGTATTTTGGTGATTGTATTCTATTGGCAATAGTATCACCTCATATTGTCATACTATGCATCTATTAAACGTTCAAATGATTCAAGTATTTTGGTGATTGTATTCTATTGGCAATAGTATCACCTCATATTGTCATACTATGCATCTATTAAACGTTCAAATGATTCACGAGTGTTGGTAATTGTATGGTATTGGTAAAAGTGTCGTCTTCAATTGTTATGTTTGTCATCAATAGTAATGGCACTACTATAACTTTTGATCACCTCTTTGGTATCTTCAGACTTTTCTTGTATAAAGTATAATAATGTATATACTCTAGTGTTACATCGTTTCCACGTGTTTAATGTAATATCTCAATACATATAATGTACCTACAACATATATTAGTTTACTAGGATGGCATTCGTGTGTGCGGCAACTGATGCACGAGATTGAATAACTAGAACCTTTATGACTTTAAACCATATTTCTAGCATACACAGAACCACACCGGCGTTGCTATGTTATCGTGCTCGTGTCGGGTGCATTAGATCATCGCTTCGAATGCCTATCGAGTCAAACCAAACTCAATAAAATTGATATTTGGTGCCTTTCTGCTTAGTATGCAGCATTAAGGAGTAAGAACAAAGTCTATCCGTGGACTAAGTGAAAGTGAGCTAGAACTTAAAAAATCAACTAAGCGTTTGGCCTAATACAAAGCGGACATCATCACCATATCATCGAAATGTAACCTCCTATCATCATAGCTGACACATTGTTCATTTCACGTTAAGCAAATATCACTCACTAGATTTGCACAGACTATGTAATACAAAACATTTGCTATGCACCGGAAAATATTTAACTTGTTTTATGATTAGAATAACGCAAATTTGAAATATCTTTTAAACTGTAGATTTTAAAGTAGAAGTGTAAACGAGAGTTGTGTAGAGAATCAAGGGTTCTAATTTAATTTGGAAGTTTGCAGACCAGAAAGTGAACGGATTTGGCCCTGGTCATATAGAAAAATCGCATTTTAAAGGAATTTTTGGGTGTATATTTAGACAAAGTTTGATGAAATACGGAGGGAATAAGTCTATAAAAGAGAACAGCCTGCGGCCGTGGGTTTTAATCCCTGAGGACAATAGACACTCGACGGTCACCCGAAAGATTCCATTGTTCTCCGTAGAGACCGCCACCATCTCCTACACGCACTATTGAGTTCATTCATTTTTACCTTTAAAATATTTTACCTGTAAAAATTACTTGGACTGGGACATTTTTCGTTATTTTTATTTTTTCACTAAATAGATAGCACTTCTGTCTTTAATAGTGAACAAAAATGAAGTCTTCATATATAATATGAAGAATATATCATTGTCATTTTGTTCGATTCTGTATGACATTTTGAATTTATATACATGTAAGAAAACGGAACGAAAAATGAATTTTGAGATTGTGCAACTTCATAATTAAAAAAAATGCTCGTAAAATTAGTACATTTTTTTTATTATTGATCCTCAGAGACCAATTGGAGGGTGATTTGGGGGGGGGGGGGGGGGGGGGGGGGTAGAACATGACATTGAACACTGTCATTTTGTGAGCTATTTTTACCAAACTTGTAACTTATCATTGGTAAAAAATACCTAAAAACTGCAATGAATATTGATGAATCATTGATACATGTAATTGTTTCACGTAACTATTCTACTAAACCAAGTTATATCTTTCAACTCAAACGTGAGCTATAAATTTGGAAATATATATTTAACCTATTCCACTTCGAAGTGCTTATCCAAAACAGGAATCCGAAGTTTCGATCTTTGTCTTTATTTGTTTTGACTTTTCATGAATATAAGGCCTGTTTTGTGTTTGGTTTTCGGTTGGATTATAAACTGTCCCTGTTTATCTTTTCTTTGTTTTGCGTCAAGTTGTTTTGTGTATTATTTATGTGTTATAATCAATATATAAGTTAATAAATTCATCTGACCCCAGATAGTTTCAACAGTTACAACTATTCTTAAACTTTAATGAATTGGCACATGTTCCAAATATTTTCAGCATTGACTTCAACGTGATATTTATTCGATTTTTACATTTGTTTCCTGTCTATTCTACTTAATATGATTATACCTTAACCCGCGTCGTCATCCAAGTCATCATCACGAAAATCAATGATAATAGGTTCTATGACACTTCTATCTATACAGTTTTCTTTGCAGTATTCTTTTTCAATCTTGACCACATGTTCTTCTGCTTTTGTCCACACATCTTTTGTAATTTTTCCGAAAGCAGCATACGTGAGTTCTTTAACATCTTTTAATCGGAAGGTGGTATTATTTTTAGCAACGAAAGCTTTGACTTGCGCCCATATTAATTCTATCGGGTTAAGTTCACAGTGTCGAACGGGGGTTCTTATTACTTCATGTCCGTGTAAATTAGCAATTGTATCTGTTTTATTAACTACTGGGGTCTTTTTTTGTTTTATTTTTTCATATAATACTTTTTTGGTATCAGTAGCAGAAAAGGGAATGTTGTGTTGTGTAAGATAGTGTTGGAGAACAGCTTTTTCTGACTAAAATTTGGGCACACCGTATCTTCTATTTTAGCATTATGATGACTTGCATTATCTAACACAACAAAGCTAGGATTTTTCAGAGCAGGCATCAATTGATTTTCAAACCACTCAAGAAAGACAAAACTATTCATCTCCTGGTGATAGTCACCATCCTTTGATTTGGCCAGAAACACTAAATCGCAGCCGTCAATCAAACCCTCACTTCGCGTACCTGCATGCAAAACAATCAAACGTTTGCCTTTGCCCGAGGGTATTTTTGGTGCATCAGACCCATCATTCGGAAGCCACATATGATATGTGCAGTGATTTTGGTTAACCCATGTTTCATCCAGGTACACGATACCATACCCTGCTTCCCTAAAAGATTTGATCTTTCTCAGATAATTACACCTATAATTGATAATAGACACTTGGTCGTACAGAACTCTTCGATTATCACCTATTTTTTAATAAGTATATCCAAGATCAATGAGAGTTAGAGTAAGTTTAGCCTTTGATATTTTAATAGAATCTTTTATTTCCTTATGTATTATTGAGACGATCGGAGCAATTTTCCGTGAATATAAACCGTGGATTGTTCTTTTAATAACACAATGATCAAAGTCGTCCAAAATTTTAGCTCTTTCTTTGAGTCTATTTGACTTACAAGGCCTCTTATCATTCATAATACGGTGCACTGAAGTGTAAGACACACCCAAATCTTTAGATGTTCTTTGATATACCCTATCAAATGAGACAATTGGCTTCTTCGTTGCCTTTTCCTTACTAAAAATGGCAAACAACTTTTTTTACAAACTTTTGGCATTCCGGAGATAAGTCAGACTTTTTACCCATTTTACTAAAAATGCAAAATACAACAATAATTTATGAGAGAAATGCTGGTCAGGTTCGTCTAAAGTACACGTGGCTGAGAGAAAGATTTTACAGGTAAGATACCTGACGTACGGATGGCTCTTCTATAAAGTACATCTACCCTCACCCGAAAAATGACAACAAAATAGGACCAAAATGCAAAATTTCATCTGAGTGCAGCCTCAGCCAAAACAATAAGAAGCATTACAATAACATTTTTAGTTAGCACTCCTAATTCTAAATAAAACTCGTTTATTTTGCTGTTCAAAAATCTATAGTTTGAAAGATATTTGGATTTTTCGTTATTCTAATAAAAAAATTATTACTTTAGTTCATCAAATACTATCGTTACGGTTTATTTAATGTTCCCTGATGATTTATTAACATAGAGTATGATTTTATACTGTCTTCTAATAACTATTTATTTATAAAAATAAACCAAAACGTGTATATCAGTAATTAAGAACAGTGTATAAATGATACACTCTGTCAATGGAATAAAAATAAACGTCGGAGAATATCGAATGGACACTCCAAAGAAACTGACAACATGGGGTACACAAGACGATGACAAACAAAACAAAAAACACAACGCGATATGTGTTGGACACCGCTATTCTCAAACGAACACAAACAACGTAAATAAGACATACAATGTAAGCTCTCCTACAAAGAACTGGTGATAAAGACGAACCGAACATTGTTTTTAAAAACGTAGATATCAAATTTATTGTGAGCAGCGTGTTTCTGGAATAACCATCATCTGTTACTGGAAAAAACCGTCATCTGTTAAACTCATAATCAAAAGATTGAAGAGCAAAATAATATTAAGGTTTTTTTGGGAGCAAGTAAACCAAAGTGCCTAAACAGGATAGCCAAATATCGGCTAAGGTCACCCATTCCTGAGGGATGAGAACCTAAACAGGATAGCCAAATATCGGCTAAGGTCACCTATTCCTGAGGGAGGAGAACCTAAACAGGATAGGCAAATATCGGCTAAGGTCACATATTCCTGAGGGAGGAGAACCTAAACAGAATAGCCAAATATCGGCTAAGGTCACCTATTCCTGAGGGAGGAGAACCTAAACAGGATAGCCAAATATCAGCTAAGGTCACCTATTCCTGAGGGAGGAGAACCTAAACAGGATAGCCAAATATCGGCTAAGGTCACCTATTCCTGAGGGAGGAGAACCTAAACATGATAGCCAAATATCGGCTAAGGTCACCTATTCCTGAGGGAGGAGAACCTAAACAGGATAGCCAAATGTCGGCTAAGGTCACCTATTCCTGAGGGAGGAGAACCTAAACAGGATAGCCAAATATCAGCTAAGGTCATCTATTCCTGAGGGAGGAGAACCTAAACAGGATAGCCAAATATCGGCTAAGGTCACCTATTCCTGAGAGAGGAGAACCTAAACAGGATAGCCAAATATCGGCTAAGGTCATCTATTCCTGAGGGAGGAGAACCTTAGTTTTTATTAATAATTACATTCTACAGGAAATCCTATTACATCATAAATATGTCTGATTCTTTCTCTGGGTGTGTAAGATATCAATGACTTACAGTCTCTGCGTATGTTCAAAAACTTTTCTACCTTTTAACTCTTTACACTATCATACCCCCATTGAAAATAGAACGAAGAGTTGAAAATACTCATTAATTAAAGTTATCAATCTCAGTTAGCTAATTAATATATCTTTTATTTTGGTTATTTATAGAAACCAAAAGTAAGATACATCAAATAGAAGGTTACATGAATCTAGTGATGTTACCTTTAATACTTAATAACACACACCAGGTCTTCGTACTGTTGACGAGGTTAAACAGATACAAAAATTAATTACAAAAACCAAGCAGCTTTAATCAGTCTAAATTATCAATGTACACCATCAATGTCCTATATATATCAATAACTTTTATTGCATACAAATCATGTGTAACCACACATGTAAGATCTGTTAAGATATTTTATATAAGTATTTCATCTTCAGTACGAATTCATAAACAGCAATAAAAACATAGTCTACTGATGTATTGTATATACTACAGAACGCATCTGAAGTAGCGAAACGATTGACAATCTGTTCGTTTTTATTGTAAATGATACACCCTTCTATCAACAAGACCATGAAGTACAGTACCAGTATATCACATTCTTACTTTCCACGACTTTGCTTTACTGGTACATGTTCTGTTCATATCTCTATAACATTCAAAGGCATACCAATATTCTGTAATAACTCTATTCGTGTCTATTTCTGTATAAATTTGTCTCCCTCCATTAATTACATTAACAGTTATAATTAAAGATAATACGGAAACATAACTTTGACTTACATTCCATTGCGGTTTTCAATAGAAGTATGCCATTGATCTATACAGGTGGTCGTGCTTTCTACGATTTCTAAGCGTAACTTTGGGTGTTACTTATATGTAATGTTGTTGTCAGGTTAGTCTTTCATAGCGTCTACCATTTGAATGCACCGTATTTCAGTTTATCCGTAATGAGCAATCTAAAGTATTTTGTTGTCTAACATCGTTATCTCTCAGTAGAGAAGTGTGCAAGTAAACATTAATGATACCAAATGGGTAATTAGAAATCGTAGAATAGGTGAAGGACAGTTAGAAATCGTAGAATAGGTGAAGGACAGGTAGAAATCGTAGAATAGGTGAAGGACAGTTAGAAATCGTAGAATAGCCGAAGGACAGGTAGAAATCGTAGAATAGGTGAAGGACAGTTAGAAATCGTACAATAGGTGAAGGACAGTTAGAAATCGTACAATAGGTGAAGGACAGGTAGAAATCGTACAATAGGTGAAGGACAGTTAGAAATCGTACAATAGGTGAAAGACAGTTAGAAATCGTGCAATAGGTGAAAGATAGTTAGAAATCGTACAATAGGTGAAGGACAGTTAGAAATCGTACAATAGGTGAAGGACAGTTAGAAATCGTAGAATAGGTGAAGGACAGTTAGAAATCGTACAATAGGTGAATGACAGTTAGAAATCGTACAATAGGTGAAGGACAGTTAGAAATCGTACAATAGGTGAAGGACAGTTAGAAATCGTACAATAGGTGAAGGACAGTTAGAAATCGTACAATAGGTGAAAGACAGTTAGAAATCGTACAATATGTGAAGGACAGTTAGAAATCGTACAATAGGCGAAGGACAGTTAGAAATCGTACAATAGGTGAAGGACAGTTAGAAATCGTACAATAGGTGAAGGACAGTTAGAAATCGTACAATAGGTGAAGGACAGTTAGAAATCGTACAATATGTGAAAGACAGTTAGAAATCGTACAATAGGTGAAGGACAGTTAGAAATCGTACAATAGGTGAAGGACAGTTAGAAATCGTACAATAGGTGAAAGACAGTTAGAAATCGTACAATAGGTGAAGGACAGTTAGAAATCGTACAATAGGTGAAGGACAGTTAGAAATCGTACAATAGGTGAAGGACAGTTAGAAATCGTACAATAGGTGAAGGACAGTTAGAAATCGAAAAATAGGTGAAGGACAGATAGAAATCGTACAATAGGTGAAAGACAGTTAGAAATCTTGCAATAGGTGAAGGACAGTTAGAAATCGTACAATAGGTGAAAGACAGTTAGAAATCGCACAATAGGTGAAAGACAGTTAGAAATCGTACAATAGGTGAAAGACAGTTAGAAATCGTGCAATAGGTGAAGGACAGTTAGAAATCGTACAATAGGTGAAAGACAGTTAGAAATCGCACAATAGGTGAAAGACAGTTAGAAATCGTACAATAGGTGAAAGACAGTTAGAAATCGTACAATAGGTGAAGGATAGTTAGAAATCGTAGAATAGGTGAAGGACAGTTAGAAATCGTAGAATAGGTGAAGGACAGGTAGAAATCGTAGAATAGGTGAAGGACAGTTAGAAATCGTACAATAGGTGAAGGACAGTTAGAAATCGTACAATAGGTGAAGGACAGTTAGCAATCGTACAATAGGTGAATGACAGTTAGAAATCGTACAATAGGTGAAGGACAGTTAGAAATCGTACAATAGGTGAAGGAAAGTTAGAAATCGTACAATAGGTGAAGGACAGTTAGAAATCGTACAATAGGTGAAAGACAGTTAGAAATCGTACAATAGGTGAAGGACAGTTAGAAATCGTACAATAGGTGAAGGACAGTTAGAAATCGTACAATAGGTGAAGGACAGTTAGAAATCGTACAATAGGTGAAGGACAGTTAGAAATCGTACAATAGGTGAAGGACAGTTAGAAATCGTACAATATGTGAAAGACAGTTAGAAATCGTACAATAGGTGAAGGACAGTTAGAAATCGTACAATAGGTGAAGGACAGTTAGAAATCGTACAATAGGTGAAAGACAGTTAGAAATCGTACAATAGGTGAAGGACAGTTAGAAATCGTACAATAGGTGAAGGACAGTTAGAAATCGTAGAATAGTTGAAGGACAGTTAGAAATCGTACAATAGGTGAAGGACAGTTAGAAATCGAAAAATAGGTGAAGGACAGTTAGAAATCGTACAATAGGTGAAAGACAGTTAGAAATCGTGCAATAGGTGAAGGACAGTTAGAAATCGTACAATAGGTGAAAGACAGTTAGAAATCGCACAATAGGTGAAAGACAGTTAGAAATCGTACAATAGGTGAAAGACAGTTAGAAATCGTACAATAGGTGAAGGACAGTTAGAAATCGTACAATAGGTGAAGGACAGTTAGAAATCGTACAATAGGTGAAGGACAGTTAGAAATCGTACAATAGGTGAAAGACAGTTAGAAATCGTACAATAGGTGAAGGACAGTTAGAAATCGTACAATAGGTGAAGGACAGTTAGAAATCGTACAATAGGTGAAGGACAGTTAGAAATCGTACAATAGGTGAAGGACAGTTAGAAATCGTACAATATGTGAAAGACAGTTAGAAATCGTACAATAGGTGAAAGACAGTTAGAAATCGTAAAATAGGTGAAGGACAGTTAGAAATCGTACAATAGGTGAAAGACAGTTAGAAATCGTACAATAGGTGAAGGACAGTTAGAAATCGTACAATAGGTGAAGGACAGTTAGAAATCGTACAATAGGTGAAGGACAGTTAGAAATCGTACAATAGGTGAAGGACAGTTAGAAATCGAAAAATAGGTGAAGCACAGTTAGAAATCGTACAATAGGTGAAAGACAGTTAGAAATCGTGCAATAGGTTAAGGACAGTTAGAAATCGTACAATAGGTGAAAGACAGTTAGAAATCGCACAATAGGTGAAAGACAGTTAGAAATCGTACAATAGGTGAAAGACAGTTAGAAACCGTACAATATGTGAAGGACAGTTAGAAATCGTACAATAGGTGAAGGACAGTTAGAAATCGTACAATAGGTGAAGGACAGTTAGAAATCGTACAATAGGTGAAGGACAGTTAGAAATCGTACAATAGGTGAAGGACAGTTAGAAATCGTACAATAGGTGAAGGATAGTTAGAAATCGTACAATAGGTGAAGGACAGTTAGAAATCGTACAATAGGTGAAGGACAGTTAGAAATCGTACAATAGGTGAAAGACAGTTAGAAATCGTACAATAGGTGAAAGACAGTTAGAAATCGTACAATAGGTGAAAGACAGTTAGAAATCGTACAATAGGTGAAAGACAGTTAGAAATCGTACAATAGGTGAAGGACAGTTAGAAATCGTACAATAGGTGAAGGACAGTTAGAAATCGTACAATAGGTGAAAGACAGTTAGAAATCGTACAATAGGTGAAAGACAGTTAGAAATCGTACAATAGGTGAAAGACAGTTAGAAATCGTACAATAGGTGAAGGACAGTTAGAAATCGTACAATAGGTGAAAGACAGTTAGAAATCGTACAATAGGTGAAGGACAGTTAGAAATCGTACAATAGGTGAAGGACAGTTAGAAATCGTACAATGGGTGAAGGACAGTTAGAAATCGTACAATGGGTGAAGGACAGTTAGAAATCGTACAATAGGTGAAGGATAGTTAGAAATCGTACAATAGGTGAAAGACAGTTAGAAATCGTACAATAGGTGAAAGACAGTTAGAAATCGTACAATAGGTGAAAGACAGTTAGAAATCGTACAATAGGTGAAGGACAGTTAGAAATCGTACAATAGGTGAAGGACAGTTAGAAATCGTACAATAGGTGAAAGACAGTTAGAAATCGTACAATAGGTGAAGGACAGTTAGAAATCGTACAATAGGTGAAGGACAGTTAGAAATCGTACAATAGGTGAAGGACAGTTAGAAATCGTACAATGGGTGAAGGATAGTTATAAATCGTACAATAGGTGAAGGACAGTTAGAAATCGTACAATAGGTGAAAGACAGTTAGAAATCGTACAATAGGTGAAAGACAGTTAGAAATCGTACAATAGGTGAAAGACAGTTAGAAATCGTAGAATAGGTGAAGGACAGTTAGAAATCGTACAATAGGTGAAGGACAGTTAGAAATCGTACAATAGGTGAAGGACAGTTAGAAATCGTACAATAGGTGAAAGACAGTTAGAAATCGTACAATAGGTGAAGGACAGTTAGAAATCGTACAATAGGTGAAGGACAGTTAGAAATCGTACAATATGTGAAGGACAGTTAGAAATCTTACAATATGTGAAGGACAGTTAGAAATCGTAGAATAGGTAAAGGACAGTTAGAAATCGTAGAATAGGTGAAGGACAGTTAGAAATCGTACAATAGGTGAAGGACAGTTAGAAATCGAAAAATAGGTGAAGGACAGTTAGAAATCGTACAATAGGTGAAGGACAGTTAGAAATCGTACAATAGGTGAAGGACAGTTAGAAATCGTACAATAGGTGAAAGACAGTTAGAAATCGTACAATAGGTGAAAGACAGTTAGAAATCGTACAATAGGTGAAAGACAGTTAGAAATCGTACAATAGGTGAAGGACAGTTAGAAATCGTACAATATGTGAAGGACAGTTAGAAATCGTACAATAGGTGAAAGACAGTTAAAAATCGTACAATAGGTGAAGGACAGTTAGAAATCGTATAATAGGTGAAGGACAGTTAAAAATCGTACAATGGGTGAAGGACAGTTAGAAATCGTACAATAGGTGAAGGACAGTTAGAAATCGTACAATAGGTGAAAGACAGTTAGAAATCGTACAATAGGTGAAAGACAGTTAGAAATCGTCCAATAGGTGAAAGACAGTTAGAAATCGTAGAATAGGTGAAGGACAGTTAGAAATCGTATAATAGGTGAAGGACAGTTAGAAATCGTACAATGGGTGAAGGACAGTTAGAAATCGTACAATGGGTGAAAGACAGTTAGAAATCGTACAATAGGTGAAAGACAGTTAGAAATCGTACAATAGGTGAAGGACAGTTAGAAATCGTACAATAGGTGAAGGACAGTTAGAAATCGTACAATAGGTGAAGGACAGTTAGAAATCGTACAATATGTGAAGGACAGTTAGAAATCGTACAATATGTGGAGGACAGTTAGAAATCGTACAATAGGCGAAGGACAGTTAGAAATCGTACAATAGGTGAAGGACAGTTAGAAATCGTACAATAGGTGAAGGACAGTTAGAAATCGTACAATAGGTGAAGGACAGTTAGAAATCGTACAATAGGTGAAGGATAGTTAGAAATCGTAGAATAGGTGAAGGACAGTTAGAAATCGTACAATAGGTGAAGGACAGTTAGAAATCGTACAATAGGTGAAAGACAGTTAGAAATCGTACAATAGGTGAAAGACAGTTAGAAATCGTACAATAGGTGAAAGACAGTTAGAAATCGTACAATAGGTGAAGGACAGTTAGAAATCGTACAATAGGTGAAAGACAGTTAGAAATCGTACAATAGGTGAAGGACAGTTAGAAATCGTACAATAGGTGAAGGACAGTTAGAAATCGTACAATGGGTGAAGGACAGTTAGAAATCGTACAATGGGTGAAGGACAGTTAGAAATCGTACAATAGGTGAAGGATAGTTAGAAATCGTACAATAGGTGAAAGACAGTTAGAAATCGTACAATAGGTGAAAGACAGTTAGAAATCGTACAATAGGTGAAAGACAGTTAGAAATCGTACAATAGGTGAAGGACAGTTAGAAATCGTACAATAGGTGAAAGACAGTTAGAAATCGTACAATAGGTGAAGGACAGTTAGAAATCTTACAATAGGTGAAGGACAGTTAGAAATCGTACAATAGGTGAAGGACAGTTAGAAATCGTACAATAGGTGAAGGACAGTTAGAAATCGTACAATATGTGAAAGACAGTTAGAAATCGTACAATAGGTGAAGGACAGTTAGAAATCGTACAATAGGTGAAGGACAGTTAGAAATCGCACAATAGGTGAAAGACAGTTAGAAATCGTACAATAGGTGAAGGACAGTTAGAAATCGTACAATAGGTGAAAGACAGTTAGAAATCGTACAATAGGTGAAGGACAGTTAGAAATCGTACAATAGGTGAAAGACAGTTAGAAATCGTACAATAGGTGAAGGACAGTTAGAAATCGTACAATAGGTGAAGGACAGGTAGAAATCGTACAATAGGTGAAGGACAGTTAGAAATCGTACAATGGGTGAAGGACAGTTAGAAATCGTACAATAGGTGAAGGACAGTTAGAAATCGTACAATAGGTGAAAGACAGTTAGAAATCGTACAATGGGTGAAAGACAGTTAGAAATCGTACAATAGGTGAAAGACAGTTAGAAATCGTACAATAGGTGAAGGACAGTTAGAAATCGTACAATAGGTGAAGGACAGTTAGAAATCGTACAATAGGTGAAGGACAGTTAGAAATCGTACAATATGTGAAGGACAGTTAGAAATCGTACAATATGTGAAGGACAGTTAGAAATCGTACAATAGGTGAAGGACAGTTAGAAATCGTACAATAGGTGAAGGACAGTTAGAAATCGTACAATAGGTGAAGGACAGTTAGAAATCGTACAATAGGTGAAGGACAGTTAGAAATCGTACAATAGGTGAAGGACAGTTAGAAATCGTACAATAGGTGAAGGACAGTTAGAAATCGTACAATAGGTGAAAGACAGTTAGAAATCGTACAATAGGTGAAAGACAGTTAGAAATCGTACAATAGGTGAAAGACAGTTAGAAATCGTACAATAGGTGAAGGACAGTTAGAAATCGTACAATAGGTGAAAGACAGTTAGAAATCGTACAATAGGTGAAGGACAGTTAGAAATCGTACAATAGGTGAAGGACAGTTAGAAATCGTACAATAGGTGAAAGACAGTTAGAAATCGTACAATAGGTGAAAGACAGTTAGAAATCGTACAATAGGTGAAAGACAGTTAGAAATCGTACAATAGGTTAAGGACAGTTAGAAATCGTACAATAGGTGAAAGACAGTTAGAAATCGTACAATAGGTGAAGGACAGTTAGAAATCGTACAATAGGTGAAGGACAGTTAGAAATCGTACAATGGGTGAAGGACAGTTAGAAATCGTACAATAGGTGAAGGATAGTTAGAAATCGTACAATAGGTGAAAGACAGTTAGAAATCGTACAATAGGTGAAAGACAGTTAGAAATCGTACAATAGGTGAAAGACAGTTAGAAATCGTACAATAGGTGAAGGACAGTTAGAAATCGTACAATAGGTGAAGGACAGTTAGAAATCGTACAATAGGTGAAAGACAGTTAGAAATCGTACAATAGGTGAAGGACAGTTAGAAATCGTACAATAGGTGAAGGACAGTTAGAAATCGTAGAATAGGTGAAGGACAGTTAGAAATCGTACAATGGGTGAAGGATAGTTATAAATCGTACAATAGGTGAAGGACAGTTAGAAATCGTACAATAGGTGAAAGACAGTTAGAAATCGTACAATAGGTGAAAGACAGTTAGAAATCGTACAATAGGTGAAAGACAGTTAGAAATCGTACAATAGGTGAAGGACAGTTAGAAATCGTACAATAGGTGAAGGACAGTTAGAAATCGTACAATATGTGAAGGACAGTTAGAAATCGTACAATAGGTGAAAGACAGTTAGAAATCGTACAATAGGTGAAGGACAGTTAGAAATCGTACAATAGGTGAAGGACAGTTAGAAATCGTACAATATGTGAAGGACAGTTAGAAATCTTACAATATGTGAAGGACAGTTAGAAATCGTAGAATAGGTAAAGGACAGTTAGAAATCGTAGAATAGGTGAAGGACAGTTAGAAATCGTACAATAGGTGAAGGACAGTTAGAAATCGAAAAATAGGTGAAGGACAGTTAGAAATCGTACAATAGGTGAAGGACAGTTAGAAATCGTACAATAGGTGAAAGACAGTTAGAAATCGTACAATAGGTGAAAGACAGTTAGAAATCGTACAATAGGTGAAAGACAGTTAGAAATCGTACAATAGGTGAAAGACAGTTAGAAATCGTACAATAGGTGAAGGACAGTTAGAAACCGTACAATATGTGAAGGACAGTTAGAAATCGTACAATAGGTGAAAGACAGTTAAAAATCGTACAATAGGTGAAGGACAGTTAGAAATCGTATAATAGGTGAAGGACAGTTAAAAATCGTACAATGGGTGAAGGACAGTTAGAAATCGTACAATAGGTGAAGGACAGTTAGAAATCGTACAATAGGTGAAAGACAGTTAGAAATCGTACAATAGGTGAAGGACAGTTAGAAATCGTCCAATAGGTGAAAGACAGTTAGAAATCGTAGAATAGGTGAAGGACAGTTAGAAATCGTACAATATGTGAAGGACAGTTAGAAATCGTACAATAGGTGAAAGACAGTTAAAAATCGTACAATAGGTGAAGGACAGTTAGAAATCGTATAATAGGTGAAGGACAGTTAGAAATCGTACAATGGGTGAAGGACAGTTAGAAATCGTACAATAGGTGAAGGACAGTTAGAAATCGTACAATAGGTGAAAGACAGTTAGAAATCGTACAATAGGTGAAAGACAGTTAGAAATCGTCCAATAGGTGAAAGACAGTTAGAAATCGTACAATAGGTGAAGGACAGTTAGAAATCGTACAATAGGTGAAGGACAGTTAGAAATCGTACAATAGGTGAAGGACAGTTAGAAATCGTACAATAGGTGAAAGACAGTTAGAAATCGTAGAATAGGTGAAGGACAGTTAGAAATCGTACAATAGGTGAAGGACAGTTAGAAATCGTACAATAGGTGAAGGACAGTTAGAAATCGTACAATGGGTGAAGGACAGTTAGAAATCGTAGAATAGGTGAAGGACAGTTAGAAATCGTACAATAGGTGAAGGACAGTTAGAAATCGTACAATAGGTGAAAGACAGTTAGAAATCGTGCAATAGGTGAAAGATAGTTAGAAATCGTACAATAGGTGAAGGACAGTTAGAAATCGTACAATAGGTGAAGGACAGTTAGAAATCGTGCAATAGGTGAAAGACAGTTAGAAATCGTACAATATGTGAATGACAGTTAGAAATCGTACAATAGGTGAAGGACAGTTAGAAATCGTACAATAGGTGAAGGACAGTTAGAAATCGTACAATGGGTGAAGGACAGTTAGAAATCGTAGAATAGGTGAAGGACAGTTAGAAATCGTACAATAGGTGAAGGACAGTTAGAAATCGTACAATAGGTGAAAGACAGTTAGAAATCGTGCAATAGGTGAAAGATAGTTAGAAATCGTACAATAGGTGAAGGACAGTTAGAAATCGTACAATAGGTGAAGGACAGTTAGAAATCGTGCAATAGGTGAAAGACAGTTAGAAATCGTACAATATGTGAATGACAGTTAGAAATCGTACAATAGGTGAAGGACAGTTAGAAATCGTACAATAGGTGAAGGACAGTTAGAAATCGTACAATAGGTGAAGGACAGTTAGAAATCGTACAATAGGTGAAGGACAGTTAGAAATCGTACAATAGGTGAAAGACAGTTAGAAATCGTACAATAGGTGAAGGACAGTTAGAAATCGTACAATAGGTGAAGGACAGTTAGAAATCGTACAATAGGTGAAGGACAGTTAGAAATCGTAGAATAGGTGAAGGACAGTTAGAAATCGTAGAATAGGTGAAGGACAGTTAGAAATCGTACAATAGGTGAAGGACAGTTAGAAATCGTACAATAGGTGAAAGACAGTTAGAAATCGTACAATAGGTGAAAGACAGTTAGAAATCGTACAATAGGTGAAGGACAGTTAGAAATCGTACAATAGGTGAAGGACAGTTAGAAATCGTACAATATGTGAAGGACAGTTAGAAATCGTACAATGGGTGAAGGACAGTTAGAAATCGTACAATAGGTGAAGGACAGTTAGAAATCGTGCAATGGGTGAAGGACAGTTAGAAATCGTACAATAGGTGAAGGACAGTTAGAAATCGTACAATAGGTGAAGGACAGTTAGAAATCGTACAATAGGTGAAGGACAGTTAGAAATCGTACAATAGGTGAAGGACAGTTAGAAATCGTACAATAGGTGAAAGACAGTTAGAAATCGTACAATAGGTGAAGGATAGTTAGAAATCGTACAATAGGTGAAGGACAGTTAGAAATCGTACAATAGGTGAAAGACAGTTAGAAATCGTACAATAGGTGAAAGACAGTTAGAAATCGTACAATAGGTGAAAGACAGTTAGAAATCGTACAATAGGTGAAAGACAGTTAGAAATCGTACAATAGGTGAAAGACAGTTAGAAATCGTACAATAGGTGAAGGACAGTTAGAAATCGTACAATAGGTGAAGGACAGTTAGAAATCGTACAATATGTGAAGGACAGTTAGAAATCGTACAATATGTGAAGGACAGTTAGAAATCGTACAATAGGTGAAAGACAGTTAGAAATCGTACAATAGGTGAAAGACAGTTAGAAATCGTACAATAGGTGAAAGACAGTTAGAAATCGTACAATGGGTGAAGGACAGTTAGAAATCGTACAATGGGTGAAGGACAGTTAGAAATCGTACAATAGGTGAAGGATAGTTAGAAATCGTACAATAGGTGAAAGACAGTTAGAAATCGTACAATAGGTGAAAGACAGTTAGAAATCGTACAATAGGTGAAAGACAGTTAGAAATCGTAGAATAGGTGAAGGACAGTTAGAAATCGTACAATAGGTGAAGGACAGTTAGAAATCGTACAATAGGTGAAGGACAGTTAGAAATCGTACAATAGGTGAAGGACAGTTAGAAATCGTACAATGGGTGAAGGACAGTTAGAAATCGTACAATAGGTGAAGGACAGTTAGAAATCGTGCAATGGGTGAAGGACAGTTAGAAATCGTACAATAGGTGAAGGACAGTTAGAAATCGTACAATAGGTGAAAGACAGTTAGAAATTGTACAATAGGTGAAAGACAGTTAGAAATCGTGCAATAGGTGAAAGACAGTTATAAATCGTACAATAGGTGAAGGACAGTTAGAAATCGTACAATAGGTGAAGGACAGTTAGAAATCGTACAATAGGTGAAGGACAGTTAGAAATCGTACAATATGTGAAGGACAGTTAGAAATCGTACAATAGGTGAAGGACAGTTAGAAATCGCACAATAGGTGAAAGACAGTTAGAAATCGTACAATAGGTGAAGGACAGTTAGAAATCGTACAATAGGCGAAGGACAGTTAGAAATCGTACAATAGGTGAAAGACAGTTAGAAATCGTACAATATGTGAAGGATAGTTAGAAATCGTACAATAGGTGAAGGACAGTTAGAAATCGTACAATAGGTGAAAGACATTTAGAAATCGTACAATAGGTGAAAGACAGTTAGAAATCGTACAATAGGTGAAAGACAGTTAGAAATCGTAGAATAGGTGAAGGACAGTTAGAAATCGTACAATAGGTGAAGGACAGTTAGAAATCGTACAATATGTGAAGGACAGTTAGAAATCGTACAATAGGTGAAGGACAGTTAGAAATCGTAGAATAGGTAAAGGACAGTTAGAAATCGTAGAATAGGTGAAGGACAGTTAGAAATCGTACAATAGGTGAAAGACAGTTAGAAATCGTAGAATAGGTAAAGGACAGTTAGAAATCGTAGAATAGGTGAAGGACAGTTAGAAATCGTAGAATAGGTGAAGGACAGTTAGAACTCGTACAATAGGTGAAGGACAGTTAGAAATCGTACAATAGGTGAAGGACAGTTAGAAATCGTACAATAGGTGAAAGACAGTTAGAAATCGTACAATAGGTGAAAGACAGTTAGAAATCGTACAATAGGTGAAGGACAGTTAGAAATCGTACAATAGATGAAGGACAGTTAGAAATCGTACAATATGTGAAGGACAGTTAGAAATCGTACAATAGGTGAAGGACAGTTAGAAATCGTAGAATAGGTAAAGGACAGTTAGAAATCGTACAATAGGTGAAGGACAGTTAGAAATCGTAGAATAGCTGAAGAACAGGTAGAAATCGTAGAATAGGTAAAGGACAGTTAGAAATCGTAGAATAGGTGAAGGACAGTTAGAAATCGTAGAATAGGTGAAGGACAGTTAGAAATCGTAGAATAGTTGAAGGACAGACAATAAAATCGTTAAACAACAAACAACTGATCAACAAACACCCCACAGATAACTAAATATTGAGCAACACGTACCCAATTTAAAACCGGGGTCAACTCAGATGCTCCGAAAGGGTAGGCAGTTCCTGTTCCACTTACGACACCCGTCGTAATACTAATGATAAAAAATCGATCGTATGTCATATTCAGTGATTTGTCATGAACGTGGAAAGGATAAGATATAACTCTCTTTATTGAACTATTGTTGGGAAAAATATAGATAATTACATAACTGATTTGTCTTAAAAAATGAATCCAAAGAAATATGCCACACTAATAGTATATTAAGTGCATGGATTTCGTATCGGATAATTTTTTTTTTTTTTTTTATTAAATTACTGTTTAATCTATAAATGTAATCTACAGACCTTTGTCGTCATTAACATTGTATGGCGCTGATGAAGAGATGCATGCTTTAGCACTTATAATCAATTAGGAAAGAAATTAACAATGATTAGCCTAATGTGTTTTAACATATTTACATCTGAATTTATGATAGAGAAATCACCACCATGCAAAAAATGACGGAGGAGTGTACGTACCATGTACAGCATGAAAGCTAGTTTGTTTGTTTTATCTTTTAATCTGCTATTGTCAACGTTCTGCTAAGCATCTTGTTGATTTCGTCAGTCTATTATTAAACAATTGTCAAGGATCTGATATTTGATTGTGCCACAATGTCATAAAATGTAAGCAGAGACCCTGCATTAATTATGCTTTATGCTAAGATAAAGAGAAATTCCTGAATGACCTTAACCGTAGAATATTAACATTTAACATTGCACCTCAATCATAAAATCATGGTACAAATCAAGTATACAACGGGGATTCGAGTTCCGGGGCAATAATTACCACATATCACGAATAATGTAACCTGTCTGATTATATATATAGCCACTGATGACAAGATTTCTATGATGAAATTTAAATATTAAGTGTCATTTCTTATAACCAGAACCGATGTTATTTAGAAAACAAACAGAGTCTACCGTACATTTACAGTGTTTGCAGAAATCTAAACCTGTGCAATATCTAGTAGAGTTACAATGATATGCTTCTGTGTCATCTCATATTATACAGATTGATATCAGAAAGGTAAATTCCGTTTTAAACATTTTTCATGTTTAATAAATCAGAAATAACTAGATACACTAGTAACAAGTATGTTGCTAATTGGTCTTGGGTCAAAATTGATATCAATTATAGAAAAACAGACCGCTGGAATATCTTTACTTGTCTGAAGTACGCTTACATCTCATAAACTGTACATAATACTACCATTAAACTGTCAGATTTAAATTTACTCTGATTGTAGTCTGATAATCAGTAGAGGTACTGAAGTACGATTATCATTAAACGGCAGAACAAACTACAGATAAATAAGAAATAGTTCATTGAAATCATCCAAATTGGCTTAAATCGTTGGCAGAGACGTTTCTATGCTATTTTGATGCTTGATATATCATATAATACGTGAAATGTTGAAATTTATAGAAATCTACAGTTGCTATTATTGTTTTGTTTGTATATAATTAAGGGTGATAACAAAATTACCGAACTCCGAACAATCTTACAAAGGAAAAGTCAAAACTCATAATTACATAAACAGACAAAATCAGTCAACAACCGGAAAACTGTGAAAACCGTAATGACCCTGACTTGGTACAGGCATTTCTAAAGAAATGGTGGGTTGAATCAGATTTTAAAGCGCCAAACACTTGTACACTACTATTCCTGAATATGTAATACTTTACACTGGATGTAGATTTTCAACATATGTAGTGTGTCATGTTTGCTACACCGAACCTATCACTTTGACCGTTATACCACTGAGGCAAGCAAGCTAACATTTACTTCACGGAGGCAAGTACCCTAACAAATACACCAATTAGAAAAACATGCTAATCATTACAGAGAATATCATACTAACAACTACACAACAAAGACAAGCATCCTAACCACAATGGTGTCACAATATTTCCTTTAGCTAATTAATAACTTTCTTGTTGATGGCTACCAAATACGAATTTTTATTATAATGCTACTTAGTGAAAATGAATTATTAATACATAATAACAGTGTTATTTAGAGGGGTTTTCGGTTTTGACGCTGATTCTTTCCTATGGACTTTTGAACTGTTCCGACAGTTTAGTGTTGTTTGTTTTTCATTTAATGTAAGCTTACCTAGCTTTACCTGGCTTAATTATTTTATAACTGCTACCGCTTCATAGCTTTTTAATGCTACCTAGGGTAAATAGTTTCCAAACGATTCCTCTATAAATTTTCATTGTCCCACAATTGTAAATGGCATTGTCATATTGAAAATATACTAAAAAGCACGTCTAGTCAACTATCAATGTTACGAAAATTTAAATTTTCTTTAAGCAGACACAACCTGGAAGCAATTTATTTTACATATATTTTGCCCCTTTTAGAATATGCTTGTGAATTATGGGATGGGTGTACTCAGCAAGAATATAATAAAATTGAACAAATTCAGCATGAAGCTGCCAGAATTATAACTGGATTACCCAAATTTTCTAGTTTGGAATCGCTTTATTTCGAAACTGGATGGGAACCACTTCACTCTCGTCGAAGAAGAAGAAAATTAAATATGTTTTACAAAATTCGAAATAACAATGCACCTTCGTATTTATGCGACTGTTTATTACCCTTTGAGCGAAACGAAAATGCTTACAATTTGCGTAATCAAACAGATTATAGTAACCCATTTACTAGGTTACAATTGTATCGCAACTCATTTTTTCCTTCTTCGATCAAACTTTGGAACAATTTGACACCAAAGATAAGAAGTGTCCCGACAGTTAGTAGTTTTAAAAAGTCACTAATAAATGATGTTAATTTATTGAAACCATATAGATACTATTCATATGGTTGTAGAGTGTTAAATGTCTTACACACTAGACTAAGACATAGATCTAGTAACTTGAATGCCGACCTTTTTAGGGTAAATTTAATTAATGACCCAGGTTGTGTCTGTGGATGGGTAATAGAGGATGCGATTCACTTTTTTCTAGAGTGTTGTTTATATGTTGAAGCTCGTGAACAGTTGACAAATAATCTGCAATTTCTTGACAGTTTACTTATTGAAACTTTACTATTTGGCGATGATAGCTTATTTGAGGAACAAAATGCACAAATATTCAAATCAGTGCAGTTGTACATCAAACAAACGAAACGTTTTACCCCACAGTGATCACACTTCATATATTGAATTTAACTATTTTCTTTTGTGAACATTTTCTCCATTGTTGATATGACAATTCTGTACTGTTATAACTCAATATATTATATAATTTCAAAAATCTTTTTATTCTTTTTTTCTCAATGTTGTAATATAAAATGTAATTGTTATATTTATACATGATTACTTGCTGGTGCATGGAATATATAATTGTATGTAAATATGTGGAGAGGACCTTTGTAAGTTGGAATAACTTGTGTCCGATCCAAATGTTATATAGTTAACAATAAAATACGTTTAATCTAATCTAATAGTCCCAACAACCGCATGTCGTAAAAGACATCTGACCTTCAACAGAGACCAAGGTCAAGGTAAGCCAGATGTTAAATTGTATGACCATTTGCAGTTTTTATGGCTGGTTTTATTTGATGATTAAATTGCTATTCGTTATTATACGGAATATCTGTATCACAAATGACCATGGATATGTTCCGTTTGTCGTAATCACATATATTCCCCATTCAGAAATTACCACCGGATTGAAAACAATTGTATCACGATGGGTTTCACTGGTTGAGCAGGTACTGCTTACCATTCCGTAACACCACCCCTTTATCCTCCAGATTTTGTGGGGTTGGTGTTGCTAAATCTTCAGTTTTCTGTGCCGTGTCATTGTTTATCATTTGTCCTTTTTTTATCATTGCATTATCGGTCCTTCTTCGATTTACGACTTCTGATTATCCTTTGGCGTCTTTTTCTGAAAAATAAACATCACGTCTGTCTATGAACAATTGGTATATTGTGAACAAAAACGAACATAGTTTTTTGTAGTAAAGGCAATTTGAGGGATATTTTCTTTAATGCAGTAGCATAAGGGTAATAACAAAATTACCGAACACCGAGCAATCTTCCAAAGGGAAAGGCAAAACTCATAAGTCAACAAACAGACAAAATCAGTCAATAACCGGAAAACTGGGAAAACTGCAATGGCCCTGACTTGGTACAGGCATTTCGAAAGAAATGGTGGGTTGAATAAGATTTTACGGCGCCAAACCTCCCGCTTCCATTACGGTTAAAAGGTTCCGGTTGTCACTATAACAGCATTTTTAACAATACTGGACAAATTAGGTATAATAGTAGTCAACGCAGTACTTTATGAAAATTCATATTTATTATCGTCTCTGCAGAACGGTTTAACTAAACCGTCATCTTCTTACACAATTTAATTTCAAATGAGATGTTGAATGACGTCATGTCTAAACCACGATTACTTAATGCTGATCTTTATACATTTTCCATATATACTTTATAAAAATCCATCGTTTATTATCGTCTCTGCAGAGACAGAATATTTTTCGACAAGATATTGGTATCGGATAAACTTTTCAAGAGATCGAATAGGGCGAATCTTTTAATAGCCCTGGTCCAGTAGCCTGTTTCTCAGATAAAGATGACGTTTCAAGAAATCAGAATAATTGCTACTGGTCCTTGCATAATGAATCAATTGCGAGATGTAAACACCACATGCATGAGAAGCTGGTATATTGCTGCACATATTTGGAAAATTTATGATTTTAAAATTGAAGTCATCCCGTTTATCATAAATTTTAGTACTGACTTAACCACTGTCGTCAAATTCGAGGTATATGTCCAAAAATAATGCGGACGAAGCTGTATCTGTGGTCTCTTTAATTTCCAGTTCTGGAAGATATATCACTGGAAGAAATTACTGACAGATAAAACGTCATCAATATACCTGTATATGAAATTAAAAGCTCTAGCTTCATGAACCTTCTTATCTTTTACAAGATTTTGAAGAAACTCCGACTCATATGAGTATAAAAATAAATCGGCTAGAAGAGGGGCACACTTCGTACCCATTGGTATGCCGACGACCTGCTGAAACAGTGCCCCTCCAAAGGAGACAAATATGTTATCGATGAGGAATTCCAGCATACTCATCACTTGTTCCTCGGAGGAGCATGTTTTATCTTTTTGAATTTTGTATGAAAAATATGTGGAATTGTAACCTAATACAACCAATTTTGAGCCATCGTTTCTATGTCTGAAAGCTTTGTGAATGGTTTCTTTTAAGCGGTGTTTTAATATGTCATGCAAAAGGGTGGTATACAGAGTTGAAAAATCAAACGTTTTGATGGAGGATACCTGAGAGAAAGATCTTGATTTAAGGTTATCCAAAAGATCTTTAGAGTTTTTCAAAATCAACATCTGATTTATGCCACTACGCGAGAAAACAGTGTCACAATATTTCTGTTGTCCCTCTTTTACTGCAGACAGAATCTTTGTCAGGTGAATAGACAATTCTTTCGTCGAACAAGTTGATGATCCCGCTATGTGCCTTTCTTTGCATGGTATCTTATGGAGTTTAGGTATCCAATACAAATAGGGTAAATCCTCAGACTCTCTACCAGGGGTAATGTTTAAAGAAGTCATGAAGGATCTGTGGTTAGCTAGAATTTCATCCTTGTCGAACGAAGTTGGTTTGTATGTGGTATTACCAGAGGTGTTGCTATGTATGGCTAATTCCTTGATTAGGCATTCGTAGTAATATGATTTACATACAAACACGATGTTGTTTGAAGCTTTGTCCGCAGGAAAGATAACATATTTGCCATGAAGAGAGGAAAGACACTTAACAGCTTCTTGGTCTTTAAATACAGACTTAGGTCGACTATTAATACAATTTTTGAATTTGCGAATCCGACCTTGTACTAGAGACCTGATTGTTCTAACCCAGTCTGACAAGGACTCTAACTCAGGATCTTGGTCTACTTCTCTCTTTATCCATCTTCTGGCATAATCTTCAACAGCATCCATAATTATCTTAAAATTATGCTTCCAATTGATGTGTTGAGGTTCCCTAAATTTAGGACCATGAGAAATCACCTTTCGAAGACTCTCATGTTGAATGATATTCAGATCACCAGTGATTACATGTCCAGATGGGTTGTATTGAAAAGGAGAGTGGGAGCAGTCACAAGTCAGAGGGTTCTTGAGGTACTCTTCTATGTTAATATCTTGCAATGCTTCTTTGTAGTTGAATTTTACGGTCAATGCTGTTAGTGTAGCTATAGGAGATAATGGGAACAGATTGATTTTTGAAATATGGTGCAATTTCTTTTACGACCTCTTTTCTATTAAGAAAGTTGCTGATGTTAATAGCATCGATTCCTTTGCTAACAAACGGAATGTGGAGGAATTTTCTGTTGTTATCATGAAGAGGTTCAGATCGAACTGGTTTGAAAAGACGAAAAGACGCCACGTCACATATAATACTAGATAATCTGTACTTAGGAGAAAAAGGATCTACGCCTCCTTTGTCAAGTCCAAAATCCTTAAGATCTTTGAGGTAGTTTACAGGTAGTGAAAATAAGATTGTACGAATGTGATGAATTCCAAGAGGTTTCTGTATATTAGAAAGTAAATCATTAAAAGTATCTTGTAACGGTCTTGGTTTAGAGGACTTTTTAACATTCGGGTGTTGAATTATTTTATGACCATGGCTACGTTTAGCTCTTGGATTAGTATTAAAAAGGCTCATCACGTTGATTTCGCTGCATCCAGGACTTGACAAATTTCCCACTCCTTTGATGTTATCATTGCAGCCGTAAGGCATTGCAGTACCTAACTCCTCAATCAAAAACAACTCTCTATCGGTACGGTAAGGTGTACTACGTTTTGGACTGTTTGTATGATTGTAAATCTTCTCGATGATTCCAACTTTCATCGTCAAACATCGGTCATGACCTGGTTGATTGAAATGATTATACAAAATCCTGTATTAGGGATCATTTGCATCATATCGATGTTTGTTCATTCTACTTCGCAATTTTTGACGAGTTGCACCAACATACAAAAGTCCTCAGAGTGTACATTCTATGCTGTAAATAACATTTTCAGTAGAACAGTCCAGAGGGTCAAACGATTTGGTGTAGTAAGTTTTTCCAGTTAAATTACTTGTAAATTCAGGAGAAGTTATTAGCATGTTGCATGTTTTACAAGTATTATTTTTGCCAGTTTTTCTTTTGCAAGTAGTAATGCATGGAGAAGAGTCACAAGTACCTGGAGATTTAAGACAGTCCGAAATGTTAATTGAACAAGATTGTAAAATTTGATACGAATCTGAGGTTTTGAAATAATAATTTCCCTCTGGCTGAACGTAAGACAAATCGGGGATATCCCGTAGGATTTTCCGTGGAACGCATATATCATTAGCATAAGATAACAATAATCCTCGTCTTTGACAGACAGACGTATTATAGTATACTGTTGTCAGCCGCCAGTCCGTCCATCCATCCGTTGTCATGTCATACAATATTGCCGTTTATTTCTATTCGTTATTGACATATAACAAAGGGATACTGAAGCATGCTTTACTTAAATCCATTGAATGATGATACATTGTATGTAAATACATGCGTGTTTGGTTTTGTTTCAAAAGAGACATTACATCTGGAAAATGTAAAACATAAATAAAACCCTGTTTCTGTTTAAACATGTTTATGAACAAAATTTGATAGTCTCTCATTCTCATTTACATTCATATACATGGTGGGGGTCTTAAAAGAAGCAGGAACCGGGGTTCGTGTTGCCCATCATTTCAATTTTTTGTGTTGTACTTTTTTGTTTTGTTTGTCTTTATTCTGTGTCTTTTGTGCCCAATGTTGCCAATGTCTCTAGATTGTCCATTAATGATTGTCGCTTCGGTTTTCTCTAACGTTTATTTACTAATCAACAGACAGATAGTCAGTGTAAGTAAATTAGTGATATACAGACATTTTGGTCTACTACTGCATTACAATATCTGTTGATAGCTTTCTATTGATACAACTAATATACAATCAACGTGTATGGACGTTTCATGTGCCCATGGCGAGCAACTGTTATTATTAGTAATAAGAGTTTTCAAAGGGCACAGAAAACATTTTGTGAAAATTGTTTATTTCAAATTGTCTACAAACACCCAATTTAAAGCGTTATTCATTGTCTAAAAAATTCTACAACTTATGTATCAACTTTGATATGTGTTAAGTGCTCAGGTGGTCAGATATTCCAATAATCACCCCTAGTGTGATATCCTACAAGTTGTTTATCGGCTTAGTGACGTTGTCCAGTAGATGGCTCTCGACATAAGACAGGCTACTAATCATCACCGTCGGTACTAGATATAATAACAGGTGTTCAAGTATTTTATTGATTGGTCATTGAGATGTTCAATAAATAAAGAAAAATGATCAGATAAATTTAATACTGAGACCGTTATAATCTAAAGACTAGTAATGAATTTTGTCAAATGAAATTTTAAAACATTTTTGAAAAGTCCATGATTTAAAATTTATGCACATATATTCCAAATATCTGTATGTGCTATTTTTATGTTGATCGATATTTTGATATAGATATATAGATAGACAGAATAATATACTACAAACAGTCTGTGCCTTTAGCCACTAGCCCTATGCCCGAGACTAGTAAAATTTTGTTCGGGCTAGTGAAATTTTACTGAAATTTATATAAAAAATAGAAGAAAACTTCAAAATGGCTAAAGGCACAGACTGTACAAATGTTCTAAAAAGTTTTATATATCATCAGATTTAAAATGCACGTACGAGTTTATGTGTTTGATCAGAAAAGTCAAATGTTATTACACTTACATTGTGTTCTGTATTTGTATTGTATTGTGTCGTGATTGAGTTACTCAGTAGAACGATCGGTCATCATATTATGCTCCAGGCGTGGCACCCGTTGTGAACAGACAAGGTATGTAACAACAGAAGCAATATAAGCAGTTGTTCCGATATTGAAAGCTGATATAAATAGATATACTATCGCCTCCAACAGATCATTCTATTAACGTTGAAACTTTTATCTTCATACACTGGGAAAGGGAAATGTTTTAATGTGATTTGAATGTGAATGCTCATGTAGTTATTACGTATTTAAAATTACTTAATCTGTATTTTATGAGTTTCAGTTATTCCTGAATAAAACAAAGATATAGGTATGACAATATATGGCACCATTAGGAACAGCCCACAATAAAACAAAAACATTTCGTTTTTAATAATAAAAAAATTCATACAAACTTTAAACTTGTCATTGTTTTTAATGTATATACCAGTATACCATTGATAGTTGCACACGGCTTACTTTACCAAATTTGACGGGAAATCTTGGTGATATTATCCTTGAATGGTTGATCACTTTGTTCAATGTAGAACCTGTTGGGACAAAAGTAAAAATCTTTTAACAAGAACATCAAGTTCTGGTTAAAACTAAATTCTAGGCTACGTGTTCTTTTACAAACTTTTATCTTGCACGTATTGTGAAATAAAGGACGTGCCAATGTGATGTAGGACGTTCTCGAAATAAGGACATTCCAATATGTGATGTCATGATGTTGTCAAATAAAGGTCATTTTAACATATGATAACAGGACGTTTCCAATCATGGACATTCCGATATATTGATGTCAGGACGTTGTTAGATAAAGAACATTCCAATATAATGATGCCAGGACGTTGAAAAATGAAGAACATTCCAATATATTGATGTCATGACGTTGTTAAATGAAGCGCATTCCAATATCTTGATGCCAGGACATTGTCAAAGTAAGGACATTCCAATATATTGATGTCAGGACGTTGTCAAATGAAGAACATTCCAATACATTTATGTCATGACGTTGTTAGATAAAGGACATTCCGATATATTGATGTCAGGACGTTGTCAAATAAAGAACATTCCATCATGTGATGTCAGAACGTTGACAAGTAACGGATATTGCACTAAATTATTCAATGCATTTGTAATAATTTAAACTTCAGAATATGATGTCAATACTTTGTCAGATAAGACTGCTAACAAGGAAGCTACTGAACCAAGGGTTCCTATTGGCTATGTTGGAGTCATCTCTTCGAAAGTTTCACGGTCACCACCATGACTTGGTTAACCGTTATGGAATATCTGTGTCATAAATGACCACGGATATGTTCCACTTGTCGCAAACACTTCCCGGTGCTTTCCTCATTGATGACTTATCACCGGATTTATAATTAGTAGAGCAGGCACTGCATACACCTCCGGGGCACATAAGTTCACCCCCGGTGTTTAGTGGGGTTCGTATGACTCGATCTTTAGCTTTATGTGTATGTTTTGTAGATTGTTGTTTGTCCTTTTGCCTTTTTTTCTTTTGGCCATTGTGTTGTCTGTTCTTCTTCGATTTACGGGTTCTGGTTACCCCTTTGGTTCTTCAAACTCTTCTTTCAGTTTGTCTGTCGGTATATGCTTGCAATAATGCAGGATTCATAAAAATTATGTTCGCAAATTTACAATCCTATATCTTATAACTACGTTTAGATATGTGTGTTTCATCCACTAACTCTAGGTATAATGTCATGAGAAACGTTAGAAGATACCACAGTAATCAGAAGCCATAAATATAAAGTTTCCAATATACATCAGATTACAATGCAGATTATGTAAGCAAGCTGTTTTCATAATCTTGCTTATCACTTTGCGATATAGAAATATCGTTTGAACGTTTTTTTCTTCTTCCTTTCTTCCTCTGAAAACTGAATGATTAGTTAACAATTCTAAATGTGCTGTTTACTTAAAATATCAAAATAAGTCAAACGTATTGATAATCCGGATCTAAAATCAGTGTAATGCATTAATCAACCCCATATATAAATTAAGTCAAGAGTGTTAATCAGGCCATACCTCAAATAAGTCAAATATATCGATTATTCGAATTCAAAGTAGGCTTAATGCATTAGTCAGTCCCAGATCTAAAATAAGTCAAATGTGTTAGTCAGGTCTGAACTCAAATAGTAAAAGGTCAGTGGCTTGAAATGCAGTATTTTACCTCCATTTTGGTTCCAGATATATAAGCCGCGTGCCAGTAAATATCGACTTCGATAATGCAAGGTGTATTCAAACTTTCGAATGCCGAAACTTTCTCAACCAGATCGGTGGCGTAATGGTTAGCGTGCTCGCTTGTTGTATTGTTATTTTAACATGCTAACTATAAATAAAACTTATCTTATCGCCTCGAGTGTGGTAGATCATGGGTTAGAGCCCTGGTCGGGTCAAACCAAAGATTATAACATTGGTATTTGTTGCTTCTTCTCTAAGCATGCAGCATTAAGGAGAAAGAGCAACGACTGGTTGGCTCGGAATCGACATGTCTACCCGCGGACTGTTGTTTCAGTGAGCTAGCACTATAAAAATCCAACTCAGCGTGTTGATCTAGTACAAAGCGGACCTCATCATCATCTCATTGTAAATCAACGTGTTCTTGCCATAATATAGCTAAAACAATTTGCTGAATTGGCGTTAAACAATAATCACTCACTCCCCCGGCTCATCTTTGAGTTGTGAAGGCTGTAAACTTCTATTTATGTTGTGATACAATTTTTTCAAATGTTGTTTTTAAACAATTTGATACAAACTAGACATGAGCGGGAGAGGGAATTTGTTATTAACTTTTGGCTGTCGGTAATCATAATGAAATAAACAAATAATAATATTATCGTAAAGTATGAAAATCTTAAGACATTAATGGTCTTCGTTAAAGGACGGAATGCAAAACATCATCATGTTTTTACTTTGATGAATTATAGAAATCTCCTAAAAGTGCTTACTTCATTGTGAGACAGGTTTATATATATATATATATATATATATATATATATATATATATATTTTTTTTTGCATAAGATGAAAGAATAAAAAAATAATATTAGTTGAAATGCTTAATTAGCTGCATCGATAATGTGCACGTGTGCGTGTGTGTGTGTTGTGTGTATAAATAAATTAAATGCAGGTTCATTTACGAAAGCCTTTGGGCATTTTGTTAATATATTTGAAACATTGTACAGTTGTTTTTTTTTACTAGTATACAGATGAATGTAGTATATATAACAATAACTAAGATATTTTGCGTGCGTTACAATGATTTCCCATTAATTATTTGTCTTTAGAAAATGTATGTAATTTATCTCCTCTCGACCTATTGACCCCGTCAAAGAAGACTTGAAAGAATCTCTTTTCTAATCTTTTATATTTAACGTATATGATTAGCTTTCTTATACACGACTGACATTAATTCAAATTTTACAAATGTTTGTTGCCGTTTTACACAAGTTAATATTTTCTTATGATAGCAGGGAGAATTCCTTGTTATCTACGTTTGATTATTACTTAGTATCAACATAGCGTCGATGTATGGTAGAAAGTTGTTAATTGGGCGACACGGTTAGCATGGTCTATTGTAACTGGTCATTTTAATCAAAGCAGAGTGGACGTTTGTATAGTAAGGATACATTTATACAAGTGTCTTGGAGTATTTAAACAAACTTGAGCACTCCAAATGGATTAAAATTCCATTACCATGTAAACAATATGATGAAATTTAAGTAAAGGTTTACAAAATTGGAGACAAAACATTTATTTTAACGAAATGTGAGAGATAGAAAAAAAAATAATGACGAATGTTCAAATGTAAAAAAATTCTAAAAATGTGGAGAAATCTGGTATCCACCCTGTTCATAGGTAAGTTTAATTATTTGTATATATTTAATAATTATTTACTTATAAAGATGCTTATTATAATAGTTTTTTTCAATGTTTTTTTTAAATATAAATTTTATCGATTTTTTACCTTTCACTAGGAATTGACAAACAAACATACAAACTAGAGACGTAATTCATAATATTATACTATGTGAAACTAAATTGTAATGAAAACCTTACCTTGAAAGAAAAATTAAAAATATTTATTTCAATCTGATCTGATGTAACGTAAATTAATCCACATAGCTATCAAAACTAATGAAATACCAGTATTATCAATGTAGATGTACAGGAATTATCATTAGTTCTATGTACCTTGTACATGGTGTCTACGTTTTAAAACATTTTGGTCTCTTGGTTTTAATTACTCCCACATTTTGATAGATATATTTTTCGCTATCAAAGGGCACATTTTAAAACCTTTTGGTTTCTTTATTTTTCTCCTACATTTTGAAAGGTATATATTTTCACTCTCAAATGATACATTTTAAAACCATTTGGTCTCATGGTTTCAATCCCACATTTGGGTATTTCAGCCAGTTACTTTCTACAAGACAAACACAGCAAAATTCAATTATTATTTTTTAGAAAAAATTAAGTAATATACGAAGTGAGGAAAGTGAACGGCCATGTATATGCGGTAGGGTATCAATTTTCCCTGTTTCTACGATTTCTGGGTTGTATATTTTGTTATTTTTCATTTTATTCTACATGTTATTATGATTTATAATAAAATAGTTAAGTATAATTTATAACAGTACATGAGGATTACCATGCCATAAATTAAAGCTAACATAGGGTCACTCTATTAAGATACCAAAGATTAATTGGTGACAAGTTTAACATGATAAATGATCCTATATTGAAGTTATGACCAGATTATCACATTTTACCAGAGTTATCTCCATCACTTTTTTATTTGTGACATTCGAGTAACAAATTATCGTGATAACATTTCATTAAAATTTAGTATTGAATAATAAAATTAAAAAAAAAATAATACCACACTGTGTGAACAGTCCCAACATCCAATTAAAAATTGTATAGAGGCAAAATTGATACCCCTACCACATAAATAAATAATTGGCGCAAATAATTGTGCACTAAAAATTATATTATAATTATTTTAATATTTCTTTTTTACTTATATTATCAAACCTGCTAAATATATGTATCTACTTGATTTGTTCTTCACCTGAAATATAGTGACGTTAGATAAAGGCTTATTATTACCTAACAAATGTTAAATTAACAACACAAGACGCACACAAAGATATGTTAGTATTTTTTGCATTTATCAAGTGCAACATAAGTTAATTAATTTGAAATTCTCTATTCAGTAACACCTGTCATATATCACTGTATCTTTGATATGACAGTTTATAGTTTTTTCTGCTATTTTGTAAAGAAAAATGAAGATTTAGTTGTATGAATGAGAAAAGTTTTGAGAGATGACAAATTTATCTGTTGTTGTACAGACAGTTTATTTATTCTGCACAGTGATAAGAAAGATTTGTTGATACACTGTTGAAAGATAAAATCATCGCACCTAACGGATTAATGAGCCGGACCACCGCAGTTATATCTTGATATTAACTTCAAAGTTAAATATGAATTTGTGCACCTTTGTCAATTATTTGAGGATAAGTATTAAATTATAATCCTTTACAAAAATATTACAAAAGATGAAATCTTAAAACTTGACATCACATAAATAAAGGTGAACAACCTATGTGTGAGATACACATTTTTATCTGAACTAAAGAAATATAATAAATATTTAAAATAAAATCCATTACCAGAATAGACTAACAAAACTATTTAAATAATAATAATAATAATAACGTTATTATCTTTTAATTATCTAATATCATGAAATGTCTAAGTATATCATGGTAGACCACAAGACAGTGAAGACACAGGAAGCACCTGTTTAAATGAGATATAAAAAAAACAATAAAACAAGTTGATTGTATCAGAGTAGTGAGCCTTTAGAGTACATTCTATTTATAGTCATTTCACGTCTGTAATTGCATACGTATGGTAGTTGGATTTACAACTACATATGAAGTCAGTGCCTACCCATTAACGTTACAACAAGTGAGTTCGAATCGTGCTCAGGCGAGGTGTACTGGATACAACATTATGTGATAAAGTCCTCCAGTTCCCTCCACCAGTAAAACTGATCGACAAGATATAACTGAAATATTGTTGAAAGTGGCGTTAAACACCATAATCCTCCTGTAATTGCATAAAAAAAACCTGACAAATATAAACAATGAGGTTATGAACAGAAACTAACTCCTAGAAGATATATTTATAAGATTGGTTTCAAATCTTAATTAACACAGTGTTCGTTTGATAAAATCCTTTGATTGAGTTCCGCATTTTTATACTGTCATTGCAGTTTTAATTTTGATCATTTGTACCATCAATAGTATTATTCAATAAAATCATTCTCAGTTGTATGAAATATTTTAATTATATCTATTTCACATTTCCAAACTTAGACTTTTCCTTCCATGAAAATTAATAAATATAAATAGCCTTCCTGTTTCTTGTAGTGTCCATAACTAAAGGATTACCCTGGCCTGGTTAATGAATGGCGAATCGAGAACTTCATGAAATCTGGTTTCTTTAATTCATATACCATAGATGTATACTAGGATTACATTCCATATATAGCATACATCTAAATAATAATGAATGGACAGCATTATCTAGGCTTTGGATGGTCGAAAAACCGATACCGCTTACCGAAAATGAATATGCAATGACTAAAACTCATAACATACATGCATGCGTAATTAATGCTGTCAGATTTAGAATAGAACCGTTTTCATTAGTAGCACAACTAAATAGTGTCAGTCAGTATCTACCTAAAATTTATCATATAATAAAATAAAATATTGATAATTATTTTACCGTATCATATTTTTTACAAGATGAAGGCAATGAAAGCCCAAAGTTGAACAATTTAAAGAATGATACAAATCAATGTATTATATGACAAAATAGAATATATACCACTTAAATGTAGATAAAAACTGATATACAAGGTGGATATACAATTTCTGAATAACGGTGCTAGAGTTTATAATTCATATCCAACAGTTTTTTGTTGTCAATAAAACCATTCCCAACACACCCTTCCACCCGTGGTCCAGTAAGCTTTTCTTAAATTTCAAAACCCTTCCACCCTTGGTTCACTTTTTATTAAAAGATTTCCGAATCCACCTTTCTATCTGTGGTCAAATTTATAGTAAAGCATTTCCGAATCTATCCTCCATTCTTCATCCATTTTTGAACTCGTTCTCCAAAGTTGTCCAATCAAAGCATAGTATTTGTTCAATATATCGTTCTGATTGGCCGGTTTTCGAGTGCGAACAAAAAATCGTAGTCGAAAGTTGTCTTTGTCTTGTGCCCAATGTTGTCTATGTCTCTGGATTGTTCATTCTTGATTGTCCTTCGGTTTTCTCTATCGTTTATTTATGATCGTAAAGTCGACCTTTATCTCAATCGGAAACCCAGGACAGGAGTTCAGAAATATCTACTGGAAAGAAAGATTGTTATATATATGTGTGCAGGAAAACAGATTGTTATATATGTGTGCAGGAAAACAGATTGTTATATATGTGTGCAGGAAAACAGATTGTTATATATGTGTGCAGGAAAACAGAGGGTGGGTTAACATTTATCGAGGTCAAAAGAAAATGAGAATATTATTGCGAAATGGGAAAAATATATTAGTCAATATATAGTTAATACTGACAGCTAAAGCGTTTTCACAGTCGAATAATATACCGTGCTTATAATTATTTACGTGAATTTAATCTGTTTTGTGAATTATATAAAAGTAACATGAAATAGTTATTTACTTATTAACATTGTAGCTCAGGCTAAATGGGATTATATCAGGTCATGCCAATATAATCACGTAGTTCATTAACCAAATTCCTTATTTAGAGAAAAATGTGGATGAATTTGAGCTTTACGTGCAATAAAACATGAACCTATTATTACGCCCTCTGTCGCGACGGCTCGGCACCTAGTATAATGCAACATCTAATAACTCTGTATCAAAATAAACTATATAAATATTTTTATAAATCTTAGGAAAACATCCCGCTCGTTGATTATTTTTACATTTTGTTTAATACACTTTTTTGCGCTTCAAAATAACTGAAAAAAATACTGATTTACACTGTTTGACCAGGGGTGGGAGGGGTGGAGTGAATGCGAGTCAAAATCAATAGAATATGACGTTTCCTTTAAGCTGACACGTCTTGCAAATAAGACATTACCTAATTTATTTTAAATGTGAGAAGACAAATTTTACTTTCTTGACTTTTCTTGTCTTAAGTTTGATAGTCCATGTGAAAACATAACTATACCAATTTCAAGGAAAGTAAGAAATGGAATAGAAGAAGGAACAACTCTGGCGACACTGACGACACTGACGACAACAGATGATGAACCCTATGTATATTGTACCCTAATATGACCTCTATCTAAAATTGTTGACCATGAAATTAGTTGATAAATAAATATTATTATATTACTATTTTAATGATTATAAAAAACCCAAAGTAAAATAAATTATTACTATCCATGTGTTCTACCTTTCAAGGGTATGAGGCTTTTCTACTGAAATGGGAAGATAAGAATGACAAATGAGTCTCAGTGTATTTAAACTTCTGGTTCTTTGTCATATTACAGATAATAAGACTCCTCCTTACAATCAGAACTGTATATCAGAATGGTATTGTCTTATTATCTTGTAGGAGGTTTTGGTGGTCGAGTGGTTAAGGAATGGTATTGTCTTATTATCTTGTAGGGGGTTTTGGTGGTCGAGTGGTTATGGAATGGTATTGTCTTATTATCTTGTAGGGGGTTTTGGTGGTCGAGTGGTTAAGGAATGGTATTGTCTTATTATCTTGTAGGTGGTCGAGTGGTTAAGGTCGTAGACTTATGACTAGAAAAAAACGTCACATCACTGACGTGTGTATGAGCCTCTCGTCCCTGTATTTCCCTTCAAGTGTTGAGGTATCCAGACACCTACACAAGGCTGTGGTTACAACCGTCAGGTCGCTATAACTATCAAGGAAGTCCTCCTCAAAAAGTCTGTTAGTCCCGATATAGCTGAAATATGGCTGAAAGTGATGATCTATACCAATAACTCTATTATGATGCAATGCAATGTAACTTATATAGAGGTCATACTTAAGAAATGACTATGAACATCTCGGCCGAGTCAGAATTATATTAAGCATCAGTGGACCGTGAATAAAGTGCATTGGTAGAGGTCAATGGAGGAGATGCTACACAACTTTTAAAATTTCGAGGTTGCATGGTCCCTCTTGTGATGTCCAAGTTGTAGACAGTATGAAGGGATTGTTTGTGAGCAACAGTCTGTGAAACCCAGTATCATATACAATAGTGTGTATGTGTATGTGTGTGTGGTATAATATATGTATATAGCAAGGGAACTGAGTTCAGGACTAGCTCCAGATGTTATTATTGAATAGTTTACGACTGCATACACATGGAGAGGGCGATTGTCATACTGACCATTAAAATAAATTAAAAATAACATTCTTAAATTCTTGTGGAAATTAAATCAATTTATATATAGTAATTATATCTGACCAGTCATTATTGACCACACCTGTTTGATTGTCCTACAGACAGGTCCGGAGATTTGTATGGCAGTTTATAACAATTGACGATATTAAATGAAATAGTCTGTGCGTGACATGTAATTGTGATATATCTGGAGTTGTATTATAGAAATGAGTATAAGTTAAAGATTTAAGGTAGGTAGTTATTAGTATTGAATAGTTAAGAAACCAAAGCATAGGACTTATAACCCTGAGGCCGCAGGGCAAGGTGATTTAGCTTCGAAGAAGTTTGATGACAGATATGAATACAGTGTAATATTCTTTTCTAATTTAAAAACCATTAAATTAATTAAACAATAATAATTTTAAAAAAATGGCTATACCGGCCATATTGATATACTGGTCGGGGAGTAGCCGTTCTCCCCAAGAAGCAATTCTCGCCAACTGTCTCATTTAGCGCGAGCGCTCGCGAATTTTCGTCTGATTTTTTCACCATCATTAAAGGACGCCGTACCAATCCTTCGTATTAATTTTTATCGAATTTCGTTGTGAAATATCACTAAAATCGGATAAAAACCATACTGCACCCCACATTCTATCATAACATCAACAGAGGGTCACGTGTGTTGGTACTCTTAAAATAGAAAAACATCGGAGAATCTAGTGACACCATATTTCCAATCTTTAAGATCTTTCTAAAATGTGTCACATTTTGCCTTATTACTTATCCCTACAATCCAAAATACTCACGGTTGCAGAATAAAAATAGATTCCATGTGAATGCAAATGGCCACCTGCGCATGCACTGGTTACGTCATTAATTACCTTGACCGCTAATTTATACATGGATCCTATATTATCACATTGGGCATAAAACATGGACAAAATATTAAAATTAATTCTAGAAAAACTGGAATTATTACTTTTCATCAATAAAATGAAAATTATCGGGTAAACCACTGTTGAAAAGGATGTATTTTACGAATTGTGGGAGCGGCGTGGGGATGGCATGACAGCCTTTAAAACAGCGATGAAAAAATATCAGAGTTTTCTACAAACTAACACAAAAACTGGTAAAATTTTTAAGAAAGGGTTTTAATTTTCTAAAATGTCGTTTTTCTTTCCTTTTGATGCTTTAGCTTCACAAAAAACAATATTTTTGAAAGTTGGCGAGAATTGCTTCTGTTGCGGCCATTTTCTGTTAAAAAACGCAGCATCGTAATAATGGATCCCCGATCAGTGTGCGCTCTCCTTTATGGAAATTCATTTCGTAGGTAAATCGGTATGGTTCATGCAAAATAATAATGGGGTGAAACAAAGGTTTCTTGACTGCTTCTTAAAAATATTGGATACAAAACGTAAAAAAATGGCGAGAACTACTCCCCGACCAGTACAGATAAATTCTATCTGAAAATACCAGTTTGGACAATATCCTTGTCATATACTTGGTTTCTTCATTTGAAAAAAAAATGTGTACACATAGACTTTATTGAAAAAGCACTGTTAATTGTAACGATTAAAGGTCACGAATGAATAATTCTCCGATTAAGCTTTTAAAATAAAGCTGGTTAAATATACCCGTCACTTAATAACGTTGAAATTATTACGCGATTAACTGTGGTTATTTATTTCTACACGCAGAAAAGCAATTCATAAATGTCCTCTCTAAACTTGTTCACCTAAGTCTTCTATACTGGGGTAAATAAGTAACAAAGCAAAATTTCTTAGGGATGGCATGTGTACCAAACAATCGCATCACATGGTGAAAAAACAAATCCCAACGGGGTTTTTTTCTGAACAGAGAATTTTAAAATCGAATTATCTTTACTTGTTCACTTTTCTTGTTTTCGGAACTCCATCGATAGCGTGGTGTAAAGAACGTATTAGCTATTTTACCATTAACAATATACAAGTACGGCCCTCTGTGTAGGGAAACATCCAGATTTGTCAACCTGAGGGGAAAACAGCCCCCCAAGGGTTGACAAATCTGGATGTTTCCCTACACAGAGGGCCGCAATTGTTTTATTATATTTTTGCCAATGTTTTATAGGTTATCTCCCTTGTGGGGAAAAATTGGGTTGTTCGGCGGGGAACAATAGGGTTGTTTCCCGGCAGCGCACATTTTGCCAATGTTCTATAGGTTATCTCTCTTGTGGGGGAAAATTGGGTTGTTCGGCGGGGAAAAATATACAATTATTCCCTGCACTTAAGGTGAACATCATAATTGTTCACCAGAGGGAGGGGTGTTGTTTTCCCGAGGGCTTTAGCCCGAGTGAAAACAACATCCCAAGGGTGAACAATTATGATGTTCACCGCAACGGCAGGCAATAATTGCTTTATTATACCGAAACTCTATTTACAATAATGTTGGATGCAATAAACACTTATTTGTGTGTTTTTATCTTGTGTTTTCATAAACTTCATATTTGTGTTTTTAACTTCCGGTCAAGATTGTAATTCCGGAATGCAAAAACGGATACATTTCCGGACAGACATGGAACATTACATTTGTCGACCGGTGAACAACAGTGATGTTTCCCTGAGGTACCAATTTTGTAAAAACATCACTTTTATTTCATATATAATATATAATGTAAGGTATAATAATAGGTGTTGTTCGGCGGGGAACAATAGAGTTGTTTCACGGCAGCGCAAATTTTGGCAAAACATCTCAATTATTTTATTATCACATGACTAATTTAATCAAATCAAAATCTATCATATAGATTAAAATGTAATATTATATAAATAACACATAGCTGAGAGGGTGGTAGAGCAGATTGTTACCCCGAGTAATTCATTGTCAATCGAGGCGGAGGTTGAAAATGAATTTCTCGGGGTAACAATCTGCTCTACCACCCTCTCAGCTATGTGTTATTTGTTTTATTATACTGAATGTTCTTTTCTCCTGGTTTCATTCTTTTTTATGAATTTGATGCCCTGAATTTCAATTGCTGTTGTCTTTAAATGTGTTAAACTGTGATATCGATGATGTGTAATAAATAAGATTACATACATTTTTTGTATTTGTTAATATTTTTCTGCCATTTTGGTGTATGTTTTATACAGATGGGTGTTCTTAAATGAAAAGTGAGCAATTTTGTCAGCTATGCCATGTGATAGACTAAATTTGCACAAGATCCTTAACCAATGAGAAGACAGGAAATTTACATGAAATATAATAATAGATGTTATTCTACCTTACATTATATATTATATATAAAATAAAAGTGATGTTTTTACAAAATTGGTACCTCATGGAAACATCACTGTTGTTCACCGGTCGGCAAATGTTATGTTCCATGTCTGTCCGGAAATGCATCCGTTTTTGCATTCCAGAATTACAATCTTGACCGGAAGTTAAAAACACAAATATGAAGTTTATGAAAACACAAGATAAAAACACACAAATAAGTGTTTATTGCATCCAACATTATTGTAAATAGAGTTTCGGTATAATAAAACAATTATTGCCTGCACTTGCGGTGAACATCATGAACATCATAATTGTTCACCCTTGGGATGTTGTTTTCCCTCGGGCTAAAGCCCTCGAGAAAACAATACCCCTCGGGTGAACAATTATGATGTTCACCTTTAGTGCAGGCAATAATTATATATTGTTCCTCAATTACGCAATGTATTAAATACAGACAAAGTCAATAATTCTAAAAGAAGTTTTCCACATATAGTGTACGACAAATGTTATCGAGTTTACGAATATAATTTGTAAGATTGTTGAGAATAAAGCATAAAAATGCGTTCGTTTTGTTTTGTTTTGTTTGTTTGTTTTTGCTTTGTTTTGTTTTTTGTTTCCGGTCTGTTTAACAATAATGTTTACAATTATTTCTACCTGACGTGCTCATTCTATTGTATAGACCTGGCTACAACTGTTTTCCCTTCCTACTCAAGACAATCTATGACGTGTTAAAAATAAGAGCAATATGGATTTGCTAAATACACTGAAACATGCTTTGTTGTCAACTTTAATATCAAGTTAAAGTATCATACTTGGTCACAATATACTTTATTTAATACTTTAAAAGTACGTAATATTAGAATGTGTGACAAATTGTAATTTTTCTCATATTCCGAGCTCACTGTGACCTAAAAAGACATAACTAACTAATTTGGCAAGTAATTGAAATATATGAAAAAGAAAATTAAATAAAAGACCACGAACAAAATGGAAAAAAACAAGATGATAAAAATAAGAATATTGGCCGAGTTGTTTCAGACCTCTCTTCTGTGCAAATTATACCCAAATCAAATGTTAATGTTTCCAGACACCTACGCATGGCGTGGGGGGTTTGGTTACATCAGCCAGTTTGCTATAACTTTGCGATCTTTACTCCGCCTACTAGTTGGGTCCCATAATCCTAAATATTAGTTACTAACTAAAGCACATGTATAAACCAGAAAAAGACAGCTGCGGCTTTGGAACTAGTTTGTAGTATGGTTTAGACTGTTTTACAAAATTAAATGTGTTTGATAGTTAATGTAATTACAAAAACAAGTTATACAAGCAAAGTATTATCTATGAATCAATCAAAACTGAATGTCTTTACTCTTATCTTTAATGGATCATTGAACTTCTAATCAAATCTTAAGACATTCATGAAAAGAAAGTTCAAACGACGATTATCAACAATTCCACCAATATCAACAACAAAACGAACAACCACCTCTTACCTGAGACCACGACCTTTGTATTATCCTACACTTTTCATATTGTTTAATTGACTGCGTGTGTAGTGGTTTTTGAATGCAGAATACTTCTTATTTTATATATCATCGTCATATCTGAACATGGTCATATCCCTACCACTGACATCCATGCCAATCCTCCTGTGCTTGTCGAGTTGACCGAACAGACAAATATATAGCTTACTATTTCTAACGTTGTCAAAATGTGAAAACTAAATTCACGACAGCAAAATCAACAATACAATGTGTGCTACCCAAAATGAATAAATGTCTGCCTAGCTCTAAACTGGTTAAAACTACCACCACATCATCAAGTAGAGATTACACTGCGATGATCGGTGTTTATTTCAGCTTATTCGACAAGATATTAATAATATTTTTGTTGATGTTTCTCAACGTTATTTAAAAAAGGCTTACTATAATTTTAATATCATTATTTTAATAGTATGATTTTTCATTTAAGAGTGTTCTGTTAAGAAATTAATAACATTTTTGTTGAAGTTTCTCAACGTTATTTCAGAAAACTTGCTATAAGTCATTATTTTAATAGTATGATTCTTCATTGTAGCGTGCTCTGTTGTTGGGACGTTTGATGACTTTCCATCTTTAGATACGAGTATAAAATGTCCAGCCATAACACAAGAGAACAATGAGAGAATGTATCCTCCAAAGTTTCATGGAATATGGACTTCGTCACGGTAAGACTCACCATAGCTTCCTAAGTTCCATGGAATATGGAATTCATCACGGTAAGATTCACCATAACCAGCAGAGTTCACATGAATATGGACTTCTTTCGGTAAGACTCACCATAACTCACAGAGTTCACATGAATATGGACTCCACTCGGTAAGACTCACCATAGCTCACAGAGTTCACATGCATATGGACTTCTCTCGGTATGATTCACCATAGCTCACAGAGTTCACATGAATATGGACTTCTCTCGGTAAGATTCACCATAACTCACAGAGTTCACATGAATATGGACTTATCTCGGTAAGACTCACCATAGCTCACAGAGTTCACATGAATATGGACTTCTCTCGGTAAGATTCACCATAACTCGCAGAGTTCACATGAATATTGACTTCTCTCGGTACGATTCACCATAGCTCACAGAGTTCACATGAACATGGACTTCTCTCGGTAAGACTCACCATAGCTCACAGAGTTCACATGAATATGGACTTCTCTCGATAAGACTCACCATAGCTCATAGAGTTCACATCAATATGGACTTCTCTCGGTAAGACTCACCATAGCTCACAGAGTTCACATCAATATGTACTTCTCTCGGTAACATTCACCTTAGCTCACAGAGTTCACATGAATATGGACTTCTCTCGGTAAGACTCATCATAGCTCATAGAGTTCACATCAATATGGACTTCTCTCGGTAAGATTCACGATAGCTCACAGAGTTCACATGAATATGGACTTCGGCGCGGTAAGACTCACCATAGCTCACAGAGTGCACATGAATATGGACTTGACATGATAAGACTCGTCATTACACACTGAAGTCACATGAACATCTCACGAAAAAGACCCTTCAAAATTCACATAATTCAAATGAACACAATCTTTTCATGGTAAGCTCACCAATATTCATTGAAGTCACATGAACATGATCTTCTCACAGTGAGACACACGAATGCCCAGCATACATTTCATTGAATATAAACGATTTCCCGGTAAGAAAATATAATTTCTGGAATATGGACTACATCACAACATAATTCACGAATACACCATCACAGATTCCTGAAATATGGATATCCTTCACTAAAATACCAACTGATACCACCAACCATACACCCATACACAGTAATGCAGAATAGAGAGTTCTGTTATAGACCGTTTGTTACAGACAATTAGGGGCACATCATGTTCAATTTTTATATACATTTGTATATGTTTCCTGATTATAAAATGTCACAGAAGAAAGCTATTATCATTATTTGGATTGTTCTATTCTAAACTTTGTGTAGTGTTTGTAGAGGGTCACTGTAAAGTGAGAAACGAAACAGAAACGAAACACAGCGAAACTAAACGTAACACAACGAAACGAAACGAAATACGACGAAACGAAACAAAATCTGTAAACTGAGAAACGAAACGAAACGAAACGAGATCATTCAATGAATTCTTAAAAAAACAAATCATTCCTCGACGTCCGCGTCCGTTTAAGCTATATGTTCGAGTATATCTAAGAAATTTTACTTTGTAATCGAAGATGTATTTTACACTTACGCTATATGTTTCATTTGGCAAAAGTCGTGTACATTCCCAAATAAAAATAAACACTGCCCGATACCTTATTAATATAATCAACCAATTCAATTTGATCATGATAGATGGACATATTAGAATATTAATTTGGCTTTGTAAATTGACGAAATATTCTTTTTGAGTTCATTAAAAAGTTCGGAATGTCATATATACAGCATTTCTGTCATTCGTGTATATGCTAGATGTGTGTAGATAATCACGCAAATTCGCATCATCTGTGGCAGAATTCCTTTTAAATTAGTATAGATCAGGAGAAAAACGTGACCAAGCTAAGGTCAAACAAAAAATATAGTTTGTATAGTGTAACCCGACCCTACCTCAAATCTAGTGCCTACAATATTTTGTTGTTACATTTTCTCAACAAGCACTAGTAGCATATCTCACACATCCACCAAGTTTGGAAATGTAATGTAACCATTCTATAATCTAATCTTATTGAAGTCAAAGGTAAATGTGAACAACTAGAGTTAAAAATGTGAACCGTAAACGAACGAACGCCTAGTGACGACAAATGTGAGATTATTCATTAAATAACCTACCATAAATTCATACATCTCAATTTAAGATTAAAAAAAAAATGGAAAAGCAAGATAGCAATTTTTGTGAAATCTGTATAGTTAAATAATTCAGGTACACATACATTTGGCGCGGATGGTAAATATTTTACAATATATGTACATTGTCGGTAAATATAAAATTTATTTGTACGAACTTTAGAAACAGGCAGAATAGCGAGCCTTCGGTGAGCTTTTCATGCCTGTTTCGCAGCGAGTACAACTGAATTTTATATTTAACGACAATGTACGTATTTTGTGTTTATCCTGCAATGTAAAAAAAAGTCAGAAAACTTGTAAGATTTAAACAAAAACGGCAGAAACAAGCGTCATTCCTCGCCTTTCATAAATGTTGTCAAGGGTGTCTTCTCACAGTCCGCGTTACATTTGTACCAGTTTCTTACTCCGCTCTACATAGCTACAGGGTACCAGGAGATGTTATTCGTCTATTATACGAATAAAGCAAACAATTATTCGTATAGTATATTTGTACAGCAAATGCCCTGATTGAAGGATAAAGGGTTATTTTCGTGCAACGTGTTTGGAGATTTTTTTATTTCACGTGTTTCATAGCAAGAGGGGCGTTATTCACTGTATTTCGTGCAAACAAATTGCTGTCACGTCAAATTTGCAAAGAAGAAGTGGAGATTTGAGAACAAGGTTAAAAATAAACTGGAAACCGGGTAGGCCCCACCGCGATTTTGGCAGAAAATATATATAGTTTGTCTGCTTAATTGAAATCAAAATCTGTTATTATGCACACCTTTAGTATACATACATGAACATGGACCCTACAAAACATTTAAAAAAATGTAAATGAAGTTAGCCTTCATATATCTGGATGGACAAGTGGTAAATTAGTATGCTACCTTGACTTTTCGTCGCCAAAATGAGGGGGAAGAAAAATCCAACAGCTAAAGATCAATGCGGAGTGGCCGATATAGATATGTTTTCCTAAATATTAACTAATATCTTGAACATATACCTATATTTTTCACTTTCACGTATTCGCCAACACAGATGCAATTAATTTCCCGGGCTCGTTTGAGCGGATTTTGAAAATGCGTAAACCTAATTGATATTTTCCCATTAGGCCTACACAAAATAATTGTGTGTTTAGGCTAATATTGTGGAAAAGTTAACTTGGGTAGGATGGGTAGGAAATATGTGTTTTTACATATTGGGCAGATGTTCATGACTTAAATAGTGCTTGTTGAGAAAATGTAATAAAAAACTATTGTAAGCACTAAATTTTAGGTAGGGTCGGGTTACATTATACAACCTATATTTTTGCTAAGACCCTGGAGAATTCATTAGGCACGTTTTCTTCTGATTTATACTAATTTAAGTAATGGAGAATACACTCCAACTGTATAGATTCTTAAAAATAATCAACGAGACCCGTAAGTGTAGAGTTGATTATTTTTAAGAATCTACAAGTTGGAGTGTATTCTCTTACATAATACATTTCCATCTGCAACAGTGTTTTCATTATATATTTTTACCTTTTCAATGTTCAGAAAGCTAAATACACACCCTACAACCGGCTATCTGGACAACAGATGTTATCGGGAACTCAGATCATATCTACGTCACACGAATGACAGGTAAGAATTTCTTTGACGTTTTTCTTCCATTTTATCTACTTTTTGGATTTTAAATTTATGTCTGATTTGTTGCACTATAAATGAGAAATTTGCATACCAAATATGACAGTATAGGTTTTAATATTTAGTAAGTTTTCAATCAATGAAGATAGAATTTGACATTTTCAACAGGGAATTCTTCAGAACATTAACGTTTTCTCTAAAATTTCAAAAGAAAGCACAAGTTTCTATCATATACATGAAAAATACAGTGTTTCTTCTACCTTCCTGTACAACGGGAACTCGAAGTGTTATGTAGTAAGAATATTATACGCAATTTCATTCCAATGGTCAAAATGTTTTGGCTATCTGGGACAGCAGATCGGGCTATCACGTACATCAGATCAGTGGAGTTAAATGGCAATCGGGAACATGAAAAAAATTAAAAGAAATTCCATTGTTAATTAACATTATTTCTCTCATTATTGTGCATTATTCATACCTCTCCTCCCTGGCTGCTCCTGACACTTGTTTCCCGATTTGACACTAAAAAGTCTCGTGAACTTTTTCATGTTCCCGATTGCCATTTAACTCCACTGATCTGATGAAATTGATCAAAAATGAAATATTACAAAACTTCTAAATATCCTAATTCAATCAAATCTTTTTAAAAGAAGTAATTTTCAAGTTATTTCTCAGTTTATCCACGTCAAAGACATTTCCAAAGTCAATGACAATGGAAATCAATACAAGCAAAAGTTAATACTATGGTATTGGACAAACAACTAATTTTTAATGGGTTTCATAGGTTCGAAAATATATTTTTACTTCGGAACAATCTCAATGTTTTGAAATTTAAAGGCAACCATTAGCCATGAATCAATATTTGAATTATTCTAAACACTAATGGCTCAACTTATTACAGGATAAACCAGAAATAAGAATTCATGTCACTGTTGTTCCCGATTGCCAACATCTACTGTCAGTGATAGTCAGTTTCAAAATAATCTGCTGTCCCCGATAGCCAAAACATTTTGACCATTGGAATGAAATTGCGTATAATATTCTTGCTACATAACACTTCGAGTTCCCGTTGTACAGGAAGGTAGAAGAAACACTATATTTTTCATGTATATGATAGAAACTTGTGCTTTCTTTTGAAATTTTAGAGAAAACGTTAATGTTCTGAAGAATTCCCTGTTGAAAATGTCAAATTCTATCTTCATTGATTGAAAACTTACTAAATATTAAAACCTATACTGTCATATTTGGTATGCAAATTTCTCATTTGTAGTGCAACAAATCAGACATAAATTTAAAATCCAAAAAGTAGATAAAATGGAAGAAAAACGTCAAAGAAATTCTTACCTGTCATTCCGTGTGACGTAGATATTATCTGAGTTCCCGATATCATCTGTTGTCCAGATAGCCGGTTGTAGGGTGTGAAATAAGCCACAATTAACAAAAATGAAACAACAAAATTGTATCGGCATTCGTGCTTTCGATTCTCGTTTATAGTTAGATATTTCAAGGCCTTTCAAGTGAAAAGAATCGTTTATATTTAGATATTTCAAGGTCTTTCAAATGTCCCAAATGTTCACCTGTGGTCTGTCTGATTTGTTATTACTTGCGGTCGGTTCGTTAGTTGTTTTAGTATTGCGAGAATACATTTTAAAAGTTCACATACTCGTCAATTCTGAACATAAATTATGCCAAATCTGAAATACTTGTATCGTGTCTTGTATATATTGATCAATTGCTTTTTTAAACAAATTGTTGATATTTTTTTTAACAAAGCTTACTATCAAGAGTCATATATACTAATTATACGTTTAGTAGTGTGGTCACCGTAGCCGAGTGGGTAGATGGAAGTTTTGAAAGTCAAAGTAGACTTTAAAAAGCCCAGCAGTGGTTCGAGACACGAAAGTCTCAAAATATGCATATCACGTCTTAAGCCTAAAACAGTAAAAGGTTAAAGTTCATATATTCAAGAACAAAAGAATAAACTGTAGATTCTTAAAAATAATCCACTGTTCGAACAATAGTGTGACGTCAGAGAAATGTATTATAGGGAATTCTGCCTCGGATGATACAAATTTTCGTGATTATCTACACACATCTAGCATATACACGAATGACAGTAATGCTGTATATATGTCATTCCGAACTTTTAAACGAACTCAAATAGAGTATTTCGTCAATTTACAATGCCAAATTAATATTTTAAAATGTCCATCTATCATGATAAAATTGATTTTGAATTTTGATTTTTGGTGTTTTAACGCCACTTTCAGCAATATTTCAGCTATTTCATGGCGACCAGTTTTAGAAGTGGAAGAAGCCGGAGTACCCGGAAAGAACCACCGACCATGGGCAAGCAACTGGTAAACGTTATCATTTGCGACTGCGAGTCGAGTGCACCCTTTTTGTAATTTACAAAGCCGGGTGATAAAATTGAATTGGTTGATTATATATTAATAATGTATCGGGCAGTGTTTACTTTTATTTGGGAATGTACACGAATTTTGCCAAATGAAATATAAAGCGTAAGTGTAAAATACATCTTCGATTACAAAGTAAAGTCTTAGATATATTCGAACATATAGCTTCAACGGACGCGGACGTCGAGGAATGATTTTTTTTTTGAATTCATTGAATGATCTCGTTTCGTTTCGTTTCGTTTCTCAGTTTACAGATTTTGTTTCGTTTCGTCGTATTTCGTTTCGTTTCGTTTCGCTCTGTTTCGTTTCTCACTTTACAAGGACCCGTTTGTAGATCTTATAGAAAGAGCAAAGCCAAAAAACCAAAAGTTTGTCAAATATTGACAAGTTCTACAATTTCTAATAGTAACATATACTCTTGGTTGTAGTCTTGTATTTAAAGCTTGATGTGATATATTATGAAACTACCCCTTTACATCGGGGGCGCCAACCGCCGGGGTGTCGGTGGCGCGTCTAACTACAGTTATTAAAATGTACATTTATTATGATAAAAGCACATGCAACAAAAATATGATAAGACATCTGCCATATATACACATACGTTATAAACTGTCCATAAACTCTCCATAAAACATCATTTATAATTATACCTAAAATATTATAAGATAAATATTTTAAACAGTAACACTCAATACTTCACTTCGTAATCTAAAACATGTTTCAATATACATTTTACCGATAAAATCATAAAATATTCCAATATCATTATTAAAAGAATATCCAATATCACCAACAATAAACTGTAATTTGGCACTAGGTGACTGTTCCATAAAGTCTACACCAATATAATAAGCAGTAGACTATTTAGAAACAATATTAAAAAATAATGTGTAAGACAAAGGTATACAATCTATTACAGAAATAGTACACAAATCTTAATCATGATATATATATATATATATATAATCATGATGCACAAAACAATATCAGTTAAATGTAAAATCTACAAAATTCTTATTCCTGATATACAAAACAACATCAGTGAAATCCAAGCTCTATCATGTTTTTCTGGCTAAAAAATAAATAAAGGAACACATTATATCTGTACAAATAATACAATGAGTATGACTTAAAAAATATACTGGTAAAATGACTAAAAAAATAAGTCTAAGAGATGACTAAAAATGATAGAATGCAGAGATATGCCAGTTGTTTGCATAGTTATTATTTGGTCAATCTCTAGTAGCCAGTTATCTCAAGTAAGTGTTACAGTAATACATAGTATACAATATAAAACACCTTGGTTTCTACTTGACAAAATGAACACTCTAGATGACAGTTAATTCTCACTTTGTCTATTATAATTTAGACAGATGTGAGCAAATAAAATGTTAACACTTCTTTTAAATGTTAAATAATGAACAAGCTTTACCGTCCACTTAATGACATCAACTCAGAAAATGTCAATATTTACAGAAAAAAAAAATAAAAACGTTTTAATATTATCGCAAATCAAATTGACAAGGTTTGACAAAAGATAGTTTTCGGCTCGACACCCAGGTTTATTTGTATGAGTGATTAGGTTCACAATACCTGATATTTATTTGAAATGGGATCTTAAACAGTTACGTGTTAATAGACATAAATAACCAAATACGGTTGTATACTGTTGAAGGAAGCATCATTAGATGAACTGGATTATTGACTTTATATAAAGGAAACAAAAACATGTTTCGTTGAATACCGCCACGATCTTTTTAAATAAGATGATCCTTCAGAAATAGAATACGCTTGGTTATAAGGAGACAAACTATCACCAAATTTATATAAGACGTATTATTTGCCAAAATGACTATGAAATTAGGGAACTTTGTGTAACTTTCCCCCTGTTGTTCGTATCTAGTTACAAAGAATCCGTCTTTTTTGTTCATAGTTTATGTGCTTTAGTTGAAATTAATACAAGAGGTCCTATTTTGTCCTTTACCAAACTGTAACCTTGTCTGTTTTTACATACCTTGCACCTCATTATAATATAAAAGACCAAAGTGAAAAAAACCTTTATCGTTTTTATCTTTAGATCCATTAAACTTGAAGGTTACAATGAAGCATTAACACTAATACAAGCAGTCTTACGATAGCTATCCCACTAGAACCTCAACGATTTTATAACATTTTTGTCTCTGTGTTTGTAAAATATTACATTTCGTTAATTATATAATAGAATTATATTTAATAGTGGAGTTATATTTCCTTTTTGGAGACATATTCGTTTTTAAATGATAAATATTGTCTCATTATAATGTTATTTATTACCCAAATCTGAAGGAGAAATAATTTACTTTTAAATGAATTACATTCTAAAGTGATTTAAATTAGTTCAGTTTATGTACCTACACTTCATATTCTTTGTATTATTGTTTGAATATCATTTACGCACTAACCCTACCACCCTATCACGTGCACACTTAATTTGCTTGATGATTTCGCATAATTCGAAAGAAATATTAACCAAAAAACTAAAGAATAACAGACACATATTGTATTCACATATGGTCCTTGATATTCCACCGTTAGAGGGATATGGTTAGGATTTAATAACAATATTTCAGTTATATATGTGGTAGTTAGTTTTATTGGTTGAGGAAACCGGAGTACTCAGAGAAAACCGCCGGCCTGCCGCAAGTCACTAACAAACTTTATCACATAATGTTGTATCGAGTACAATTCGCCATGAGTGGAATTCGAACTCATAACATTAGTGGTGATAGGCACTGATTGCATAGGTAGTTGTAAATCCAACTACCACACGATCATGACCACGACGACCCCTTCCATCGTTAGATAGATCAAGGTCAAGGCTACGATGTAATATATGAAATTCTGCTAATAGACCAAAAAGTTCTCAATTCAAAATGTAATGGGTATCATACAGCAATTTTGTTCTACTGGATATGAAGACTCGTTTAACAAAAGTGGTTTTGTTGCCATTATCCTAGGAAATACCCCTCATAAAAAATCAGTCAAATCTAAAATTCCTCCCCATTGTAAAGATCAGTATGTGTCTATAACTTGGTATACGGCTCCCATTGGAACCAAGATCAGCCACAAACACGAGTTGCAGGATCTCAACTTTGACCTTCTGATAGCAAGAACATTAAAATTCTTATGGATTCCATGGAGGATTATATCGGACAATGGGCAAAGCTAAGATCATCTATTTCTATATATTTTCTACCTATTCAGTGGTTTTATTTCACGACGATCTATTCAGTAGATATCTTTGGCCTGTTTTATATCACAGCCGTATATTTAGTAAATATGTTTTCGGCCTGTTTAACTCTGTGTTAGTATTGATGGGACATTTATTATATCATACACTAATGTTAGTAGAGATGTATAATATTTAAAATACTCTTAATTGTCCAGTTTAACTGATACTTCAATCAAAGACTGGGTCTGTATTTTTGGGTTAACTTGGTTTTAGCAAATTTGAGAAAATTAGGTAATGTGTATCTATATAGCTAGTAAACAAAAGTTAGAGAAAAGCGAAGGGGCAATCAAGAATGGACAATCAATCCAGAGACACTGGCAACATTGGGCAGACGACACAGAACAAATACAAACAAAGCAAAAACTCAATGACAATTCTAGAAACGTATAAATATATACAGTATTAATGTATTTTTCTGGCGGAAGACATCAATAAAACACAACCATAGAAAATGTGTGTCGTATCTTTGTTGGGTCAACATTAAATACGTTTCAAATTAAATTGCTGAAATATTTAACGTGGTATCGAATACCTCAATATTTAACGGAGGTATCTAATTGAATTTTAATGTGCATTTGATATAACATATAACTCACGAGAGACGTAAGCCGAGTGTTTGACATGTGTCACGTCAAAAGAAATACATAAATGGATAAAATATTTAACACTTATTTTTATTTTATTGCGTTCAGTTTTGTTAATTAGGACCACACACACCTATTCACTCTGAAATTATTTTTTAAAAGCAAAATAAGATAAAAAAAAAGAAAAAAAAAGATAATCATTGAATTTTATAATTAGTTCTGATAATAAAATGAAAAACAAACTTACCACACTGTCGGAGCATTTCCAAAATCAAAGATAAAAATCGTAGATGGTGGCAAAATCGACACCCCTGACACACAAATACGTGACCAGTCACTGTGCTGGCTTGGTACAGCTACTTCGATACAAAGCGGCGGGGTTAAGCTAGTTAATAGGTCCAAGACTCCCCTCTTAGTGAAATGATGTGGTAATACAAGTTATTTCCACATGTAAGCTGGTGAGGTGTACGTGATACAATTTTATATGATAAAAGTTTGTCAGTGACTTACGACAGGTCAGTGGTTTTTCCTGGATACTCCTGTTTCCTCCACCAATAAAACTGACCTCCACGATATAACTCATATATTGTTGAAATTGGCATTAAATACCATGACCTCTAACCCACTTATGAGTAAAAATCACCACATAAAACCCGGTTGTAACGTTAATATAAAGAACGCTATAATCTTGAACATTATACATAGTGTATGATACTATATTTAATTTGTGACAATTCAAGTAAAAAAATATAACCATCGTCGCGGAGGTCCCTTGATAACAAGAATATCAAGAAGAGAAAATATTAAATCTAAATGTTGTGTTATGAAAAGAAAATTTAAACAATTTCATCAATATCAACAAAACGAACAATCACCTCTCACTTCAAACAACTGAACACAAAAAAAACCACAACATATTGCGTTGAAATCCAGATTCAGGCTTGGGACAGGGACAGAAATGTGGCGAGGTTAAACCGGTTACAGGGATTATAGCTTCCTCTCTAGTAAACATACAATGGAAAACATTTAAATAATCAGTGTTTTGTTAATACCAAAAATTACATAAGACAACTTACTAAGGTTTATGTTGTTTCCATTTAACTAGAAAGATGCATATTTGTTGTACAAAATCAGTCATCAAAATAGCCATGTATAGCATACAATAATGTTGAATTTTGAATCCATGTTTTTATAGGTGTGAAACAAGACCAGGACCAGAGTTCACCATAAGAAAATATACTTTCCGTCGGAAAAGGTTTAAGGTTAATCAGTTTTACTACTTTGACCCACAATGCAGCAGACCAAAGTACAGCATAATGGCGGAAGGATCTATCAAAGTTAAACAAATGTCTTGGGTTGTACAAGGCGGTGCCGAGGCAGAATACAGACTTGATAATGTCACTGTTACTCCCTACAATAAACATTTTGCTAGAAAGTTAAACAAGAAAATCAAACTACATTGTAAGCCTCTTTATGGTATAAATGTTAAACGATATAAACAATATAAAATCTTTAATTTCCCACGATACAACAAAGGTAAATATAAGAAATATAAAGACTATGATTGTATGGAGATCCTATCTTTATCATTCCATGAACTTCAATTACTTAAGGTAGAATTAATACCTAGGACCAAAAGTACAAGGTTTTCTCCACACAAATCTAACATCTACAGCAACAGACCACGTAAACGTAACCAGAGGCCTACACGTCTACTATATCTAGGCAATGTACATACAGATAAGACACAGAGAAAGACGTACAGACCATCTAGTTATCAGACTCCATTACTGAAAGCAAATGTAAGTGGTTTTAATTTCAATACTTTTAATTAATCATTTTTGTACACAGACATGTTACTGAATACAATTTACGATTTGTCACAGATGCTCATCATTGATATTGGTAATACATATTTTGTTGCCTACATACATAGATAGCCATGGATTGGTTTGGTTGTAGGATTATCTCCTTTAGGAATACATTGCCGTAGTTGAATATGGCTGTCTGATGATCTCCCTTAGATATAGATAATATTGGCTTGGGTTTGCTGCAGATTCCGGTGTAGGTTTGGCTTCAGGATTATCTCTTTCACAAATTAATAGACCTGGGAGAGGTTGGTTGTAGAAATATTTCCCTCGGTCATAGATAGCATTGGGAGGGCTTGGATGTAGGTTTATCTCCTTCAGATCTAGGTGGCCCTGGTTGGGTTTGACTGTTGGATATTTCATTTTCCGACATATATAACACTGTCGGAATTTTCTGAGTTTAGCGCTCAGAGATAAAATTGTCTCGGTTTGACTCTGATTAACTCTCTTAGACAGATAGTCCTGCGTGGGTAAGGCTTTAGATTTGACTCGGTTAGAAATATGTAACTGGGACTGGACTTACTAGGACAAATGCTTAGCTGGTATTAGTTGTCGATTTAACTCTCTTAGACATAGATAGTCCTGGATTGGTTGGGATCTAGGTTTGTCTCTCGTAGACATAGATAACTGTGGCTGGAATCGCTCAGAGATGGCTTTGACTGTGTTTAATTGTCAGTTTAGCTCTCTGAAACATAGATAGTCCTGGAAGTGTTGGGCTCGAGGTTTTACTCGCGTAGACACAGATAACTGTGCTTGGACATACAGCTTTGGTTGGGTTTGGTTTCCAGTTTAACTCGTTTAAACAAAGATAGTCCTTTCCTCGCGTAGACACAGATAACTGTGTTTGGACAGACAACTGTGGTTGGGTTTAGTTATCGGTTTAACTCCTTTAAACAAGATAGTCTCGGAAGGCTCTAGTTTTGATTTATTACAGTTAATCGTATCAATGATGAACATCTTTATAGAAAAGTAATATAAAGGTAACGTTAAATTCAGCTAACCATCATTGTCACTGAAATAAACAAAAACTGTGGTATACAACACTGCAGTTGGGGGTTTGGGTTTATGGTGTTTAACACCACTTTCAACAATATTTCAGTTATATCGTGGCGGTCAGTTTTACTGATGGAGGAAACCACCGACCCATCAAAAATCACTGACAAACTTTATCACATAATTATTTATCGGGTACATCTCGCCCTGAATGGGGTTGGAGCTCATCACTTAGGTGATAGGCACTGATTGCACAGGTAGTTATAAATCCAACTACCATACGATCACGGCCACGATGGCCCCTCTGCAGTTGGGTGTTGTAATTATTGATGTATTCTGTTATATATGTTTGTTTATGTTTTGTTTAATTAATGATATAGATAGTGATTTAACAAAACGTACCATACCTCATATATTATAATTATATCTATCATTTGAATTTAAGAACTAATACCGGTATGTATTGCTGTAGCGTGTTTTGATACAATACAAGTCATATTCTGTGTTAGTGCCCATTCAAATATAAGTTCAAGAGCTCGATTGATACTAATGAGTGCTTGCCATGTGATACCATGCGATGTTTTGTGCCAGTTTAAACACTCGACTTACTGAGTAATACGACTATATTAAATAAGTGCACAAATGTGATAAGGCTTACTCTGAGGAAGCTAACGCAGAAGTAGTCTGTTAATATTCACTCTAGTATCCATCCTAAGCAGTAAATTATGTCAAGAAACAGCTATGTACATCTGCGTCAAGATGTTTATATTTAACACTGGCATGATAAGGTATTAAGTCTGAGAAAAGGGTCAATTCTCATCTGTGATAAGCTCATATTTTCTGATTTTGTCAAATAGTTTGGCTTGTAATATTATTGTATCCTAATCGTCATTGTGTTATAATATCTATTGTGACTTAAAAGAAGACTACGTGGTTCGTACGGGTGACAGTTTCTGTACATTACGCACTTATTTTAGAATATGCGTTATACTCTTCATACATTTTTGTTGCTATCACTGGGTCGATACCTTTGAACTATTATTCCTCGAGAGTATCTTCTGCCCAGTAGTCAGTGTTTCAACACTAACAAGATTTGTATTATTAAAATATACAGTTCGTAAGTAATAGTTAATTATCAAAGCTAAGGTGTTGCTCACTCAGACATAGGTGAACTTAGTCGATTATTGTTATGATGTTTAGACCATTTTGTTTTGTTTTCTTGCTCCCAAAGACTTTTAGATTATTTGACTTTCCAATCTAATGAATTTAAGTATAATTTAAGTATACCTGATGAAGATTATTCCAGAAACGTGTCACGTGCACTTAATTGAATACTAGTATCTACGTTTGTATTAATTGGTACTCGTTTATATGAGATAGTTCTTACTCTATAGTTGAGTAATACTAGTATCTATGTTTGTATTAGATGGTACTCGTTTATATGAGATAGTTCTTACTCTATAGTTGAGTAATACTAGTTACTCTGTACAGATTGATGACATATGTATGATATCAAACCATTTTAGTTTTTCGTCAGTAACATAATAAAACACAGGATAAAATGATTGATGTTCCATTGCTCCCAACAACATATCCTGACATTACCTAAACAAACATAAATACAAACACAGACCTAACATAAGATAATGTGTAAGTACACCTGATAGATTAATACACCTGATAGATTAATACAGCTTTGAAGTTGACAGACTATTCGGATTAAAGTTGACATCTGCAAATCGCTTTGAAACACACATCTCAAGATTAGTTTAAAAGGTGTAATTACTACAGTTATAATATCAAACCTTCGTTCATGTACAGACATTTCTCTTTCAATTTCATGTTGCTCCTCAATCTTTTGGTTTCTGTGTAGTGTTTTGTGGACAACTGCTTGTTTTTTGTCGATTTTTCTTCAGTTCGAATACCATTTTTGATATCTTTAAGCTTTCTTCCATGTAACAATGATGTTCGGTTCATCAGTTCCTTGTTTCAATGCTTCTTCATTGAGTAGATACATGAGATATATCAAATTGTATGCTTCATGTTTTTATTTGCATACAATTGTATCAACAGGGTACCCAGAATACAAAGTCTAACTTTCTAATAAACAGATTCTAGTTTGGAATTATTTAGATAAACACTGATAACTTTATTTATGGATAGCAAAATTTAAATTACACATGTAACAAAACGGATAGTATTGCTAAATTCAGCATTGCCTATTTTTCGTAAACTATTTTACCGTTCTGTTACATGTATTGTCATATAATATAGTACAAGATGAATGACTTAGTCACTGATGATTCACACGACACTTGTTTCACTTAATTTCCTAGACTAAAATTGTCATCTTCAGGATAATTCTGTCTGAACATTGAAGGAGTAACGTAATTAAACGTGCTTATTAAATCAACATGATGACCACTCATAGATAATTTGATATTTTGACAATTAAATACATCACACAAGTTTGAAAATACGTTAAAATACCCTAGAGATTTTTGAGACATGGCTTAAATAATACAATAAAGAAAGACAAATCAACGCCATTGAAAAGAAAGACAATAAACAATGAAAGATGGGCATGAACAGGAACTCTCACAAAACACAACAATTAGTGCTAGTATTTCTGAGGTCAGCTAAGGTGGCCACTCGTGTAAGGGGTCAATAAGGTTTAGTTTATATTTATTCTTCGACAATAAGAAGAATATATTGTTATCTATTAGTAAAAGGAAAAATTAAAAAATACCATACTGTCAGAACAGGCACCAAAATCTAGAAAAACAAAAAATACCATACTGTCAGAACAGGCACCAAAATCTAGAAAAACAAAAAATACCACACTGTCAGAACAGGCACCAAAATCTAGAAAAACAAAAAATACCATACTGTCAGAACAGGCACCAAAATCTAGAAAAACAAAAAATACCATACTGTCAGAACAGGCACCAAAATCTAGAAAAACAAAAAATACCATACTGTCAGAACAGGCACCAAAATCTAGAAAAAAAAAAAATACCACACTGTCAGAACAGGCACCAAAATCTAGAAAAACAAAAAATACCACACTGTCAGAACAGGCACCAAAATCTAGAAAAACAAAAAAATACCACACTGTCAGAACAGGCACCAAAATCTAGAAAAACACAAAAATACCACACTGTCAGAACAGGCACCAAAATCTAGAACAACACAAAAATACCACACTGTCAGAACAGGCACCAAAATCTAGAAAAACACAAAAATACCACACTGTCAGAACAGGCACCAAAATCTAGAAAAAAAAAATACCATACTGTCAGAACAGGCACCAAAATCTAGAAAAACAAAAAAATACCACACTGTCAGAACAGGCACCAAAATCTAGAAAAACACAAAAATACCACACTGTCAGAACAGGCACCAAAATCTAGAAAATACAAAAATACCACATTGTCAGAACAGGCACCAAAATCTAGAAAAACACAAAAATACCACACAGTCAGAACAGGCACCAAAATCTAGAAAAGCACAAAAATACCACACTGTCAGAACAGGCACCAAAATCTAGAAAAACACAAAAATACCACACTGTCAGAACAGGCACCAAAATCTAGAAAATACAAAAATACCACATTGTCAGAACAGGCACCAAAATCTAGAAAAACAAAAAATACCATACTGTCAGAACAGCACCAAAATCTAGAAAATCAAAAAAATACCATACTGTCATAACAGGCACCAAAATCTAGAAAAACAAAAAATACCACACTGTCAGAACAGGCACCAAAATCTAGAAAAACAAAAAATACCACACTGTCAGAACAGCAACCAAAATCTAGAAAAACAAAAAATACCACACTGTCAGAACAGCAACCAAAATCTAGAAAAAACAAAAAATACCACACTGTCAGAACAGGCACCAAAATCTAGAAAAACACAAAAATACCATACTGTCAGAACAGCACCAAAATCTAGAAAAAAACAAAAATTACCACACTGTCAGAACAGGCACCAAAATCTAGAAAAGCACAAAAATACCACACTGTCAGAACAGGCACCAAAATCTAGAAAAAACAAAAAATACCACACTGTCAGAACAGGCACCAAAATCTAGAAAAACAAAAAATACCACAGTCAGAACAGCACCAAAATCTAGAAAAACACAAAAATACCATACTGTCAGAACAGGCACCAAAATCTAGAAAAACAAAAAATACCACACTGTCAGAACAGGCACCAAAATCTAGAAAAACACAAAAATACCATACTGTCAGAACAGCACCAAAATCTAGAAAAACACAAAAATACCATACTGTCAGAACAGGCACCAACATCTGAAAAAAAAAAAAATACCACACTGTCAGAACAGGCACCAAAATCTAGAAAAGCACAAAAATACCACACTGTCAGAACAGGCACCAAAATCTAGAAAAACAAAAAATACCATACTGTCAGAACAGCAACCAAAATCTACAAAAACAAAAAATATCACACTGTCATAATCAAAATCCAATTGTAAAATCGCAGAAAGAGGGGAAATCGATATCCCTAACACACAAATGCATGACTGCTCACTTTCCTGACTTGGTACAGGAACTTCAATAAAAAGTGAGGTGTTAGAAAAGCAACAACAAAAAATATGTCGAGACTCAGATATCCCGTTCTTGTCTATAATTGGTCATGAGGAACATTAAGTGTTCTGACAGATGAGTTATCTTTGGTAGTTGAATTCCTTGTTGTATATTGTAGATTCATATACGTTTGTCATCTATCTAGAACATCTTGTTAAATAGTTAAATAGTGTCAGTCAACTGAAAAACTCTACTTTACTGATAAAATTGCAATACAATGTATATTTTACTTTGATCTTGTCCGATAAATTTGCATATTTTACTGTTACCTCCTGGAACCACATATATATGTCCTTAAACAGACAAACAGAGAATCAGGTTAAAGCAGCCACACCAAGTACACACCAACACATACAAACACTAGCGATGCTGTCCTTATCCCTTCCTTCGTGAATAGAGATGGTACTATGCTGTTATTATACTGTACTCTGATGAATCTTACCAATATGATAATCTTAATACTTAGATATCTTATTCAATTCTAACGATGACAACTCTAGGAAAACTACCACTTTATCAGTGTCACGCTAGATATTCATAAATAAGGGTAATAACAAAATGACCGAACTCCGAACAATCTTACAAAGGGAAAGTCAAAACTCATAATTATATAAACAGATAAAATCAGTCAACAACCGGAAAACTGTGAAAACCGTAATGACCCTGACTTGGTACAGGCATTTCTAAAGAAATGGTGAGTTGAATCAGATTTTAAAGCGCCAAACCTCCCCCTTTCATTACGGCCCAAAGTTTCCGGCTGTCACTATAACAGTATTTATAACAATACTTGAACAAAACAGGTAAAACAGTCGTCAAAGCAGTAGCATATTCAGTGAAGTAAATGTCAAAGACACTCTTACGTCACACATTGATAAAAAAAATATTTTTGACATTTTTCTTGGCTTCCTTATCATTATACATTTTCACTATATTAAAATGCATCGTTTATAATCGTTTCTGCAGAGACGGAATATATTTCGACAAGATCTTGGTATCGGAATATAAACTTTTTAAGAGATCGAATAAGACGAATCTTTTTATAGCCCTGGTCCAGTAGCCTGTTTCTCATATGAAGATGACGTTTCAGGAAATCAGAATAATTGCTACTGGCCCTTGCATAACGAATCAATTGCGAGATGTAAACACCATATGCAGGAGAAGCTGGTATATTGCTGCACATGTTTGGAAAATTTATGATTTTTAAAATTGAAGTCGTCCCGTTTATCATAAATTTTAGTACTGAGTTGACCACTGTCGTCAAATTCGAGATATAAGTCCAAAAATGATGCGGACGAAGCTGTATCTGTGGTCTCTTTAACTTCCAGTTCTGGAGGATATATCAATGGAAGACATTCTGCAAATCTAGAATTATTGATAGATAAAACGTCATCAATGTGAAATGTGAAATTAAGGCTCTAGCCTCATGAATTTTCTTATCTTTTACAAGCTTTTGAAGAAACTCCGACTCATATGAGTTTAAAAATAAATCGGCTAGAAGAGAGGCACAATTTGTACCCATTGGTATGCTGACGACCTGCTGAAACAGTGTCCCTCCAAAGGAGACAAATATGTTATCGATGAGGAACTCCAGCATACTGATCACTTGTTCCTCGGAGTAGCATGTTTTACCTTTTTGAATTTTGTTTGAAAAATATGTGGAATTGTAGCCTAACACAACAGATTTTGAGCCATAGTTTCTATAACTGAAAGCTTTATGAATTGTTTCTTTTAAGCAGGTTTTTAATTTGTCATGCGGTAGAGTTGAAAAATCAAAAGTTTTGATGGAGGATACATGAGAGAAAGATCTTGATTTCAGGTTATCCAAAAGATCTTTAGAGTTTTTCAAAATCCACATGTGATTTATGCCACTACGCGAGTAAACAGTTTCGCAATATTTCTGTTGTCCCTCTTTTACTGCAGACAGAATCTTTGTCAGGTGAATAGACAATTCTTTCGTCGAACAAGTTGATGATCCCGCTATGCACCTTTCTTTGTATGGTGTCTTATGGAGTTTAGGTATCCAATATAGATAGGGTAAATCCTCAGACTCTTTACCAGAGGGAATGTTTAAAGAGGTCATGAATGATCTGTGGTTACCTAGGATTTCATCTTTGTCGAACGAAGTTGGTTTGTATGTGGTATTACTAGAGGTGTTGCTATTTATGCCTAATTCCTTGATTAGGCATTCGAAGTAATATGATTTACATACAAACACGATATTGTTGGAAGCCTTGTCCGCAGGAACGATAGCATATTTGTCATGAAGAGAGGAAAGACACTTGACAGCTTCTTGGTCTATGATCAACTCTTTAAGCAGAGATTAACATTTTGCTTTATAATGGATTGTACAGCACGAATATTATCTTTTGTACAGCACTAATAGTATTTGTTTGTACAGCACTAGGAGTGGTTTTTTGTATCAACACTAGAAAGGATTTTATTGTATAATGAAATGAAATACAACAAATACCACACTGTCGTAACAGTTTTACAATCCAATAGAAACAGTGGTGAATGTGATACCTTAAACACACACATATCCCCTCACTCTTGTGGCTTGACACTTCAATAAACAGTCACCAACTTACTTATATATTTAATTACTGTAAAACAAAGTACACTTCGTCAGAATATACATTCCTGTAGGACAACAAAAGCGCCCCCTTCTTCTCCCCACAAAAGCAAAACAAAGCAAAAACAACACCCCCTCCCCCCAAAAAAAACCCCCAACAACAAACAAACAAACAAACAAAAAACCAAAAAAACACAAACAAACAAAACAAATTAACAAAGATGAATCAAAATCAATGTCAAGACAACTTGCAGGTTGCATGAGATGAGTGTTCAAAGAGATCTTCTGGAAGGTTAAATTTATCTGATTAAATATATGTCATTCGTCGCATAGGGATAAGACTGACATCGGATGACTCATGTTGGTCACCTAAAAATGGATAAAAATCCATAAATCATAATAAGTGATAACACTTACACATATAGTAACAGTCTGTAACTATTGTAATACTGTTTCCAATAAGATTTTTTTTTTTACAGACAAGAGATTGCAAACTTTGTCGCAAAATAAAGAAGGCAAGTGAATCGAGACCACCGAGATTACAGAAAGTGCGAGATGAAAAACAATTAATAATAGACGGATATTGGACGAGTATGAGCTGTGAGACGAGATCGTATGGACAATTTGTAAAACGGTCTTTGGTGTTTCATCCTAATGGTGTATCATGGGAAGGGGAATATGATTTTTATCGAGATCCTGACTGTAAACATGGTTCGCTGTCAGTTCTTGTTTCCGGTGACTATGTAAAAGAAAGAAAATCTCGAAAAATAGCCGGAACTTCCGATTACAAATTTAATATTACACAAATGAGTATAATTCCACGTGATTTCTTTACAACTAATACGTTAAATCATGCAAGTAATTACACGTGCGGTATTAGTGGTTTATGGAAATTAGATTCCAAACAATCGATACTTAATACTAATGGATGTGGTATTCTTGGTTTACATGTACCTACAACAGAGTATGAAATAATTAAACTAGAAACTAGAGATCATGAAGACGTTTTACTCGTGGGTGATCGACCATCAGACGGCAAGAGTTTATCTGAACCAAACATCAGACCGACGTCATTTCAGCCACCGCTTGTCCGTTGTATGATTGAAAGGACCAATAACGAACTTCCACAGTTGGATTAGTTAACATCTTACGATATATTACTTTTAAATTTTGTATTATACAATTACTGGATGTAAATATAACTAGTTTAATTTTGTTGTCATGGAATAATATCCAATTCTTGAGGAATATTATTTTCTATAAAATTGATTAAATTAATGTAATTTCATGTATTTGCATTATAGATGTAGCCAGTATCGAAATGGGAAATAAATTATTGTTTCACAGATGCACACATACAATCAAATATATTGATAGTTTTCCACTCGATATAGGTCTTTTATTTTACTACTCATTCAGACGTATTTGTATGTACACTATTATCTAAGATATCATTATTATTATGAAATATTAAAATATCTCTGTTCGCTTAATTGTGCATATTACTCGTTGTAAATGTTTTAAATATCCCCTGCTTAATTCTTCAAAGGGTTAATCAGTAACCGTAAATGAAGAAGGACATATAACACAATGGTCAGAAGAAAAAGAACACATGTACAAATAACTATATACAAAACACTACACAGAAAACTAAAGATCCAGTAACACGAATCCAATTAAAAACCGGGGGTGAACTCGGGTACTCTGGAATTGTAAGCAGTTCCTGCTCCAGTAGTAGTACCCATTGGTGTTAATCTATAATTTGCAACTGTTCATAAAGGGCACATGTTCAGGTTCCGTTGAATGCCCTTTATATATAGGTTCCGTTCGATTGTAAATGAATGTTTATCTATTGGTCATTTAGTAGTCGAACACCACAACTTGCTGTGACAATGCGCTGAAATAACTAAATGAATGTTTATCTATTGGTCATTTAGTAGTCGAACACCACAACTTGCTGTGACAATGCGCTGAAATAACTAAATGAATGCATCCTGCTCATTTCGTATTTGTGCAGTACAATCAAATGGTATTTTGCAAATTATAGAAACGATAGAAAGATGTACGTTATCAGATATAACTTCCCAATATAGCATAATAAATGTTTGAATATAGACAATATTTATTCTGGAAGAAAAACAAAAATGATACATAATATAACATTATTACAAAATGTGGATTTTGAAACACGTTTGCAAGCTTATGTTAATCCGCCTCCAAGTATACTTATAACATCTCTCAAAAATAGAATTGTTTGCATATTCAAATTGAATATCTCTTGCAATGAAACAGTTGAATTATTCTTTTTTAAACAGTTTCAACGCGTACAGTTCTTTATCATATTATAAAGACCTAAACTATTGGAGGATAGGCTTTTGTTTTTCGAGTATAAAGTCCTAATTATAGAGCCATACAGTTAAGCTAAAATAACAATTTTGAAATTTTAAGTTTTTGGAAGGTGAAGACATATAGTTATCGAAAGCATTGTGACCCCTCTTGTTTGTATTGTATGTCGCGCATGTTTTAACACTGATGAGACAGATGTGAACTAACAATCAGAGAGAACAGAACTACAATGCATAGTCTGATTACACAACATAATGCCAACTCTTAGAGTACACTACTTAGTGTGGCCTCTTATTCGTTTATGAAAAAAAATTGTAAACAATGATGGTCATCAATTCCACCAATATCAGCAAGACAAAAATCACCTCTCATATTAACTGACCTCACTGAATACAAATGTAAAAACAACAGAACAAGTTAAAAAATAATTAAAAAAAATAATAAAAACGTAAATATCAAATTTAGTGTGGACGACGTGTTTCTAGAATAACCTTCAACAGGTCGTAATAGAATGAATAGAAAGTCTAATAATTTAAAGTTAAGGGTGCAATAAAACCAAAGGGTTAAAACATGATAAACTAAATCGTGTAATGCCACCTATACCCGAGGGAGGAGATCATCAATACAAATGTAAAACACCTGTACAAAAATAACAACTATAGAAACATATTTAATACGCGCATCGGAGGAAAAAGGTGCAACTGCTCGTGTTTTGAGATCGATCAAGAAATGGACGCCATCTTATTAATTATCGGCATTGCTTACGGAGTTTGCCGAATCGTCATTACATCAGTACAACAATGCACTTATTTCTTATTTTCTGTGAATCTGCTTTTAGTTGGCGTTAATTACGGACAAAAACCGTGCATGTTTGCAGTTAATAAGCGACAAAATACAAATTATTCGTTTTTACCTGTCACTAGTAAGGTCAGTTGCATACGGAGAAAGCGAGGTCAAATTACTTGCTTGCAAGGAAATAATAAATCGATGGTAAGTTTTGTTCTCAAAAGGCGAAAAGTGGTATGATAAGCTGTTTAATGTGAAATATTTACCTTTATCTTATCATTTTAAAGCTATTTACCAATTTCCAAAATATATAATTTTTTTTGTCAAAATCGTAGCTAATGCCCCTTTAATATATTTTTATTATTCACCTGTGGGATACTAATGGCTTATAGTGCAGTAACGAATCGAGAAAAGACTCTTATTTTTCGAGTTTAATGTACCGGAATACCACACGGTTGAAATTTTCCCAGGTGAAAGAGTATACATCAACGTACCATTTTAGCCCTGTCGTCGCGTTTTCTCATGGTGCAGTTTTTTTTAGGAGAGCGTGACATTTGGGGGTAATTGCATTTTCACATTTCTAAGTATGTCTACTTTGCGATACTGTTTTTTTAATATTTGACAAAAATGAAACTCTTTTCTGATTAAATTGAGACTACTATATCTTATCTTTCATTTGAAATAACAAGGTAAATAAAGAACAGAAAATTAGCAGTTAGAATTAAGATTATTCTCTGAGGATCAATTTTCGTGACCTTCCACCACCTTTCAATTTCATTTAAAATTGTTCCACGCTATTCACGAGGAAAATATAATTCGCTATGAATTGAAACTTTATTTGTAATATTATGTGTGTTAAATTTGTCAATCAAAACTTGAAATTAAACGTTTATCATCTTTTTTTTAAACTTTACTAGCATTCTGTAAATTTGATACGTACTTACTGAGCATGGTGGCGCTCCCCTGTCTAACACACCCCTGATTACATTGAGTGCAATGCGTGTCGTTTAAAATGAAATTATTATGAAATTAACTTGTCTCTCAATGAAATAATTTATGTGCTTATTACAAGAATTCAGTTTAATATCTCATTTTATTATGATGGTTTTAGTGTAGGCGTTATTTAAAGCAGAATTTCAGTTGTTAAGCTCCTATAAGGCACAAATAATACACTGACCAAGTCGGAATACTTGTTTAATCCGGAAAATATGCAGTCCCTTTAAATTTGCCCACTCTTTGCCGAACAAATGTCGATACACAAGCAATTAGGAATTATGTGTCATTTGTCAAATAAACACACCCGACAGTTTGTCCTGCGCTACAGAGAAGGGAAGAGATACTCTGTTTGATGCGATCAACAAGCGACAAAATGATGTTTATCGTCGCCTGTATGACGAATTATATTCTTTGATCTTGGTTCCTTTAAATAAAATATAGTATCATAGGTCTTGTTATAAAGCCTATACAAGTAAAAGAAATTTACAACGGTTTGTCAGCGATGTTCCAGAATGTAGCAACACTAGTAATGACGCTTCAGTGCCACAAATAAACTGAGACTATTGTATGTTTTGTAGACAAAAGGCTATCAAGAAAGATAGAAAACTTAAGCGCATTGAAAGTAGTGAACGCGTCAAATACATTTTAAATGCCGCAAGAGGTAAGTTTGATTATGATTTGTTGAGCCTCTTGACCGTTGACGATGTCCAGGAAAAAGCGCAGTATCATTCGGCATGCATTATAAATTATTTGCTGAAGTGGAAAAAAGAACATAGTGCTGATAATTACTCTACAATTAAAAATGAGTCGGAACATGATATTGCATTCAAAAAATTCTTAGACATTTTGCACCATGACCTTTTTGAGAACAAGAAAGCGTTTACTATGTCTTCCTTGCTAAACAAATTTTGTCCCTTGCTTCCAGAGGGTTTATCGACAAAGTATTCTACTGCCAAATTACAGACAAGGCTTCAAAATCATTACGGCGATACTATTGTGATCGAAAGTCAAAATGGACAAGGTCAATCAAATATAGTTTTCAGTAGTTTTCAGTTGCTGACGCTATTCTGGCCGCAAGTAAGTTGAAAGCAGACCTCAAGTTTTCAGAGGTAGAAGCTTCTTTCGTAGATGTCCCGGATATACAGGAAGATCATATTCTTCATGATGCTGCGAAGGTATTATGTGGCTCTTTACACGCAGTAGAAATTTCCAAAGATTTCTATCCTTCTCCATCTGATCTTCCTCATCATAGATCATTACAATCCATTCCGCCTTCTCTTATGACCTTCCGTTCATGGTTGGTTGATGACAATTGTTTTCATATTGAAAGTGACTACAACGTGTTGTCACACGATAAAGCTAGGAAATGTATTGTTGTAGCCGAAATGATAATATCGTTGCACAAAAACAACTTCACTCCATTTAATTTGGGATTGGCCCTACAACTTTACCATGGGTACGGATCTAAACATTTAATTGAAACCCTTCATGCATTTGGTATTTGTGCTTCTTACACTGAAGTGAGACAGTTTTTGACCAATACCGCAAACCATGAGATAGCAAAAACTGAAGTGTCTTGCATTCCTTACGGGATAAGTCCTAAAACGCTCGGCGGTGACTTTATTCAAGAAGGCGCTGACAACATAGACCTAAATACAGAAACCATAGACGGAAAAAATACTATGCACTCTATAGTTCGAGTAGTTTTTCAGGTGGAGCAAGATCATACACCAACTCCAGAAATCAGTTCAACCAAGATTAAACGAGGTCAAGACCGATCACTTTCCATGACAGAGGAAACCACATCACTCATGGCATGTTTACCTTACCGTAAACCTAAAGAAAGACATGGTCCGCCAAGGTATCCTGACCCAATAACTCTGATCGGAACAATGTCCGATCAAACGAAAGACGAGACTGATAAGGCTTGGGTGCTGCTCCGCATGTTGTCCCGACCGACAATCGGACTGCCAGTCTTTACCAATAAAGTCCAACAAGTCGTGCCATTCTGGACTGGTTTTTATAAACTTCTTTCGGTCCATAAACCAGATTCTGTAGCCGTTGGATATCCACCAATCGTAGACGCAAAGCCTACTACTAACAAGAGACCATTTTATTCTATCAATTGTTTCAACAGTGAGATTCTGTCCGCTATTGCAACTATTCTTTCTTTGAAGTTGCTTGAGATACTTATTCTGTATTGCACTTCATTTTTCGTTACGTAAATGGTTGTTTCACTTCTAAACCCATAATCTATTTCAACTGTCCAATGCATTGTCTGCAAAAAAGGGGGGTTGCGTGTTGTAAGATTTCACGTTATTTTTTCTCATTTATTCCTATACATTTTAATCACATTTATCTTGCAAATCTTTAATATACATGATATGTAGTAACAAACTAGTTATTTTCATTTTTTTGTCTTTTCAATACTTAAAATTGAGATATGGACTTTGTCATTTTTTTGGTGTGAAATCTTCTTAGATGCTTGTTCTTGTTGTCGTAATTTTTTCCTTGTTTCTCTATGAATTTGGTTCAGACTTTCCAGAAAAGATATACATTGTACATATATTGAATTATTCTTATGTATAATTCTAAGAAATTTCAATGACTTGCGGTGAAAATATACGTGCGTTAATATCGATTTGTGAATTTTGTCCCCCCTTTTTAATTAGGCGCATATTTCAGTCATGTTTTTAAAGTCAGACTTTGGTAACAGCAACAATCTCACTTTCAATGCCTGTCTCAACCATATGTATGAAGTACGTTAAGCAGTGTCGAATGCTAGTTAAGATATTTCGGATAATGTATGAAAAAATGAAAATGTCTTCGTTGTTAGATTTGACCTTTGACTCCGGATATAGAAAATCTGCACCATACTAGAATGCGACGACATGCCTAAATCGATGCAAAATGTATTTTCCTTCAAAATAATATCCAATGCAGCCGTGTGGTATTTCGGTCCATTAAATTTTACATTTTACCTTGATTGTCACTGCACTATTAGGGTATGATTTATTCTCATTGTTGAGGCCCCCACCGTAACTGTGAAATGTAGATCAATAATGAAATCACTGTTTCTTTACAAACTGTGCCTAAGTGTTATGTTGGATATGCTGTCATGTTCATTTACATCCATACAAGCTGTTCCTTTATTTTAATTTGTGTCTGTAATGTTGGATAGTCTGTCATGTTCATTTACATCCATATCCTTTCTAACTACAAGCTGTTCCTTTACTTTAATTTGTGCCTAAGTGTAATATTGGAGATTCTTTCATGTTAATATACATTCATATCCTTTCTTACAATTGGCAATGTAATATTAATGTCATTGCACAATTATCGTGCTTTTATTGTGTGGTATTTTTTAAAGTCCAATTTTATTTCCTTATTAAAGGATAATATATTTACCATTGTCTATAAGTTTATGTTCAATATGTTATAAAAACACATTTTCTGTTCTTATAAATCACTGTATAGACATTTGATCACGTGATATTTCATCCATCATCAACTTCTTTAATATTAATATTGCACCAAGAGGAGAATCTAAACTGATATACCTCTTTTATATATATACTTATACAGATAAGTTCTGCTTGCCTTTGGTGACATTTAAAAAAAGATGTTAGTCTTTTTAATATGTGATAATTATATAATGCTATTTTTCAAAGCTAATTAATCATACATCGCTGGTCGATTCAGATGAAAGATATTTATGTAAATATACCGATTGTTGCCGTGGACGCTGACGTACGAGGTAGGTGTATTTAAAAGTTTTACGTTTACAGTTTAACGACGTAATTGTTTGCAGGGGCAAAAAGGGGGTGGCAGGGAGCATACGCCCCCCCCCCCCCATTTTTGTGGAAAATTTTGAAAAAGCCTTATCATTAGCATGGAAGCCAAAATTACCACTAAGCCAAAAGGAATAAGGGAGTATTTATAGATAAATGACCTTGTTAGTTTTCAATATTTTTCCCGCTCTCTCCTGAAGACACTCCCCCCCCCCCCCCCCCCCCACCCACCCCACACACACTTTTCTGTCCTCTCCTAAAGCTTGTTTCCTCACTTTCTAGTCCTTTTATGAAGCTTGCCCTCACTTTCCAGTTCACTTACAAAGCTTGCCCACCACTTACCGTTTCCCTCAGAAAGATTGCTACCCCACTTTCCACTTCACTCGGGGAAGAAGTTTTATATAAGTGGCAATGATGTCATGTCATAGATTAAGGTGTAAAGCAGGATCTTCTTACCCTTCCGGATCACCTGAGTTTACCGCCGGCTTTAGTGGGTTTCGTGTTACTCAATCTTCAGTTGTGTGTGTTGTGTTTTGTAAACCATTGTTTGTCCTTTTGTCTTTTATCTTTTGACCATTGCATCATCTGTCTTTCTTTGATTTTCGTATTCGAGCTCTTCTTACAACAATAAAACAAACATGAATGATTTTCAACACATCTGGTACGAATTAATCTTCTCAACGTCTGACGAATTAGGTCACATCAGAGGTCATCATGAATATGACGGTCGTTGTAATGCGTTTTTCGTAAATTGACACGAATAAAAGGGCTATATGCAAAGTTGCAAAATATGTCCGATACGTAAAATAATGGCTAAGGCCATCGGGTCTCTTTTATAGAACTAGTATACACATACAAATTTCTGTGTCACGACGATTAAATATACATAATGTATAAAGTTCAAGATTAGAACTCCGTGTCATTTGTAACAACTCTGATCACCCAATTATATGTGAGGACTGACATTTTACTGAGATGTGAAAGATACTAGGATGACTGCATCATTTCACAAAGTAGTCCGAGATTCCTCTGCCGTCTGACGGCTTTTACGAACTTGCTGTAGCCGTGGGACGTCAGAGAGCTATGCATACGGAAAACAGCGGATTTGCTTCTCCAACTCTGGGTCAGCACATTTCCACGTTTCGTGGCTATCGGATTTTATTTTCTATCAGAAACCCTTATATAAATCGCTTCACCAATCATTTTTCTATTCATTCATAACCATCTTACCCTCAGAAAGTGGTGTTACACTCCATTACAGCACGATTTTGCCTTAGATCCTATGATTCCGCAATTTGTCTTCCATTTTTCAAACATTTGTCACGTGACTACGAGAAAACTACGATTACCGCAATGTATCATGGGAGATGATTTACATATAAACAAACAAACATATATTTTTATTGCCAATCATACACGCCTGTTAAGGCAGAACAATTAACATAAAATTTAATACAGTTGATTATATTGATAGGTAATGATTTTAACAGCAATAGTGAATTACAGATAACCATAAGAAAAAAAATGATGTAGTACCTTGTCCAAAAAGGGGGGACGTAACACATGCTCTTTCCGAAGTCCGTTGGTAACACTCTGCCATTGAATCTTTTCTTTCCAACACATTCTGTATTATTTCCTTCTGCTCTGCTTTGATCTGTAGATGGACTGTTTGTCCTGCAGAACACGCTTAAATGTATCGTCTTCCATGTGATTTGAATGTTGTTTACGTATGCAAATAATGCTCAAATAATTTGGCGCGCTGCATTAAGTAGCTCCCATCATGCAATGCGTTACTGTCATCATTCAGTTAGTATCGCGAGATCACGTTTGTAGATTCGAAAATGGAAGTCAAATGGCGGAATAATAGGATCTAAGGCAAAATCGTGCTGTAATGAAGTGTAACACCACTTTCTGAGGGTAAGATGGTTATGAATGAATAGAAAAATGATTGGTGAAGCGATTTATATAAGGGTTTCTGATAGAAAATAAAATTCGATAGCCACGAAACGTGGAAATGTGCCGACCAAGAGTTGGAGAGGCAAATCTCGCTGTTTTCCGTATGTATAGCCCTCTGACGTCCCACGGCTACAGCAAGTCCGTAAATGCCGTCAGACGGCAGAGGAATCTCGGACTATTCACAAAGAAGAGAGGGTTGGGCCGTTAAACTAGCTTTACACCAATCACTTTTCATTGAAGTGTATGTGCCAATCTAGAAAGCATGAGTCACCTATGTGTGTTTCTACAAACGGTCGATTGAATTGTGGAATAGTTCTACAATATGAAAGTAAAAAGCAAAACAATACCATACTGTCGAGACAGTTACAAAATCTCAACGAAAAATCGTAGAAAAAGAGACAAAATCGATATTAATATCACAAATATACATGACCGCTCACATTTTGCTCGAAACAAAATATAGAATAATTTTGAAATAACCAGGAATGATAAATTTGATATGAGAGAAAGAGTTTTTTGTAGTATCAATATTTATATTATATATCAGAAAAAAACTACAGATAGTTGTATTATTATACACACAGACCGGTAGATATTTGTATTAAATATCACACAGAAAGGTAGATAGTTAAAAATTCTCTTGATAGGGTCCAGTTTACATCATATAGGGAATATGTCAGCTTTAATCGATGAATGGAATGACTTGTAGATGCCTTTTTGTGAAAGATTAAATAGCGAAGGTAAACAATTCCACCAATTTCAAGAAAATGAAAATCCACCTGTCACCTCAAACTATTGAACACAAAAAAGACCACGACATATATATATATGACGTTAGAAATCCAGTGCCTGGCATGGAACAGGCACAACAATGTGGTGGGGTTAAACCAGTTAATAGAATGCCAACCCTGACTACTAACTACGACAGTAGAATCTGTTGGTTTAAGACGATTACACTTCGGACAAATTTGCATAACCGATACTTCTAACGGGTTTAATATTTATTAGTCAGAAATATCTAATTTAATCGTCTTCGTCAATAAGTCATCAATTTGTTGGAATCAAATATACATTATAGACGTTAAAGAATACCGAAGTGGCAACCAAAAATGAACAATCCAGAGAAACTGTCAACATAACACATGACGAAGACAAACAAAGCAAAACAAAAAACAACATAATATGTGTTGGACACCACTATGCGTAAACAAACACAAATAACGTAAATAAGACATGATCCCTCCTACAAACAACCGGATGTAAAGACGAACCGAACATCGTTTTATTCGGAAATCGTAACGGACATCACAACACCGAACTCAGAACGTAAAGACACATGATAGGACGACACAAAAAACTAAAAAGATGAACAACAGTTTGTCAGAGAATTTCGGAAAGTTGTTTATCAAAAGATATTCGATTTAAGTCGATTTAAGATTTTTTCTCCTTTCCCTTGTGACCATTTTGAAAGAATAATAGAATACATATGCATACAGAGAAGGCACTATTACATACAACTAGTATTTGAAAACATTCATTTTTGGAAAATATAAGTGTAATACCAATGAGTTGTCTAACTTAGTGCAGACGATTAGCAACATTTTTCACAAACATGTTATGATTTACGGAGTTTTGCCTTGCAACATTAAACGGGATTCCTACACAAATTTAATTCTACCTTTAGGGTTTAATCACGAAGATCTAGGATTGGCATTGCAATTGAGCGGGAAATAATGTTACATTTGCGCGAAGAAACACATGACAATTACGCGGAATTTGTATCTGTAATATTCTTGCAGTTGATTCTAAATGGTATTGTCCTTCATTTGGTTTCTGATGTCTATGTAACATTTAATAATGGTAGTTTGTAATAAATGAAGTGTTCGTGGTTTATTTTTATAGATAAAACGTATAACGGATGTTAAATGTTATACCGTTACTAATGATACCAATCATCACTGTTACTGTCGTGTTCTTTGTTTATTTTCAGACAAGACATATAACGGATGTTAAATGTTATACCGTTACTAATGATGCCAATCATCACTGTTACTGTCGTGTTCGTGGTTTATTTTCAGACAAGACGTATAACGGATGTTAACATGTTATACCGTTGCTAATGATACCAATCATCACTGTTACTGTCGTGTTCGTGGTTTATTTTCAGACAAGACCTATAACGGATGTTAACATGTTATACCGTTACTAATGATGCCAATCATCACTGTTTCTGTCATGTTCGTTGTTTATTTTCAGACAAGACCTATAACGGATGTTAAATGTTATACCGTTACTAATGATACCAATCATCACTGTTACTGTCGTGTTCGTGGTTTATTTTCAGACAAGACATATAACGGATGTTAACATGTTATACCGTTGCTAATGATACCAATCATCACTGTTACTGTCGTGTTCTTTGTTTATTTTCAGACAAGACCTATAACGGATGTTAAATGTTATACCGTTACTAATGATACCAATCATTACTGTTACTGTCGTGTTCGTTGTTTATTTTCAGACAAGACCTATAACGGATGTTAACATGTTATACCGTTACTAATGATACCAATCATCACTGTTACTGTCGTGTTCGTGTTTTTCTTCCAGACAAGACGTATAACGGATGTTAACATGTTATACCGTTACTAATGATTCCAATCATCACTGTTACTGTCGTGTTCGTGGGTTTTTTTCCAAACAAGACGAATAACGGATGTTAACATGTTATACCGTTACTAATGATACCAAGCATCATTGTTTCTGCCGTGTTCGTGGTTCATTTTCAGACAAGACATATAACGGATGTTAACATGTTATACCGTTACTAATGATACCAATCATCACTGTTACTGCCGTGTTCGTGGTTCATTTTCAGACAAGACATATAACGGATGTTAACATGTTATACCGTCACTAATGATACCAATCATCACTGTTACTGTCGTGTTCGTGGGTTTTTTTCCAAACAAGACGAATAACGGATGCTAACATGTTATACCGTTACTAATGATACCAAGCATCACTGTTTCTGCCGTGTTCGTGGTTCATTTTCAGACAAGACATATAACGGATGTTAACATGTTATACCGTTACTAATGATACCAATCATCACTGTTACTGTCGTGTTCGTGGTTTATTTTCAGACAAGACATATAACGGATGTTAACATGTTATACCGTTACTAATGATACCAATCATCACTGTTGCTGTCATGTTCATGGTTTATTTTCAGACAAGACATATAACGGATGTTAACATGTTATACCGTTACTAATGATACCAATCATCACTGTTACTGTCGTGTTCTTTGTTTATTTTCAGACAAGACCTATAGCGGATGTTAACATGTTATACCGTCACTAATGATACCAATCATCACTGTTACTGTCCTACTTACCCTTAATATATACAACTGTAATCCACTGACAATAGGCAATGATACTTGTGAATTTGACGATACCAATTCAGAAATAATTTATAACTGCACATACCGAGGTCTAATAAGCATACAAGGATTTCCAGAGAACATCCAAAGTGTGAATTCTATGTAAGTAATAATTCTAGTTACTGTTTACGGCATGTATTGTGGATGACTTTTTGGGAAAAACTAAAACAGGACTTGTTTCAAAATCGAGGCCAAGATATTACATTATTATAGTATTTTATAGAGGTTGATATGAGTTTTAATAGAAAAAACGCAATATCGAAAGTCACATGGGAGGACAGATTTAGCATATACATGTATAAACAATAAAGCCCGAAATTCGGATATGGTATAATCTATTCTTTGACATCAAAATTGTATATTCTTAAGTAACACAACCGTATTGTGATGGAAGATTATTTTCAGCTGAAGAGCATTTCTACAAGACTACGTACCTCATCAAATAGACTACCTATAGAGCTGGGCAGATACTGAGGTATCTCACAGCATAGTGGACTCTGTAGATATCATTGAAGATGAAGTGTATATTTTAGTTGAATGTTCCAAATGTGATGAAAGATTGCATTAAAATAATACATTACTGATACTACATTAAATCATTTTAAAATTATGGAAAGTATAAATACGAGATTTTACGGCAAAAGAGATGATTTCAATTTTCCCATTGTGAACTTTCGTTTCATATGTAGCAACATTCTAGCAGCACCTGCATATGGAGTATATATCTCTCAGTTGATACGATATTCCAGAACTTGTGGATCCTATAAGGATTTCCTTGATAGAGGGTTGCAGCTAACAAGGAATCCACTGAACCAAGGGTTCAATTTAGTTGAAGTTATCACTTTGAAAGTTCGAGTTACTTGATCTTTAGTTTTATGTGTATGTTTTGTAGATCGTTGTTTGTCCTTTTGTCCTATTTCTTTTGGCCATTGTGTTGTCTGTCTTTCATCGGTTTACGAATTCTGGTTACGCCTTTGGTATCTTCAAATTTTTCGTGAAGAAGGCCACTGATGTCTGGTTTCATCCTGAGCCACCAAAAACGAACGGATTTCAACAAAGGGTTATGCAAATATGCGATGTTGTATTGACGATTTGCATCATCAATTTTTCCCAAAAGTCAAATCTAAAACTAGAATTGAAAAAGAAATGTATTGTAGAGTTCTGTTAATTATTCTCTCTGATAATAACATAAAAATAAATGGTCAAATTTTTGCTTTTGCCAGGAGCCAAAAACAATTAAAAACCATATAGAGCATTATTTGAATAATAAAAGGTGAAGATTATTTTTTAATCTGTTTAATTATACTGCAATAATTACATTACTTCCGTTTTTCATTGAACTTTTACAATATGATTGGTTAATATAAAGTGGTCACATGATTATAAAAGAGATGTTTTACATCCCAATAAAACTCAAACCCGAACTTGCACGTGCCTTCATGACGACGTCAGATGTAAACAATCAATGGCGTAGTAATTTCCAACAACAAATAATCTAAAACAAATAAAATTCACAACGAAAAATTCAACTATATTAAATTTTGGTGTGATTTAAATGTAATTATAAGAATTGAATACATTTTTTTGTAGTTTTATAGGCGTGTAAAAGCGTGGACCGAGGCACATTTTTTGTATGAAACGCTAGAGCGCGTCATACAAAATGTGCTTCAGAACGCTTCATACAAAAAATGTGCCTCGGTCCACGCTTTTACACGCCAATAAAACTACAAAAAAAATGCATTCAATTCTTAAATGATTCTATCTATTTTCAGAGATCTAAACAATAACCAGTTAACAAGTTTAGATCTGGGACTATTTCATTCATTAAGCAATCTTAGTAGTTTGTAAGTATGAGTTACCCAGAATTCCTTTTTGTTAAATTTGAAATAAATATATGACATTGAAAATTATACATGAATGATGGTTTGGAGAATGACAGGCCATAAGAGAGCATATCAGTAATTCCGTTTTAATAAAATGATATATTTTCTCGTATAAAACTATTTCGCATAGAAGTCAAGTTTTGTTAGAAATTACTTTAATATGTTGGTTATTACAGAAATGTGTCGTGGGCACTGAATTACATATGTACGTTTTGTATTATATATACCACGGTTATTACGAGTTAACTTATTTAAATAAACAATTCGTGTAAAATACATGTATTTGGCAAGGAACGTAAGCTATGGTACAATATTGAGACCTACCTCCATGTTCTACTATGGTATAAGACCCTAACATTTATATTTGGATTCAACAAAGTTGTAATGGTTGGTTAATTGAGCAATATCAATTCCAGATAATAGACCATAGTTTTCTGCAAACATATTTCAAGCTGATTAATTCATGAAAACATTAAATGAAAAAAGGTCATTGATATTGACAAATTAATGTTATCTGTACGTATTTTTTTAATGTGTGCTGTATAAGAATTATGTAGATTAATTAACATGTTTTCGAAGTCTACAAGTATGGAAGTAAAGATAAATGAACATGTGAGAAACTCTTATAACACACTTATAATAAATGATATACAAGGCTTATTCTTTATCTTATTTTATTGCAAGTCATGGAATCAATTATTCATTTTTCAGAAACCTGTATTATAACGAGATAACACATTTAGATGTTGGTATTTTCGACCATTTATCAAATCTTAGAGTATTGTATGTATAATATATAAGACGTGTAACAAAATACATATACCATTTAATGTATTAATAATCAGTCAGAGTTCGTAGAGAATTTTAATTCCACTCTGTAGACTAGAGAGAAAGTTATATTAAGACAGCTATTTTGATTTTCTAAGGGAGAATAAAAACGTAGATATGGGTTTGGTTTGGTTTGGTTTGGTTTGGTTTGGTTTTATGGTGTTCAACAATATTTCAGTTATATTGTGGCGGTCAGTTTTATTGGTGGAGGAAACTGGAGGACCCGGAGAAAACCACCGACCTGTCGCAAGTCACTGACAAACTTTATCACATAATGTTGTACACCTTGCCCTGATCGAGATTCGAACTCGCAACATCAGTGATGATAGGCACTGATTGTATAAGTAGTTGTAAATCCAACAACCACACGATCACGGCCACGACGGCCCCTCGTAGATATGGGAATTCAGGAAATTAATCCTGATTATAATAAGTTCAGGTATCTTGAAAATTAAAATATCTGACAGATAATATTGCAGTATCCAACGAATCAAGAAATATATGATAATAGAAATATCGTATTGACAGAGGCAAAGTCGATACACTAACACATTTATGGGTATAAATGTATTTAGAAAAATAAACAAAGGACTTACATATATTAGATAAATAAAAATGTCTATAATAAAATCGTAGATATCAAATCTGTGAACAGTATGAATATCATAATTAGGATAGACAAAACAAAACCAGCAAAATATTTATACAATATACGACAAATGAGGATAATAGGACAATTAGTGTCCCTCCCATTCACAAGAAAAATGAAAAATAAAAATTCATAGTACAACCAATTGATTGGAGAGAATTAATATTTCCTTTCAATGCTTGACATCTGTTGGCTTTCTTCTACCTCTGCTTCACAAAATACTGACCGCCTTCAACAAGTTGAAGATTATGTCAGAGGTTGTTCTACATCTACAAAATACTGACCACCTTCAACAAGATGAAGATTATGTCAGAGGTTGTTCTACTTCTACCAAATACTGACTGCCTTCAACAAGTTGAAGATTATGTCAGAGGTTGTTCTACTTCTACCAAATACTGACTGCCTTCAACAAGATGAAGATTATGTCAGAGGTTGTTCTACTTCTACCAAATACTGACTGCCTTCAACAAGTTGAAGATTATGTCAGAGGTTGTTCTACTTCTACTAAATACTGACCGCCTTCAACAAGATGAAGATTATGTCAGAGGTTGTTCTACTTCTACCAAATACTGACCACCTTCAACAAGATGAAGATTATGTCAGAGGCTGTTCTACTTCTACCAAATACTGACCTCCTTCAACAAGATGAAGATTATGTGAGAGGTTGTTCTACTTCTACCAAATACTGACCGCCTTCAACAAGTTGAAGATTATATCAGAGGTTGCAAATGACAAAAAGATTAACATATTTCATTTGAAGAGTTTGAAGTTATCAAAAAGGTAATCAGAAGCCGTAAATCAAAGTTATAAACCCGGTAATAAGTCTTGAATGAGGAAAGGACTGGGAAGTGTTCACGACAAGTGCAACATATCCGTGGTCATTTGTGACACAGATGTTCCGTAGCGGTTAACCAAGTCATGGTGGTGACCGTAAAACTTTCTAAGTGATGACTTCAAATTAACCAAGAGGAATCCTTGTTTCAGTAGTTTCCTTGTTAGCAGCAACCCTCTATCAAGAAAATCCTCATAGTATCAACTGAGAGATGTATACGCCATATGCAGTATTTGATAAGGGAAACAGCAGCCTTGAATGTTTCAATCGAGCGACTCATAACTATTGGCAGTGACAGTCGGTTCCAGTCATATTTCGTACGATGCAAACACGATTCTTGTCTTTTTTGAGTCATACAATGGGAATACTGAAATATGAGGAGTTCTTGTTCCGTTGTTGTCTAAAGTTTGTCTTTTTCAGTAATGTTTACATTTTCGTTTGTTGTTTTGCACACTATGACAAGTCGAGCATTGTTACACCCGTCCTAAAGACTGCGCCAGTTCAAGCATTGTAACATGTCACCAACACTAGATATATTTCACTGTCTGTTGCTGACGAATCTTGTAGCTTTAAAGATTACATGTACATATATATTGTAATCATGGTGTACACCACAGTACGAAAGATAACACATGAAACATAACGTCTCTGTTTAAATGAAAAGTAATGAACTGAAATACCATATGTCTTACTGGACATCACAATATATACTAACTGTCCTAAATCAGTCAATAGCATGATAAATACATTTGGTCTCACTTTTCAATCACTTTTACGGGTATTGATATTGAAAATATTAGGATTGATCAAATGAAAAACAAACAATACCACACTGTCGGAACAATTCCAAAATCAAATATAAAATCGTGGATTGAGGCAACATCGAAATCCTTAACACAAATACATGACCGCTCACTTGTTATATGGGCTAAAACTTACCATATACAGACACTTAAATACAAATTTGGTATATGGGTCAAAGCATCCCCTCTTAGTGAAATGATGTGATGATGTGAGACATTACAAAGTCAGTAATATCATGTGTTTCAGTAATTCACCGAGTTTGACTAATATATAGTTGTATAAACACCTATTCACCTACATGTAACTACCAAATATGTCACAGTAACTCACTGGAGCTCTGAAATTACAAAGGAAAAGTTCATTAGCTGGCATATGTTTACTAATTTTTACTTTCAGAAGAATAAGCTATAATCGATTAACAAGCTTAGAGACTGGTTTATTTGACCAGTTGGTAATTCTTAGACATTTGTGAGTATCAATCCATATGTTTTCAAAACAAACATGTGAGTTCAGTGTAGGGTAAATTGTATAAAATTAAAAACAAATCTATTCATTAATGTTTTGATCTGTAGACTAATACTTCAGTATACATGTATTCTATACAAATTGACCAATATATGCATCATGGATCAATTAGGAGATAACTGTATTGTATTTGAAAATTTCACGACATCAATTGGAGATTTGATGGTCGCAAATTGAGTTTACTGGCGACGCGATAGCGGAGCCAGTAAACGGATATTTGCGATCATTAAATCGACAATTGATGCCGTGAAATTTTCAAATACAATACAGTTATCTCCATTATAATGTAATCATGTGTATCGATGTGTATTGCCACATTATTGACAAGATGACGTAAGCGGTAATCAGCTAAAATTCTAAAAAAATATCACATGCTATTTTAACCGTGGAATTTATACCGTGAAGATTACACCATTAAATCGACAATTAATGCCGTGAAATTTCAAATACAATACAGTTATCTCCATTCTAATGTAATCATGTGCATTGCCATATTATTGACAAGATGACGTAAGCGGTAATCGGCAAAAAATTTCATGATATTTCAACCGTGGAATTGATACCTTGAAAATTATAGCATTGTCCAATCACAAACCAGGAATATTAAACAACTACATTAGAATGAAATATATTAGGGCGTTGTAAAGTCATAATTTTCGAAACCAGTAAAGTAAATAACAATTTAAAATTTATTTTTGAATAATAGACAGTTAGTTATTTAAAATGTAAATTACACTAAATGTAATTAATAACTAAATATTACTCAACTTTCAGGCATATAAATGACAACCAAATAACAAGCTTAGATCCTGGATTATTTACTTCTTTAACACAACTTCTGTTTTTGTAAGTACATTACTATACATGTTACAGTTGTACAGTATATTAGTGTTGTTATGTCCGGTCTGTATTAATCACCTTAATAACAACTACTCACTTGTTTTATTACCGTTTGATGGGTGCAACTAATAGAACAGAAACTGCATATCCTTTCAGAACACCTGAGTTCACCACCGGTTTTTAGTGGAGTGTAATTTATATTTTCTGGGTAATATTTTGTAGATCATTATTTGTACTTTTTCTTTTGACATTGTAATGTCGGTTCTTCTTCATTTTACATATTCTGATTACCATTGTTGGTATCTTCAAACTCTTCTTACCTTTGCATCTGAAAGTGTTGGAAAAAGTGTTACTTAGAGAAAGTGTTATTGTTTTTAAACATGAGTTAATAATAGTCCAAACAGGTGAAGTCAATTATAGTTCTCCGTGTAATGTTTTGTGGATCTTTGTTTGTGTTTGTTTTTGTTTTTGTTTTTCTGCTAGCCATTGTATTGTCTTTCTTTCCTGTTTTTCTGCTAGCCATTGTATTGTCTTTCTTTCTTGTTTTTCTGCTGGCCATTGTATTGTCTTTCTTTCCTGTTTTTCTGCTAGCCATTGTATTGTCTTTCTTTCCTGTTTTTCTGCTGGCCATTGTATTGTCTTTCTTTCCTGTTTTTCTGCTGGCCATTGTATTGTCTTTCTTTCCTGTTTTTCTGCTAGCCATTGTATTGTCTTTCTTTCCTGTTTTTCTGCTGGCCATTGTATTGTCTTTCTTTCTTGTTTTTCTGCTGGCCATTGTATTGTCTTTCTTTCCTGTTTTTCTGCTAGCCATTGTATTGTCTTTCTTTCTTGTTTTTCTGCTGGCCATTGTATTGTCTTTCTTTCTTGTTTTTCTGCTGGCCATTGTATTGTCTTTCTTTCTTGTTTTTCTGCTGACCATTGTATTGTCTTTCTTTCTTGTTTTTCTGCTGGCCATTGTATTGTCTTTCTTTCCTGTTTTTCTGCTGGCCATTGTATTGTCTTTCTTTCTTGTTTTTCTGCTGGCCATTGTATTGTCTTTCTTTCTTGTTTTTCTGCTGGCCATTGTATTGTCTTTCTTTCCTGTTTTTCTGCTGGCCATTGTATTGTCTTTCTTTCTTGTTTTTCTGCTGGCCATTGTATTGTCTTTCTTTCTTGTTTTTCTGCTGGCCATTGTATTGTCTTTCTTTCCTGTTTTTCTGCTAGCCATTGTATTGTCTTTCTTTCTTGTTTTTCTGCTGGCCATTGTATTGTCTTTCTTTCCTGTTTTTCTGCTGGCCATGGTATTGTCTTTCTTTCCTGTTTTTCTGCTAGCCATTGTATTGTCTTTCTTTCCTGTTTTTCTGCGGGCCATTGTATTGTCTTTCTTTCGATTTCCGGCCTCTGGTTACATCTTTGACATCTTGAAACTTCTGATATGGGAATCTTGCATTGTATATCAACATGTCATACAATGTAAAGGATTCGAGTGAAATCAAAGAATGTGATGTAGGTGGTGACAGACATTTTATGTTTGATCCATTCCACTCAGAAGTACGGGTTTTGCAGGATTAATTCCATTTTTATTTTGTACCTCGATTTGGTTTTGCTTTTATTTCGAACCACTAGGTTTTAAGAATATCTAAAAATCTTATTACGAGAAGTAGTGTTATCAGATGAAACCAGATAATCTACACCAACGCTTGCTGATTAAGTGACAACACAGTGGACACCCAGAAAACCTTACTTTTATAGTTGAATTAACATATTTACTATCTTGATTTTATATTTACATCTTTTTTTATATTTAATCACAACTGTGGCATTCATAAATTAGAGGACCGCATCAGTCATGTAATGGTTGATGTGCTCGCCTCGTTTGTTTGTTTTGTTGCTGTTTTGCAATCAGTTTTCTCTTTTTTTTATCACAGTATTATTCTTTCAATGTAGTAGTCCTAATACCTTATAATTCTAATTGTTTTTTTTCTTTTAGAGGTTTACAACTAAACCAAATAACAAGTATAAATAGTGGCACATTTGACTCACAAGTAAAGCTACAATTTTTGTAAGTATAAACTATATCTATTATTGACCAATGAGAATGTATTTCAGTATCTAGTTGAAAGAAAACATTAGATACCTTTTTAAAAAGGAGTGGTCATGACCGTATGATAGTTCCAATCAGTTCTTATCACCATTAAAAGTTGCGAGTTCGAACTCCGTTCAAGACGAGGTGTACTCGATACAACATTATGTGATAAAGTTTGTCAGTGACTTGCGATAGGTCGGTGGTTTTCTCCAGGTACTCCAGTTTCCTCCACCAATAAAACTGACCGCCACGATATAACTGAAATATTGTTGAAAGTGGCGCTAAACACCATACACCTACCTGCCTATCTTTTCAAAAACAGATTAAGAAGAAGAGTGACAGAAATACAATATAAGTTTCCTTTCAGATATGAGAACAATCATTATACATGTATTGTTTCTCCTGATATTATTAATGTGACAGTACTAATTGTTTCTCCTGATATTATTAATGTGACAGTACTAATTGTTTTTTGCCGTTTTGATCAAATATAAATCACGGAAAGTGTGGGGACAAGCTTTGGAAGCGGACCGTACATTGGGGAGGAAAGTTTTAGAAGTGGACCGGAAAAGGGGGGAGCTGCAAGTTTTAGACGTGGTCCGGCTATTGGGGAGCAGGCTTCAGAAGAAAATAATAAAAAGGTCATTTATAAAGATATAGCTTTGCAAAAATGAGGATTACGTCCCTTTCCCCCAGCTCCTATGCCGATGCTTAAATAATTATTTATACATTTTGATAATAAAAAAAACCACCAGATAATTTATAAATTAAATCAAATATATTGTATTTCAGATGGCTTCATTATAACAACATATCATCTCTCGATACTGATGTCTTTAACTCGTTGAGTAATCTTCTTTTTTTGTAAGTATCAGTCCAGTAAAATTGTACTGGCAGAAATCACTAAATAGATTGATCTCAAACTGTACAGTGTTTCATTGTCTGTCTTCTGTTGTGTCTTTGGCTATATTGACTATGGATGACAATAACATACTTTACAAGCTGATTGTCAAACTTATATAAAACATAAAGATGACATTGACAGACTTTATGGAAATATATGACAATTTGAAAAAAAAACTGGGTAGTGAGATCCCATAATGTTTGAAATACAACAGTCAAATAAATCCAATCCTTACTATGTTGTAGGGATAAAACCAGTCAATGATATCCCACCTTTTCTATCCTGTATGTTATAAACCGGTTATTGGGATCCCATACTTCCACTGTTGTAATGATTAAATCGGTCAATGAGATCCCACCTTTTCTATCCTGTTTGTAATATACCGGTTATTGGGATCCCATACTTCCACTATTGTAATGATTAAATCGGTCTATTAGATCACATATTTTTATCCTTGTAAGGAATAAACTGGTTAATGAAATTCAATTTCCTGAGTATCTACGTTTCCTGAAGCTCGGTACGTCATATGGTTACATTGACTGATCAATGCCTTCCTTATACTAGTGTGGCATTAGTGTGAAAAGCTGACACTGAACCTCGGGTGCTCATTATAACACATATGTACAAGGTATGTTGAGTATTGACAAGGATGTACAAGGTATGTTGAGTATTGACAAGGATGTACAAGGTATGTTGAGTATTGACAAGGATGTACAAGGTATGTTGAGTATTGACAAGGATGTACAAGGTATGTTGAGTATTGACAAGGATGTACAAGGTATGTTGAGTATTGACAAGGATGTACAAGGTATGTTGAGTATTGACAAGGATGTACAAGGTATGTTGAGTATTGACAAGGATGTACAAGGTATGTTGAGTATTGACAAGGATGTACAAGGTATGTTGAGTATTGACAAGGATGTACAAGGTATGTTGAGTATTGACAAGGATGTACAAGGTATGTTGAGTATTGACAAGGATGTACAAGGTATGTTGAGTATTGACAAGGATGTACAAGGTATGTTGAGTATTGACAAGGACATGTAATTAACATAATACATTATATAACATAATATAACTTTTACATTTAGAGATAGATTTACATTAACCTTATACATTTTTAACCACTTTAGATCCTCATTTATACATAAGATATTATTTTCTTTTCACATTTACAGATGGATTCACACTAATCACTTAATCACATTAGATCCTCAGTTATTTAACTCCTTACACAGTATTGTTGATATGTAAGTACAATTTAGTTTGACTCCTTATCAAGTATTATTGAGTTGTAAATATCTTTTGCTTGACTGCTTCTCAGTATTGTTGAGTTATATTTGCATGATGCAAACCTCAGAATGCGCGGACGCCGATCTATATATGGAGTCTTAAATGAGCATAACACACATCCCAGAGTGTGCGCGAATGTAAAACATAGACAAATCACGCTCTAATTAAGATTTGTTAAGACTGATTGACAATGAAAAACAATTTGCAATATCCAAAAATAAAAGAAAACAATGAACTGCAAACACAAATATAAAACATCCTTAGAGTGGATGTTGAATGTGGCATGTATACAATTATCTGTCAAGCACAAACCCTCTTATCTGTATATCTGTATTTGTTCTTACAATATCTAGTACCACAATTATAATTACATTTTCACCCCCCCCCCCCTCCCCACCACCACCACCAATGACGTATCGCCACGCCAATAATAGAGCATCAATATAATAATATTCTATATTTACAGGAGGTTACCATTGACGTGTCACTGTGCCAGTAACAAAGCAATTCTTGCGTCATTCAAACCTGTTATAAATTTTTTGGCTGATGATTTTAATGATTACACTGCTGAATGGACTGTCTTGATAGATAATTGCAACTGTAAGTCATATATTACTAACGTTTGAAATTGTATTTTCTCTTGTTGAAACACCTATCAAATGTGTTGGTAATCTTAGGAGGTAAACCGTAATCTTCTAGCAAAGGATTCTATCCAGGTCACCGACTATTACATATACCAAAACACGAATGCGCCAATCAGATCGTTGTCGGTAACCCACTGCTGATCGATTACTTTCCACTCTTCACCCGAGGGTCAATCCTCGCTTCGTTTATAAAAGGCTATTAATACCAATTAAAATCATCGTTGATATTGCTAATCTTCTGATTTGAGGTGAAAATGCCAAACAGAAAAATGAGGCCTCCCATAATTTGCAAGGGCTTTCTTTCTAAGATTTCAAAACAGTGATTTGATTAGCGATAAATACAGTCGTCGGGACCTGTAAATGGGTTCTTAAACGATGCTATGACTACGAGGATTTCTCTGCCAGTTGACCCATGGGTGATGAATGAGTAGCATGAGGGTAGTGGTCATCAAAGTACCCCCGGCTTTCGTGGGGTTCGTGTTGCTACATCATCAGTTTTCTCTGTCAGTTTTTCTTTTGGCCAATGTACTGTCTGTATTTCTTCGATTTACGACTTCTACTTGCCCCTTTGGTATCTTAAAACTTTTCTTATAATAATTACATTATTCAGGAACTGTGAATTTCAAACATTAATATCTCTAATAAACCAGGTCAGTGTCAAAGCAACGACAACAAGATGGGGACTAGGCCTACTAGTCCACTGGCCGGTGTATCGACCCAGTAAACAAGGCGAGCACTAGGCCTACTAGTCTACCGGCCGATGTATCGACCCAGTAATAGTAATATAAACGTTGATACCTAAGTTGCGTCATGCGCACTAGATTTGATATCTACGTTTTTATTAGTACATACATTTGATCTAAATGTTTATATTTTATTCTTGCAGCAACCTGGTTTGAATCACCATTATGTTACATAGCAGACATAATAACTGTTGAAGGTTAGTTTTACTTAGAATCTATTGTACTTTCAAATCCAGATGTTGTTTATGGCAGATATTCGTAGAATGCCAACATAAAACTTGCTGGAAGAAACATAACAATATATTTCCAATTGTGAATTTGAAATACGTTGTCCAAATACATACACTTGACTACCGAGTCGTCCATTACATACACTTGACCACCGAGTCGTCCATTACATACACTTGACCATCAAGTCGTCCATTACTTACTTGACCATCGAGTCGTCCATTACTTCCTCAATTTTTCAGTCGTTTATTTATATTTATACAATGTTTAGCTGATTGTTTTGAACATGTATATAAAGATGATGTATTTATCAACATGTTAAATGTATACTCTTTCCTCTTGATTAGTAGATGTTCAACAAACAAATATCAACTAACAATATAATAAAGTTTTACTTCAACTCAAAAACAGAATATTACTAAGTAACCATACACATTAAAAAAAGTATTGTTTGCTTGCTAGAAGGTAATAGTCTGCTGGTTGTCAACGATTACTTAACTCCTGGTTGACGACGATTACTTAACTCCTGGTTGACGACGATTACTTAACTCCTGGTTGTCAACGATTACTTAACTCCTGGTTGACGACGATTACTTAACTCCTGGTTGACGACGATTACTTAACTCCTGGTTGACGACGATTACTTAACTCCTGGTTGACGATGATTACTTAACTCCTGGTTGTCAACGATTACTTAACTCCTGGTTGACGATGATTAATTAACTCCTGGTTGTCAACGATTACTTAACTCCTGGTTGTCAACGATTACTTAACTCCTGGTTGTCAACGATTACTTAACTCCTGGTTGTCAACAATTACTTAACTCCTGGTTGTCAACGATTACTTAACTCCTGGTTGACAACGATTACTTAACTCCTGGTTGACGACGATTACTTAACTTCTGGTTGTCAACGATTACTTAACTCCTGGTTGTCAACGATTACTTAACTCCTGATTGACGATGATTATTTAGCACAAGCATGGTAAGAAGATACATTCTTCTGCTATTATCCTTAGCTTACTTTTGATTGAGAATATAAAAAAAACCTTCAAAATATTGTAGAGGTTGATATATCACGTGATTCCTTCCATTGTAGTGATGAAACTTTCGAGTATATAATATTTTACTATAGTGGTAGATATGTCACGTGATATCTTTGTACATTGTGGTCTTAACAAAGATAGTTTGTTACTGTTGAGATTAAAATAAATTAACCACGTTGGACAACAAATAAATATCGTATAACAGCAATTAAATATTGTACCGTTATTTGTAGGAACGACTGACAACACTCAAACAACAGATTTCTTAACTGAAGGTTAGTAAAGAAAAATGAGTCCTTATCTTATTATGATCAACAAGAAACTTAATAATGATATCATAAAACTAGCTTAACCCCGCCACTTTTTATTGAAGTGCCTGTTCCAAGCCAGGAAAGTGCGCAATCATGTATGTGTGTGTTATGGTACCGGTATCTATTTTGTCTCTTTCTACCATTTTGAACCTTGATATTGGAATTTTTTGACAGCGTTGTATTTTTTGTTTTCCATTTGATTACCTTATCTACTATAATTTAGGTAGCTTGACATCCAAAATAAAAATACACTGTCTTTTAATAAATATTGATGAAATAAGCTAGCGAATTTATAGAAGTAGTTATTTATGATCACAACCTGCTTTTATTGTCAGTGATTCATTATTTGTCAGGATATTTTAATTATTAGACATACAATATATCCTTGTTATTATAATAAGGAGTATCACTAGTCTGCACTGGAACGTAAAATTTACCATTTGAATTCTATAATCTCCACAATTGCTCTAAAATGCTAAACACCAGTAAGCACTTGCATCTCTGTTAATCTATTATAATTTAAACTTGATTATTGATCTGAAATCAAAACTTGTTAATATTATATCGGAATCAAAATGGCTGGCTCTAGAACATCGTCATGCATTGTGGTATTTAAAAAGAATTAACTTTGTATGAGTTTGTCGATGTGTAAACTCGACCTTTCACTTACAAACTCGAACTTTATTCAGTTAGTTTAAACATATTTTTATTTGCTAAATATAACAAATAGGGATCGGACACAAGTTTTTCCAACTTATGAAGTCTTCTCCCGAATACAATAATTTACAATATGGTTTAGCATGCGCAATGAAATGATATAATATGTATATAATAGCATAGAGTTAAATATACAAAGAATGACTATGTACAAAAACATAAGTTTAGACAATATACGAAAAAAAAAGAATAAAGAAAAAAGAAAAGAGAATAAATACTTTTGGAGATGTGTGTTGGTTCTTTAGATCATTTAGACAATTGTAAATCTTTTGGAGTCTTTAATATATTTAAAAGCATGTTTAAAAATGGTTATATTTTCTACATATGTTAGGAGATCACTTCCTTTTGTCAGTAGATTTACATCAATATTAATGTTAGAAGGTAACCAGTTAAGACTATTAAATATTATTTCCCTATTATCTGTATATTTATCACAATCAAAAAAGAAATGGTGAGAATTTTCACATGGTGCGCCACAGTTACAGGAAGCATTTGATAAAATTTTTACTTTACATAAATCGTAATTCAAGAAGGATGCATTGCAGCGAAGCTGTATTAGAATTATATTTAGTTTTCTAGGACCATAAGAATAGTGTCTCGGAATTGGCATTGAGATTGAACTGCGGATTGCCTTTTTAAATTTAGATAGTGTGTCAAGATTACGCACTGAAAGATTAAGGTTATTCCATTCCCTTACTGTAGCTGAGACGAAAGAATCTCTAGTTAAAGATAGTCTACAGAATGGAACAATAATATCGTTGCCATTTCGAAGGGGATAAATAGTCGTACTTTGGATTGTTGGGGGAATAAGATCGAGTAAATAAGAGGGTGTGCTACCGTTTTGGATATTATATGATAATTGGAGCTTTCTCCTAGTTCTTCTTTCTTCCAATCTCTCCCAGCCAGTTTCTCTATATAGATATTCTGTGTTGGTAAAGATTGGAAGTCCGGTGATAATTCTAGCTGCCTCCAACTGTAACCTCTCCAATTTGCACGAATTAGAGACACCACAGTTGTCCCAGACCTCACATGCATACTCAAATATTGGTCGAATGTAAATGAAGTATAATTTCTCTATATTTTTTCTATTTAATTTATATTTCAATTTACGCAAAACACATATGTGTTTAGAGACCCTTTTTAATAAATTTTCTACATGTTTATTCCATTTTGCTTCCTCGCTAAATGTTATCCCCAAATGTTTATGGTCTGATGTAAGTGGAATTAATTTTTCATCAAAATAAAAATAAAAATTTGTTGAGTTTTCTACATTTTTAAAAGGCATGATTTCAGTTTTGTCTGGGTTGAAAGACATCGACCATCTCTTTGACCAGTCACCAAGTTCATGTAGATCATGATTTATGACATATTTTATTTGATCTTCATTTATTCAGTTTGTGAGATGCATACTGAGTTCCATTCCTGATTGACAAGACAATGAATGTGTAATGCATACCTTTATTTTTATTTCCAGCATTAATAGATAATAGTACTGAGATAAGAAGTCATTTTTCATATGATGGCAAGTTTATAATACATAAGTAGAAATGGATCATCAACAGAATCATATATCCTCTTTATACATCATTCAAAGATAGCAACCGTATTTGGAGCAATCTCTTCTGTTTTTATTCTATGCTATTTTGTACTAGGAATATCGTATACTGTTTTAGCAGCCGTATCAGGAGAAATTTCTTCTGTATTTATCCTATGCTAATTTGCACCAGGGATATCGTATACTGATTTAGCATCCGTATTTGGAGCAATCTCCTCTGTTTTTATCCTATACTATTTTGTATTAGGGATATCGTATACTGTTTTAGCAACCGTATTTGGAGCAATCTCTTGTTTTTATCCTATGCTATTTTGCACTAGGGATATCGTATACTGTTTTAGCAGTTGTATCAGGAGAAATCTCTTCTGTATTTATCCAATACTAATTTGTACCAGGGATATCGTATAATGTTTTAGCATCCGTATCAGGAGCAATCTCTTCTGTATTTATCTTATACTAATTTGTACTAGAAATATCGTATACTGTTTTAGTAGCCGTATCAGGAGCAATCTCTTCTGTATTTATCTTATGCTAATTTGTACTAGAAATATCGTATACTGTTTTAGTAGCCGTATCAGGAGCAATCTCTTCTGTTTATCTTATACTAATTTGTACCAGGGATATCATATAATGTTTTAGCATCCGTATAAGGAGCAATCTCTTCTGTATTTATCCTATGCTATTTTGTACCAGGGATATCGTATAATGTTTTAGCAGCCGTATCAGGAGCAATCTCTTCTGTATTTATCTTATACTAATTTGTACCAGGGATATCATATAATGCTTTAGCATCCGTATAAGGAGCAATCTCTTGTGTATTTATCATATACTAATTTGTACTAGAGATATCGTATACTGTTTTAGCAGCCGTAATTGGAGCAATCCCCTCTGTTTTTATCCTATTCTATTTTGTACTAGGGATATCGTATAATGTTTTAGCAGCCGTATCAGGAGAAATATCCTCTATTTTTATCCTATACTAATTTGTACCAGGGATATCGTATAATATTTTAGCAGCCGTATCAGGAGCAATCTCTTCTGTGTTTATCCTGAGCTATTCTGTGCCAGGGATATCGTATACTATTTTAGCAGCCGTATTTGGAGGAATCTCCTCTGTTTTTATTCTATGCTATTTTGTATTAGGGATATCGTATAATGTTTTGAACAGCCGTATTTGGAGCAATCTCCTTTGTTTTTATCCTATTCTGTTTTGTACTTGGGATATTGTATACTGTTTAAGCAGCTGTGTCAGTAGAAATCGCTTCTGTATTTATGCTATGGTATTTTGTACTAGGGATATCATATACTGTTTTAGCAACCATATCAGGAGCAATATCTTCTGTATTTATCCTATACTATTTTGTACTAGGGATATCGTATACTGTTTTAGCAGCCGTATTTGGAGCAATCTCTTCTGTTTTTATCCTATATGACCTATGCTATTTTGTACTAGGGGTATTGTATACTGTTTTAGCAGCCGTATCAGGAGCAATCGCCTCTGTATTTATCCTATTTTATTTTATTCCAGGGATAGCGTATACTGTTTTAGCATCTGTATCAGGAGCAATCGCCTCCGTATTCATCTTATATCAATTCTCTAGCAGGACCCAGTTAGCAATCAACATAATGAAAACTGTAAGTCTATTATATGATCAATATGCTCTGAAGATAACACTGACAATTTATTGAAATGCATGTATGTGGTGATAATGCCATTTTGGTATACATATCCATCAAAAGCAAAGCCTGGGGTTTTCTTGTGTTTGCATTGAGATTTTTTATTGCAGAATATATTGGTCTTTTGAAAAGAAAATGGTAATAATTAGAAGCCAAAAATCAAATAACTGACAATACAATGGCCAAAAGAAAATGGTAATAATTAGAAGCCAATAATGTAATAACTGACAATACAATGGCCAAAAGAAAAGGGTAATAATTAGAAGCCAATAATGTAATAATTGACAATGCAATGGCCAAAAGAAAAGGGTAATAATTAGAAGCCAATAATGTAATAACTGACAATACAATGGCCAAAAGAAAAGGGTAATAAGAAGCCAATAATGTAATAACTGACAATACAACGGCCAAAAGAAAATGGTAATAATAAGAAGCCAATAATCTAATAACTGACAATACAATGGCCAAAAGAAAATGGTAATAATAAGAAGCCAATAATCTAATAACTGACAATACAATGGCCAAAAGAAAAGGGTAATAAGAAGCCAATAATGTAATAACTGACAATACAATGGCCAAAAGAAAAGGGTAATAATTAGAAGCCAATAATGTAATAACTGACAATACAACGGCCAAAAGAAAAGGGTAATAATTAGAAGCCAATAATGTAATGACTGACAATACAACGGCCAAAAGAAAAGGGTAATAATTAGAAGCCAATAATGTAATAACTGACAATACAATGGCCAAAAGAAAAGGGTAATAATTAGAAGCCAATAATGTAATAACTGACAATACAACGTCCAAAAGAAAATGGTAATAATAAGAAGCCAATAATCTAATAACTGACAATACAATGGCCAAAAGAAAAGGGTAATAATAAGAAGCCAATAATGTAATAACTGACAATACAATGGCCAAAAGAAAAGGGTAATAATTAGAAGCCAATCATGTAATAACTGACAATACAACGGCCAAAAGAAAAGGGTAATAATTAGATGCCAATAATGTAATAATTGACAATACAATGGCCAAAAGAAAAGGGTAATAATTAGAAGCCAATAATCTAATAACTGACAATACAATGGCCAAAAGAAAAGGGTAATAATTAGAAGCCAATAATGTAATAACTGACAATACAATGGCCAAAAGAAAAGGGTAATAATAAGAAGCCAATAATGTAATAACTGACAATACAATGGCCAAAAGAAAAGGGTAATAATTAGAAGCCAATAATGTAATAACTG